>CM062294.1:77914409-78514409 GCA_031216915.1 Pictodentalium vernedei
TAGGCCTCATAATCTACAGAATAGCATGAGTGGAGGTGTATTTCATCCCTTGGGTGCATTCAAGGGACAATTTTATTGACTTGGGTAAAATATCAGACAGGGTAGCATCACTAAATTTACCATCTGTGAACCTCAATAATCAAAGCTAAACAGAAAGAGGTACTCAGAGGATAAATTGGCCCCCTGTATGGGATAGCATCATCATGTCAGACTGCTTATTTTCAGGGCCTGTCACAGCCATGCATACATGCAAGTAGACAGATGCATTAGGTTCCGCTCTGCAGTTGCGAACTATTACACAGGGGGTGAAATTCTAAACATAGGGCATATGTTGAAACTAAGGCCATGTAAAATAGAGATATATTTTTGGTATCAGATATATGATTACAATAGGATTTTTGTTGGACGAGAGAATTTGAAGTTTTGGTCCCAAAGTTGGAGTCGGATACATAGGGGTAAATTACCAGATGTATTATGGGAAACAGTGGCTTCGAAAAATTGGCTATTTTTTAAATGTAATTTTTACACAGGTTTGTTACCAGATATGTAACTAAAAAATGAAATGGAAACACATAAAATATTTTTTCATTTTAGAAACAGGGGATGCTATGCTCCAGGGGTAGGTAGGTGGGGGTGTTTTCTGCTTTTGAGCCTGCTGGGTGGCTGAAAATGACTGGTTTTGGCATTTTTTCATGCATTTTTGCAGGTTGAAGTCTTGCCTTTGACAATAAATTATTCCACCCACATTCAGATTTTTATTTCCACTTAGATAGTGTTATATGTTTTTTTGTGGATTTGGGAAATGTAATACATGTTATGTGTAGGATAACTAAGTTACAGAGTATTTGCATTTGAAGAGAATGTATGGCATGTCATTTTTATACGCCCGTTTAAAAGATGGTCGTATTATGTTATCAGTCTGTGTGTCCGTCTGTCTGTCTGTCCATCCGTCTATCCGTCTGTCCGTCCGTAAAGAATTTGGTTTCAATTCATTTAAAGTCGAACACCTTGGCGGATCAACATCAATCTTTCAGAAGTTGTTTTTAGCATTAAAATACAGGTCAAGTTCGATATTGGTGTTTCTCAGTCCATCTGCTGCAGAGATATAGCCCTTTGAAAACACAATTTTTCTAAAAAAATTGGTTTCCGTTCATTTAAAAAGCTGAACGCCCTTGACGGATTGACACCAAATTTTTCAGATTTGTTTTTAGCAATGAAATACAGGTCAAGTTCGATATTGGTGTTTCTCAGTCCATCCACAGCAGAGTTATGGTTCTTTGAAAAACACAATCTTTGAAAAAAATTGGTTTCCCTTCATTTAAAGTTGAATGCCTTGACGGATCAGCATCAAACTTTCAAATGTTGTTTGTAGCAATAAAATACAGGTCAAGTTCGATATTGGTGTTTCTCAGTCCATCCGCTGCAGAGTTACGGCTCTTTGAAAACACAATTTTTGAAAAAAATTGGTTTCCGTTCATTTAAAGCCGAACGCCTTGACAGATTGACACCAAATTTTTCAGATGTTGATTTTATACACCCGTTTGAAAAACGGGACGTATTATGTGAATGGTCTCTCCACCTGTCTGTCTGTCTATCCATCCATGGACACATTTCGTTTCCGGACGATAACTTTAGTTGTAATGGTTTGAGCTTAGTTAAATTTGGCATGTGGATTTAGTATGACAAAATACAGGATGGGTTCGATTTCCGTTTCTAGCGGCCCATTTGCAGTAGAGTTATGGCCCTTTATTTATGGGAATTTAGCCCAACTTTTCGTTTCCAGACGATAACTTTAGTTTGCCTTGACCGATTTATTTCAAATTTTCATTTTTTTGTTTTTGACCACAAAATACAGCTCAAGTTCACTTTTGACCACAATCACATATACCTTTCAGAGTTATTCCCCTTGAATGATTGCAAATTTGTGGATTTTGTGGTTTCCAGATAATAACTTTAGTTTGCCTTGACCGATTTTTTTCAAATTCTCAGATTTTGTTTTTGACCACAATGCACAGCTCATGTTCACCTTTGGCCATAATCACATGTACTGTTCCATAGTTATTCCCCTTGAATGATTGCAAATTTGTGAATTATGTGGTTTCTGGATGATAACTTTAGTTTGCCTTGACTAATTTGTTTAAATTCTCAGATTTTGTTTATGACCACAAAGCACAGCTCAAGTTCACTTTCGGCCAAAATCTCATGTACCTTTCCAGAGTTATTTCTCTTGAAATTTGTGCATTTTGTGTTTTCCGGATTATAACTTTAGTATGGCCTAACTGATTTTTTGTTATACGCCTGTTGAAAAACCGTCGAATTATGGAATCAGTCTGTCTGTCTGTCCATTTGTCCATCCATTTGTCCTCCATCGGTCTGTCTGTTCGTCAACATTTTGGTTTCCAGATGATAACTTTAGTATTTTTTTTTTCGATTGACTCCTAAACTTTGTATGTGGTTTAATCAAAACAAAAGACAGGTCAAGTTCGAATATGGGGTCAGTTCGAACTTCGAAGTTCCCCTGAATTATGGACCTTGTTGGACATGAATGCATCAAATATTTGGTTTCCGGATGATAACTTTTATTATTTGTTTTCCGATTGGTTCCAAACTTGGTATGTTGTTGAATCACAACAAAATACAGGTCAAGTTTGAATATGGGGTTGGTCCAAACCATTTTTCACCCTCACCCCCATCCTTACCCCCAACCCTTCAAAAATACAAAACGGGCGTATTTTGTCCCCGCTATGCGGTTCTCTTGTTGGAAATGCCTGGAAAACTGTGAAGCGGAACTTAATTATGAATTTGCAAACTGAAAAAGAATTATCTCCTCTTGAACTCAGTTTTTTTTTTATTGATTTCTATATGAAATTCTTGTAGTACTACACACAGCTCTTTCCAAGTGGTTCAATTGGTTATGGAATTGGACTTCAAACCAAAAGGTCATGGTTTGCCCCTGCTTGAGGTAACTGCATTGTGTCCTTGGGCAAGGCACTTTCATCCCATCCCAATTGCCCACATGGGGGGCATGGTGGTGCTGTGTACTAATACGTACCGCACATCAATGGTGCACTTGTCTTCAACCAATGCTAACCCTGCTTGTGTGGAGTTAGTATGTTGGGGAGTCTGACAGTTACTTGCCATTGCTTGGTGGTTCTCTCTGGGGTACTCTGGTTTCCTCCACCCCATAAAACTGACCCTGGCTGTCAAAACTGCCGTTAAGCCCCAGTAAATACATAAATTTTCTTTTCAGAACACAAAAAGGATTATGGACAAATAGACAAAATGAAAAACCTGCTAGAAATTTTATCAGATTCATCAAAGAGGTGAGTGTATTTAGTGTATTTTGTTATTTGTTGCATGTTTTATTCCAGCTTGGGCATTTTTATGCCCCCCCCCCCCCCCCCCCCCCGTCCCCATCCCCCCTGCCCCCCCCCCCCCCCCCCCCCCCCCCCCCCCCCCCCCCCCCCCCCCCCCCCCTCCCCCCCCCCCCCCCCCCCCCCCCCCCCCCCCCCCGAAAAAAATGTTCAGGGGCATTTAGTGTTTGTCATTTCCGTCTGTCTGTCCAACAGGAAGATTTTCGTATCCGCTCCATAACTCTGAGCTGCTTATTTGGATTTTGTTGAAACTTGGCATACATGTTGCTTATGGGGAGACGATGTGTCCCGCATAAAAAATGTTTTTGTTTGATGGAGGTCAAGGTCACAGATCAAGGTCATAGTTCGGGGCATCCATGACTGGGCAGTCACTGTTAGTCTTGTTTTGAATGATACAATGATTCAATTTAATCTGGAATAAATCCCTGGTAATTAAATAGAAAAATATTGAGTTCCATCAAATAATTATCCTGACAACCACTAAATTTCCAAGGCTTATAGACTTTATCCGTCTCAGTACTATGATTTGCATTTAGCCCATTAAATACAAAAAAATATGTGGCACACAAAATTTCAGCTTCCTTGTGCAAATCATTTCAGAGGAGTTGTGATTACCAACATACATGTAACACACATAACCAGTACAGTATAACCTGTCTTGAGAGACCACTGTCTTGAGAGACCACCTGTCTTGAGAGACCACATCTACCAGGCACCGATTGGTTTTACTCTATAATGGACCTGCTATGGGAGACCACCTGTCTTGAGAGACTACTGTGACCTGGTACCACCTTGTATTTTTATGCCATAATAGACCTGTCTTGAGAGACCGCCGCCCCTTTGAGGACTGAAACCATGACAAAAACTTTTTACCTCTTCTGGAATTGGAAAAGCCATTGTGGTTATACTAACATAATTAAAAGTATTAAAAACTCTTAATTGGGTTTCAATTGCTAACTCATTAAAGATTGAGATGATTTTATAAGATCCCTGTGAAAAGATTAGGATTATTGCTGAATAAACAATTTCTTACATACCTGAAATGTGTCAGATAGGAATAAAAGTAAATTTGTGTTGAAAATCTTTTTGTGACAAATTGAAATGGACTGTTATAAAAATTATAAAAATAAATTAGTGTTGAAAATCTTCAATGAAGATTTTCAACACTAATTTATTTTTAGAATTTTTATAACAGTCCACTTCAATTTGTTACAAAAACTTCATAAAAAAGAACAACTACAAAGTAATTACAAAAATCCTTTCTTCTCCATTTCTGAATTTTGTGGTTGGTTTTCACTGACTTGAGAAAACCTGAAACCTGTTATGAAAGACCACCAGTCTTGAGAGACCACTTTTGTGTGGCCCAAAGGGCAGTCTGTCAAGACAGGTTCTACTGTATGCTGGCTTGAGTAAAATATAAGGAGTGATCACATGAAATGGCTCTGTTGGAATTATTTTTTTCCCTGGTTTCTCAATTTGTAAATAAGGTGGTTGGATGCATCAAATTCATTAGGTAAAGGGTCAATACATACTTAATCTTTCAGAATTGACTTGTTTCTACCATTTTGTTTTTAGGATGTCCATGGCAACTTTGTTGAAATGTGAGCAGGTTTTGGAAAAGATTGATATTCCTGGAGCTTCTGGAAAGTCTGTGAGTATTCAGGGATATTAGATTTTGAGGCATGCAATCACACCAGAACAGGTAAGGCAGGCCTCACTCCATCAGAGTGCAAAAATGAGCATGCCTTAGCCCTTCCGAATTGCACCTCTGGGCACTGGGCATGGAGATTTCTTTTCTAATTTAGCATCTATCACCCACCTTTCCCATACTTTACATTTGTTACAGGCTACGGTCAGTATTTATGTGCAGACCTTTACAATACTTTACATGTACCTTTGTTATCAGGTCATTACCTAGACGTGTGTCATTGCTGTGTCACATACTGTACATGTACATGTCTTACACATGTTGAGCTACAGTGTCATTGACACTTTCATTTTTATTTTTTGTCTCAAAATCATAGGTTATGACCCCTCTTTGGAACGAGCTTGTTCCAAAGAGGGGTCATAACCTATGTTTTTGAGACAAAAAATGAAAAAAAGAATGAAAATTGGTTTGCGATTTTTGTGAAGAGCGCTGGCCAGTTTTGGGTAAAGGGTTAAAGTAAATTTTTTCAGGTTGTGTGGATTTGTCTTATTACAGTTTATGGACGAGTGCTCATTACCAAACTAATTTAGCACTCGACTAGTTACTTGAATAAAAAATGTTATATATCAAAGAATTACTTTGACAACCAGTGCATTCCCTTTGTTTATAGTCCTATTTGGCCTCAGTAGGTATTTACTCTATTATATCTTGTTTGACGGAGCTCATAAGAATAAATGCTCAGTTTAGGCCTAAAAAAATAAAAAATCTCTTTCTCAGGCCCTCCCGCATGGTCCTTTTGGCCGCCGCATGCTCTCTTTTTATAACCAATTTAAACTTAAAAAAAATTAAAATTAAATGGTTTATGTCTGATATTTTACCCGAGTTAAAAAAATTGATGAATTTGTCCCTTGAGTGCAAGAAGGCTTTGCAATGCTTTAGCATTGCAAAGCCTTCTTGCACTCAAGGGATGAAATACACCACCACCGTGCTATTCTGTAGATTATGATGCCTAAAACTTGAACCAAGAACATGAACTTTTGATGGCAGAGAAGTAATTACTGAAATAAAAAATAAAATAAAAAACAGCTCGCCCGCATGCAATTTTACAAATAATGGCCTGAGAAACAGAAGATCTACTTTGTGTGGCCTTATCATTTAGTGTTAAAATGATTAGAATATTTCATAGTTGACAAGTCGGCAGCCATTAGTCGACAACTAATTGACTAGTCAGCACCCATTACTACATCACTAGAGTATACCTCTAGGTGTGGACAGTACCTATCATAACACCCAACCTGACGATAAAATACTGGTGATTTTTCGCTTCTAACTTCGTGGTTTCTAACTTTTTTTAGGTGGAAATAATCTGTGCAGTATGTGTGAATCAAACTGCTAAATGTATTCTCGCATATTTGAAACATACATTGGTAATCAGACAGCCATTAAGCTGTCATAATATAGCTAAATAATTCCCTGCTTCCAATTGAACCAGTGTTGTGTCATATAATTGTGAACAAGAAAAGTTCCATCATTTGTATCTGCTGACTATCCGGTGGCCGGTGCATTGACCTAAACTAATTAAATGATGTGGAAAGATATCTCATAAATGTGATAGGTAATCTAAGTCTCTTGATAGGTTTGAATACTCAGTTCAAAAATAAGTTGAGGCCGTTCTAAATAGCCTGATTCTTTGGTGTATTGCACAGAATATCACCACAAATTTCAATTATCCTGTACGTGTATTACAGTGTCAACATTTTACAAAGTAAATTATGGTTGAATAATGCTTGCGTGCTGGTGACAAAATGACTTTCGTGTACAGGCGATGATATATTGTGGCTGGTAGATAGGGACAACGAGTTGATTGGCAATTTTACTATCGATTAATAACAGAAATCTAGTTTACATCATTTAGTCAATTAATTGTTTCGAACTATTATCATTAGAATATATAAAAATGACAGAATTGCTGTAAATTGAATAGTCCTGTTAATGGAATATTTTTCATTGGCAACTTCACTATTAATTTAATGGGGTTCCATTATATCACCTTGCACATTGTATTATTTTTAGCTCAACTTTGTCATAGTCAAATTTGAGGTTTTGTCATGGCCCGTTGTCCATTTGTCTGTCCATCAGCAATTCAATGCGGCTCGGGCTAGAGGCCGTATTTATGAACCAATCTTTACGAAACTTTTTGGGTACAGTCTTTTGTACAGAACTTCTGTATGAAAGTTCTCATTTGAATTAATTTTTGTTTGAATGTTTAGTAACATGGAATACATCATATTTTATACAGGTTTTTTTCTCGTGCAGAAATTATGCAAATTAGATGAACTTTGATTTATTCAGTGCTACTTATGCACTGTAAGTGCACACAACAATACAGCTCAGGCTAAGGCTGTATTTATGAACCGATCGATCTTCACGAAACTTCTTGGGTACCTTTGTTATCACCTTGGGACGGGAACGAGCATTTTTGGGTGCGGTCTGAAATTCAAGATGGCTGCCAGCGGGCACCGAAATTAGGTGCCATCAGTTTTTGGTACAGAACTTCTATATGAAGGTTCTAATTTGAATAAATTTTTGTATGAATGTTTAGTAACATGGAATACATCACATATAATACAGTTTTTTATGCCCCTCGACTTAAGTCAGGTGGCATATAGTGATTAAAGTGTGCGTGTGTCCGTCCGTCCATGTGTGTGTATGTGTGTGTGTCCGAGCCAATAACTCGAAAACTGTTAGGGCCACAGTCATCAAACTTAACACAATTATAAAGGACCATGGGTGGATGTGTCACACACCATAGCCGGGTTCGTACCTTCAAGGTCAAGGTCATATTTCAAGGTCACACTAAAAATCGGTCAATATTTGTGTCTCAGCCATAACTCAGAAACGAATCATAGTACAATTGTTAAACTTTTTACAAATGTTAAGGAAAGTCAGAAGGTGTGTTGCATATTATACTTTCCTCCACATCTGCAATGTGAAGGTCACAATTGACCTTCATATGTTCAGGGTCACAAATCGTGTCTCGAGCATAACTCCCAAAACTATTAGGGTTACAGTCATCAAACCATGGGAGGATGTGTCACACACCATAGCCGGGTTCGTACCTTCAAGGTCAAGGTCACACTAGGTGGGGGGGGGGGGGGGGGGGGGGGGGGGGGGGCATGTGTTACCTTAGTAACATTCTTCTTCTTTCTCATGCACACCCGAAGCCCGAAAACCTTTAGCACAGTCTACAGGTCATATTTATGAAGGGATGAAGGGATTTCATTGTAACTTGGTAGGTTGACTTCATATAATGTCTAGATGAGAACGTCCCCTTTTGGACACGATTGGGCAACTGTGATGGATGGCTTCAGGGGCCCAAAACCCGAAAACCTTTAGCACAGTCTACAGGTCGTAATTATGAAAGGATTTCATTGTAGCTTGGTAGGATGACTCCAAATAATGTCTAGATGAGAACGTTCCCTTTTGGTCGCGATCATTCAGCCTTGATGGCTGCCCGAGCCCAAAAACCTTTAGCGTAGTCTATAGGTCGTATTTATGGAAGAATTTCATTGTAACTTGTTAGGTTGACTCCATATAATGCCTAGATGATGTCATCCCCTTTTGGTCGTGATTGGTCAACTGTGATGGCTACAAAATCTTGAGCATAGTCTACAGGTCATATTTATGAAGGGATTTCATTGTAACTTTGTAGGATCACTCCAGATGATGCCCAGATGAGAATGTCCCCTTTTGGTTGCGATCATTCAACCATGATGGCTGCCCGAGCCCAAAGCCTGAAAACCTTTAGCACAGTCTTCAGTTCATATTTATGAAGGGATTTCATTGTAACTTGGTAGGTTGACTTCATATAATGTCTAGATGAGAACAGCCCCTTTTGGACACCATTAGGCAACTGTGACGCTACAGGGGCCTGAAGTCGAAAACCTTTAGCACAGTCTACAGGTGATATTTATGAAGGGATTTCATTGTACCTTGGTAGGATGACTCCAAATAATGTCTAGATGAGCATGTCCCCTTTTGGTCACGATCATTCAGCCTTGATGGCTGCCCGAGCCCAAAACCCCAAAACCTTTAGCATAGTCTATAGGTCATATTTATGGAAGGATTTCATTGTAACCTGTTAGTTTGACTCCATATAATGCCTAGATGATGACATCCCCTTTTGGTCGTGATTCGTCAACTGTGACAGCTTCAGGGGCCCGAAGCCCGAAAACCTTGAGCACAGTCTACAGGTCATATTTATGAAGGAATTTCATTGTAACTTCGTAGGATCACTCCAGATGATGCCCAGATGAGAATGTCCCCTTTTGGTTGCGATCATTCAACCATGATAGCTGCCCAAGCCCAAAGCCCCAAAACCTTTAGCACAGTCTACAGGTCATATTTATGAAGGGATTTCATTGTAACTTGGGAGGTTGACTTCATATAATGTCAAGATGAGAACGTCCCTTTTGGACGCAATTGGGAAACTGACGGCTCCAGGGGCCCGAAGCCCGAAAACCTTTAGCACAGTCTACAGGCCATATTTATGAAGGGATTTCAGTGTAACTTGATAGGATGACTCGTTTTGGAATAATTTCAGAATAACTTGGTAACTTTCATTGAAATACTTTAACTGTGAGGGCCACATACATTAACTGTGAGGTCATATTAACCCACCCCTCAGCTCTTTAGTACAGTGTACACCTCATATTATTTCTTATCAAAAACATAGCATACAGGGAACAGAAATGAACATATTCCCAATTATCACAATTCTTGTCTTATTTCATAATCCTTTCATAAACATTGAACATTATCCTTTTCATCCAATGAATAGATACAATGGTTGTTTTTAATTGGTTGAGTGCTAGAAACCAATATCATGGCTGTATTGAAAAGTGCTGGAAGTCACTTTAGTGACTTTACACTATTCAGTAGCTTGATGTTTGCTCACCATAGAAGAAAATTTTTTATGAAAAATTGTGTAGTTACAATTTATTGGAAAGTGCCAATTGGCACTCTCCAATAAATTGTAACAAAACATTATTATTATTATTATTTAAGAACAAAATCTTGCAAAACTAATGATGCTCTTCTTGCTGGTAGTATGGAATCTTTGAAAAAAATACCTGGTTCAAATAAAAAAAAAATATAATTTGGCTCCCAACCAGTTAACATCACTATCCAACTTTTATTTTCAGATATCCTCATCATTTGCATCATCATCCAGCACTCACATGTGTCAGCCATTGATAAATGCTGTTGCAGAGAATATAAAAAATCCAGGTATAAACCACGCCTTACAGAGAACATTTGGCCCTGCTGTGTCTGCATTGTGGGGAACACAAATTAGGTAAATATGTCAATGCTACATTTATTTTTTATTCTGAGAAACGCTTTATTGAACTAAATTCATCAAAATCACCAAATTTTAATCTTGCTTAACCCTTAAAGGCCTATTTCTAACTTTTACAACTGCAAAACCGGTGCCCTTAACCCTTTACCTAACATGAAAAACAGACGACACTTGCAAAGAAAAATTCATGAATAACTAATTTATTCATTTTTTGTCTCAAAAACTTAGGTTATGACCCCTCATTGGAACGAGCTCGTTCCAATGAGGGGTCATAACCTATGTTTTTGAAACAAAAAATTATGAAAATTGATTGTCGATTATTGAGAATAGCGCTGACCAGTTTTGGCCGTTACGGTGGGTAAAGGGTTAACATGCCATCATGAGGAAGTTCTTCTGACAAGAGGCAAATTAACATGGCAGTGGTTTCTCGTTACAGTCTTGGCTGCCTGTTAAGGCAACCAACACTTGACTAGAAATCACTGCTAAGCCACTGGTTGTTTTAAGGCTGTGGGCGATTCGGATTCCCGCGTTGTGTCCTTGGGCAAGGCACTTAACCCCGATTGTCCGCATGGGGGCACGATGATGCCCTGTACTAAGGCATACTGCACGTCGATGGTGCGCATGTCTTCAACCAATCTAACCCTGCCTGTGCTGCTGTGCGGAGTTACGATGTTGGGGAGCTGGCAGCTGCTCGTTGTTGCTCGGTGGTTCTCTCCGGGTACTCTGGCTTCCTCCACCCGTAAAACTGTCATGGTCATGATTAGCCATTGTGCATAAGTATGTGACCTTAAACACCAATAAATAATAATAATAAGGCTGTGGGCTGGTGGGAATTCAGGATACTTGTCCAGGCCCTCAAGGGTTAAATGAAATCCGACAACTTAAAACATAGAACATTTTTCAAATTTCTACTCTGAATTAATCTTACTAACAAGCAATGTTCCGTACACAAGTGGAGGAAACATGTCCTTTGATTTTTCTGCAAAAGACTATTTTTTGGTGCTAATATTGCTTAAATATCTTAAAATGAAAAAATTTTTGTCCAATGGTTCGCAATGGCAATGTTGATATTTGGTCAGCAAATAGAGTGAGACTTCGTGTGAAGATACGGGGGTTGAACCCTTAAGGTATGCCCCTGCAAATAATCGTATATGATCAAATCTATTACTGAATCGAATAATGCACACTATTCTCAAATCGAATCGAATCATCATTACAATTGTTATCAGTTGCACTTCTTTTCTGATGTAGAAACACCAGAATTTGATGATTTGTGTTCTCTGGTAAGCAGATTCACACAAACATATTGCAGTTTGTGCCATATTTGCTACACAGATAACCAAATTCTCCATGTTTCTTAGTAAGTCTGGGCTCATTGAAAATACGGAACATCCCATTCTCAAAGGATGTCCGAAACAAAACTCTGAAATTTATTTATATAGGAGTCAACTTGTCCGTTTGTCGGTCAGTCGATTGTCGTTGGTCCATTGCACATGTAAACTTGTGGAGTGAACTACTTCCATAGTTTTAGCTGTTTTTTTATGGAACTTCACAAAAATGATCAACATGATGAGAAGTGCGGGACATAATTTTTTTCCCGCTCGGTTTTAAGATGGCCAACTGGCGACCATATTGGATTTTTTTTACATGTAAACTTGTGGAACGAACTACTTCCACAGTTTTAGCCGCATTTTCATGAAACTTCACAAAAATGATCAACATGATGAGTGGAAGTGCGTGACACAATTTTTTTCCCGCTCTGTTTCAAGATGGCCGACTGCAGCCATATTGGATTTTTTTTACATGTAAACTTGTGGAGTGAACTACTTCCACAGTTTTAGCTGCATTTTCATGAAACTTTACAAAAATGATCAACATGATGAGGGGAAGTACTAGACATAATTTTTTTCATGCTCGGTTTCAAGATGGCAGACTGGTGGCCACATTGGATTTTTTTTTTACTTAGAAAAATTGAATGCCCCTTTTCAGTCACTAATAATAATAACTCTTTGGCCAGCCGCTGATTTGTCGCGGTCCTCATAAGAGAAGGCCATCATCCCCCCCACACTAGGCAGTATGCCACGGTGGGGGTATACTGGGCAACAGACCATCTCCAGTTATCTGTGCTCTTGCTGAGAAATGCCACCTATATCCGACAATGTTGATGAACTGTCAACATATTACACATAGCATTCATCGGTAATCAATTCAATAATGGGAAATAAACAAGATCCCCAATGCATGTTAATATGAACCCAGTCTCTTTGAGTAGTCGTGGCTATTAGACAGGAAATAGCTTGGTAAGGTTGTAAGCTGTGGAGGAAGAATTAATGGTTAACCCTTTACCCAAAGCAGACGATATCAAAATTTATTATTTTAAATATAATTTTTTTAAATTTTTAAAAAGATTTCAACAAAACCATATCATGTGACCCCTCACTGGAACGAGCTCAATGAGCTCGTTCCAATGAGGGGTCACATGATATGGTTTTGTTGAAATATTTTGAAAAATTTAATTTTTTCAACTGCACAATTTGCATATTACGCGGGCGGATGCGGGCGATTCGTTAGGTAAAGGGTTAACAAACACCAGAAATCAGAAAGTATTCAGTTGTTAATAATTATGAAGATATTCGGTAAATATTTGGCACCGATTATCAAATCAAATCTTGTGATTAACCCTTTACCTATCATGAAAAGCAGACGACACTTGAGTAACTACTGTCTGTGAGTCTGTTCACATTTTCCTTTAGCACGGGCTGCACCCCGTAGTTCTTGTCTGCTCGTCATGAAATTTCATATGCAGATTTAAGGTCATGTTTAGATGAGAATGTCCCCTTTTGGTCGCGATCGGTCAACCATAATGGCTGCCTGAGCCCCAAACCAGAAAACCTTTAGCACAGTCTACAGGTCGTATTTATGAAGGGATTTCATGGTAACTTGGTAGGATGACTCTGTAGAATATGTAGATGAGAACGTCCCCTTTTGGTCACGATCTGTCAACCGTGACGGCTGCCCAAACCCAAAACCCAAAACCTTTTAGCACAGTCTACAGATCATATTTAATATGGAGGGATTTCATTGTAACTTGAGAGGATGACTCTGTATGATGTCTAGATGAGAACTTCCTCATTTGGACACGATCTGTCAACCGTAACAACTGCCCGAGCCCAAAACCCGAAAATCTTTAGCACAGTCTGCAGGTCGTATTTATGGAGGGATTTCATTGTGACTTAGTAGGATGACTCCATATAATGTCTAGATGAGAAGGTCCCCTTTTGGTCGCGATTGGTCAACTGTGATGGCTACAGGGGCCCCGAAGCCCAAGAACCTTTAGCACAGTCTACAGGTCATATTTATGAAGGGATTTCATCGTAACTTAGTAGGATGACTCCAGATAATGTATAGATGAGAACGTACGTCCCCTTTTGGTCGCGATCATTCAGCCATAATGGCTGCCCGAGCCCAAAACCTGAAAACCTTTAGCACAGACTACAGGTCGCATTTATGAAAGGATTCCATTGTACCTTGGTAGGATGACGCAGTACAATGTCTAGATGAGGGCATTCCCTTTTGGTCACAATTGGTCAACCATGATGGCTACCCGAGCACAAAACCCAAAAACCTTTAGCACAGTCTACAGGTCGTATTTAAGAAGGGATTTCATGATAACTTGGTAGGATGACTCTGTAAAATATCAAGATGAGAATGTCCCCTCTTGGTCATGATCTGTCAACCGTAATGGCTGCCCAAGCCCGAAACCCAAAGCAGTTAGCACAATCTAGTCATATTTAATATGGAGGGATTTCATTGTAACTTGGTAGGATGATTCTGTATGATGTCTAGATGAGGACGTCCCGTTTTAGTTGTGATTGGTCAACCGTGATCGCTACACATGCCCGAAGCCCGAAAACCTTAGCACAGTCTACAGGTAGTATTTATGAAGGGATTTCATTGTAATTTGATAGGATGACTCGTTTTGGAATAATTTCACTGTAACTTGGTAACTTTGGTTGACATACATTAACTGTGAGGGCCACATTAACCCACCCCTCATTTCTTTAGTACAGTCTACACCTCAAATTATTTTTATTGAAAACATAGCATACAGGGAACAGAAATTAACATTCTCATAGACATTGAACATTATCCTTTTCATCAAACACAACACACAGTCACATTAAGCTACAGTGGCATTGACACTTTCATTTAGAATAGCACTGGCCAGTTAAGGCTGTTTCGTTGGGTAAAGGGTTAGTCAAATATTTTGAATACCAAATATTCACAGGGGCCTACCTTAAGGGCCTAGTTTCAACTTTGACATATTTTGTCCTCAGAACAGGTGCCCAACACAAAATCATAAAAAAGACGAAGGGGCTTGAATAGATTTAGCTTGGCAGAGGGATTGTAGTCATCTCCTGACTAGATTTTACTTGAAACCACTGCCCCACCCTACTAAGGCTGAAAAAAAAGGATTTGTGTTCTTGGAAATGCCACAAATGGTGAAATTTAACCCCTTGTTCAGCATCTTTATTGGCTTGCAGTGCTGTCCAAAACTACTCTGAAATCGTGAGACTTCATATTTTATCTTTGTTGATTGACGTATATATTCTTTGCATGTGTTTGCACCAAAGCATGATTAACCCTTTACCCAATGCAGATTATATTAAAATTTATTATATTTTTATACTGTACCAATGACCCAGACATAGCTGGTGCTAACTCTTAAAATATAGGGCCAAACACAAATTTTGCCCCCCAATCCCCAAAATTTGCATCTAAAACTAAAGAAAACATGTCCTGAAAGGCCCTCCACACTTCGCCCCTACTGCGCATGCGCAGTGTCAAGGACGTTCCGAAATTGGCGCCATTAATCATTCTAAGTTTGGCCCTTCATCAGTTAACATCTGACTGATCTTTGTGCTTATAAATCTCAGTTTAAATGATGCCAGACACATAAATATTAGTGAAATGGTGATTCTAAGGAGGATAGAGAAGGAGGAGAGGAAAAGAATGTGTGACAGAATATTATCAGGGCTGTAACTTAAAATTTTTTAATGAAATTATGTTAAGTTACCTATTTTCAAGGCAGCAGCCATTTTGTTGTCATTCTGATTATTTAGTTACACTGTTTTTTAAGTGTTTTCCTCTCTCCCTGTCCTTTAAGTTCCCCCTTGCTATTCTCCCATGCTTTTGGCATAGTTTTTGTAATTATTATTACTAAATTTTCTTGGGAGTTTTAGCTGAATAACAGAATGAATTCTGTTCTTTCCCCATGTTTACGTCTTCACCTACGGGTGGTTAGACGTTGTGTTCTGCATCTACCATCTGATGTTCTGCAGTTTCTTCCCTGGAAGTCTCTGTTTTGCATCAGATAGTATATTTTTGGTAACTGATTTCGGGCCTGGGTGCCTGGAGTCTTATTTTAGTGTTTTTACACTCATTGTTTACATTTACAACAGCCCTCTGTGTGAGGGGGGGATTTCTAAAAAATAATATCTTGATGTTATTTTAATCATAACTAGATACATTATTATTGTTCGTAAGTGTTGAATAAATTGTTTAAAATATTTTTAAAATTTTTGTCCACACTTAGGCTTGGGATCCATTGGGGCTCAACGTTACTTTTCAGAAACTTGGGCTGTTCTGAAAAAATATTTTTTCAAAATATTTTGATTTCAATTATTTTTTCTATATTAATGGATCATATTATTATTATGTATTTTGATTGCCAGGGGTTAGTGCGAGTACCAGGACTTGTTTTCTTTTCACATTGAAAGGATATTGATCAATTGTTTTAAGAGGAAGTCTTCCTCTGACTTTATTATCATTCTATATGTGGTCAGTGTACTCGCATTAACTCCTGTTCTGTATCGTATGATTTCGATGACAATATGGGAAGCGTATGTCACGGTATGTTGTTGGGGATTTGGACACTCCGGTCCTTTCCCCGCAGGGTCACTCTACTTTATCAATTTCTATTTCAGACGATCAAGATTAGGGTGATGTATCTGTGATGTCTTCCAACAGTGTGCCTCCGTCGTCACAATTAATGAAGGGCTAGCGGAAAAGTGCTCATGTAAATACGCCAATTGCCTAAGAGGACCCTAGTAGGTTCGACGGCCTTTGACGTCCGCTAGCTCGCCCGGTGTAGCGTCCATTCACCGAATGGTTCGGCAGCCGGGTTCGTCCGTTGCGGTCTAGAAGGAATTTTGGGGTGATGCGAGCCCTATAAATTAACCTAATGCACACCCAGTGACGGCGGATCGGAGGGAGAACGCAGGAAGCCTTTTAGTCCGGTTCATAGCTCGTTCCGGTCCATCCGGACGGCAAGCGAGAGAGGCCCCTCTCTCGTTCAACAACATCTGGCCCCAGATGTTGTGGTACAAAATGTGTCGCAAGCGGAGCATACGTCCTTCGCTCGGGACGCTCCGTTGTATAGGCAGTCCACTGAGACTGCTAAGGCTTCCTCTTCTCGTCAGCGCACACGACCGCACCTTGGCTGCGTGACCGCCGATATATTACCAGCTTCGCCGATCAAGGATTCTTCGGCGACCAGGTCACACCATCCGGTAGCCAGGGACACGAGGCCTGCAGACTCCGGACGTTCGCATAGGAAGTGTGCGGGAGTCAACGTACACGGAGCTTCCGGCGGCAATGCATCGTAAGACCGCTACTGCACAGGCCTCGGGAACGGACGTGCTTGCCTTAATAGCACAGTTTATCGCAGCATCCCAGCATCAACTGAATCCGTCGCATATATTTTATCCGACGATGCTGGGTCGGGACGCTCCGCGGAAGCAGGTACGGACGTCCGAAAGTTTCATCCGGTCCGACGGGATACCGAAAGGGATTCGGAGGATTTCGAGCTTTCCCTTTCGGAACAACATATGCTGTTGTGTATGTCATCTGACTTGGTCTTCTACAGCTTCTTTCGTCGGACCAGAATGCTGCGATGCCGGATAAGAAACTGATAGCGTCGGTGGACTTAGAAATTTTTGGTTCGGTTCAGGGACATCGTCCCTCAGTTCCGACATAGTCCAATAATGTCACACAAACTTTCGAATTATTGAACGACGCTATATATATTATTATTTTATGCTTGCTAACCAAGCATTTCTGGTTTCTTGTTCGAAGAGTTATGGAGATGTCTTTCAAAAGTGTGCCTCTGTCGTCATAGTTAATGAAGAGTTAGCGGCAATAAGTGCTCATGGAATATGTCTATCGCCTAAGGAGTGACATTCGCTAGCTCACCCGGTGTAGCGTACATTCATCGAATGGTTCAGCTGCCGGGTTCGTCCGTTGCGGTCTAGGAAGGAGATTTGGGTGATGCGAGCACTTTAATTACTTTAGTACTCACCCAGTGACGGCAGATTGAGGACAGATCGGAGGAAGCCTGTTAGTCCGGTTCCTGGCTTGTCCAGGTCCGTCCGGGCTGTGAGCGAGAGAGGTCCCTCTCTTGTCCAACAACATAGGGGACCGCATGTTGTGGTTCAGATATTTTACATTCGGAGCATATGTCCGTTGGTCGGGACGCTCCGTTATATTGACAGTCCGAGAGACTGTCTTTAATCTTCCTCATCCTCACAGCAGGGCACACGACCGCACATTGGCTACGTGACCTCGAGTATCCGATCAGTTTCGGCATTCAGTGATTCCACGGCGAATAGGTCGCGCCATCCGGTAGCCAAGGGACACGAGGCCTATACACTCCGTTCGCTCGCATATTGGTAGTATGCACGGGGTAACGATCACGGAGCTTCCAGAGGCAATGCATCGTAAGACCGCTTCTCCTCAGGCCTCAGTGACGGACGTGCTATCCGAGTTAGCACAGTTGTTTCGCAGCATCCCAGCAATTGACAGTTTCTCGGTCGAATCAGGAATTATCCGCCGGCGCTGGGTCGGTGCGGTCCGCGGTTGCATCAGCTACGGACGACCGAACGCTTTATAGGGTCCGACAGGATGGCGAAAGGGATTCGAAAGATTTCGAGTTTTCCCTTTAGTAGTATCGGAAGATGCCTTTCATATCTTCTGGCATTATCTTCCAGTGATTATTATTTCGGACTTCATTGCTGCGATCTTGGATAAGAGACTTATAGCGTCATTGGACTCGGATTTTTCGATCGGTTCAGGGACATTGTCCCTGACTTACCGACGCAGTCCAATATTGTCATTACAACATGTGTTTTATTTTTCGACGCTATATATATATATATACAAGCCTGCTACTAAGCATGATAGTTTAGTTTCTTGTCCGCGTTGCTCATTTCTGCCATTTTATCATTTATACAAATAGTTTATTTTGGCAGAGCAGGGCATACCGAGAGTTCATATGCGTCTAGACGGTGTGATTAAAGACTGCATGTATTCTTTTTCGCCGTTTATGTCTTTTCCAATTTCAATGTTGGGAACGACATTATGTATAGTAGACTTAACTTAGACGCTTTATTATACGTAATCCGCCTTACTGAGGCATTATCATTACGTCTTCAAGAAAAGATTTACGGGATATTATTCTCAATGTAATTTCTTTTGAGGGCAGTAGTTTGTTCACGTATAACTCCGCCCTTCAGTGGCTGATTGGAGTTAGTTAGACGTGACGCAGCCCTAGCTACATCCACACGCGTGGATAGTAAGGTTAAGAACTCTCTCAGAGTCGCTTCGTTCTCGGAGGAGCTTCTCTTCGACGGCAACTTTTCGGCAATCCATGAATTGCTCGATTTGCACGTTCTCTTGTCTATCTAGTGTTACAAGAGATTCAGACTGGGGCAAACATTCGGTGGTTGACTCAGAGAGTGCCGCCGCAGTTGCCGGACCCGAGTGTGGCTGTTATGACGGTTGCCAGTCAAACAGATTGGGATATAATACTGATCCCTACGGATTCGAAGTGCCAGGGTCTTTGGGTTCCGCAGTCTTTTAGCAATCAGTTTAACTTCCGCGGAATAATGTTTTTTAGGCTTGCTTTATGTCATTGCATGAACATTATTCAGAAACGCATGCCCAAATTCCTGTCCTTTAATTCGACAGTAGTGGCGTATCTCTGGAACCAGGGAGGCACTCTTTCATTTCCGTTATTCAATTTAATGGAAAGAATCCGTCTGTTGGTTATAGTACACCAAGTTCAGTTTTGGTCCGTCATATTCCGGGTCGTCTGATTGTTTTATCGGACTCCCGTTCTCTTACGGGTCGCTTGTTGCTGTCAGAATGGACTCTCAACAAACAAGTATTCAATCAGATTTGCTATCTATGGGAGCGCCCAATGATGATTTATTTATGACACAGCTTGCTAATCAATTGCAGACGTATGTGTTGGCTTGTCCAGATCTCTGAGCTAATATTGTTAATGCTCTATTGATCTATAGGACGGAATGATAGGATACGCGTATCCTCCGGCGCTGTTGTTTTAGCAGGTATTGCTATGATAAACAACCACAATACATTTCTGTTGATAGCATCTCTATCTTCACAGAGATCATGAGTAATTTACTCTCTTGTCTACTGTGGGTCTTAACGTGAAATCTTCCTCTATGTGAGGATCTTTTTCACTGGGTAAATCGTGTCATCTTTATCACAACCAGCAAGGTCGCAACCTTCATGTATTCCGTTGTGTGGTCCGTATTGCATTGTAAGCACTGTACTGGACGAGCTTTGGACGCGATTTCTTACTATAGGAGATCCTCTTCTTCGCTATTCTATGCGGCTAAAGTGGAGGCTCTTCCGTCGTTGGTGTAGGGATCATTATGTTCATATTGTTGATCCCTCCATACTACTCATTGCTATTTTTTAGTATACTTGTTTCACAAGATCTACTGCAGCCTGTTATTATTTAGGTTATAGGTTTATGTTACCTCATACCTATGCACTCTACGATAGTTTACAATTGAGTCTTTTGTCTCTTTATCTAAGTCAGTTAGTAACTTTTTGATAAATAGACTTAGAATCTTTAGATTAAATTCCTATACGGATTTTAACTTCGGTTCTTATTTAGCTAAGTAATAATTTGAGCCTCTGGAAACAGTAGTTTTCAAATTCTGACCTTTTAGACAGTAATTCTGTTGGTTTCTCTTTTACTGTAGAGTCAGTGAGTTTCATGCACTATCGATGGATGATTTTCACTTTCATAGTTTCGGAATCAATACTTCCGTTACTATTTAGGTTGGATTGTTGCATAAGAGTTAGGCTCCTATTATCCAGAACCTATTATTTTAAGGTCCTTCCGTCTTCGTATGGGCATAGGCCTTTACTCTTTCCGGGTACAGTTTATGTATTTATAAACAGATATCTGTTTATTACAAAGGGCGTAAGCTTCTTCTGTCTTTGATGTCTAGTAGAAGGACGTTACGCTCCATTTTATTGTTAATGGATTCTATTAACTATCGTACTGCTTATGGTATATCATTGACTTAGCAGTTGTGCTTAAGATTTCGGCTCATGAAGTAAGAGTTCTTCTACTTCTTGGGCTTACATTAATAGTGTCGCTATTATAGATTTTTGAAGGCCGCTCATTGCGCTCAGCCATCCACATTCATGAATTTTATCTTAGAAATATCGAGTCCTTTTCTGGAGGCCTCTATTGTTAGGTCTATTATCTACTGCTCAGAATGTCATTCACTTAACAGTTGCTACTATAGCTAGGTAGGCTGTCTGTTTCGGCAGTGTCTCCATTCGGCTGCCCTCTTCACTCTGGGCTATTTGACCCAGGGCAAGAAAAAGGGGGGGGGGGGGGGGGGGAGGGTGTTCCCTTGGGTCACCTGTTTTACTATGAAAACAAGGGGATACCTCCTCCGGAGTTAGTAATTCTGAGCTGTTATTGGGATGGTTGTTTAGTGAGAAGTTTAGGTTTTTAAAATTCATTCAAGTCTTAGTTTTTAAAGTATAGCTTTTGAATATTGCATATGTCAACGGACATGATTATGCAATCCTCAGACACTTTTAGGAGTATAAGAGTCTCTATTCTCTAGACTTACTTTATTTATTGGCTTACTTTAAAAATTATTAGTATAAGGATTATATTGGATATTAATAGAGTACATGGATGTATGAAGCTCAATTTTGGAAGGTGTTGTATCTTTCTAATTTATCATAAATAAGAAAGATACATGTAAGGCCTATTACTTCTTTTTCCCTACAGGGGATGACTCTATTTTATTTTATTGAGCGTATTCCATTTTGCTCTATGTCCTTGGCCCTCCAGCCTTTTTACTATTCAGCTATGTCTGGGTCATTGGTACAGTATAAAAATGTTAAAAAATTTATAGTAATTTATATATTTTTTATACTTACCAATGACCCAGACGGGGATGGCCCTCCCAGGAGTTGGGAACTCTTGCCTCCCCGCTGAGTACATAGCGCTTACCAGGCACTGGTTATTAGAATGATTAATGGCGCCAATTTCGGAACGTCCTTGACACTGCGCATGCGCAGTAGGGGCGAAGTGTGGAGGGCCTTTCAGGACATGTTTTCTTTAGTTTTAGATGCAAATTTTGGGGATTGGGGGGCAAAATTTGTGTTTGGCCCTATATTTTAAGAGTTAGCACCAGCTATGTCTGGGTCATTGGTAAGTATAAAAAATATATAAATTACTATAAATTTTTTAACTTTTAAATATAATTTTTTTCAAATTTTTCAAAAAATTTCAACAAAACCATATCATGTGACCCCTCGTTGGAACGAGCTCGACGAGCTCATTCCAACGAGGGGTCACATGATATGGTTTTGTTGAAATTTTTTTAAAAATAATATTTTTTCTACTACTGAATTTTGCATATTACGTGGGCGGATGTGGCCGATTCGTTGGGTAAAGGGTTAAAATATATCGTCTATTTATGATATTTATTTTTTAATTCAGTTTGCTATGTTGTGCAGTAAGTAAGGCCTAAAAAGGTTTGAAATCTGTTTTTCAGGCCCTCCCGCATGATCCTTTTGGCCTTTTGCATGTTCTCTTTTTATAACTAATGCAAACTTAAAAAAATAAAATTAAATGGTTTATGTCTGATATTTTACCTAAGTTGATAAAATTAATAAATTTGTCCCTCGAGTGCAACAAGGCTTTGCAATGCTTTGGCATTGAATGGCCTTCTTGAACTCAAGGGATGAAATACACCACCTCTCCATGCTATTCTGTAGATTATGTAGAACATAAAATAAACCAAGAACATGAACTTTTGATGGCAAAGAAATAATTACAAAAGTAAAAAATAAACAGAAGCTCTACACTGTGGGGCCTAACTCAAGTATTTTGTGAATGGTGTTTATTTTTCAAAGAAGGTTCTTAAATATCACAAACAAACAAAATCAAAAATAAAATTAAAAGCCTCCCTCCCTCATTGGTTTGAAAAATTAAATGCCAATGAACCGAGTGTATTTTTTATTTTTTTTGGCCTAAGCTTACTGTTGGTGGTGAAGTGAAATTTTGCTGACATTGTTCCAGCCTTAAGGGTTAAATTTATTTTGACAAGTTAAAATACTTTGTCCTCTACATTTGATTGCTTATTACTTACTTGTTAAAAATAGGGCTCCTGTCCTTCCAAAGAAGCGGAAGAGAGAGGAAGAAAAGAAAGGGAGTGAAGTACCAGATTTACTACAGGGGGAGATTGCCAGATTAGATCACAGATTCCGAGTACATCTTGATCCTAAATTCCACAAACAATCACCTGCAGTTCATCTTGTTTGTAATATTAGTAAGTACAGTAAAACTGGGGCGAGAAAATATTTTCTCATAAACTCTTAACCCACAGTATATTTTTATACTGTACCAATGACCCAGACTTAGCTGGTGCTAACTCTAACAAAACCAGGGCCAAACACAAATTTTGCCCCCCAATCCCCAAAATTTGCATCCAAAACAAAAAGAAATCATGTCCTATAGGACCTCCATACCACGCCCCCACTGCGCATGCGCAGTGTCAAGGACGTCCCGAAATTGGCGCCAATTATCATTCTCTGTTTGGCCCTTCATCAGTCAACATCTCACTGATCTTTGTGCTTGTAAATCTCAGTTTAAAGGATGCCAGACACGTAATTTTTGGAGAAATGGTGATTCTAAGGAGGATATAGAAGGAGGAGAGGAAAAAGAAGTAACAAAAAATAATCAGGGCTGTACTTAAAATTTTTTGATGAAATTATGTTAAGTTGCCTATTTTCGAGGCATGGGCCTCTTGTTGTCATTTTTGCTAAATGTTGCACTGCTTATTCAGTGTTTCCTCTCCCCTAGCCTTCTAAAGTCCCCCCTTGCAGTTCTCCCATGCTTTTGGCATATTTTTGAGAAAGTTCATTTCTAAAATTTTCCTGGGAGAGTTGCTTGGATACAGAATGTTTTCTGTTATTTTCCCCATAGTTACGTTTTCACCCATGGGTGTATAAACGTTGTGTTCTGCATCTTTCATCTGATGTTCTGCAGATTCTCCCCTGGGAGTCTCTGTCTTGCATCAGGTAGAGTGTAATTTTGATGACTGATTTCGGGCCAGTTTTTTCAGTGCCTGGAGTCATGTTTTCTGGTGTTTTACACTGTTTGTTTACATTGGCAACAGCCTTTTTTGAGGGGGGCTGTTTGACTTTGGTGTAGTTTATCTCACTATAAGATACATTTATATTATCCGTAAGTGTCTCATTAATTATTTAATATAAATTTAAAATTTTTGACCACACTTTGCCATCGGATCCATCGGGGCTCAACGTTACTTTTCAGCAACTTGGGCTTCGCTGAAAAAATATTTTTTCAAAATTATTTTGATTTGCAATTGTTTTTTCATTTATTAATGGATCATGTTATTATGTGTCTTTGTGTCAGGGGTTTGTGCGAGTAACTAGGACTTGCTGTTGACTTTTCACAATGAAAGGATATTGTTCAAATTGTAATGGGAAGAAATCTTCCTTTGACTTTCATGATCATTGTATTAATTGTAGTCAGTGTTCTCGCACTAATCCCTGTCCTATATGTCAATATTGGGATGAGAAACATTGGAAACGTGTGTCACGGTATGTTGTTTCTGGAGAAAGGGCTATGCCGGCTCTTTCTCCGCAAGGTCACTCGACTCTCTCAGTTTCTATTTCAGAGGAACAAGAACAGGGTGATGTTTCCATGTTATCTTCTACAAGTGCGCGTCCGTCGTCACAAATGAATTCAGAGCTAGCGGCAAAAGTGCTCATGGAGATTAGACAAATGTCGTCCGCTAGCTCGCCCGGTGTAGCGTCCATTCACCGAATGGTTCGGCAGCCGGGTTCGTCCGATGCGGTCCAGGAGGAAATTTTGGGTGATGCGAGCACTATAAACATACAATGTGCACACCCAGTGACGGCGGATAGTAAGCGAGAACGGAGGAAGCCTCTGAGTCCGGTTCCTAGCTCGTCCAGGTCCAGCCGGGCCGCGAGCGAGAGAGGCCCCTCTCTCGTACAACAACATCTGGGACCAGATGTTGTGGTACAAAATGTGTCGCAAGCGGAGCATACGTCCGTCGCTCGGGACGCTCAGTTGTATAGGCAGTCCGCGGAGACTGCTAAGGCTTCTTCTTCTCATCAGCGCACACGACCGCACCTTGGCTGCGTGACCGCCGATATCTTACCAGCTTCGCCGATCAAGGATTCTTCGGCGACCAGGTCACACCATCCGGCAGCCAGGGATTCGAGACCGATGGACTCCGGACGTTTGCATAGAAAAAGTATGCGGGAGCCATCTGATGCGGAGCTGCCCTCGGCGAAGCAGCGAAAGACTGCGCCTCCGCAGGTCTCGATGCCGGACATTCTTGTGCAGATAGCACAGCTTATCGCAGCATCCCAGCAGCCGACAGAAACGGTGTCGGATCAAGAATTATCCGACGGCGCTGGGTCGGTACGCTCCGCCGAAGCATCGGGGGCGGACGACCGGGAGCATCATGAGGTCCGACCGGATGGTGAAAGGGATACGGATGATTTGGAGCTATCCCTTTCGGAACAACATAAAGCTGCCGTGGACTTCATCCGGCACTTTCACCCTCAAGTTGTTCTGTCGGGCCAGACTGCTGCGGTTCCGGACAAGAGGATTATAGCGTCATTGGACTCTGAATTTTTTGAGTGGTTCAGGGACATCGCTCCCGAGTTTCCGTCGCAGTCCAATAATGTTGCAAGAACATTTGAATTATTGAACGACGCTATATTTAAACTTGCTTCCAAGACGGGGAAAGCAGGTTTCTTGTCCGCCAATACTCTCAACCTGCCTTTCATTAATGCAAGGAATAAATTCGACACGGCAGGACAGGGTATCCCGAGAGTTCCTCTGCGTATGGACGACGAGGCGGAAGACTTAGAGCTATCATTACCGTCGTCGGCTTCTATTCCAACCGCGGTGTTGGGAACAGCTATTTCGTCTAACAGATCCAATTTAGATGCCTTATCTTACGCAGATCACCTTACTAAGGCGTTATCACTGCGCCTTCAAGGGAAAGAGTTTCAGGATATATAATCCTCTTTAAGACTTCTTTCAAGGGCAGTAGCTTATTCCACGTGTAACTCCGCCCTTTCAGTGGCAAACCTGGAGTTGGTTAGACGTGACGCAGCTCTAGCTACATCCACACTCGTGGATACTAAGGTGAAGAACTCTCTTAGAGTCGCTTCGGTCTCCGGAGAACTTTTCTTTGACGGCAAGCTTTCTGCTATTTATGATAAAATTACAAAGAAAGCTTCGGATTCTCTGTTGTTCAAATCTGCTTCTAAGAAGTCGGATACAGCAGACAAGACTAAGACAGGCACTTCTGGGTCTAATGCGCCCAAGAGAGGTTCCTATAGAGGTTCTGGTGCGTCCTCTTGGTCTTATTCAAGAGACCGTCAGGGTAGCGACTCTCGTTCGGGACGTCCTTCAGGCCGGGACAATCGGTCGGACGCCCCGAGGTCGACGGGGCGAGGTGCGGGCCGTGGAGGACGTGGTTTCTCCTACCGCAGGCCTCTCAGGTCCAGGAGGTGATGGCTTAAACCTCTATCGCGTACCGGTTGGCGGAAGGTTGTCGAGGTTTTCACAAGAATGGGCGACCCTTGGGTGAGAGGAGTGACTTCGGAAGGTCTAAAGATATCCTTAAACGAAAGCCTCCATTAACTCGAAGTCCAAAGTGGACTCAACTTCCGTCAAATCCGCAGAAAAGAGACGCTCTGTTATCAGAGGTGCAGTCTCTTTTAATGAAGAACGAGGTAGAGGTCGTAGAAAACCAGGAGACTCCGGGATTCTACAGCCATCTGTTTCTGGTTCCGAAACCAGACGGCTCGTTCCATCCAGTCATAGATTTGAGCTGGATAAACAAGCTGATCGTCGCTCCGAAATTTTATATGGAGACGATTCGGTCGGTCAGAGCGAGTATTCGGGTGAACGATTATGCAACAAGCATAGATCTCAAAGATGCGTACTTTCACGTCATGGTACATCCGACATTCCGAAAGTATCTACGCTTCGCAGTCCTAGGAGTGGTGTATCAATTCCGGGCGATGTGCTTCGGATTGAATCTAGCACCCTGGGCTTTCACTCGGGTAATGAACTCGGTAATGATCTATTTCCGAGCTCATTCGTCTGCGGTAATGTCGGCCTACCTGGACGACATTCTTCAGAGGTACGGCAACGAGTTAACGCTTCAGAACGATGTTCAGAATCTACTTCTTTTGCTCCGACGTCTCGGTTTTATAGTAAACGAGGAGAAGTCGGATCTGGTGCCGTCCAAGTCATTCACTCATCTGGGAATGAGCTTCGAGACGCACAACAATCTCGTTCGTCTGCCGTTAACCAGAGCGAAATTAGTCAGTTGTTACGCTCGCTATTGTCTGCACGCAGACAAAGTCACAGCGAGAGAATTTATGAGACTGATAGGTCTGTGCGGAGCCGCTGCGGATCTCATTCCGATGGGGCGGTTACGCACACGTCCTCTCCAAATTTTCTTGACTCAGAATTGGAGTGTGAAAATTCATTCGCTCGACGTAGACGTTCTCTTGTCAGATCAAGTGAAACAAGAGATTCAGACTTGGGCAAACATTCAGTGGTTAACTCAGGGAGTTCCGCTGCAGTTGCCGGATCCGAGTTTTACCATTATGACAGATGCCAGTCAAACAGGTTGGGGTGCATCATTAATACCAACGGATTCGAGATGCCAGGGTCTTTGGGATCCGCAATTCCTGTGCAAGCACATAAACATCAAGGAAATGATGTCAATTTGGCTTGCGTTACGTCATTGGATGGACATTATTCACAATGCTCATGTCCAAATCCTATCCGACAATACGACAGTAGTGGCGTATATACGGAATCAGGGAGGCACTCATTCAGTTCCGTTGTTCAATCTAACGGAAAGAATCCTTCTGTTTGCGCTAGAACATCACGTTCTTCTTTCGGTCCGTCACATACCGGGTCGTCTGAATGTGCTAGCAGACTCCCTTTCACGAAAGGGTCGTTTGTTGCCGTCGGAGTGGACTCTCAACAAACAAGTATTCAATCAGATTTGCTACCAATGGGAACGGCCAATGATAGACTTATTTGCGACACATCTCAACAATCAGTTGCAGACGTATGTGTCTCCGTGTCCGGATCCAAGAGCATTTGCAGTAGACGCTCTGTCGATCCCTTGGGACGGAATGATAGAATATGCGTATCCTCCAGCGCCGTTAATTCAACAAGTATTGCTAAAGATAAAACAATCTCAATGCAAGATTCTGTTGGTAGCATCTCTGTCGCCACAGAGACCGTGGATAAATCTACTCAGGTGTCTGTTGTGGGACCTACCGCGAAAGCTTCCTCCACGGGAGGATCTTCTTTCGCAGAAGAAATCGCGCCAACTCCATCACAACCCGCAAGGTCTCAACCTTCACGTTTTTCCGTTGTGCGGTCCTTCTTGCATGGCAAGCACTTTACAGGACGAGCAGTGGACGCGATTTCTAACTGTAGGAGGACCTCCTCTTCGCTAAACTATGCGGCTAAGTGGAAGGTTTTTCGTCGTTGGTGTAGGGATCATTCTGTAGATATATTCGATCCCTCTATACCAGACATTGCAAACTTTCTAGTATACTTGTTTGACGAAATCAAACTGCAGCCTGTTACTATTAAGGGTTATAGGTCTATGTTATCTGATACCTATGCACATCATGATAGTTTACAAATTGGATCTAATGTCTCTTTATCTAAGTTGGTTAGAAACTTCTCGATAAATAGACCCAGAACTCTTAGATTAATTCCTAAATGGAATTTAGCTTGGGTTCTTCTTAAATTGAAGGAAAAGCCATTTGAACCTCTTGGGACAGTAGATTTCAAATTCTTATCTTATAAGACAGCTTTTCTCTTAGCTTTCTCTTCTGCTAGAAGAGTCAGTGAGCTTCATGCACTGTCGGTGGATGATTCTCACTATCGTAGTGTCGGGAACACTATCACCTTCACTACTAATGTGGGTTTTTTAGCTAAGAATCAGGCTCCTAATAAATATCCGGAACCTATTGTTATTAAGGCTCTTCCGTCTTCAGACGGGCGTAGGCCTTTACTCTGTCCTGTTAGAGCGTTACGTATCTATAAACAGAGATCTCAGTTTATCAGAAAGGGACGGAAACGTTTCTTTCTGTCTTTGATGCCTAATAGAAAGGACATTTCGGTCCATTCTATTGCTAGATGGATTCAATTAACTATCCGTACTGCTTATGAGAGTTTATCTTCTTCTCAGCAGTCTGTGCTTAAGATTTCCGCTCATGAAGTAAGAGCTCTTGCTACTTCTTGGGCTTATGCTAATAGTGTTGCTATTACAGATTTAATGAAGGCTGCTTATTGGTCTCAGCCATCCACATTCACGAATTTTTATCTCACAAATATTGAGTCCATTTCTGGAGACCTGCATTGTTTAGGTCCGTTATCTGAATGTCGTCCACTAAACAGTTGCAACTATAGTTATGCAGGCTTTCTGTTCCAGCAGTGACTCCGTCCGGCTGCCCTCTTCGCTCTGGGCTATTTGACCCAGGGCAAGGGGAAGGGGGGGGGGGGGGGTGTTCCCTTAGGTCTCCTGCTTTATAGTGAAAAGCAAGGGAATGCCTCCTCCAAGTCAGTATTTCTGAGTCGCTTCCGGGATGGTTTTAAAGTGTAATATTAATGTTAAAATTCATTCATGTCTTATTTTTAAAGTGTAGCTCGGTGTGAAGCATTTGTATATGTCAAGTGTCAAACAGGCTTTAATATACAATACTCGGACACTTTTAAATGACTATAAAGAGTCTCAATTCTCTGGACTACTTTATTTATTGGCTTACTTTAAAAATAATTAGTATAAGGGTTATACTGGATGTTATAGAGAACATGAATATTATTGTGCTCAATTATTAAGAATATTGTATCTTTCTAATTTAATATTAAATAAGAAAGATACATGTAAAGCCTAATACTCCTTTTCTCCTTAAGGGGTTACCTCTTTATTATATAGTTGAGCTTATTGGATTTTCCTCTATGTCCTAGGCCCTCCAGCCTGTTTACTATTCAGCTAAGTCTGGGTCATTGGTACAGTATAAAAATGTTAAAAAATTTATAGTAATTTATATATTTTTTATATTTACCAATGACCCAGACGGGGATGGCCCTCTCAGGAGTTGGGAACTCTTGCCTCCCCGCTGAGTACATAGCGCTGACCAGGCACTGCCAGTAAGAATGATAATTGGCGCCAATTTCGGGACGTCCTTGACACTGCGCATGCGCAGTGGGGGCGTAGTATGGAGGTCCTATAGGACATGATTTCTTTTTGTTTTGGATGCAAATTTTGGGGATTGGGGGGCAAAATTTGTGTTTGGCCCTGGTTTTGTTAGAGTTAGCACCAGCTAAGTCTGGGTCATTGGTAAGTATAAAAAATATATAAATTACTATAAATTTTTTAACTTTCAAGATATTTTTCATCCAATCTAGTCATGGCTGCTTCACAGCAGCCATGACAAGATTTGATGAAAATTCATCTAAATTTAACTCAAGGCAGGGCTCGATTTGTTCAGTTTCGCATCGCAATTTGCGATGCATAAATCCCGGGCTGCGATTCAATATCTGGACATTGATTAGCAATAATAAATAGCATGTTTCATTTATTATGGAAAGTACCGTAAATGAAAAACACGCCTTCTCTGAGCGTTCAAGAAAATCTGTTGTAATATCAAGTAAACTGATTGTCGATTACACAATACAACTTTAACTTGTATAGTTATTTGGGGTATTCAGAAGTTGAATTGGTATACATGGAAATCCCGATGACATCATTATGATTTTCATTTCGAAAGTAGAGGGTGCGTGCTTATTTGATTCGCGGCTTTCGATAGAATGCAATCAACTTTGGGTGCCGGTACTGGAAATATGAAAGGTCACGGTGTAAAAGTAAAAACTGTTGAGAGTTGGCAAAAGGAAGTTGACCCAAAAGCACACTGGCTACGATGGACGACTGATGATGATGGGAAGCATGTGACTACGATTACATGTGGGATTTGTACAGACTATGAAAAACAAGTAAATAATTTGCGTAACTTTTCGCGTGCGATGATTTTGGGATTAACAGGCACAGCCTTGAAAAAAGACAATGTTGTCAAACATGCTCAGTCAGAACCGCACAAAAAAGCTGCGAGACTGAAGAATCCATCAGTGTTAACACTTGACCGGTTGTTCAAAACCCCAATTGGGCGCTCGATTGCACAAAGCAATAGTAATGAGGAAGAAAGGGTTTCGAAACTAATAGACATAGCATACACACTCGCTAAAGAAGAACTCCCGTTCACGAAATTCCCAGTACTTGCCGAACTTGAGAGGAAGCACGGTGTTGATGTTGGTAATACCTACGTAAACGATAAAAAGTGCAGTGAATTTACAGCTTTGATTGGCGAACACATGAAACAGGGTTTGATGGCTAAACTCCTCGAAGCTAAATATTTCACACTGCTTGTGGATGGCGCAACTGACAGTGCTGTTGTGGAAAATGAAATGATGTACGTTATGTTCAATGATGTTGAAAGTGGTAAGGTCGATTTCCGTTTTTTTAAAGTGTCTTGCGTCGAGAATGCGCGTGCCTACGGTTTGAAAAGGGGCATTGAGGATGCATTCGAGGAAGCAGGTCTCGCCGATTTTAGTTCTGGTATGATTGGGTTTATGGCTGATGGAGCAAGCATTAATTTGGGTGAAAAAGATGGCCTACTGGGCAGGTTTAGGAGGGAAAATAACATGCCATGGCTGTTGGGGGTACACTGTCTGAACCATCGGTTGGAGCTGGCAATAAAGGAGGCATTTAGTGGCGTGCTTTTCAAAGATGTTACAGATATGTTGGAAAATCTTTACAAGTTCTATGAGAAAAGTTCTAAGCGCCTCCGAGAGCTACGCGAACTTGCTTCGATTTTGGAGGAGAATATCCAAAAGCCAGAACGAGCAAGTGGTACTCGTTGGGTACAGTTCAAACGAAGGGCTTGTAGCATACTCGCGAAATCGTTCGAAATTTTCGTTAGCCACATGGAGAATCTTGCAGAAGACACATCAACGAAAGCTGAAGAGAGAGCCAAAATACGTGGCTACTTGGCAAAGATAAAGCGGTTTCAATTCGTTGCAGCACTCTTATTTCTTTCTGAAATACTGGAGCCTATCTCTAAGTTGTCGCTCTACCTGCAGGGTGACAGCGTTGATTTACTGCAAGCTTATGCTGCTTTGGAAAGGACTCGCCATCGGTTAGACAAACTACTAATCTTGCCAGTTTCAAATGAATGTCAAACTACAGAGAGTTGCAAATCGAAAACGTTTAACTCTGGCCTATCAAATCTGATAGACAGTGCAAAATCAGTACTACTCTCTGAAGAAATCGAATCTGATAAGTCACAGGCATCTGTTTCTGTAGCAGAAATTCCGATGGTGACGTACAAAGGCGTGAAATTGACTCATGTAAATCAAGGTTTAATGAACTTTAACACTCATATGCAAGAGCTCATTAACAAATTACAAGGGGCACTAAACCGCCGTTTCGGAGAGCTAGATGAGTTGAAGATCGATCCAGGTGATAGCCAATCCGAGTCAGGGGAGTTAATTGTCGACTCCAGTGTTAAGAAATCTGATTCCCGAAAATCCAGTTCCGCAGCCGCGTCAAATGCCAGTGCCGATATCAAATCTCATCTTGGTGCACTAAAACTTCTGGACACCTCATTGTGGCCAACTGAGGAGAAGGAGCTTCTCCAGTTTGGAGATGATGAACTCAATGCCTTTATTGAACATTTTAAGACACTCCTAGAGAAAAATTGTGTAAATCTTGGCGAGATTCACAATGAATGGCAACAACTTAAACTTTATTGATGCACAGCGTTGAGGCATCTCAAATACAATGATGTGTGGGAAACCATCCTCATCAAGTATCACCAAGAGAAAGACACTTTAAACTATCCAAATTTCATACACGTAATTCCGATTCTGAGGATTTACTCCGTCTCTAACGCAAAAGAAGAACGCGGCTTTTCGGCAGTTAATCGCGTAAAAACAGACTGGCGATGCAGTCTGGGCAACTCCATTCTAGACTGTTTGATAAGAATCGACATTGAAGGTCCAGACCCTCAGTCCTTTGATCCCACGCCAATCACCAGAAAATTCTTTGGAAAAGAAGGCACCCCAACGTCCTTCCATATGGACCAAGAAAGAAGATGAAAGTGGGCAACGCATCTGAGTCTGTTGCCAAAGATGATGATAACTAGATTGACTGGTCATTATCATCCTTGTCAAAAGACCCAGATGTATTGACAAGACTGTAGCTCATTTTAACACACAAAACAGTTGATCACTTGAAGAGTTCTGATTTATTGAATATTGTTATAAAGACTAGGTTTCCACCAACAATATCAGTTTCTAACTTTCATCGCCATTACTTTTGTTCTCGGACTCCAGTAAGAAATTAACCCATTTTCCATGATTTAGTAGAATGAGAGAAAAAATAGAAACTTGCATAAGTTAACCCCTGGCATCCAGATCTACTGCTGCACTTGAGAACTCCCCGCGATGAAGAGATTTCATCAATTTTATGGGAATTCCAAGGTTATTTCAAAACGCGAAATCAGACCTTGGATTAAATCTAAGGTCTGATTTCGCGTTTTGAAATAAGCTTGGATTAAATCCAAGTTCTGATTTCGCGTTTTGAAATAACCTTGGAATTCCCATAAAATTGATGAAATCTCTTCATCGCGGGGAGTTCTCAAGTGCAGGAGCAGATCTGGATGCCAGGGGTTAACTTTTGCAAGTTTCTATTTTTTCTCCCATCATTTTGCAGGTAGATATGTATTACATGTAGAGTGGTCTACGAAATCGAAGGTCTGATACAGTAAAGAGCGGAATCAGTGTCGGTTCTCGTGAAAAAGTTGTCAAAGACAAACGATCATAGGAATACATGAACACAAGAGGACGAAAACATTGAACTGAGTGTGCCCCAGAGATTCGTCCTCTGATAGACCTAGTATTCCCGTAATAATGGGTTTGATGGCATTGGCTTACTGGGAATGAATACATTACTTGATAATGTATTGATTCCTGCCAAACCGAAGTCGTCAACCCTATTATTCTTCGGAATACCTGGTCCGAGGACATGTCCCTGGAGCACCCCCGGGGGCAACAGGGGAAGAACATCCACCTTGTCCTGTTCTGTCGCAAACCGACCCCACTTACAACACTGTCCGTGCCTGGAAACCCGATCTAAGAGATGAATCGACCCTTTTTAAACATTCTCTTCTGAAGGGGGGGTGGGGGTATTTTAAAGTAAGGTTGATACATCTCTCCGTGTCAGGTTCACAGACAAGATCTATACCATATCTCGTCTGTGAACCTGACACGGAGAGATGTAATCATACCTATGCTAATTGCTTGCAAGCTCCTTTAGTGGTTGTCCTGCGTCCCGAGGCTGAAGGCCCCCCCCCCCCCCCATCCCACCCCCATATATCTTTTTCATTTCTCCGCTGTCAGCACCCGGCCCCTGGGCTCTGACATTGCAGCTAATACTATTAGTGATAGAGCGCAGTGTTAAAGATGTTGTGAGAGGATTTTTTCATTAGCAAGTTTTGTTAATTAAAAAATTCTGTCACAGCATATTCAACAATCAGACCTAATGCTATTAGCTGCATGATCTGTGTGACTGTCAAAGCCCAAGGGGGTGCTTGCAGCGGAGACATGAAATTATTTCTTAGAAAACTGAATGTTGTTGTAGTTTCGGTTTTAGTTCCTGGAACTGAAAACGAAACTACAGCAACATTCAGTTAAATCCCTGATTTAGCGAATACACAGCACAAGAGGCTCGATGCGTTGAAAGAATTGATCATGTGATTGGAATATCATCATGCACTTGGGGGTTCAATAATTCAATCAAAACGAAAGTCAAGTAAGAATATATTACTTTTATTTTCTCCATTCAATTTATTTGAACAAAAATGTTGACAATGAATCATGGTGAATGACAGGTCCGCCTCCGCCAAAATTTGTTTTCCAAAACTTACCTAATTCCGTTCGTGTATACACAGTACCCATGATGGCATCTTTGCTTTATGATATCTGATGGCAAATGGCAAAATTGAAATTGTTGTCATTTTCACCTAGGGACGGGTGAAACTTGTACACCAGCGAGACTGAGCGAGTGATAGTCAAAAGCTTCATAATCATGTGAGATATTGTCACCCACATGTGACGTCACAATCAGCAATGATTGAATGGTAAAATCACGTTTATTCGGCAGTTTGTCAGAGCTTGATTAAAAAATATAACTTTCTAGTTAATAACATGATAATTTGAAAGACGTTGTTTAAAAATCGTGATTTGGGGGATACAAAAACAAAGTGAATTTGCACCCCAAAAGCCACCAGAAGGCTCCATTTGATAGCACATTTCAAAAAATTTTCTGGGGGGAGAACCCCCCAAAACCCCCCTAACTTGCTCGTGCCTTCGGCACTCGCATAGATGCCTTTGGCATCTACTTACACAAAACTGCTAATCAATTTTTTCAAAACAAATCGAGCCCTGCAAGGAACCAGTGGTGAAAAAATCCATTAAATTTAGGGGGCAAAATTTGATTAAATGTGCCCAAATTTGACTTATTTTATTGGCAAGAGAAATCTTGTCCTGGGCAGAAATATCCGCCAGCAGCATGTAAAGGGTTAAAATAATTTATCTGAAGAGAAAGAGTAGAGAAAGGGGTTGACCTCATTTTTTTTAAGCATGTTCATTTGCCGAAGATGTTGATACTTCACAAAGGGGGCACGTTGGCATTGTGGTAACCGGTTCTCTTCAGATCACTGAAGTTAAGCAACGTTGTGCCTGGTTAGTCCTTGGATGAGTGACTGAGTGATCGATTCAGACTTCCGCATTGCGTCCTTGGGCAAGGCACTTAACCCTGATTGTCCACATTGGGGCACGATGATGCCCTGTACTGAGGCATACTGCACGTCGATGGTGTGCATATCTTCAACCAATCTAACCCTGCCTATGCAGCAGTGCAGAGTTACAGTGTTGGGGAGCTGGCAGCTGCTCGTCGTTGCTCTGTGGTTCTCTCTGGGTACTCCGGTTTCCTCCGTCAATAAAACTGTCACTGACATGATATGACCTTGGCTGTTAAAGTGTTGTTAAACCTTAATAAATGAATAAGATACTTCACGAATGCCTTAACTGTTTAGTTCAAGGAGATGACATCCCTACAGGGAGTGCGGTGGCTCAGTGGTTATGACATTGGACTTCAAACAAGCCAGAAAATAAGCATACTGACATCTGCAAAATGAGGTCCCCAGTGGGTGAATTTAGTGATGCTACCCTGCACAGCAGGGTAGCATCACTAAATTTACCCTCTGTGAACTTCATTCTGAATCAGGGTCCCAAAACGAAACAGAAAGAGGTACCCAGAGGATAAATGGCCCACTGTATGGGATATTATCACCAAATTCACCCTCTGGGGACCTCATTCTGCAAATGTCAGACGGCTTATTTTCAGGCCTGACTTCAGACCAAAAGGTTCCCCACCAGGGGCAACTGTATTGTGTCCATGGGCAAGGCACTTAATCCTGATTGCCCATGTGGGGGCATGGTGGCGCTGTGCATTGGGGTGTACTGCTCGCCAATGATGCACTAGTCTTCAACCAATGCAAACCCTGCTTGTGTGGAGTTAGTACATTGGGGAGTCTGACAGTTGCTCGCTGATATTTGGTGGTTCTCTCCAGGTACTCTGGCTTCCTCCACCCATAAAATTGTCTGACACAAGCTGACCTTGGGTATCAAAAGTGTCATTAAACCCCAATAAATAATAAAATAAATAATGACATCCCAACATAATTATCAAAAATCAAAACATCTTGTATTCTTTCCTGCTTCGATATAAAATGGATGGGGGCATATAGCAGTGCTCAAAATAACTTTTTTTCTTTACGTAGCAAAATGCTACAAATTTAAAAAAAATGAATAGTATTTTGTAAAAATTACATAGCTATTTTTGTATACCAGAGTTATGTTATGCTGTTTTGTATTGAATTCTTCTACGTAGATAGAATAGTTTCCATCTATTTCGGAGCATTTCCAAATGATCTGCAACACATGAAACATTTACTATGTTTTTTTCAACTGAACTGCCTTTAAGGGTTGCATGAACTTGGATATTTTCAAATAGCGTCTTGGTTGTTCAAAAGAGTTCTCAAAATGGAAGTTGGGATTTTTAATTTGATTGGCTTAATGTACATTTTATGCAAAATGTTGTAAAAACAGGAAGAATTTAAACCAATGGAATTCATCTTACATATGAAGTTGCTAATAATGCTTGATGGAGATTTAATCTGAGTTATGCCTGGAATGTTCCACAATCAGAAGTAAAGCATCGGTGAACTAGTTTTCAAATTTGTTTGCAAATTTTCATTTACATTTTGTGATACAAGATAATCAACTGCAGCCTAATAGGCTGCAGTTGATTATCTTGTATCGCAATATGCTATACATAATTGAACATTGTGTAGCTTTTTGCAAGTTTTGCATAGCAAAAAGTGACGCGACACCACTTATTTTGAGCCCTGGCATATAGTGTTACCCTTGTCCATCCATCATTCCAAAATAATAGATTTCTGGACTTTGTTTTGCCGTACGATATTTGGCTGATACTGATCTGTGGATTTGCAAATTGAGTTTGGTCCCGGTCAGATGTTTTTTGCGGAGTATTTGACCTTGAACTTAGTTTATGGTGTGGAAACTCTGACAATCAGTTTTCCAGACTTTTTAGCTCACGGGAGCATACATGTCATTCTGATAAATCTTGTTGTCTGCATATATTCTTTTGTACTGATGACCCTGTGTACTAAGGCGTACTGCATGTCGATGGTACACATGTCTTCAACCACTGTAACCCTGCTTGATGGGAGCTTGATCAGAGTTAGAATGTTGAGGAGTTGAAAATTACTCGTCAATACTCGGTGGTTCTCTAGAGGTACTCCAGGCTTCTTCCACCCGTAAAACTGTCAGGTTCACGATTAGATTCAAGTTGGGGTTGACAGAGGGTAAATTTAGTTTTATTAGCCAAGCCTTGAAGTAAGTAATCTGACATTTGTAGAATGAGATCCTCAGATGGTGAATTTGCTGATGCTATCTCTTTAGGCCTCAGACCGTGATTCAGGTTGAGGTTCACAGAGGGTACATTTAGTGATGCTGCCCTGCTGTGCAGGGCAGCATCAGCAAATTCAACCTCTGGGAACCTCTTTCTGCAGATGACAGTCTGCTTATACCAGGCTTGATATTAACAAGAAGCAGAGGATTTATTAAAACTTTCAAGAACATACCTCACCATTGCATAAATAAATATACACCAATCCCACCATTTCCTTCGAGGTCATTGCACAGGTTAAGGGGATCCACCATTCCTCAGATGGTGCATTTTCCTTCCTACAGTTAGCTGTGTATCAAATTTTGTCACAGTTGAGCTGCCACTTAGAGTCCTGAACAATTTCATCTTCTCAGTTGTTTTGGTGCACTTAGGAAGCCAAAGAAAACCAAAAAAAACCCAGACTTGCAGGTAATTTACAATATGTTCCAGAAATACTTTTAGGTTTCACAACGTTATTGAAATAGTGTTGCTACACCCATTTACACAACTTGGACTTTGTTTTTTTTAGGGTTCACCGCTCAAGAAATTGACTAAAAGAAATGATTCCTTATATTTTACATTTTTGTCTCTAAAACATAGTTTATGATCTGCCTTATTCAACAATTAGGACAACGGCAACAGCTCCTGGAGCATCGGTTCAACCGATTGTTGCCAAGCATTTTGTGATGATTCATTAACATTTTATTATCTTCAGCAATTGTTCCATTGTTAATGTAAAATGATGTCAATGATACCATTCAATAAACTTGAGAAAGAACCACAATGTGTATTCTTAATCTCTCCAAATGCCCCTTTGTGGGATATGCAAGTTAAACGACATATAAAGCTTACAGTTGAGCATACTTGTGGCAATCGCCAGTTCGTACCGGAAAAGTGAAGGTTGCTCGCCATTGACTGAGGTTGCAGTAAAATTACGAGTCACACGCACTTAGGCAGTAAACGTGGTTCTGAGAGCCACGTTTACCACCCAGGTGTGCGTGACTGGTAATTTTACTGCGACCCCAGTCAACAAAGTTTAACACTGTGAAAAATATTCAGTTGAATGTAGTTTTTTTGAGCCTCGACTTGTCTAGTAGTGCATGGTATTACAATTGAAATTGGCATCAGAATCGTCCGACTGTAAGCTCAAATAACCGGTAATCGGTCAGCGACCATTTTTGGTAATCGGTCAGCGACCATTTTTGGTAATCGGTTGAAAACTAGTATGCATTTAACCTTGATCCAGACACAAGTAGCAGACAGCACTTACAAAAACAATTTTCCAATCACTAAAATTTGTCATTATACCCCCCGCAAACAAAGTTTGGGGAGGTATATAGGAATAACCCTGTCCGTCCGTCCGTCCATCAGCTATCCTTGTAAGCGCAACTCCTCCTAAACCGTTTGAAGAATTTTCATGAAACTTTACACAATGGAAGAACTCCATATGAAGATGTGCATGAAGCAATATAATTCCGTTCTGCCATTTCCAAGGGGAGATAATCTAACTTATACCGTCTGTCCATCCTCGTAAGCGCAACTCCTCCTTGTAAGCACAACTCCTCCTAAACCATTTGAAGTATTTTCATGAAACTTTACACAATGGAAGAACTCCATATGAAGATGTGCATGAAGAAATATAATTCCGTTCTGACATTTCCAAGGGGAGATAATCTAACTTATACCGTCTGTCCATCCTTGTAAGCGCAACTCCTCCTAAACCGTTTGAAGAATTTTCATGAAACTTTACACAATGGAAGAACTCCATATGAAGATGTGCATGAAGCAATATAATTCCGTTCTGACATTTCCAAGGGGAGATAATCTAACTTATACATTTCTGGCACGTAAGCGCAACTCCTCCTAAACCGTTTGAAGAATTTTCATGAAACTTTACACAATGGAAGAACTCCATATGAATATTTGCATGAAGCAATATAATTCCGTTCTGACATTTCCAAGGGGAGATAATCTAACTTATACCGTCTGTCCATCCTTGTAAGCGCAACTCCTCCTAAACCGTTGGAAGAATTTTCATGAAACTTTACACAATGGAAGAACTCCATATGAAGATGTGCATGAAGCAATATAATTCAGATCTGACATTTCCAAGGGGAGATAATCTAACTTATACTGTCTGTCCATCCTTGTAAGCGCAACTCCTCCTAAACTGTTTGAAGAATTTCATGAAACTTTACACAATGGAAGAACTCCATATGAAGATGTGCATGAAGCAATATAATTCCGTTCTGACATTTCCAAGGGGAGATAATCTAACTTATACCGTCTGTCCATCCTTGTAAGTGCAACTCCTCCTAAACCGTTTGAAGAATTTTCATGAAACTTTACACAATGGAAGAACTCCATATGAAGATGTGCATGAAGCAACATAATTCCATTCTGACATTTCCAATGGGAGATAATCTAGCTTATACATTTCAGACGCGGGTGGTATCACTTTGTGAGTTTGCTCACAGTACCTCTAGTTTTTTGCCTAAAAAATATTGTTTAACCATTTACTCAACATAAAGGGCAAAACCGGCCAGCACTATTAAACAAAAATCACCATTCAATTTTCATTTTTTTGTCTCCAAAACATAGCTTATGACCCCATCTTTGGAATGAGCTTGTTGAGCTCATTACAATGAGGGGTCATGAGCTATGTTTTTTTATGCAAAAAAAATGAAAAAAAATTTAATCAAGAATTTTGTTTGAAGTGTCGTCTGCCTTTTGTGTTAGGTAAAGGGTTATGCAATAAGGCATCAGAAGGTATATTTTTAGGCAAAAAGGGAAAATTTTGAGTTATTCAAGACTTTGGTTTTTTAAAAGTATCTCCTTCCATTCATATTTGGTAATGGGATGACAGAGAGAGAAGCTTTTCCTGTTGAAAGATTGCAAAAATTATTAAAATCAGAAGTGATGGAAAGATCAATTTGTTGTCTTTACTAGAGTAATTTTGTCTCAGTACCAATATCCTTTTTGTATTGCAGATGATAAACGGCTACCAAGTGTTCCACCTATTCTGGTCACAGTTCCCGAAGATTATCCACTCATCAGTCCCAAGTGTGATTCTAGTCTGAGTGATTATGGTAATATTCTATATAAATTACAGATTATGTTTTTAAAAATTACCTGATAAAGTAAAACCCACTTTATTGGTTAGGGATCACTGTGAATCAGCAGTTAAAGCATTGGACTTTATATCGAAAGGTCAACAGTTCAATCCTGACTGGCGGTAACTGCATTGTGTCTTTGGGTTGGGCAAGGCACTTAATTCTCCATTCATTTTGAAGGCTTTGAATGTACTTGAAAATGGCCCTGAATCCCAAAGGTCCTCTGAAAGTATACTTGTGGAAAAAAGAAATGCAAGTTTTTTTCTGTGGTAAATGTTTCAAATGTGTTATGGATGATTATTTCATTGTTTGGATTTTAATGTTATTTCTTTATTACTGATTAAATTTTGATGACTTTTGTTTTCTTAACTGGTTGAGTGCTGGAAGCCACTGTCATGGCTTTCAAGAAACATGAGGGTACCATACTAAAGTCTTCATATTCTTTACACAAATTTCCTATTCAGTCATAAGCAAATACAATTGTGTTCATATAGATTTGCATTATTAAAAATTATTGGAGAGTGCCTTAAGGCAAATCTATATGAACAAATTCCAACTTCCAAAAATAATCTAGCACTCAACCAGTTAACACAGATGGCGATTGCATGGATAACATTCAAACGTGGGTACCCTACGCCATTTCCTGAACAAAATCAGTAGCGGGTGTGCCCACCCCAGGCTTCAGTCACTGCTCTAACTCTTCTTACCATTAACCACATCATGTTGTTTATGATCCTTTGTGGGATGTTATTCCACTCTTGAAGAAGGGCCTGTCTGAGCTGAGCGACGTTGTTTGGGACGTTGACATTCTTCCTGACCCACCTGTCCAGCTTGTCCCACAAAATCTCGATCGGGGACAAATCTGGACTAGAGGGTGGCCAATCGAGAACTGGGACATTGTTTTGGTTGAGGAAGTCATGACAAACCCTAGCAATGTGCAGCCTCAAATTATCATGCTGCAATGTAAGGCTACGTGCATGGATAAGTGGAAGAACGTGAGGCATCAGGACCTGATCCCGATATCTTACAGCTGTAAGATTGCCCTGGATGGCCCCGAGAGGGGTGTTTTCACAGCATGAGAAATCCCCCTCCCTCAAGCCATAACCAACCATCCCCCGAATCTGTTGTTTTTCTTAATACATTTGTCAGAATATCACTCACCTTGACGTTGATTGCAATGTTGTCATCCATCTGACCTGTAAAGCTTGAACCAAGACACGGCAGTGAATAAGTGGGCCAAATAAAACTGGTTTGGTGCATGTGCCCACAGCTATTGTAATCGATGTTGACATCATCTGGGTGTAAGTTGTGGATCAACGTAGGGAAGTTGCGGCCTTGAATTGATTCTGCAACTGATTCCCAACTGTTCTTTGACACACTCAGCGACCATGAGAGCCTACAACCTGCCTCGCCATCTCCATCTGAAATCAGTTATGGTGGTGTGACAAACGCATGCCTCTATATCTTGACGTGGCAACATAATGTGCAGACTTTCGCTCCTGGGACAGTCGGCTAATCTTCCTGTGGCTCTGAGATGCCCAACTAAATGAGCTATCGTTGACCCATGGACCCCCAAATTGCTGGGTGACGAGACATTGTGATTGGACCTGCATAATTAGAGCAGTAGTCTTACCCCTATCAACTTTGGACTTTCGCAGCATTTTGCTTTTCAATCGTCTTGAAATGAAATGTTGGGCACTGTTCAAAACTTTGTTTTGGTATGGTCTTCTAGCTCATAAGCATGTGAGTGTGCCCCAGATGCATGCTTTGTCGAAAAATCTGTTGAAAGCATGCAGCGTTGCACGTGGTCATGGTTGACAGAATTTTAACCAAAGACTCTTTAGACAGTACACAGAGGTAGCTATGTGTCAAATTTTACTACATTTGGTCTACGGATAAAAAATTATATTACCAAAACTGTATTTCTTTTTTCCGTCACTATATTTGAAAACGTTTGGGTTTTTTCTTTTTATAACCAATGCAAACTGAAAAAATAAAATTAGTTTATGTCTGATATTTTACCTCATAAATGCATGAAGGCTTTAGCATTGCAAAGCCTTCATGCACTAAAGAGACAAAATATAGCACCATCCATGCTATTCTGTGGATTTTGAGGCTTAAGACTTCAGACAAACCAAGAACATAAACTTTTTATGGCAATGAAATAGTTACAAAAATAAAAAATAAAATAAAAAAATGCCCGCCCATATGCAATTTTACAAAAAATTGCCTGAGAAACAGAAGATCTACTTTATGGAGCCTTAGCCAATACTTTAAAGCCTTTCTAGGAATCACTTTAGTATCATCAACTAAAGCATTGCAGATGGCACCTTGTTCCACTCAAGGGACGAAATATGAGAAGAATATTCAAGTGGTTATCCTGCAACACATTTCAGCAAATACTGTACATGATCCATAATTTTGAAGTTCAGTGGTCCTTGAAATTCCTTGAGGTGCAGTGCAGTCCTTGAAAATCCTTGATTTGAATACCAAAAAGTCCTTGACTTTAGTTCCTGAAATTGTGTTGGTACCCTGGTGTACTTCAAATCTCAATTAATTTAATTAAAAGCTTTTCTGATCTTGCCTTCATATTTTCCAACAACCTTTGAATTCTGAGATTAAAAAGTTCTTTAATGTCTGTTAAGTGGAGCCCATTTAATTGGATATCTCTTAATTGAATAATCTGTTTATTGAATATAACTTCCAAACACAAAACCATATACCATACCTTCAGTATAAAATTGACTTGTTATTTCCATTCAGGTTATAAACTCATGTTAAATGAATAAAATATCTTGTAATGTGTCGAGAAATTCCCACAATCATCAAATTTCCCATGATTACAGACCTTTTTGATCTCACCACATCCTGTACAGGCATTTAATCTATTATATCTTGTACAGTAGAATCCTTTTAATTGAATATCCATTTTGCCAGTGAAATTAACAAGAGTATACAATTAACAGGGATGTGGTCTGTTTCTTGTGTTCTGGAGGTAAACTGAGTATTTATTCTATTATATCTTGTTTGACAGAGCTCATAGAGCTCTGTCAAACAAGATATAATAGAATAAATGCCTGTGTTGGATGTCGTGAGGCCAAAAAGGTTGATAAATAAGGGGAATTTGGTGCGGTTCACAGTAATTTTTTCGACATATTACAAAAATTTATATACAATTAACAGAAGTTTACTCTACAACCCATATGCAATTAACAGATCAAATTTGTACTGAAGGTATGGTAAATGGTTTTGTGTTTGAAAATTATAGTCAAAAGATATTCAATTAAGTGGGCTCCTCTGTACTAACAACAATTAGCATTTAATCTATTCTATCTTGTATGCCTCCCCGTGGGAACCCCGGGAAGTAAGCAGCATTTGTTTACTGTGGTAAACCAGTTCCGCTTTACTAGTAAAATAGGACCCAGTCACCAATGCTTGGGGTGAAAGTCCTCTAAAATGGGCAACATGTTGATCAACGATTGACTAAACTTGACTTCATCTCCATGTTGTGTCACGATTAGCCATGGTGCATAAATATGTGACGTTAACCACCAACAAACAAACAAACAATCTTGTATGCCAGCCTGGAAATAACCAGACTGTCATCTGCAGAGTGAGGTCTCCAGAGGATGAATTTGATGATGCTATCCTAAATATACCCTCTGTGAACCTTAATCTGAATCAATGTCTCGGGCCTAAACAGAAAGAGGTACCCAGAGGATAAATTGGCCCACTGTATGAGATAGTATCAGCAAATTCACCCTCTGGAGACCTCATTCCGCCAACCTTTGAATTTATCTACACTGGCTGCCAGTTGAAGGAAGGATAGAGTATAAGACGATCCTTCTGACATTCAAAGCCCTGAGCAGTCTGGTATGTCTACAAAGGTATGTACCATCTGGATTCCTCCATTCAACAACTTCGATCTCCCTGTTATACAAACCAGGCTGCCTCATAACGGCAGGTGATGGTACGTTTTCCGTGGCGAGTTCCTTTCTTTGGAATAGGCTGCCCGACCCCTTAAGGCACCATAGATGCTGGAAAGATTCAAAAAGCCACTAAAAACCCCACCTCTTCACCCAGGTTTTCAGTGTGCGTTAGTAGTTTATTTATTCCCCCTGTGTTCCATGCAACACATTTGCTATATACTAACAGAGCATTGTAAAGCCTGAGAGCACATAATTTTTGCGGATTCATGGCTCTAAACTGTATTTATTATTTTTTATTATTATGACAGACTGATTATTTCCAGGCTTTTATTATTATTATGACAGACTGATTATTTCCAGGCTTGCTTGTACAGTGGAGCCCACTTAATTGGATATCTCTTGTATATCCCTGTTAATTGGATATATAATTTTCAAACACAAAACCATTTACTGTACCTCCAGTACAAATTTGACCTGTTAATTGATAATAGGTTATAGAGTAAACTCCTGTTAATTGAATAAAAAAATCGGGTAACATGTCAAGAAATTACCCTGACTCCTCCCAGTTTTCCTTTGGTTATAGACCTATTTGGCCTCAGTACATCCAATACAAGTATTTAATCTATTAATCATGGAGCTCTGTCAAACAAAATATAATAGAATAAATGCTAAGTTTATCTCTAGAATACAGGAAAGTGACACAATCCCTGTTAATTGAATACCCCTGTTAATTGAATAATTTTCATTGGCAAAGTGGCTATTCAGTTAACAGGTTTCCACTGTATTACAAAACTCTATGAGTTCTGTCAGACAAAAATATAATAGAATAGTCTGAATATCCCTATTAAATATATTTTTGGTTGTCAATCGGACTATTCAGTTAACAAGAATTACACTGTATCTTCCTGTCATTGAACAGTGTCTCCAGATTCCAGCAATCTATTAACCAATTTTGTAGGTCTTGACAACCAATGCCTTACATTAGGCAGAACTCACCCAAAGTGAACAACATAGTCTGTCTGTTTATTTTTTGGGGTGTTGTTATTTATTTATTTATTGGTGTTTAAGGTCACATATTTCTGCACAATGGCTAACCATGACCGTGACAGTTTTACGGGTGGAGGAAGCCGGAGTACCCAGAGAGAATCACCGAGCAACGGCGAACGACTGTCAGCTCCCCAACTTATCAACTCCACACAAGCAGGATTAGCATTGGTTGAAGACAGGTACACCATTGACGTGCAGTACGCCTTAGTACACAGCGTCACTGTGCCCCCAATGGGGGTGAAGTGTCTTGCCCAAGGACGCAACGCAGTTTCCGCAGGTGGGATTCGAACCAAGGACCTTTTGGGGTGTTAACTGGCTGAGTGCTGGAAGCCACTATCATGGTGAATAGTGCTGAGAGCCACTTTACTGGCTTTACCCTGTATGCATTACTCGCAGTTTTCTTGGCTGTGGACGAAAAAATGCTTATATACAATTGTTTTGTTCCAATTTATTGGAGAGTGCCAATGGGCACTCACCAATAAATTGTAACAAAACAATTATTTATGATCAAAATTGCTAAACTAAGGCTTCCCTTGCTAATAGCTTTGTATGTTTGAAAAATATGCGTGTTTCAAATCACCTTTGAAAAATAACTCTGCACTCTACCAGTTAATGGCACTTTCAGTTGCCAGAGCCACATCATCTCAGACAATTTTACGGGTGGAGGAAGCTGGAGTACCAGTAGAGAACCACTGAGCTGCTATCAGACTCTCCAGCGTTCTTGCCTGGCACGAGCAGTATAAGCAGTGGTTGAAGGCAAGTGCACTATCGACGTGCAGTACACCTTAGCACACAGTACATGTACCAACACTTGGACAATTGAGATTTTGTGTCTTGTAATGGTTTTACATTTCCAGTCCTGGAAAAATACTGGAGTAAAGATCTCAAGTTGACAAATACTGGAAATATACTTGAATTGTAATTTTTGCCACCCCTAAACTAATTTACCACCCCAAATAACCTCTTGGCCAATATGATACATTGAAATTGTTTGGTATATATAAAGCTTGGTACTAGCCATCGCACATGTGGCTTCAATTTCTCAGTGAATTTTGAACACCTGTTCATTACTTCTGCATCATCTGAAATATGGTACATGTATATGCCTTTGCACAAGTTTAAGTAGTCGTATAGTCACAAAATTTGAATACGGTTTGGGAAAATTCTCAGTGGACACTTGTAATATACTGGAATTTCAACCACGTTTGAATGTATGAACCCTGTATACTGGATTACATCCATCTGTCTGTCCATCTGTACGTCCATCTGTACATCCAGATCCATATCTCAGTAGCCTGTGGATGGATTCAATGAAATTCAGTTTGCTGTGAGGCTTATACAACGGAGGGGGTATGCACTGGGCTGTGGCCCAGCTCTTGTATTCTTCCTGGTGGCTACAGTGGAGTGTGAACAACAGTAAACAAACATTGTAACTGTAATGAGAAGGGACATAAAGTTTTGTAGAATGCTGGTAATATGATGACAATACATCTGAGTATCCATGATAAAGTAGAGCCAGAAGAAATTGTTGCTGTGTTAATGTCTGGGGAAACAAGAGGCCCCATTCGGCTTGAGGCACCCACCTGACCAAAGTTGTTTAAAGAAGGATTTAATTAGCATCTATGGCTTATTAACACTACAGAGGAATGAAGTTATTTAACCCTTTACCAAATGCAGAGAATATCAAAATTTATTATTTAATTACTATTTTTTTTAATTTTTCAAAAAATGTCAACAAAACCATATCATGTAACCCCTCATTGGATTGAGCTCATTCAAATGAGGGGTCCCATGGTATGGTTTTGTTGAAATATTTTGAAAAATTTATTTTTTTCAACTTCTCAATTTGAAAATTACATGGGCAGATGAGAGCGATTCGTTAGATAAAGGGTTAATTATTTATAACTCTGTTGTCCATGTCAGATGATTTTTTTCTAGTATTGGGATGCTACTACAGAAATAATGCCCAGATTTTCAGTAATGCAAACCAGGGGAGTCCGCAAATATCAACCTGGGGTCTTAACTTGAACAAACTTGAAGGATGTTGTATACCAAATATCTAAAGATTCTGACTGGTGCAGAAGAGAATAGTACCAATTTTGCGCTATGTTAAAATCCTCCCCCCATTCCTATAGTGAACAGAAATATTCACCCAGGAACTTTATGTGATCAGATTTAATTTGAATCCTCTAAGGAAGCTGTATGCCAAAATCAGAAGATTCTAATTTTATCTCAAAAAGATTATTCCTCATATTGGACGAAGTTAAAATTTGGGCTCCATCAGGGAGCCCAAATATTAACCCAAAGACTTGATTTGAACAAACTTAGAGCTTACCTCCCAAAGGATGCTATATACCAAATAGCAAAAGATGCTGACGAATGAATAAGATTGAATTGTGTGCTGAGAAAATGTTCAGGTGTTTTGTAAATATTCATGAACCAAATACATTTCTTTGGGGAAATATTTGTTCAAATTGTATGCATGAGAGCATATTCGGTTTTTAGCTTAACTTGACATAGTCAAGATAAGCTATTGCCATCACGCGTGCGGAAGTCTGTAAGTCTGTGAGTCTGTGACGTCTGTTCACATTTTCCTTTAGCACGGGCTGCACCCAGCAGTTCTTGTCTGATCGCCACGAAATTTCATATGCAGGTTTGGGGTCATGTCTAGATGAGAATGTCCCCTTTTGGCCGCGATCGGGCAACTGGTATGGCTGCCCGAGCCCAAAACCCGAAAACCATTAGCACAGTCTACAGGTCGTATTTATGAAGGGATTTCATTGTAACTTGGTAGGATGCCTCTGTATAATGCCTAGATGAGAACGTCCCCTTTTGGGCATGATCTATCAACCGTGATGGCTGCCCAAGCCCGAAACCCAAAAACTTTTAGCACAGTCTGCAGGTCATGTTTAATGTGGAGGGATTTCATTGTAACTTGGTAGGATGACTCCTTATGATGTCTAGATGAGAATTTCCCCATTTGGGCATGATCTGCCAACCGTGACGACTGCCCGAGCCCAAAACCCGAAAACCTTTAGCACAGTAAACAGGTCATATTTATTGAGGAATTTCATTGTAACTTGGTGGGTTGACTTCATACAATGTCTAGATGAGAAAGTCACCTTTTGGGCATGATTGGGCAACTGTGATGGCTACAGGGGCCCAAAGCCCGAAAACCTTTAGCACAGTCTACAGGTCATATTTATGAAGGGATTTCATTGTAACTTGGTAGGATGACTCCAAATAATGTCTAGATGAGAATGTCCCATTTTGATCGCGATCATGCAGCCTTGATGGGTGCCCGAGCCCAAAAACCTTTAGCATAGGCAAAAGGTCATATTTATGGAAGGATTTCATTGTAACCTGTTAGGTTGACTCCATGTAATGCCTAGATGATGACATCCCCTTTTGGTCGTGATTGGTCAGTTGTGATGGCTACTAGTGCCCGAAGCCCGAAAACCTTGAGCAAAGTCTACAGGTCATATTTATGAAGGGATTTCATTGTAACTTCTTAGGATCAATCCAGATGTTGCCCAGATGAGATTGTCCCCTATGGTTGCGATCATTCAGCCATGATGGCTGGGTGCCCGAAGCCCGAAAACCTTTAGCACAGTCTACAGGTCATATTTATGAAGGGATTTCATTGTAACTTGGTAGGTTAACTTCATATAATGTCTAGATGAGAACGTCCCCTTTTGGACATGATTGGGCTACTGTGACGGCTAAAGGTGCCCGAAGCCCGAAAACCTTTAGCACAGTCTACAGGTCATATTTATGAGGGGATTTCATTGTAACTTGGTAGGATGACTCCAAATAATGTCTAGACGAGAACGTCCCATTTTGGCCATGATCATTCAGCCTTGATGGGTGCCCGAGCCCAAAAACCTTTAGCATAGGCAAAAGGTTATATTTATAGAAGGGTTTCATTGTAACCTGTAAGGTTGACTCCATATAATGCCTAGATGATGACATCCCCTTTTGGTCGTGATTGGTCAACTGTGATGGCTACAGGTGCCCGAAGCCCGAAAACCTTGAGCACAGTCTACAGGTCATTTTTATGAAGGGATTTCATTGTAACTTCTTAGGATCACTCCAGATGATGCCCAGATGAGATTGTCCCCTTTGGTTGCGATCATTCAACCATGATGGCTGCCCGAGCCCGAAGCCCGAAAACCTTTAGCACAGTCTACAGGTCATATTTATGAAGGGATTTCATTGTAACTTGGTAGGTTGACTTCATATAATGTCTGGATGAGAACATCCCCTTTTGGACATGATTGGGCAACTTTGACGGCTAAAGGTGCCTGAAGCCCGAAAACCTTTTGCACTGTCTACAGGTCATATTTATGAAGGGATTTCATTGTAACTTGGTTGGATGACTCCAAATAATGTCTAGATGAGAACGTCCCATTTTGACCGTGATCATTCAGCCTTGATGAGTGCCCGAGCCCAAAAACCTTTAGCATAAGCAAAAGGTTATATTTATAGAAAGATTTCATTGTAACCTGTTAGGTTGACTCCATATAATGCCCAGATGATGACATCCCCTTTTGGTCGTGCTTGGTCAACTGTGATGGCTACAGGTGCCCAAAGCCTGAAAACCTTGAGCATAGTCTACAGGTCATAATTATGAAGGGATTTCATTGTAGCTTGGTAGGATGACTCCAAATAGTGTCCAGATGAGAATGTCCCCTTTTGGTTGCGATCCTTCAACCATGATGGCTGCCAGAGCCCAAAGCCCAAAAACCTTTAGCACAGTCTACAGGTCATATTTATGAAGGGATTTCATTGTAACTTGGTAGGTTAACTTCATATAATGTCTAGATGAGAACGTCCCCTTTTGGACATGATTGGGCTACTGTGACGGCTGAAGGTGCCCGAAGCCCGAAAACCTTTAGCACAGTCTACAGGTCATATTTATGAGGGGATTTCATTGTAACTTGGTAGGATGACTCCAAATAATGTCTAGATGAGAATGTCCCATTTTGATCGCGATCATGCAGCCTTGATGGGTGCCCGAGCCCAAAAACCTTTAGCATAGGCAAAAGTTCATATTTATGGAAGGATTTCATTGTAACCTGTTAGGTTGACTCCATGTAATCCCTAGATGATGACATCCCCTTTTGGTCGTGATTGGTCAGTTGTGATGGCTACTAGTGCCCGAAGCCCAAAAACCTTGAGCACAGTCTACAGGTCATATTTATGAAGGGATTTCATTGTAACTTCATAGGATCACTCCAGATGATGCCCAGTATTAGATTGTCCCCTATGGTTGCGATCATTCATCCATGATGGCTGCCCAAGCCCGAAGCCCAAAAACCTTTAGCACAGTCTACAGGTCATATTTATGAAGGGATTTCATTGTAACTTGGTAGGTTAACTTCATATAATGTCTAGATGAGAACGTCCCCTTTTGGACATGATTGGGCTACTGTGACAGCTGAAGGTGCCCGAAGCCCGAAAACCTTTAGCACAGTCTACAGGTCATATTTATGAGGGGATTTCATTGTAACATGGTAGGATGACTCCAAATAATGTCTAGACGAGAACATCCCATTTTGGCCATGATCATTCAGCCTTGATGGGTGCCCGAGCCCAAAAACCTTTAGCATAGGCAAAAGGTTATATTTATAGAAGGATTTCATTGTAACCTGTAAGGTTGACTCCATATAATGCCTAGATGATGACATCCCCTTTTGGTCGTGATTGGTCAACTGTGATGGCTACAGGTGCCCGAAGCCCGAAAACCTTGAGCACAGTCTACAGGTCATATTTATGAAGGGATTTCATTGTAACTTCTTAGGATCATTCCAGATGATGCCCAGATGAGATTGTCCCCTTTGGTTGCGGTCATTCAACCATGATGGCTGCCCGAGCCCGAAGCCCGAAAACCTTAAGCACAGTCTACAGGTCATATTTATGAAGGAATTTCATTGTAACTTGGTAGGTTGACTTCATATGATGTCTAGATGAGAACGTCCCCTTTTGGACATGATTGGACAACTTTGACGGCTAAAGGTGCCTGAAGCCCGAAAACCTTTTGCACTGTCTACAGGTCATATTTATGAAGGGATTTCATTGTAACTTGGTAGGATGACTCCAAATAATGTCTAGATGAGAACGTCCCATTTTGGCCGTGATCATTCAGCCTTGATGGCTGCCCGAGCCCAAAAACCTTTAGCATAGGCAAAAGGTTATACGTATAGAAGGATTTCATTGTAACCTGTTAGGTTGACTCCATATAATGCCTAGATGATGACATCCCCTTTTGGTCGTGATTGGTCAGCTGTGATGGCTACAGGTGCCCGAAGCCCAAAAACCTTGAGCACAGTCTACAGGTCATATTTATGAAGGGATTTCATTGTAACTTCGCAGGATCACTCCAGATGATGCCCAGATGAGATTGTCCCCTTTGGTTGCGATCATTCAACCATGATGGCTGCCCAAGCCCGAAGCCCGAAAACCTTTAGCACAGTCTACAGGTCATATTTATAAGGGATTTCATTGTAACTTGGTTGCTTGACTTCAAATAATGTCTAGATGAGAACGTCCACTTTTGGACACGATTGGGCAACTGTGACGGCTTCAGGGGCCCAAAGCCTGAAAACCTTTAGAACAGTCTACAGGTCATAATTATGAAGGGATTTCATTGTAGCTTGGTAGGATGACTCCAAATAGTGTCCAGATGAGAATGTCCCCTTTTGGTTGCGATCATTCAACCATGATGGCTGCCAGAGCCCAAAGCCCAAAAACCTTCAGCACAGTCTACAGGTCATATTTATTAAGGGATTTCATTGTAACTTGGTAGATTGACTTCATATAATGTCTAGATGAGAACGTTCCCTTTGGATGCAATTGGGAAACTGACGGCTACAGGGGCCCAAAGCCCGAAAACCTTTAGCACAGTCTACAGGCCATGTTTATGAGAGGATTTTAATGTAACTTGATAGGATGACTCGTTTTGGAATAATTTCACTGTAACTTGGTAACTTTTGTTGATATACGTTAACTGTGAGGGCCACATACATTAACTGTGAGGTCATATTAACCCACCCCTCAGCTCTTTAGTACAGTGTACACCTCATATTATTTTTATCATAAACATAGCACACAGGGAACAGAAATGAACATATTCCCAATTATCACAATTCTTGTCTTATTTCATAATCCTTTCATAAACATTGAACATTATCCTTTTCATCAAACACAACACACAAGTTAAGCTACAGTGTCATTGACACTTTCATTTTAAACACTATGGGTTATTTACTGCATTTTGTTATTATTTCAGATTCCACTCCTTTCCTGAAGTCAGTACATGGCTCACTTGAAACTAGTCTGTCAAAAATGCCAAACAGATTTTCTGTTACAACTCTTCTTGACACATGGGTAAGTGAAAGAATTCAAGATCATTTGAAAGGATTTTTTAAAAGCATCCACCAGACGAATATTTGACCCGCTTCCCAGTATAAAATCATCGCAGTTTTCCAAAGTTTCAATAATGAAATCTCATCTTTGAAAGACTGTTGCAAGTTTTCCAGTTTCTTTTTATTCCACTTTCTGAAAATAAAGTGTAATTGTTATTTTATGAAAACTGAGTCTTTGGGATGCAGTTGTTAAGTAATTTGCCACCTTTGACCAAAAACAATTGCAGATTTTATAAGAATTGAAGATTTATTATGATGATGAATCTGTCAAACAAACAAATGATAAAGCATTTTAAATGTTAATTTATACAGTTAAAACTAAAAGTCCTGTCATCAATTGCGCGCAAACACCTCGCCATTTAGCACGTTTATCGGCATGTTAGGTCATATGCGAAGGCTATCACATTCTCTACGCAATCTGTGCACAAGCAATGGTTCAACCAATGGACCTCCGGGTTTAACCCGGAGGTCCATTGGCTGAAACATTGCTTGTGTTTGCTGTGAGTAATGGCAAGACTCTGTGGTAATTTGGGTATTTTCAATAGGAAAATTGCGCGCAATTCCTGTGAGAAATTGTGTCAAGATAAGCATGCAATTCATGACAGGACTTCTAGTTTTAACTGTATAAGTGCAAAGTAGAATCGTTGAAGAGATTACCAGATAAATGTGAAGTGATGAGGCTGGTTTCCATTGACGAGAGAGGTGCCTGAGAAAGAAGAACTTTTTTTAGTAGCACAATTTTATTATTTTTTAAATTGAGAGGTCATAAGCTATGTTTTAGGGGAAAAAATTGCAATTTTTAGCTCAACTTTGGCGAAGCCAAATTTGAGCTTATGCCATGGCCCGTCGTCCGTCTGTCCGTCAAAAATTGGATACGGCTCGGGCAAGAGGCCGTATTTATGAACCGATATTTACGAAACTTCTTGCGTACCTTTGTTATGACCGTGGGACGAGAACGAGTGTTTTGGGGTTTGGTCCGAAATTCAAGATGGCTGCCAGCCGCCATTTTGTACCGACGATGCAGAAATCTGTTTTTTGTACAGAACTTCCATATGAAAGCTATGATTTGAATAATTTTTTGTATGAATGTTTAGTACCATGGGATACATCACATATAATACGGCTTTTTTTCTCGTGCGTAAATTATGCAAATTAGACTAACTTTGATGTTTTTTGGTGTTACTTTCAGCACTGTAAGTGCAAATGCCAATACGGCTCGGGCTAGAGGCCGTATTTATGAACCGATCTTTACGAAATTCCTTGGGTACCTTTGTTATCACCGTGGGACAAGAACGAGTGTTTTGGGGTCCGGTCCGAAATTCAAGATGGCCGATGGCAGCCATTTTGTACAAAATTAGGTGCAATCAGATTTTTGCACAGAACTTCCATATGAAAGTGCTGATTTGAATAATTTTTTGTGTGAATGTTTAGTACCATGGGATACATCATATATAATACGGGTTTTTTTCTCGTGCAGAAATTATGCAAATTAGATGAACTTTGATTTTTTCAGTGCTACTTACACACAGTAAGTACACATGTCAATACGGCTCGGGCTAGAGTCTGCATTTATGAACCGATCTTCACGAAACGTCTTGGGTACCTTTGTTATCACCTTGGGACGAGAACGAGTGTTTCTGGGTGCAGTCCAAAATTCAAGATGGCTGCCAGTGGCCATTTTGTACCGAAATTAGGTCTAATCAGTTTTTTGTACACAACTTCTATATACGGCTCAGGCTAGAGGCCGTATTTATGAACCGATCTTTACGAAACTTCTTGGGTACCTTTGTTATCACCGTGGGATGAGAACGAATGTTTTTGGGTGTGGTCCAAAATTCAAGATGGCCACCAGCAGCCATTTTGTACCAAAATTAGTGCAATCAGTCTTTTGTGCAGAACTTCTGTATGAAAGTTCTGATTTGAATATATTTTTGTATGAATGTTTAGTAACATCGAATACATCACATATAGTACGGGTTTTTTTCTCGTGCAGAAATTATGCAAATTAGATGAACTTTGATTTATTCAGTGCTACTTATACACTGTAAGTGCACATGTCAATACGGCTCGGGCTAGAGGCTGTATTTATGAACCGATCTTCACAAAACTTCTTGGGTACCTTTGTTATCTCCTTGGGACGAGAACGAGTGTTTCTGGGTGCAGTCCAGAATTCAAGATGGCTGCCAGTGGCCATTTTGTACCGATATTAGGTCCAATCAGTTTTTTGTCACAACTTCTACACAGCTCATATTTGTGAACTGATCTTCACGAAACTTCTTGGGTACCTTTGTTTTCACCTTGGGACAGGAATGAGTGTGTTTTGGGGTGCCTTTGTTATCACTGTGCTATGAGAACAAATATTTTGGGGTTCAGTCAGACCCACTCTGGGACTCCAAGATTTTTTTCTAGTTTAGCATCTGACTGTCACCCACCTTTACAATACTTTACCTATACATTTGTTATAGGCAACGGTCAGTATTTATGTACAGTCCGTTACAATACTTTATATATATGTACCTTTGTTATCAGGTCATTACCTAGATGTTTGTCATTGCTGTGTCACATATTATACATTTACATGTCTTGACAAGTTGAGCTACAGTGTCATTGACACTTTCATTTTAAATAGTGCTGGCCGGTTTGGGCTGTTACACTGGGTAAAGGGTTAACAATGAATACTATGAGCATACTGTGAGCAGGAATATTCACTCAACCCAATTCAACATTTATGCCTTGCTCAGGTATTCATGCTGTGGCCCCGCAACAGATTTTATCTTACTCCTGCTGAGCCTTTGATCCCACACCTTGCCTTGATATCCTCCAACATGAAAGCAGGGCTTAAAATTCATGCGAGAATCAGAATCGATTCGTGCAAATAATTCTCACATGAAAAACAATGAGAATCAACTTTGATTCGCATGAAATCTTCATTTGATTCTTGTCTTAGATTCAAAAAGTGGCTTTAAAATGTCAGAAGAATTCTTAATCTTTGTATCCTCATAATAAGGTAACAAAACTTTACTTGGCAGTCGTGTCTAGTGGACTCTAAAAAGACAGCCAAAACTTCACTAGACAACACTGCCATGGTACTGTAATTTTCCATCTTCACTAGACCACCAAAATTCTGATTGTTGGAATGTGTTCTACACGTACATGTATGACAAGAAACTCAGCAAAATTGAAACTGGGTCCTTAAAGGTTTAACTTTCGTAAGCATATAAATATTAGTGTTCAACCGATGATCGGAACTGGCCACCACAATCGGCCAATTGTGGACAATAGGATGACAACGGCAACGGCTCCTGGAAGATTAACACTGAAAAACGTTCAGTTTAATGTAGTTCTTTCGAGCCTCGACTTGTCTAATAGAGCACGGTATTACAATCGGAATCGGCATCAGAATCAGCCGTTTGTGAGCTCAAACAACCAGTAATCGGTCAGCGACCATTTTTGGTAATCGGTTAACGCTAATGAATACGATGTTTGTTGATACTATGGCATATGTACATGTAGCACTTACAGGGGTAAAACAGTGCTCTCAAATTCTAAATATTTAACCCTTTACCCAACGAATCGCTCACATCTGCCCGCGTAATATGCATTCGGCAGCTGAAAAAATATTATTTTTCGAAACTTTTCAACAAAACCATATCATGTGACCCCTCTTTGGAACGAGCTCGTCGAGCTCGTTCCAAAGAGGGGTCACATGATATGGTTTTGTTGATTTTTTTTTTTTAAAATGTAAAAAATGATATTTAAAATAATAAATTTTGAAATGAGTTGCGTTGGGTAAAGGGTTAAGAACTGAAGATTGATTCTCACAACAGGAATTCTGGAGAATCCAAAGCGATTCTGTGAATCATAACAAATTTTAAGGTCTGGAAAGTACACTCTGAGGTGATTCCATCTTTCATGATTCTCTATCAACAAATCTCCCCCGTGGAAACCCTGGGAAGTGAAGCTTGGGATGGAAGTCCTCTAAATGGGCAACATGCAGACATGTTAAGTTTGAAAAACTCAAAATAGTGAGATTTTTATGCAGCAAAGCTTGTTTTTCCATACAAGACAAAAACTGTAATTCTCCTCCCCCACACATCCATTACTTTTAAAATTCATGCTCATAAAATAAGTAAATAAATAAATTAAATATTGCCAATGTTGCGGGAACATATGCACAGTTTCATCTAAGTGATTGCTAAAAATTTGGCTGGAAAAAATTTGCATAAAATAAATTCCAAACAATCCCCCCACCCGCCCAATCACTCCCCACCCCCACTCCATAAACGTACCATACATTCAAGTCAGAAAAATGAGGTAAAAAAACTGGAACATGAACACAGCTTCAGCTAATGAACCACTGTGATAAGGAGATCTACACTTTACAAAAATTGCTAAATAAACTTTGCTCAAAAGCAATTGCCTCCATTCCCACCCCCACTCACATTTGAGCTAGGAATAGAAAAGAAAAATTAAATTTAAAAAATGTGAGAAAGTTTGCAAAGATTGCTGGAACACAAGCACGGTTTCAATCATCCATGGACCTGTCTAGGATCCCCGTGGGAACCCCGGGAAGTAAGCAGCACTTGTTTACTGCGGTAAACCAGTTCCGCTTTACTAGTAAAATAGGACCCAGTCACCAATGCTTGGGGTGAAAGTCCTCTAAAATGGGCAACATGTTGATCAACGATTGACTATCCTTGACTTCATCGCCATGTTGTGTCACGATTAGCCATTGTGCATAAATATGTGACGTTAACCACCAACAAACAAACAAACCTGTCTAGGAGTGAATTTTAGGGAGATGTGACTCCTCCCTCTCAGAATAATAGGGAGAAGTGAGAGCTCATCAGGGAGAAGGGAAATTTCTGAAGAAATAATTGCTGAGAATTTAATTTAATATTTCAAAATTCGTAAATTGACCTGTCAAATTCTGAAAATCATGTTAGTGGGATCCACAGGAGGAACCATGGTTTTTATAGGGAGCCCAGACCCCTACCCTTCCCCAACCCCACTTGCTCCTCCCACCCCCAAATTTGAAAAGAATTTTTTTGATTTCCTGCCCTTAGTACATGTACAGCACCCTCAGTTCTGAGATTCCCCCACCACTCTTAGCATGGTCCCCCGGGATGTCAGCCATGGCTCCGCTTCTGGTCGGATCTGCCTTGTTCTGTCAGGGAGATTTGGGGCTTTGGCAAGATGCAAATATTTACAAGAAAGCTACATTTTAGTAAAAAATCATTTCCTTATTTTTTGAGGAGTCACTAAGTAGGGCTGTCACTATTTTTTAATTTAGGAATCGATTAATCATCGAAAATAATCGATTAATCGCACCTAGATGATCCCCTCTCCCTCTCTCTGAAGTCGATAAAAAATAAAGTTCAAGTCAGTTGACCTACCTCCGGTAAACAACGAAGACGATCCTCTTTTAGGTACATTCAAAGCCTTGATGTTCTGAACTTTTGAACCGTCAGTGTAATAATCAAGACCGGTCGGCAGTTGCGAACTTCGCAACTGCCGACCGGTCTTGATTATTACACTGACGGTTCAAAAGTTCAGAACATCAAAGCTTTGATGAATGTACCTGAAAGACAAATGCTTCGAACGGCTTCTTGGGGTTTAACATCGATGTTCTTAAATCTTTACCTTTAGAAACAATAGTTTTTTCATCCAGTTTTTTTTTTTAATTATTAAACGTCTAAAGCAGGATACAATTTACCGATTATTCGACAACGAAAAATACTAATCGATTTTGCTGTGACCGATCAACGATTGATTAATCGATTAATCATGACAGTCCTATCACTATGCTCTTACCATGGTGTTGAAGGATAATATGCAATACTTGTGCTTATTTCAGTAATTAGACATCACTTCAAAATACACAAAAACAACTGCCCCAGTTTCTTTATGGTTCCCACTTCAGATTCCAGTGAAATAAAAAGAAACACAACACAAATCATATGTCATATGATTTTGTTAACTTTTATTGAAGTAAGTCGTGCTATACGAATCACTTTTTGTGTCGCCGCCCCACGAAGTGGGGAGTGACATATAGGGATTACTTTTGTCGTCTTGCATCATCGTCCGCGTCACACTTTCTCTTATCCGCCACTCCTCTTTAACCTATGAATGGATTTTGATGAAACTTTCAGTGATTCTTTATCACATAATGGCATTGTGCACCTCCTATTTTATTTTTTGATCCGCTGTATTTTTTCCAAAGTTATGCCCCGTCGTCGTTCGCGTCACACTTTCTCTTATCCGCCACTCCTCTTTAACCTATGAATGGATTTTGATGAAACTTTCAGTGTTTCTTTATCACATAATGGCATTGTGCACCTCCTATTTTATTTTTTGATCCACTGTATTTTTTCCAGAGTTATGCCCCTTTTCCACTTAGAATTCTGTCTGAAATGCCAGGCAACACACGTCTTCCATGGAAGACTCACATCTAAGTGTTGATTACTCACTCCAACGTTTTCACCAATATCTCTCCTAATTTCGACTGTAAAGGTTCATTTTTTACAGAATTATTTTCTTCAGTTTTTTCAGTTATGCTTTCACACATCTGAATTATCTCCAGCCCAGGCAAATGTAAGGCAGTTTGTTTGAAATACTTTTTTCTATCTTCCACTTTCCACTCAGCCTATTTATAGTAGTTAATACAGTAAACTGAAACTCGAGACTCAAGTTTTCAAAACAAAACATGGGTCTCAAAATTGTGAGAATTTCTCCCCCATTCAGGAGATGGCATAAAAAATCGGGAGCCTCCCACCAAAATCGTGAAACTAAACATGTCTGGCAACATGGGTATAAACAATTGATTAAATGTGACTTTATCACCATGTTGTGATCATGATTAGCCATTGTGTAGAAATTAGTACTCAAACGATTAGTCAACTAGTCGATGTCGACTCTGGGCAAACCAGTAGTCGACTCTCAATTGTGCAGTCGACTAGTCGGAGGAGTTCAAGCTTTTAGGTAAATAGTATCCCTTCTGTGCCACTGTCAGACAGTTTGAACAGCAATATTGGGCAATCAATGTATACATCTATTGCCATCTAATAGTAGTGACAGTAGTTTGTTTTAACTGGTACAAGTAGAGTGCTGAATTATTTTGGGTTATCAGGATATGTTATTAATTTGCCTTGTTGCAATTTATGGGAGAGTGCCTATAGGCACTCTCCCATAAATCGCAACAAGGCAAATTAAATAAGACTATATAATTTCACTCTTAGCATAATTAGAAGCACATAAACAGAATAATGTTCCAGTAAGTTGCTGTTTTTGAATATCCAAGTGAAGCCAAATTTGGACCTTCAGCTCTCTACCGGAACACCAACACTGTTATAAGGAGACAGGTTATCACCAATGACTAGTTGAAGTTGACTTGACTTTTGGGTATTGACTAGTCGACTTTGGAATTCACTAGTCGTTTGAGCACTAGTAGAAATATGTGACCTTAACTGGCAGAGTCCGCAATTAAAATTTGCTAAAATTTAATCACATATCTTTGTCGTGTTGCAATTTATGGGAGAGTGCCTGTAAGCACTAAGGCAAATCCATACAGATTAAATAGTTTTACTTCAACAGTAATGTGGGGGAAAATCCGCAGAATTTATAGCGTTTAACCCGTTGAGTGCTACATTATTTTTCAAAGGTGATTTGTAACATGAGTATATTTTTATACTGTACCAATGACCCAGACTTAGCTGGTGCTAACTCTAACAAAACCAGGGCCAAACACAAATTTTGCCCCCCAATCCCCAAAATTTGCATCCAAAACAAAAAGAAATCATGTCCTAAAGGACCTCCATACTACGCCCCCACTGCGCATGTGCAGTGTCACGGACGTCCCGAAATTGGCGCCAGTTATCATTCTCTGTTTGGCCCTTCATCAGTCAACATCTCACTGATATTTGTGCTTGTAAATCTCAGTTTAAAGGATGCCAGACACGTAATTTTTGGAGAAATGGTGATTCTAAGGAGGATATAGAAGGAGGAGAGGAAAAAGAAGTGACAAAAAATAATCAGGGCTGTACTTAAAATTTTTTGATGAAATTATGTTAAGTTGCCTATTTTCGAGGCATGGGCCTCTTGTTGTCATTCTTGCTAAATGTTGCACTGCTTATTCAGTGTTTCCTCTCCCCTAGCCTTCTAAAGTCCCCCCTTGCAATTCTCCCATGCTTTTGGCATATTTTTGAGAAAGTTCATTTCTAAAATTTTCCTGGGAGAGTTGCTTGGATACAGAATGTTTTCTGTTATTTTCCCCATAGTTACGTTTTCACCCATGGGTGTATAAACGTTGTGTTCTGCATCTTCCATCTGATGTTCTGCAGATTCTCCGCTGGGAGTCTCTGTCTTGCATCAGATAGAGTGTAATTTTGATGACTGATTTCGAGCCAGTTTTTTCAGTGCCTGAAGTCATGTTTTCTGGTATTTTACACTGTTTGTTTACATTGGCAACACCCTTTTTTGAGGGGGGCTGTTTGCCTTTGGTGTAGTTTATCTCACTATAAGATACATTTATATTATCCGTAAGTGTCTCATTAATTATTTAATATAAATTTAAAATTTTTGACCACACTTTGCCATTGGATCCATCGGGGCTCAATGTTACTTTTCAGCAACTTGGGCTTCGCTGAAAAAATATTTTTTCAAAATTATTTTGATTTGCAATTGTTTTTTCATTTATTAATGGATCATGTTATTATGTATCTTTGTGTCAGGGGTTTGTGCGAGTAACTAGGACTTGTTGTTGACTTTTCACAATGAAAGGATATTGTTCAAATTGTAATGGGAAGAAATCTTCCTCTGACTTTCATGATCATTGTATTAATTGTAGTCAGTGTTCTCGCACTAATCCCTGTCCTATATGTCAATATTAGGATGAGAAACATTGGAAACGTGTGTCACGGTATGTTGTTTCTGGAGAAAGGGCTATGCCGGCTCTTTCTCCGCAAGGTCACTCTACTCTCTCAGTTTCTATTTCAGAGGAACAAGAACAGGGTGATGTTTCCATGTTATCTTCTACAAGTGTGCGTCCGTCACAAATGAATTCAGAGCTAGCGGCAAAAGTGCTCATGGAGATTAAGACAAATGTCGTCCGCTAGCTCGCCTGGTGTAGCGTCCATTCACCGAATGGTTCAGCAGCCAGGTTTGTCCGATGCGGTCCAGGAGGAAATTTTGGGTGATGCGAGCACTATAAACATACAAGGTGCACACCCAGTGACGGCGGATAGTAAGCGAGAACGGAGGAAGCCTTTGAGTCCGGTTCCTAGCTCGTCCAGGTCCAGCCGGGCCGCGAGCGAGAGAGGCCCCTCTCTCGTACAACATCTGGGACCAGATGTTGTGGTACAAAATGTGTCGCAAGCGGAGCATACGTCCGTCGCTCGGGACGCTCCGTTGTATAGGCAGTCCGCGGAGACTGCTAAGGCTTCTTCTTCTCGTCAGCGCACACGACCGCACCTTGGCAACGTGACCGCCGATATCTTACCAGCTTCGCCGATCAAGGATTCTTCGGCGACCAGGTCACACCATCCGGCAGCCAGGGATTCGAGACCGATGGACTCCAGACGTTCGCATAGAAAAAGTATGCGGGAGCCATCTGATGCGGAGCTGCCCTCGGCGAAGCAGCGAAAGACTGCGCCTCCACAGGTCTCGACGCCGGACATTCTTGTGCAAATAGCACAGCTTATCGCAGCATCCCAGCAGCCGACAGAAACGGTGTCGGATCGAGAATTATCCGACGGCGCTGGGTCGGTACGCTCCGCCAAAGCATCGGGGGCGGACGACCGGGAACATCATGAGGTCCGACCGGATGGTGAAAGGGATACGGATGATTTGGAGCTATCCCTTTCGGAACAACATAAAGCTGCCGTGGACTTCATCCGGCACTTTCTCCCTCAAGTTGTTCCGTCGGGCCAGACTGCTGCGGTTCCGGACAAGAGGATTATAGCGTCATTGGACTCTGAATTTTTTGAGCGGTTCAGGGACATCGCTCCCGAGTTTCCGTCGCAGTCCAATAATGTTGCAAGAACATTTGAATTATTGAACGACGCTATATTAAAACTTGCTTCCAAGGCGGGGAAAGCAGGTTTCTTGTCCGCTAATACTCTCAACCTGCCTTTCATTAATGCAAGGAATAAATTCGACACGGCAGGACAGGGTATTCCGAGAGTTCCTCTGCGTATGGACGACGAGGCGGAAGACTTAGAGCTATCATTACCGTCGTCGGCTTCTATTCCAACCGCTGTGTTGGAAACAGCTATTGCATCTAACAGAGCCAATTTAGATGCCTTATCTTACGCAGATCACCTTACTAAGGCGTTATCACTGCGCCTTCAAGGGAAAGAGTTTCAGGATATACAATCCTCTTTAAGACTTCTTTCAAGGGCAGTAGCTTATTCCACGTGTAACTCCGCCCTTTCAGTGGCAAACCTGGAGTTGGTTAGACGTGACGCAGCCCTAGCTACATCCACACTCGTGGATACTAAGGTGAAGAACTCTCTTAGAGTCGCTTCTGTCTCCGGAGAACTTCTCTTTGACGGCAAGCTATCTGCTATTTATGATAAAATTACAAAGAAAGCTTCGGATTCTCTGTTGTTCAAATCTGCTTCTAAGAAGTCGGATACAGCAGACAAGAATAAGACAGGCACTTCTGGGTCTAATGCGCCCAAGAGAGGTTCCTATAGAGGTTCCGGTGCGTCCTCTTGGTCTTATTCGAGAGACCGTCAGGGTAGCGACTCTCATTCGGGACGTCCTTCGGGCCGGGACAACCGGTCGGACGCCCCGAGGTCGACGGGGCGAGGTGCGGGTCTTGGAGGACGTGGTTTCTCCTACCGCAGGCCTCGCAGGTCCAGGAGGTGATGGCTTAAACCTCTATCGCGTACCGGTTGGCGGAAGGTTGTCGAGCTTTTCACAAGAATGGGCGTCGATTACGGACGACCCTTGGGTGAGAGGAGTGACTTCGGAAGGTCTAAAGGTATCCTTCAAACGAAAGCCTCCATTAACTCGAAGTCCAAAGTGGACTCAACTTCCGTCAAATCCGCAGAAAAGAGACGCTTTTTTATCAGAGGTGCAGTCTCTTTTAATGAAGAACGCGGTAGAGGTCGTAGAAAACCAGGAAACTCCGGGATTCTACAGCAATCTGTTTCTGGTTCCGAAACCAGACGGCTCGTTCCGTCCAGTCATAGATTTGAGCTGGATAAACAAGCTGATCGTCGCTCCGAAATTTTATATGGAGACGATTCGGTCGGTCAGAGCGAGTATTCGGGTGAACGATTATGCAACAAGCATAGATCTCAAAGATGCGTACTTTCATGTCATGGTACATCCGACATTCCGAAAGTATCTACGCTTCGCAGTCCTAGGAGTGGTGTATCAATTCCGGGCGATGTGCTTCGGATTGAATCTAGCACCCTGGGCTTTCACTCGGGTAATGAACTCGGTAATGATCTATTTCCGAGCTCATTCGTCTGCGGTAACGTCGGCCTACCTGGACGACATTCTTCAGAGGTACGGCAACGAGTTAACGCTTCAGAACGATCTTCAGAATCTACTTCTTTTGCTCCGACGTCTCGGTTTTATAGTAAACGAGGAGAAGTTGGATCTGGTGCCGTCCAAGTCATTCACTCATCTGGGAATGAGCTTCGAGACGCACAACAATCTCGTTCGTTTGCCGTTAACCAGAGCGAAATTAGTCAGTTGTTACGCTCGCTATTGTCTGCACGCAGACAAAGTCACAGCGAGAGAATTTATGAGACTGATAGGTCTGTGCGGAGCCGCTGCGGATCTCATTCCGATGGGGCGGTTACGCACACGTCCTCTCCAAATTTTCTTGACTCAGAATTGGAGTGTGAAAATTCATTCGCTCGACGTAGACATTCTCTTGTCAGATCAAGTGAAACAAGAGATTCAGACTTGGGCAAACATTCAGTGGTTAACTCAGGGAGTTCCGCTGCAGTTGCCGGATCCGAGTTTTACCATTATGACGGATGCCAGTCAAACAGGTTGGGGTGCATCATTAATCCCAACGGATTCGAGATGCCAGGGTCTTTGGGATCCGCAATTCCTGTGCAAGCACATAAACATCAAGGAAATGATGTCAATTTGGCTTGCGTTACGTCATTGGATGGACATTATTCACAATGCTCATGTCCAAATCCTATCCGACAATACGACAGTAGTGGCGTATATACGGAATCAGGGAGGCACTCATTCAGTTCCGTTGTTCAATCTAACGGAAAGAATCCTTCTGTTTGCGCTAGAACTTCATGTTCTTCTTTCGGTCCGTCACATACTGGGTCGTCTGAATGTGCTAGCAGATTCCCTTTCACGAAAGGGTCGCTTGTTGCCGTCGGAGTGGACTCTCAACAAACAAGTATTCAATCAGATTTGCTACCAATGGGAACGGCCAATGATAGACTTATTTGCGACACATCTCAACAATCAGTTGCAGACGTATGTGTCTCCGTGTCCGGATCCAAGAGCATTTGCAGTAGACGCTCTGTCGATCCCTTGGGACGGAATGATAGGATATGCGTATCCTCCAGCGCCGTTAATTCAACAAGTATTGCTAAAGATAAAACAATCTCAATGCAAGATTCTGTTGGTAGCATCTCTGTCGCCACAGAGACCGTGGATAAATCTACTCAGGTGTCTGTTGTGGGACCTACCGCGAAAGCTTCCTCCACGGGAGGATCTTCTTTCGCAGGGGAAATCGCGCCAACTCCATCACAACCCGCAAGGTCTCAACCTTAACGTTTTTCCGTTGTGCGGTCCTTCTTGCATGGCAAGCACTTTACAGGACGAGCAGTGGACGCGATTTCTAACTGTAGGAGGACCTCCTCTTCGCTAAACTATGCGGCTAAGTGGAAGGTTTTCGTCGTTGGTGTAGGGATCATTCTGTAGATATATTCAATCCCTCTATACCAGACATTGCAAACTTTGTAGTATACTTGTTTGACGAAATCAAACTGCAGCCTGTTACTATTAAGGGTTATAGGTCTATGTTATCTGATACCTATGCACATCATGATAGTTTACAAATTGGATCTAATGTCTCTTTATCTAAGTTGGTTAGAAACTTCTCGATAAATAGACCCAGAACTCTTAGATTAATTCCTAAATGGAATTTAGCTTGGGTTCTTAAATTGAAGGAAAAGCCATTTGAACCTCTTGGGACAGTAGATTTCAAATTCTTATCTTATAAGACAGCTTTTCTCTTAGCTTTCTCTTCTGCTAGAAGAGTCAGTGAGCTTCATGCACTGTCGGTGGATGATTCTCACTATCGTAGTGTCGGGAACACTATCACCTTCACTACTAATGTGGGTTTTTTAGCTAAGAATCAGGCTCCTAATAAATATCCGGAACCTATTGTTATTAAGGCTCTTCCGTCTTCAGACGGGCGTAGGCCTTTACTCTGTCCTGTTAGAGCGTTACGTATCTATAAACAGAGATCTCAGTTTATCAGAAAGGGACGGAAAGGTTTCTTTCTGTCTTTGATGCCTAATAGAAAGGACATTTCGGTCCATTCTATTGCTAGATGGATTCAATTAACTATCCGTACTGCTTATGAGAGTTTATCTTCTTCTCAGCAGTCTGTGCTTAAGATTTCCGCTCATGAAGTAAGAGCTCTTGCTACTTCTTGGGCTTATGCTAATAGTGTTGCTATTACAGATTTAATGAAGGCTGCTTATTGGTCTCAGCCATCCACATTCACGAATTTTTATCTCAGAAATATTGAGTCCATTTCTGGAGACCTGCATTGTTTATGTCCGTTATCTGTTGCTCAGAATGTCGTCCACTAAACAGTTGCAACTATAGTTATGCAGGCTTTCTGTTCCGGCAGTGACTCCGTCCGGCTGCCCTCTTCGCTCTGGGCTATTTGACCCAGGGCAAGGGGAAGGGGGGGGGGGGGGAGGGCGGGGGGGGGGGGGAGGGCTTGGGGTGTTCCCTTAGGTCACCTGCTTTATAGTGAAAAGCAAGGAAATGCCTCCTCCAAGTCAGTATTTCTGAGTCGCTTCCGGGATGGTTTTAAAGTGTAATATTAATGTTAAAATTCATTCATGTCTTATTTTTAAAGTGTAGCTCGGTGTGAAGCATTTGTATATGTCAAGTGTCAAACGGGCTTTAATATACAATACTCGGACACTTTTAAATGACTATAAAGAGTCTCAATTCTCTGGACTACTTTAAACCTAATTTAATATTAAATAAGAAAGATACATGTAAAGCCTAATACTCCTTTTCTCCTTAAGGGGTTACCTCTTTATTATATAGTTGAGCTTATTGGATTTTCCTCTATGTCCTAGGCCCTCCAGCCTGTTTACTATTCAGCTAAGTCTGGGTCATTGGTACAGTATAAAAATGTTAAAAAATTTATAGTAATTTATATATTTTTTATACTTACCAATGACCCAGACGGGGATGGCCCTCCCAGGAGTTGGGAACTCTTGCCTCCCCGCTGAGTACATAGCGCTGACCAGGCACTGCCAGTAAGAATGATAATTGGCGCCAATTTCGGGACGTCCGTGACACTCCGCATGCACAGTGGGGGCGTAGTATGGAGGTCCTTTAGGACATGATTTCTTTTTGTTTTGGATGCAAATTTTGGGGATTGGGGGGCAAAATTTGTGTTTGGCCCTGGTTTTGTTAGAGTTAGCACCAGCTAAGTCTGGGTCATTGGTAAGTATAAAACATATATAAATTACTATAAATTTTTTAACTTTTTACCTGCGTCGCCAGCGGCAGAGCAGGTCTAGTAACTGCTCGACTCCGTCCATCAGTCTGTCTGTGCGTCAGTCCGTCTGTCAGTCCATCCGAAACACTTTTTCCGTCAAAGTTTTCTTGGCTTCTATGAAAGGGAATGATTTTATATTTGGTTTGCTGCTTCATAATGATGAGTTGTATCGTGTAAGCAATTTTCAGATCTGCCATGCAGCCATTTCCTGTTTGCCGTTACTTTGAAATTTTACTGTACCCACTGAACATTGAAATTATTCGTCAAACTTTTCTCAGCTTCTATGCAAGGGATTGATTTTATATTTCATCTGGAGCCTGATAATGATCAGTTGTATCGTGTATGCAATTTTCAGATCTGCCATGCAGCCACTTCCTGTTTGCTGATACAATTGCATGCAGCGATGCAGGTCCAGATCCGGTATTGGTCTTGGCTTGTTTTTTTTTAACATTTTACCCAATGCAGACGATATCAAAATTTATTATTTTAAATATACTTTTTTAATTTTTTTCCAAAAATTTCAACAAAACCATATCATGTGACCCCTCTTTGGAACGAGCTCTATGAGCTCGTTTCAAAGAGGGGTCACATGATATGGTTTTGTTGAAATATTTTGAAAAATAATATTTTTTCAGCTGCTGAATTTGCATATTACGTGGGCGGATGTGGGCGATTCGTTGGGTAAAGGGTTAAATCGATTGCTACCGGCAAATGTACAGTCAAAACTAGAAGTCCCATCAATAAATGCGCACAAATAGCATGTCGATCCATGCGTTAATCTACGCGTTATGACCATAGTAAGGTTATCAAATTCTGTACATATGGCCTGTGCACAAGCAATGTTTCAGCCAATGGACCTCCGGGTAACCCAGAGGTCCATTGGCAGAAACATTGCGTGTGTTTGCTATGAGTGCCCAGGAGAACCCGCCTTGCTTTGGATGCCATTCGATATGACAATTGCATGCAATTAAGCCTAGATAAGCACACAGTTCGTGACAGGACTTCTAGTTTTAACTGTAGCCTTAGTTTAGCAAGATATTCTTCATTAAAAATTGTTTTATTACCATTTATTGGAGAGTGCCTATTGGCTGCCTATTGGCACTCCCCAATAAATGGTAGCAAAACAATTTTATATAAACGTTTTTTTCACTATTAAGCAAACAGTAAGCTAACACATACAACATAAAGCCACTATAGTGGCTTTCATCACTTTTCAATACTGCCCTGATAGTGGCTTCTAGCACTCAACCAGTTAAGTTTCAGCATCTTCACTTCAGATCAAAGCCCAAATATGGGCTTCCAGCACCCTTCCAGTTTTAAACACCAATAAATAAATTATCAACAAATGTTATTGAAGCTTATTCATCTGTTGTATTTCAGGAAATGAGCATCAGAAAAGCTTGTGCATCTGTGATAGCAGTAAAGTGAATGAGCTCTGATTGAAACTGAGAAATAACAGAATGGTTGCAAGTCCCCGCACACCCTTCTTTGCAGAAAATAAAGAGTCGAAGTGAATGGAGATATTTCAGGTGGATGAACAGGAAATTTTGTCAGTTCCACCCAGTATTTTTGACTGCTGTGAATGGTGTGTTATTATGAAAATGGCAAGGCTGAATTTTGCAGAAGATAACGATAAAGAGTTAACCCTTTACCCAACGCAACGGTCAAAACCGCCAATTAATTTTCATTATATTTTCATTTTTTGTCTCAAAATCATAGGTTATGACCCCTCTTTGGAACGAGCTCTTCAAGCTCGTTCCAATGAGGGGTCATAACCTATGTTTTTGAGACAAAAAATAAAAAAAATTAGTTATTCAAAAATTTTGGTTGCAAGTGTCTTCTGCTTTTCATGTTAGGTAAAGGGTTAAAATATCATTAGCTTTACATTTGGGAATGTTCATTTCCTGATTATTCCTGTTGCTTACCTGGTTGAGGGCTAGATTATTTTTGTTGGTCTGAATTTGTTATTCAAAATCTGTTTTATTATAAATTATTGGAGAGTGCCCACAGGCACTCCAATAATTTCTAATAGAACAAATTTATATGAAGAAAATATTATTTGCATTTGACTGAATATGAAACATGAGCAAGGAAAACCATAGGCTTTTGCTCTGGTACCCTCGTTTTTTTTTTTGCTTAACTTGACAAAGTCAAGATAAGCTATTGCCATCACGTGTGCAGAGGTCTGTTAGTCTGTGAGTCTGTTCACATTTTCCTTTAGCACAGGCTACACCCTGTAGTTCTTGTCCAAGCACCACGAAATTTCATATGCAGATTTGAGGTCATGTCTAGATGAGAACGTGCCCTTTTGGTCGCAATCGGTCAACCGTGATGGCAGCCCGAGCCCAAAACATTTAGCACAGTCTACAGGTCATATTTATGAAGGGATTTCATTGTAACTTGGTAGGATGACTATGTATAATGTCTAGATGAGAATGTCCCCTTTTGGTTGTGATTTGTCAACTGTGATGGCCTCCCAAGCCCGAAAACCAAAAACTATTAGCACAGCCTACAGGTCATATTTAATATGGAGGGATTTTATTGTAACTTGGTAGGATGACTCTGTATGATGTCTAGACGAGAACTTCCCCATTTGGTCACAATCTGTGAACCGTGACTGCTGCCCGACCCAAAAACCCTAAAACCTTTAGCGCAATCTACAGGTTGTATTTATGGAGGGATTTCATTGTAACTTAGCCGAATGACTCCCTATAATGTCTAGATGAGAACGTCCCCTTTTGGTCGTAATCTGTCAACTGTGACAGCTACAGGAGCCCAAAACCTGAAAACCTTTAGCACAGACTACAGGTCGTATTTATGAAGGGATTTCATTGTAAATTTGTATAATGTCTAGATGAAGACATCCCCTTTTGGTTGCGATGGGTCAACCATGATGGCGACACAGTCCCGAAGCCTGAAAACCTTTAGCACAGTCTACAGGCCATATTTATGAAGGGATTTCATTGTAACTTGATAGGATGACTGTATTGGAATAATTTCACTGTAACTTGGTAACATTCGTTGACATGCATTAACTGTGAGGGCCACATACATTAGCTGTGAGGGCCACATTAACCCACCCCTCAATTCTATAGTAAAGTCTACACGTCAAATTATTTTTAAACATAGCATACAGGGAACAGAAATTAACATATTCTCAATTATCACAATTCTTGTCGTATTTCATTATCCTTTCATAAATATTGAACATTATCCTTTTCATCAAACACAACACACTGTCAAGTTAAGCTACAGTGTCATTGACACTTTCATTTATAGTGGCTTCTAGCGCTCAACCAGTTAAAGATGTCACCTGCTGATCAGGAATTGGACTTTTCAGTTCATCAGAGGTCAGTTTTATTTATCAACTAAGCCCAAAAATAAAGGTTTGGGTTCATGCACAATCCCTCACTGAAATTGAACTCACTTAGCTTGCAGTGTCTTACTATGAAATCGGGAGACATGTACAAAATTGATATTGACCCGTCAAGGTCACAGATAGATAACATCGGAGAGAATCAGCATGCATATCAAATTTTTCGTGTCCAAGCCTAACTTTTTAACCCTTTACCTAACGTAATGGCCAAAGCCGGCCAGCACTATTGTCAAAAGTCACCAATTAATTCTCATTATTTTTTTCATTTTGTGTCTCAAAAACATAGGTTATTACCTCTCATTGGAACAAGCTCATCAAACTCGTTTCAATGAGGGGTCATAACCTATGTTTTTGAGACAAAAAATGAAAAAAATTAGTTATTCAAGAATTTTTTTTGCCAAGTGTCGTCTGCTTTTCATGTTAGGTAAAGGGTTAATGGACGGAGATATCACAACAAAACTTGCACAACATATGTACCACCATGAATCCATGACTGACCCACCAAGGGCAAGGTCACAGATATAGGTCAATATATGGAATCAGCAGGCACGTCCACACAATCAGGGCTTCCCACCAAGTGTGATATAACAAGCGCATGATAATGCGCTGTGTGGTGCTCTTGTTTATTTTGCAAACACCATATAATTGCTTTTGCTTTGGTGTTTAATAATAATCAGCTAGTAACAAATTTAGTGTGTGTATCAGAATCACCATATCTGTCGGTCCTCCATTGCATCTCTTCCAACAGTTCTCAGTGGATTTTGATCCAACTTTTGTATACATTAACAGTAGTTTAGTTTAAGCTTATTTTACTTTGCAAAGATTTAAGCAAATTCTTCACTTATTGTAAGACCTCTCATTATTAACACATACCACAGTTTATGTGGAATGACCTCTGTAATGACATCTTTGTGGCCTTTCTTTCGAATACTATGTAGGGATTGATAGCCTTCATTGAGCGTGTGTCTCAATTATACAATAACAAGATTTTTGAGGGCGTTGGGCTTCATTATCGGACCGCTATCAGTGATTAGCAGCCCTGCGGTCATTAGCGGCCCTCGGCTGTAGGGCTGCTAATCACTGATAGTGGTCTGATAATGGAGCCAAACACCCAAGAAAATCTTGTTATTATTATTATTATTACCACTCAATCTTTAAGTTACTAGTCGATTAACATAAGTTTGGAGTCCCATTAAAACTCCATAATTTCAGTGACGTCATTCGATGGAGCCGGGCTGTGGGCGATAATGGTATAAATAGCCAGTAGCGGCCCGCAGCCTGACTATTTTTAGATTCCATGGTCTAATGAATTCCTCCCATTCGGATGACGTCCCTTTGTATTTCTGAACTGAAGTCGAACGCACAATCGAAACAGAAATATTGAACCGACTTTAGTGATTATTTCTGTGCTGAAATGAAACACTATCAGATGGAAACAAGTTTCATTGCACTGTGAATCGGTTGCACTGTAAGTATACTGATAAAATCATTGTTCGTTCGTTAAAACGGCCTGGTAATAATAGTAATAACATGATTGTTGTCAGGCATCATGATTCATTAGTGGCCCTGCAGCAATGATGAACAGCCCTTGGGCTTATTAATGGCCCTCGACTTAGTCGAGGGCCATTAATAAGCCCAAGGGCTGTTCATCATTGCTGCAGGGCCGCAATGAACCATAATGCCCTCCAAAATCACGTTATTGTTATATTATCAATACCACTCCGTGGTATTTTGCATTCAGACACAGTAGTATCAGTAGGATTGCTGGGGTTGCCCGTTGAATATTCACAAGAAAATTAACAGTAACAACATTTATTATAGATAAATTTACAAAATCTCCTTGACCACTGCCGTCAGCTATTCAGTTGTTCTTGTTTATGTCATAGTTTATCTGCAGTTATTTAACATAGCTGCCTGCATGATGCTCCAATAATTGGCTTTCTATTTCATTTTCATCCAACTCTAACGAATGAGACTGAGAGAACGATTGTGACATGACTTTTATTACATATTATTACTTATATTGACGTTTGTCGTCTGCAAACTGTAAACATAAACAACGCTTCCGGAAGTAGGTCATGACATCATATTTGACTCTGGTCCTCGGTCGATAATGGCTATAAATAGCCATTATCGACCAGCTGGAAAATATGCACGTCTATTTACAAGTCTGTTGGGCTTTCTTACCAGCTATATAAATTACTGTTAATGTGTTGGTAATGCACAAAGAATTGATAATAATGGCTGTTAACATAACAGAAAACTCCTTCATTTCTCAATGGCTGTTAACTTAACACTTAAGGGCCTGGACAAGTGTCCTGAATTCCAACCAGCCCAAAGCCTCTGTCCAGTGGCTTAGCCGTGATTTCAAGTCAAGTCTTGCCTACCTAATTTGTCTATTGTCAACAGGGCCTCCTCTTGATGGCATGTTAAGGGCAACTGTTCTGAGATTGTAAAAGTCGGAAATAGGCTTTAAGGGTTAACTCGGTATTGATTGAGAATATTATGGTGTGTGATGTAGCCAGGTTGCAGTTGGACAATTTCTTCAAGAGTTTGTCAGTTGACACTTAGTCTAAAACCTTTTCACATTCTATCATGTTCTATGAATTGAGAATGTATTTTTCTTGCTAATTTTCATTCTAAATTTGTAAAAGTTATCATTGTCCTGAAGAGGCTGGTGGATTTAAAACACCATCGATCATTTCATTTCTGTGTTTCCAGTATGATCTTAAAAACATAGAAACTGAATGTCATTTGCCATTAATTAGAATATGTAGTGCCAACCATGCCCCCCCCCCCCCCCCCCCCCCCCAAATGAAAGAAGGGAAAATAAGCAAAATTAAAAATAAAGAAAAATTGAAATGTAAAGGAAAATGGGTTATTTCTCATTCTCATGAAAACAGGACGAACCAACAGTTGGGTTCCTATTGTTTCGGAAAACTTCTGTCATGTTTTCTTTTGGGTACAGCTATTGGTTTATTCTGTGCTTTATTTTCCAGATATATGATGAATCTGACTCATCTAATGTGCATTAACTGATGATAGATTTTATATGGAGTCTTCTAAGAATGTTTACAGCCCTTTTTTGCTCACCTGGCCAAACGAGCCATGTGAGCTATTGTCATCACTAGGCGTTCATCGCCATCAGGTGTCCATAAACTTTTTACATTTTCATCTTCTCTGGAACCGCTGAATCGATGTGGACCAAACTTGGCAGGAATGTTCTATGAGAGGTCCTCTACAAATGATCCTCATTTTGTTCCCGTCAGTTGAAAAACATGGCCGCCAGAGGCATTCTTTGATTCTGTTGGGTGGATTTTCAAAAATCTTCTCCTCTGAAACCACAAGGCCAAATGCTTTGAAACTTCACATGATTGATGACTGGGACACCCTCTACCAACGATCCTCATATAATGTTGATCGGGTTACAAACATGGCTGCAATTGCAGCTTATAGTCACCATAGAAACCATATGGGAAATCACATTTTCATCTTCTCTGGAACTACTGAGCCGATGTAAACCAAACTTGGCAGGAATGGTCTACAAGAGGTTCTCTTCAAATGTTCCTCATTTTGTTCGTGTTGGATGAAAAATGTGGCTGCCAGGAGAATTTTTTGATTCTAATTGGTCAATTTTGAGAAATCTACTCTGAAACTACAAAGCCAGTGTTTTGAAACTTCATATGATTGATGACTAGGGCAGTGATTGATGACTCTACAATTGCGGCTCATTGTTACCATGAAAACCCTATGGGAAATAACATTTATATATATGTAGTTCTACCAAGTGAGTGGTTACAGGCTCTTTAGAGCCTCCAGTTTGTTTAGGCCACACAAAGTAGATCTTCTGTTTCTCAGGTCATTATTTGTGAAATTGCATGCGGGCGAGCGTTTTTTTATTTATTTTTTATTTCAGTAATTACTTTTTTGCCATCAAAAGTTCATGTTCTTGGATCAAGTTGTAGGCCTCATAATCTACAGAATAGCATGGGTGGTGGTGTATTTCATCCCTTGAGTGCAAGAAGACTTTGCAGTGCTAAAGCACTGCAAAGCCTTCTTGCACTCAAGGGACAAATTCATCAATTTTTTTAACTTGGGTAAAATATCAGATATAAACCATTTAATTTTTATTTTTTTTAAGTTTAAATTGGTTATAAAAAGAGAGCATACGGCAGCCAAAAGGACCATGCGGGAGGGCCTGAGAAACAGATTTTTTATTTTTTTAGGCCTTATCTACCTTATCTATTTGGAATACGCTATGTTTCATCAACACTTTATTTAATCCATTTCCCAATGCACAGAATATCAAAATTTATTATTTTAATTACCGTATTTACTCTATGTATTGGGACAGCTAAAAATAAATATTTTCACAGATGTCCCATATCTTAGAAAATGGGGAAAAAGCACAACCTGGTCTTGTTTTGATGCTGAATCAAGTTGTGTGTGATTCGTTTTCCATCACTATATACGAAAATCGCCATCCAATTTTTTTTTAGATTTTCATTTTTTGCTTCCAAAACATAGCTTATGTCCCTCAATGGAACAAGCTCATTGCGCTCGTTCTAATGAGGGGTCATAAGCTATGTTTTGGAAGCAAATAATGAAAATTTTTAGTTACAGAAGAATTCTTTTTATGAGTGTCATCTGCCACCAGCATTCAGTAAAGGGTTGAAGACTGTCACAATGTAATATTAAATAGTCTTCCTCATGTCAGTCCAGATTGTAAATATTAAAACTTAGGAACAGATTTAAATAAAAACAACACAAATCAATATGTATTATCAATTTTTTATTGTTTGAAAAGGAAAATTAAACACAAACTTAGCTTTAATACTGAGCATTTTGCACCGTTTTCAGGTGACTGGGCCAACTGGAAACAAGCCTCCTGAGTGTCCCAAACATTGGAGCATAAAAAAAAAATATTTTTCTGGAAAAAATGTGTGTCCCAAGTTATAGAGTGTCCCAATATATAGAGTAAATGCGGTATTGTTTTTTCAAATTTTTAAAAATTTCCCAACAAAACCATATCAAGTGACCACTCATTGGAACGAGCTTATGAGCTCGTTCCAATGAGAGGGTCACCTGATATAGTTTTGGCAAAATTTTTAAAAAATTGTTTTTGTCTACCCAATTTAATTGTAGATTTTGTGGGTGGATGCAGTTGATTCGTTAGATAAAGGGTTAACATGACTTGCAGGCAACATCTTTCCTTTTAAATGATTTGATGTTGCAAAACCCTATAAAGACTTCATTTTCCTTAAACCTTTGCCCATCATATATTTGCTTAACTACAAATAGCTTATGATACCTCACTGGAATGAGCTAAATGATGGTACATAAGCTTTGTTTTTGAGGCAAAAATTGAAAAACTATTGAAATTTGAAATGTGATGTGATATTTGTGGGTAGCAATGTGTGGGTATGGTCATTATTTAGGTTAAAGGTGAACATATTACGTTACAAGCCACAAATCTTATATTTTATTGTGATACTGTTTATAGAAATTGCCCAAATCTTTGTCAAATCATAAACTGCATCTCGCACCTTCCTGGAACAATCCAACTCTAATGAGGGTTCTTCAACAATCATCAAGCTCGCTCCAATGAAGGGTCCTCTAAGCTCCATTTTACAGACAAAAATGGAAATACAAAAAAAAAATTCAAATCTGCCTCATCACCATTTTTTTCTATGATACTATTTTGCACTTTTAGGACAAATATTTAATCAGCTATACCTTGTTTGACAGATATAGTTGGTTAACCCTTTAACCAACGAATCGGCCACATCCGCCCACGTAATATGCAAATTCAGCAGTTGAAAAAAGATTATTTTTCAAAATATTTCAACAAAACCATATCATGTGACCCCTTGTTGGAACAAGCTCATCGAGCTCATTCCAACGAGGGGTCACATATGATTTTGTTGAAATTTTTTTAAAAATTTAAACAATGATATTTAAAATTTTAAATTTTGATATCATCTGCATTAGGTAAAGGGTTAAATTTTCAACTACATTGTGGGAATTTTTACTGCTGAAAACATTAGATTGCCACATTAAGTAGTTAAATTTATGATTCCAACTATTTTCAGAACTGTTTTGTGAATAAACAAAAAAAAAAGCCTCGCTCCCTAATCATAAAATTGAGGAAAATTGCCTGAGAAATAAGACATTTTTTTAGCTCACCTGACTGAAAGTCAGGGTGAGCTATTCTGATCACTTTTTGTCTGTCTTCCGTTGTCCGTCATGAAGGTGGTTTTTGGGTATTTTTCTCCCAAACCACTGACCGCATTTTAATGAAATTTCACATGAGTAGTGGTTATATAGGGCCATTTGGGTTTTTCTTCAAATTGGGTTTCAGCTCTTATTGAGGAGGGGGTGGGGCCAAAATGCCTCAAATTTTTTAAAAAGTCTTCTCCTGAACCAGCTGCAGAGAGACTTGATATTTGGTATACAGCTTCCTTTTGAAGTGTAAACTCAAGTTTGTTCAAGAGAAGATCGAGGGGCAATATTTGTTGTCATTACGGGAGAAACAAGAATTTTTGTCCTGCCCAAAATTTCTTTTTTCCAAACCGAGAGGCTGATTTGAACCAAATTTGATATGAAGTATTAATGAGTCATAAGTACTTGATTTATGGAAAAAAAATTTTTCAAAATGCCCTGTGGGAACCACAGGAGCTAAAAATAGAATAAATTTCAAACACCCATATTTCCAAAACTACACGGCTCTGAGAATTCTTATTTGCTGTGAAGCTTCATTAGGACCAACAGAATGGAATGGTAAAAAAAATTTCTATCTGTTTTGTCATAGGGTACTTTTTCGGGACTTTGAAAAAATGCTGAGTCAGCATTTTTTAACACTGTAGGTAATGGGGAAAATATTTAAGACTCTACTCCCAAACCACTTTTCCAAAAGCTTTCAAATTTGTTGAAATCAAATCCCTGGGTCCATATTTGGGCTCTAAATGGGAGCCCAAATGTTTAAATTACTGCAGTATGAGGAACATTCTTCAAAAATCTTCTTCTTCTTCAGATCCACCGATCAGAATCTTTTGATATTTGGTATGCAGCATCCTTAGGAGTGTGAGATTCAAGTTTGTTCAAGCCAAGTCTCTGGGTTCATATTTGGGATTCCTGTAGGAGCCGGAATTATTACTTAATTCAATATGAGGAATTTTCTTTAAAAATCTTCTTCTTCAGATCCAGCAGTCGCAATGTTTTGATATTTGGTATACAGCATCCTTAGGGAGGTGTGATTCAAGTTTGTTCAAGCCAAGTCTCTGAGTCCATATTCGGGCTCCCTGTGGGAGACCGAATTGTAACTTAGTTCAGTATGAGGAACATTCTTTAAAAATCTTCTTCACATCCACCAGTAAGAATCTTTGGATATTTGGTATACTGTATCGTTAGGGAGGTGAGATTCAAATTTGTTAAAACCAAGTCCCTGGGTTCATATTTGTGCTCCCTATGAGAGCCCGAATTATAACTTAGTTCAATATTAGGAATATTTAAAAAAAAAAAAATTTCAGATCCACCGATCAGAATGTTTTGATATTTGGTATACGGTTATCTTAATGGGGCAGATGCAAGTTTCGGGACCCTCGGTTGATAGTTGTCAGTGTCAGGTGAGCGCTCTTAGGGCCTCTTGTTTAATAGCCTAATGCCGGCTGGTTTTGGCTGTTCCGTTAGATAAGTGAGCGGTCACATGGTATGTTTTGGAGGCAAAAAATGAAAATTTTAATTATTCAGGTAATTTTTTTTGGGGTACTGTCATCTGAATATCAAGCGCATCCACAGATCTTGAAGATTGTTAATTTTTAACCCTTTACCTATGTAATCAGCCGCATACACCTTGTAATTTTCAAATTAAATTTTTTTAGAACATGAGCTCCTTGTTCAAGTGTGGGGTCACATGATATGGTTTTGTTGAAATTATTTTTAAAAATATTAAAAAACAATAATTAAAATAATAAATTTTGAATCCTGTGCATTGGGTAAAGGGTTAACCCTTTTGTAACGAATAGGCAAAATCTATCCACGTAATTTACAAAGTGATCAGTGGAAGAAAAAAAATGTTCCATTGAGGGGTCACATGTTTGGTTGAAATTTTTGTGAAAAATATGAAGAAGAAAAATAAAATAACAAATATTGATATAGCCTTCATTGCTCAAAGGTTTAATTGTTTTGTAGGCAGTAGATCCCAAATCTGTGTCTTCATTTGGCCTGAAAATAAGCAGTCTGACATTTTCAGATTGAGGTCCCCAGAGGGTGAATTTGATGATGCTATTCCATACAGTGGGCCAATTTAGCCTCTGGGTACCTCTTTCTGTTTAGTTTTGAGACCATGATTCTGTTTGAGGTTCACAGAGGGTAAATTTAGTGATGCTACCCTGCTATGCAGGGTAGCATCACTAAATTCACCCTCTGGGGATCTCAGTTTGCAGATGACAGTCTGCTCATTTTCTGGCTTGATCTCCATCATTCAACCAGTTAATGTTCTGTTATGATACACTCTGTTAGAAAGGGCTCATAAAGCCATTTCAGGAATTAAGAAGCATAAGGCCCCACAAAGTAGATCTTCTGTTTCTCAGGCCATTTTTTGTAAAATTCCATGTGGGTGGGTGTTATTTTATTTTGTAATTATTTCTTTGCCATCAAATGTTCATGTTCTTAGTTTGTTTTATGTTTTGGGCCTCATAATCTATAGAATAGCATGGATAATGGTGTATTTCATACCTTGAGTGTTAAAGCACTGCAAAGCCTTGTTGCACTCAAGGGACAAATTGATCGGTTTCATGAATTTGGGTAAAATATCAGACATAAACCATTTAATATTTATTTTTTTAAGTTTGCATTGGGCATAAAAAGAGAGCATGCAGCAGCCAAAAGGATCATGCGGGAGGGTCCGAGAATCAGATTTTTAACTTTTTTAGGCCTAAGTCTTTCATTTAAAAGAAAACCTGAAGATTCCATCATTATTTCAGAACAGATGAAATTCATTGAAAGAGTTTGCTTCGAAAATTGGATTTTTCCAACTGATTGTGCTAAAATATTGTATAATTATATTTTTTTCAAAATCTATTTATATTAAAACTCTTGCATATCAATTATTTGTTGTTCTGTTTCCTTAATAATAAGTGATTATCGTTACATAAGTTATCATCATCATCATGTTATCAAAAGAAGTGAGTGCCCATTTTCATCAACAAATACACAGAATGACACGCGTGTGTAAATGGGTTAATCGATATGGCACGAGTGGCCACAGGCCTCAAGTTTTATCATTCCGCGATGGCACAACTGCCATATCGATTAACCCATTCACACACGCGTGTCATTGTGTGGTTACCGTATTTACTCTATGTATTGGGACAGCTAAAAATAATTATTTTCACAGGTGTCCCAATTCTTAGAAAATGGGGAAAGAACAGAGCCTGGTCTTGATTTGATGCTGAATAAAGTTGTGTGTGATTCGCTTTCCATCACTATATACGAAAATCGCCGTCCAATTTTTTTATATTTTCATTTTTTGCTTCCAAAACATAGCTTATGATCCCTCATTGGAACGAGCGCATTGTGCTCGTTTCAATGAGGATCATAAGCTATGTTTTCGAAGCAAACAATGAAAATGTTTAGTTACTCAAGAATTTTTTTTATGAGTGTCATCTGCTAATAGCGACGGGCCAACTGGAAACAAATCTCCTGAATGTCCCAAACTTTGGAGCATAAAAAAAATATAGTTTTCTGGAAAATAAATGTGTGTCCCAAATCATAGAGTGTCCCAATACATAGAGTAAATACGGTATTACATGCCTTCACATGTATAAAAAAACTATTACAAAGACAGCTATTCATTTAGCAACTGTCAACAAAAAGAATACATTTTATCGGCAATCAAATTTGTGAGGGGAACCCGTGTTACTATTTCATCCTCAGAGTTCCAATGTGTTCTTTGCGCCTATTGGCACATAGAACACATTGGAACTCCGGTGATGATTTTCAGCTATTTTTGCAATTCAAATTGCATTACACGATTTGTAGAAAATTCCAATGAAATTTCACTTTTATTTTAAAATAATCTGTCAATGATTTCTGTTCCGCATATATGTGCGGAACAAATTTTCATTTTCCACACAGTTTAGTGTTACTGTAGATGGGGATAACATAGAACAGGCATGTAATAATATCTGTTTCTGTGTAGAGTAAATTGACATCATTATATTTTTCAGTTTCATACAGGTTATTACCATCATGTGGTCTCCAAGATAGTGTATCGATGTCGAGATCTCTTCTCTGGGTTAATATCGAGAAGTCTGTTAGGACTAGTCGATATATGACCCAGAGGTTGGGTTGAGATTTCAGTACACCATCTTGGAAACTCACTTGGTGGTAATAACCAATTTGTCTTACAATGTTCCTCCCTTTCTAGACTTGTTTGCATATAGAATATACCCATAGTAGCTTGCTGTACCAAATGTTCACCAACGAGTGGTGAAGTGGTGTTAACCACGAGCCTTCGACACACGGTTAAAACCACTTCCCCACGAGTGGGCATGGGTATATTTTATTTATACCATGATCGTCATATTATTAAGAGTCGCTATTATCTTTTCTCGATTTTACTGAGCAACAGCCTTACAAACATGCGAATTTGTTTTTGTTCACATGAGCATCGGTGGGCGGTACTTCTGCTGTCAATTTTATCGCCAAAACGAAATGAAAAAATAATAACATGCTATTTCGAGTTATGGATGCTTTATTGACATGAGACAATGCATGTTTGTTCATTTTTTGGCATCTTATGAGATAAACCCATTTAAAAACGTAATAAATAATTGCCGTTTTCATTTCACTCTTTGCAAGGTGACGTGCGATAAATTTAGACAAGTTCGCATTCAGGTCAGCATCACCAAAGGTCAACTTGGATGTGGTTCTACTGTAGGTGTAAATTTTAATCTTGAAATCCCATTGCTCGCGTGTTCATCACGGTTGGTGTATAAAGCTAAAAGTTATGTCATAGGCTTTTCATGTATAGCAGAATAGGTGATCATGGTATAAATATATTTTGACAATCAGTCTGCATCTTTGAATTGTTTTTTCATGAATGAAGATCATGATATCCTGGTATTACATTCTTGAGCTGTGCATGACATAATGCCCATTCATTGTTCTATTTGTACTATAACTGCTGATGTTTATAGTAGTGTTTCTTTGATTTATTTTGCAGGTTTAACAAATTGTCCCCTGAGTTCCAATGTGTTCTATGTGCCTACTGGCACATAGAACACATTGGAACTCAGGGGACAAAATGGTAGGCCTATATAAATATATCGAAGCAAATCATGATCTAGTCTGTTTCGCTGAATTGGTGATTTATTTAGTGTTTAATTACTGTTATCAAAAATGGTGGCCACAACATAATTTTGTAATCGGTTTTCAATGAGGGTAGGTAAAAGCGATCTCTCTCTGAATCAAATGATCGCATATACAGTTGCTACTCTGAATACAAATTTGTATTTGGTCGGGGTTTTTTACTTGTATTTGTGAAAATACATTCTTGTTATAAGATAAAAATTGTTTGTGACCTTGAACACCGATAAATAAATAAATACTTAAAATATTCAATTTTGATATGCTGTGCATTGGGTGAAGGCTTAACCCTTTACCTAACAGTATTTAAAAAAAAAATTTAATTTCTCATTTTTCGAAAACAAACTTCAAATTTTTAGCTTAACTTGACGAAGTCAAGATAAGCTTTTGCCATCAGGCATGCATTAGTCTGTGAGTCTGTTTGCATTTTCTTTTAGCACAGCTGCACCCCATAGTTCTTGTCCGCTTGTCACAAAATTTCATATGCAGGTTTGCGGTCATGTCCAGATGAAAACGTCGCGATCGGTCAACCCTGATGGCTGCGATTGTAATCCCTTCATTGTAACTTGGTAGGATGCCTCTATAATATCTAGATGAGAAGGCCCCGTTTGGTCATGATCTGTCAACCGTGACCACTGCCCAAGCCTGAAAGGCCAAAAACTTTTAGCACAGTCTGCAGGTCATATTTAATATCGAGGGATTTCTTTGTAACTTGGTAGGATGACTCCGTATGATGTCTAGATGAGAACTTCCCCATTTGGTCGCGATCTTTCAACTGTGACGACTGTCCGAGCCCAAAACCCGAAAACCTTTAGCACAGTCTACAGGTCATATTTATGGAGGGATTTCATTGTAACTTGGTAGGATGACTCCAGATAATGTCTAGATTAGAACGTCCCCTTTTGGTCTCGATCATTCATCCGTGACGGCTGCAGAAGCCCAAAAAGGGATTTCATTGTAACTTGATAGGATGACTTGTTTTGGAATAATTTCACAGTAACCTGGTAACTTTGGTTGACATACATTAACTGTGAGGGCCATATTAACCCACCCCTCAATTCTTTAGTACAGTCTACACCTCATATATTTTTATTGAAAACATAGCATAAAGGGAACAGAAATTAACATATTCCCAATTATCACAATTCTTGTCTTATTTCATAATCCTTTCATAAACATTGAACATTATCCTTTTCATCAAACACAACACACAGACAAGTTAAGCTACAATGTCATTGACACTTTCATTGTTTCAATAAAACCATACAAATTTGGATATCATTAGAACCAACTTGACTAGCTGGTTTTAATGATATCCATATTTGTTTGGTTTTAATAAGAAACTTCCTAGATACTTTGGGTTGTGGTAGGCTTATTCTGGCTAATGTTCTGACCGCTATGTTAGGTAAAGGGTTAAATGGTTTTGTGTTTATAAGTTAGTTAACCTTTACCCAATGTATATGATATCAACATTTATTTTGCCCCTGACTTAAAAAGTCAAAGGGGTATCTAATGGAGACCTCCATCCATCTGTACCAACATTTTCCATTCTATCTTAGCCACTGCTACTTGGATTTGAATGATATTTGACATTGATAGAGCATCATGGGGGAAAGATGCCCGTGTTGAGTGAGCTTCTTCCACACGTTTTTTTCCAGAGTTATGGCCCTTTTTCACACTCTCGACTTGGAAAATGTTAAATGTTTGGCTGGTTGGGGGCATTGGCACACGCTTTGCGTTGCCCCTCTTGTTTAGTTATTTAATTGGTGTTTTAATTAACTTATTTCTACACAATGGCTATTCGTGACCAAAACATGGAGATAAAGTAAATCCAGCCAATCATTTATACCCAAGTTGCCATTTTTTTAGAGGGCATCCACCCCAGGGTTTACGGAGTCCTAGTTCATGAGTAAAACAGCTTGTTTACCACAGTAAACAACCACCACTTCACTTCCCAGGGTTTCCATGCGCATAACTGCAATTACCAACTCTCAGAGTGTGAAGTCTTCCAAATATATCTCACAGGGAATTTTAATTATTTTCTTCAAATTTTTCCAAATATTTCCACAAAACCATATCGGCAAGTTTGTTCCAATGAAGGCTCATATGATACAGTTTTGTTGAAATGCTTTGAAAAAATTCTTTTCCAACTGCTCAGTTTTTGAAAATTATGTGGGCAGATGCAACCATTTCGGTGAGTAAAGGATCATGAGAGTTAATCTGTCCAGTAATATCTAGTTAAGTTTGACCCACTGTAATTCATCCATCTTCACACAGACGTGGAGCATATTAACCCTTTCCAAACTGATAAAAAAAAAATTTAGTCCACGAGAGATTTTGAGATAAAACAAAATGGCTCAATCTGGCCCAGATTCTTGGCAGATTGAACATGGCTTGGGGGACACTGAGCTGCCAGAGATGAATAAAGGTAAAACCAGTTAGTGGAAACTCACTAGTTGTTTTACAGAATTTTGAAAAGTTTACAACATAAAACCAGAGGCTCAAAGGATCCTAAAACGCTCACCTGGCTCAAGTTATTTATTATTTATTAGAGTTTAACAACACATTAACAGCCAAGGTCATATCGTGTCAGTGACAGTTTTAGGGGTGGAGGAAGACGGAGTACCCGGAGAGAACAAACGAGCAACGACGAAAACAGCTCCCCAACATTGTAACTCAGCACTGCAGCACAGGCAGGATTAGATTGGTTGAAGACGTGCGCACCATTGACGTGCAGTAAGCCTTAGTGCATGGCGTCATCATGCCCCCATGTGGACAATCGGGGTGAAGTGCCTTGCCCAAGGACACAATACAGGAGTCCGAATCGATCGCTCAGACAGTCACCCATCCAAGGACTAACCGGGCTCGACGTTGCTTAACTTCGGTGATCTGACAAGAACCGGTTACCGCAACGCCACCGTGTCCCCACCTGGCTCAAGTTGTCAAAAGAGATGAGTGTATCAGTAAGTGATCAGCAGCAAGATCAATTTTTAGCTTAACTTGACAAAGTCAAGATAAGCTATTGCCATCACGAGTGCGGAAGTCTGTTAGTCTGTGAGTCTGTTCACATTTTCCTTTAGCACAGGCCACACCCCGTAGTTCTCGTCCGATCGTCATGAAATTTCATATGCAGGTTTGGGGTCAGGTCTAGATGAGAACGTCCCCTTTTGGTCGCGATTGGTCAGCCGTCTACCAAGTTACAATAAAACCCCCCATATTAAATATGACCTGCAGACTGTGCTAAAAGTTTTTGGGGTTCGGGATTTGGCAGCCATCACGGTTGACAGATCATGACCAAAAGGGGACGTTGTAACTTGGTAGGATGCCTCTGTATAATATCTAGATGAGAACGTCCCCTTTTGGTCATGGTCTGTCAACCGTGATGGCTGCTAAGCCCAAAACCCAAAAACTTTTAGCACAGTCTACAGGTCATATTTAATATGGGGGATTTCATTGCAACTTGGTAGAATGACTCCGTATGATGTCTAGATGAGAATTTCCCCATTTGGTCGCGATCTGTCAACTGTGACGACTGCCCGAGCCCAAAACCCGAAAACCTTTAGCACAGTCTACAGGTCGTATTTATGGAGGGATTTCATTGTAACTAGGTAGGTTGACTTCATATAATGTCTAGATGAGAACGTCCCCTTTTAGTCGCGATTGGTCAACTGTGACAGCTACAGGGGTCCGAAACCCGAAAACCTTTAGCACACTCTACAGGTCATATTTATGAAGGGATTTCATTGTAACTTGGTAGGATGACTCCAGATAATGTCTAGATGAGAACGTCCCCTTTTTGGTTGCGATCATTCAGCCATGACGGCTGCCCAAGCCCAAAAACCTTTAGCGCAGTCTACAGGTCGTATGTATGGGAGGGATTTCATTGTAACTTGGTAGGTTGACTCCACATAATGTCTGGATGATAACGTCCCCTATTGGTCGTGATTGGTCAACTGTGATGGCTACAGGGGTCCGAAGCCCGAAAACCTTTAACACAGTCTACAGGTCATATTTATGAAGGGATTTCATTGTAACTTGGTAGGATGACTCCAGATAATGCCCAGATGAGAACGTCCCCTTCTGGTCGCGATCATTCAACCATGACAGTTGCCCAAGCCCAAAACCCGAAAACCTTTAGCACAGACTACAGGTCGTACTTAAGATGGGATTTCATTGTAACTTGGTAGGATGACTCAGTATAATGTCTAGATGAGGACATCCCCTTTTGGTTGTGATTGGTCAACCGTAATGGCTACACAGGCCCGAAGCCCGAAAACCTTTAGCAAAGTCTACAGGCTGTATTTATGAAGGGATTTCATTGTAACTTGATAGGATGACTCCGTTATACCACCCACTTGAAAAGTGGGAGGTATATAGTGATTACTTGGTCTGTCTGTACTTCCGTACCTCCACCCGTCCGTCCGTCCATTACGCTTTAGGGGGGTACACATCTGCTATCCGCAACTCCTCCTAAATCAGTGAACGGATTTCATTGAAACTCTCAGACGATCTTTTACATACATTGAAGATGTGCACCTCCTATTTTCTTTTCAGATATTTTCATGTTTATAGTTTCCCATATTGAAAAATGAACTTTGTCAAATTCAATTGACATTCTGTACAGATCTGCTATCCGCAACTCCTCCTAAAGCAGTGAACAGATTTCATTGAAACTCTCAGACGTTCTTTCACATACATTGAAGATGTGCACCTCCTATTTTCTTTTCAGATATTTTCATTTTTACAGTTTCCCATATTGGCAAATGAACTTTGTCAAATTCAATTGACATTTTTTAAACCATTGAACAGATTTCATTGAAACTTTCAGACTTTCTTTTACATACAATACAGATGTGCACCTCCTATTTTCTTTTCAGATACTTTCATATTTACAGTTCCCCATATTCAAAAATGGTCTTTGTCAATTCAGGTTTTAGTAGGGAGGGGTATAGATCTGCTATCTGCTACTCCTCTTAAACCATTGAACAAACTCCATTGGAACTCGCAGACCTTCTTTCACATACATTGAAGATGTGCACCTCCTATTTTTCTTTCAGATGTCTTCATTTTTCAATGTCCGTCCATCCGTTACGCTTTAGGGATGTACACATGTGCTATCCGCAACTCCTCTTAAACCAGTGAACGGATTCCACTGAAACTCTCAGACATTCTTTTACATACATTGAAGATGTGCACCTATTTTCTTTTCAGATATTTTCTTTTTTACAGTTTCCCATATTGAAAAATGAACTTTGTCAAATTTAATTGACATTCTGTACAGATCTGCTATCCACAAATTCTCTTAAACCATTCAACAGATTTCATTGAAACTTTCAGACATTCTTTTACATACGTTGCAGATGTGCACCTCCTATTTTCTTTTCAGATATTTTCATATTTACAGTTCCCCATATTCAAAAATGGTCTTTGTCAATTCAGGTTTTAGAAGGGAGGGGTATAGATCTGCTATCCGCTACTCTTAAACCATTGAACAAACACCATTGGAACTCTTAGACATTCTTTTACATACACTGAAGATGTGCACCTCCTATTTTTGTTTCAGATATTTTCATATTCTGACATACGTCCGTCCGTCTGTTATGCTATAGTGGTATTATGCTTTGAGGGGGAGGGGGGCGGGAGGGGGGGGGGGGGTGTACACATATGCTAAACTCTTAAACCAGTGAGCGGATTTCATTGAAACTCTCAGACATTCTTTTACAGACATTGAAGATGTGCTTCTCCTATTTTGTTTTCAGATATTTTCTTTTTTACAGTTTCCCATATTGAAAAATGAACTTTGTCAAATTCAATTGACATTCTGTACGGATCTGCTATCCGCAACTCCTCTTAAACCATTTAACAGATTTCATTTAAACTTTCAGACATTCTTTTACATACATTGAAGATGTGCACCTCATATTTTGTTTTCAGATATTTCCATTTTTAGGGTTTCCCATATTTAACAAGCCAATACCGGTTCAGTACCTGCGTTGCTGCATGCAATTGATCACAGAGATGAACAGACTTCAAAGTATCGGCAAACAGGAAGTGGCTGCAAGGCAGATCTGAAAATTAGATACACGATACAACTCATCATTATGAAGCAGCAGCAGACCAAATATAAAATTATTCCCTTTCATAGAAGCCAAGAAAACTTTGACGGAAGAAGTGTTTCTGACGGACGGACTGACGGACGGAGTCGAGCGGTTACTAGACCTGCTCTGCGGTGGCGACGCAGGTAAAAATGGGCCTGGTCAATTCAAGCTTGCGTGGTGGGGGTTGTTGACATTTGCTATCCATGACCTCTTTTAAACTAGCGAATGGATTTCAATGAAACCTTCAAACACTGGTGTCAGTGTTTGTGCTCTCTTCATTAAACACACTTTTACTGTTGTAAAATGTTTCTTGGTGGGAGTGGGTGGTATCATTTAGTGAGCAGTGCTCACAATTTTTCTAGTTTTGGAATAATTTCATTGTAACTTGGTAACTTTCCTTAACATACATTAACTGTGAGGGCCAAATACATTAACTGTGAGGGCCACATTAACCCACCCCCCAATTCTTTAGTTGAGTCTACACCTCAAATTATTTTTATTGAAAACATACAGGGAACAGAAATTAACATATTCCCAATTATCACAATTCTTGTCTTATTTCATAATCCTTTCATAAACATTGAACATTATCCTTTTCATCAAACACAGCACACTGTCAGGTTAAGCTACAGTGTCATTGACACTTTCATTTCAATACCCTCCACTGGGCACCCTGATTGAATCAGTGGCAATTTTTTTTATCTCATCTTGACAAAATCAAGCTGAGCTAATCCCATCGCTTCTCCATCCGTCGTTCGTCAACACCATATTTTGGTCTTCTCCTCCAAAACCACTGGGCCAATTCAAGTGAAAGTTTGTGTGAGTGATGGTCCCAAAGGGGCATTGCCTTTTTGTTCAACTCAACATGCCCAGCCTCATAGGGAGGGAGTGGAGGAAAATGCTCCAAAATATTTTTAATATCTTCTTCTCATGAACCAGTGTGTGCAATGACTTGATATTTGTTATGGAGCTTCCTTTTGAGGTGTAGAATCAAGTTTGCTCAAACGAAGTCCGTGAAGCAATATTTGGCTTTGTAATGATGGCAGGGGTAAGATTTTTGGCACCGCCCAAAATTTCTATTTTCTGAACCGATGGTCCGGTTTGAACCAAATTTGGTATGTGGTATAATTGGGTCATAAGTACTCAACTCATGCAAAAAAAAAAATTTCTGCATCCCAATGGGAACCCTGGGAGCTAAAAATAGAAATATTCTCAAACGCCCATATTTCCCAAACCACACGAAACAGAGAGCTGTTATTTGGTATGAAGCATCCCTAGGACCAGTAGAACCGAATGGTAAAACAAAATTGCCATCGTTTATGCTAGGGTGTTCTGTAATGGGCGTCAAAAAAATGCTGAGGCAGCATATTTGCAAAAATTAAAAAAAATCTTTTCTCCAGAACCAATCATCAGAATCTTTTGATATTCGGTATACCGCATGCATAGGGGGGTCAGATACAAGTTTGTTAAAATAAAGCCCATTGGTTCATATTTGGGCTCAATACAGGAGCCCAAATTTTTATTTTAGGGCAATATGGGGAATATTCTTTAAAAATCTTCTTCAGAACCACCAGTCAGAATCTTTTAATGTCTGGTGTTCATCATTGTTATGAGGATCAGATTCAAGATTGTTCAAACCAAGTCCCAAGTCCCTAGGTTAATATTGGCTTCCTACGGAAGCCCAAATTTTAACTTTGTTCAATATGGGGATACGTTTTAAAAATCTTCTTCAGATCTACCAGTCAGAATGCTTTCATATTTGGTATTCAACATCTCTAGGGGGTCAGATTCAAGTTTGTTCAAATTGGATCCCCAGGTATATATTTGGGCTCGCTATGGTAGCCCAAATTTTTACTTAGTGCGATATGAGGAAATTTCTTTAAAAATCTTCTTCAGATCCACCAGTCAGAATGCTTTCATTTTTGGTATACAACACCTCTAGGGAGTCAGATTCAAGTTTGTTCAATTCGAGTGCCTGAGTTAATATTTGGGCTCCATACGGGAACCTGAAATTTAACTTAGTACAATATGAGGGAATTTCTTCAAAAATCTTCTTCTTCAGATCCACTTGTCAGAATGCTTTCATGTTTGGTATACAACAACTCCAGGGGGTGGGAGGTGGAGATTCAAGTTTGTTCAAATCGGAACCGTAGGTTAATATACTACTCAAAGTTTGCTGAGCAACCAAGTATATCCAACTAGCTATTTTACGTTTTAGTTGAAATATTGTTATGAAAAGTGTATATATTTTTTATTTAATTATATCTTTAATGATTTAAGTACAAAAATTAAGATTTTGTTTGTGTTTGACATTATTTTTAGCTTTTTGAATACGATAACCATGGAAAATGGATATTATTGTTGAAAGAGGAAATTTTTCAAATTTGCCAAAAAGTTGACGGAGCGAACTGGTATGGGTTTAATATCGAGTATGAGACCCATTACTGTTAATTACAGTTTGACATCACCTTCCATGCTCACAATCAGGTTCCTGATGGTCCTTTGTGGAATGTTGATCCATTCTTGGACCATTATGGCACCAAGCTCCTGGACACTTCTTGGATTGACTGGACGGGCTGAAATTGCAAGCTGCAACTCATTCCAGACATGTTCGATTGGATTGAGGTCAGGGGATCTTGCTGGCCAGTCCGTACGCTCAATCCCCTCCCCCTGTTGGTACACCTGGACAGCATAGGCAACATGAGGACGGGCATTATCATCCATAAGAGTGAATCTATCACCCACTGCACCTGCATACAATCTGACGTGGGCATCCGGGATCTCATTAATATTCCGCTGTGCTGTCTATGTACCACGGTCAAGGACACAGAGCTCTGTACGTCCATCCCAGCTAATGCCGTCCCAGACCATTATTGATTCACCACCATAGCGGTCATATCCAGCAATGTTGGCTGCATGGAATCGCTCTCCTGGACTTCTCCATATGCTAGAATGCCTATCTGTGAAAGTCTAGGCAGTACCTTGACTCTTCTGTAAAAAGGACAGGTCACCAATCTTCTCTGGTACATCCAACATGGTCCATTGCCCATTCATATCGTGTCTGGCGGTGGTTCTGGGATAGCGGAATGCGAATACGTGGTCTTCTCGATCGGAGACCACCTTCGTGCAACTTTGCCTGGATAGTCTGCGTTGACACATTTACCCCGGATGCATTCTGAAGGTCACTGTAAAGCTGGGTTGCTGTTGCAAAGCGGTTCCTACGGGCCTGAATGACCAAAAACCGGTCTTCAGCTGCAGATGTTGCCCTGTCTCTGCCACCACCATGCCGTCTAACTGGTGTGCCATGCTGCTGAAATCTTGACCAGGCTCTGGTGATCAGCGTATGGTGCACATCAAGGGCCTCACCATTCTGACGATGCGTAGCCCTTGCTCCACTATCCCAACAGCCCACCACATTTCTGCTTCAGACAAACGTCTTCTTACATTTGCATTTGCCATATTCAATCATTAAATCACAAGGGTTTGCGTTAAAATGAAGACTGAATACCCTACACATGTCATGTACATGTAGACAGTACTCGAAAACATCATGAAAATCAAGGGGTACATGCTTTCCATGACTGTCATGAAAAGTCTGCCTGTCAAGAGAGCTAATGTAAACACTGGGAACCATCTCAATACATTCCTCAATCATATCCACCAAAAATATCGCAAATATGTCACAAGCAAATTCCACAATGATGTGTCACATATGTGGTGCTTAGCAAACTTTGAGTAGTATATTTGGGCTCGCTATGGTAGCCCAAATTTTAACTTATGGCAATATGAAGAAATTTCTTTAAAATTTATCTTCTTCAGATCTAACAGTCAGAATGCTTTCATATTTGGTACACAACATCTCTAGGGAAGTCAGATTCAACTTTGTTCAAATCGAGAGTCTGGGTTAATATTTGGGCTCCCTATGGGAACCAGAATTGGCCAGGTAGCTGAAGAGTTAAAAATTTTGTATTCAGTTCCCTCTAAAGGTGTGTAACTAAGATTAATCCACATAGGTTGTATCAAGGGGCTCCATAGGGGAGCTCTACATTTTACATTTTGATCAACTGAAGAAAAGGCATGATGCCCGGATTATTTTTGTCACTCTTGAGGGACTCAAGGATTGACAGTGTATCCTATGGAGATGGATTGCTTAATGTAGACTTATTCTTGGACTCTGTTATGTTGTGTTCTGTTCAAGATGAGCGCTTCAGGCCTCTTGTTTAACCAATCCCTTCTGACGGTCCTAAGGATGCTTCATACCAAATAACAGTTCTCTGTTCTTTATGGTTTGGGATGTATGGGCTTTTAAATTTTTTCTGTTTTTAACCCCTGGGGTTGCCACAATTTTTTTTTTTTTTTTTTTTTTTTGGGGGGGGGGGGGGGGGGGGGGGGGGGGGGGGTCAATCAATTACTGAGGACCCTCTTATACTGCATGCCAAATTTGGTTGAAATTGGCCCACCAGTTCTTAGAAATTTGGGGCAGAGCCCAAAATGGATATGCCCCCACAGAGAGCCCAGATACCACCAAAGGATGTTCCATACCAAATATCAAGGCATTCCCTCTGGTGGTTCATGGGAAGATGTTTAAAGGCTTTAAGCTTTTGGGGCATAAACAAAAGCCTGAATATGGCAGCTGCTTCATTCAAACAAAATAGAAAGGGTACACTCCATAGATAGATCTGTGCAGTATATGTTTGAATTTTGCCTAGTGGTTGTAAAGAAGATGTCAAGTTTGCAAAAATTTAACGGACGCCGGACAAAAGTGATGGCAATAGCTCCCACTGACTTGCAGTCAGGTGAGCTAACAAGAGGCCCAGAGGGCCTGAGGGCACTCACCTGGCATGGTAGCCTAATTATCAACCCAGGGAATTGATTTGAACAAGTTGCATCTACCCCTCCAAAGAAAAGCTTATACCAAATATCCAAAGATTCTGACTGGTGGATCTGAAAAAAAGGATTTTTAAAGAATATTCCTCATATTGAATTAAGTAATAATTCGGGAGCCTAAGTATGAACCCAGGGACTTGGCTTGAACAAACTTGAATCTCACTTCAGCAAGGATGCTGTATACCAAATATCAAAAGATTCTGACTGGTGGATGTGAAAAAGAAGATTTTTGAAGAATATTCCTCATATTGAACTAAGTTATACCCCCCCCCCTCCCCCCCCCCCCCCCCCCCCCCAAGGATGCTGCATATCAAAACATTCTGACTGCTGTATCCGAAGAACAAGATTTTTATGTGTACCCATACTATGTATGGTACACATAATGCCGGCATCCGGGGTGACCATCCGTCGTTCATCCATCCGTCTGTCCGTCCATCCATCTGTCCGTCCGGCGTCCGTATCCATTTTCTTTGGCATTCGATAACTTGAAAAATATTGCTTGTATTGTCAAGTTACTTTATATTTGTGTTCAGGTTACTGATGTGCCGAGCTGTATAGTTTTTGGTGTAAATCGGATAATTTGATCCTGAGATCTTAACCCTTTATCCTTCAAATTGAAAATTCCTCCAATCCCTTTGGCATTCGATAACTTGAAAAATATTGCTTGGATTGTCAAGTTACTTTATATTTGTGTTCAGGTTACTGATGTGCCGAGCTGTATAGTTTTTGGTGTAAATCTGTTATTTTGATCCCGAGATATTAACCCTTTATCCTTGAAATTGAAAATTTCTCCAATCCCTTTGGCATTCGATAACTTGAAAAATATTGCTTGGATTGTCTAGTTACTTTATATTTGTGTTCAGGTTACTGATGTGCCGAGCTGTATAGTTTTTGGTGTAAATCTGTTATTTTGATCCTGAGATATTAACCCTTTATCCTTCAAATTGAAAATTCCTCCAATCCCTTTGGCATTCGATAACTTGAAAAATATTTCTTGGATTGTCAAGTTACTTTATATTTGTGTTCAGGTTACTGATGTGCCGAGCTGTACAGCTTTTGGTGTAAATCTGATAATTTAATCCTGAAATATTAACCCTTTATCCTTCAAATTGAAAGTTCCTCCAATCCCTTTGGCATTTGATAACTTAAAAAATATTGCTTGGATTGTCAAGTTACTTTATATTTGTGTTCAGGTTACTGATGTGCCGAGCTGTATAGTTTTTGGTGTAAATCAGATAATTTGATCCTGAGATATTAACCCTTTATCCTTCAAATTGAAAATTCCTCCAATCCCTTGGGCATTTGATAACTTGAAAAATATTGCTTGGATTGTCTAGTTACTTTATATTTGTGTTCAGGTTACTGATGTGCCGAGCTGTATAGTTTTTGGTGTAAATCTGATGATTTGATCCCGAGATATTAACCCTTTATCCTTCAAATTGAAAATTCCTCCAATCCCTTTGGCATTCGATAACTTGAAAAATATTACTTGGATTGTCAAGTTACTTTATATTTGTGTTTAGGTTACTGGTGTGCCAAGCTGTATAGTTTTTGGTGTAAATCTGTTATTTTGATCCTGAGATATTAACCCTTTATCCTTCAAATTGAAAATTCCTCCAATCCCTTTGGCTTTCGATAACTTGAAAAATATTGCTTGTATTGTCAAGTTACTTTACATTTGTGTTCAGGTTACTGATGTGCCGAGCTGTACAGTTTTTGGTGTAAATCGGATGATTTGATCCTGAGATATTAACCCTTTATCTTTCAAATTATAAATTCCTCCAACCCCTTTGGCATTCGATAACTTGAAAAATATTAATTGGATTGTCAAGTTACTTTAGATTTGTGTTTAGGTTACGGATGTGCCAAGCTGTATAGGTTTTGGTGTAAATCTGTTATTTTGATCCTGAGATATTAACCCTTTATCCTTCAAATTGAAAATTCCTCCAATCCCTTTGGCATTCGATAACTTGAAAAATATTGCTTGTATTGTCAAGTTACTTTATATTTGTGTTCAGGTTACTGATGTGCCGAGCTGTACAGTTTTTGGTGTAAATCTGATAATTTAATCTTGAGATATTAACCCTTTATCCTTCAAATTGAAAATTTCTCCAATCCCTTTGGCATTCGATAACTTGAAAAATATTGCTTAGATTGTGAAGTTACTTTTTATTTGTGTTCAGGTTACTGATGTACCGAGCTGTATAGTTTTTGGTGTAAATCTGTTATTTTAATCTTGAGATATTAACCCTTTATCCTTCAAATTGAAAATTCCTCCAATCCCTTTGGCATTTGATAACTTGAAAAATATTACTTGGATTGTCAAGTTATTTTATAATTTTGTTCAGGTTACTGATGTGCTGAGCTGTATAGTTTTTTGGTGTTAATCTGATAATTTGATCCGGAGATATTAACCCTTTATCCTTCAAATTGAAAATTCCTCCAATCCCTTTGGCAGGAGATAACTCGAAAAAATATCAATCCGATTGTCATGTTACTTTATATATTTATTCAGGTTACTGATGTGCTGTGCTGTATAGTTTTTTATATAAATCTGATAATTTGATCCGGAGATATTAACCCTTTATCCATCAAATTAGACACGCCTTCAATCTTTTTCTATATGTACCCATACCTTGTATGGTGTACATAATGTCGGCATCCGTGGTGGCCCTCCGTCATACAGCTTTCTACTAGTTGCGCGTATGGGTACACATCTGACGATTTCATTGGCCTATTTTTAAAGAATATTCCTCATTCTGCACTAATTTAAACACTTGGGCTCCCATAAACCATTGAACAAACTTGAATCTCACCACCTAAGGATGCTGCATACCAAATATCAAAACATTCCGACTGCTAGATCTGAAGAAGATTTTTAAAGAAAATTCCTCATTTTGAACTAACTTATAATTCAAGCTCCCACAGTGAGCCCAAATATGAACCCAGGGACTTAGTTTGAACAAATTGAATCTCACCCCCCTAAGGATGCTGCATACCAAATATCAAAACATTCCGACTGCTTTCCGAAGAAGATTTTCAAAGAAAATTCCTCATTTTGAACTAAGTTATAATTCAAGCTCCCACAGTGAGCCCAAATATGAACCCAAGGACTTGGCTTGAACAAAGTTGAATCTCACCCCCCTTAGGATGTTGCATACCAAATATCAAAACATTATGACAGCTGGATCTGAAAAAAAAAATTTTCAAAGAAAATTCCTCATTTTCAACTAAGTTATAATTCGGGCTCCCACAGGGAGTCCAAATATAAACCCAGGGACTTGGCTTGAACAATCTTGAATTTTACCCCCCCTCCCCCCCCCCCCCCCCCTAAGAATGCTGCATACCAAATATCAAAAGATTCTTTTTGGTGTATCTGAAGAAGAAGATTTTTGAAGAATATTCCTCATACTGCACTAATTTAAACATTTGGGCTCCCATAGAGAGCCCAAATATAGACCCAGGGATATGATTTCAATACACATGTGAAACAATCTTCCAAAGATGTTATATGTGAAATCTGAAAGCTTTTGGAGCAGTGGTTTGGGAGAAAAGTAGTCAAATGTTTTTCCCATTTCCCTCAGTGTTAAACAATGCTCACTAAGCACTTTTTGAAAGTCGCGAAAAAGTACCCTATGATAAAACCGATAGCAATTTTTTTGGCCCATCCCATTCTGTTGGTCCTGAGGAAGCTTCACACCAAATACAAATGCTCAGTGCCGTGTAGTTTTGGAGATGTGGGCGTTTTAATTTTTTTCTATTTTTAGCTTCTGCGGTTCCCACGGGACAACGGGAAAATTTTGGGGGGCATAAATTAAGTACTTATGACCCAATAAGCCCTCATATCAAATTTGGTTCAAATCTGCCTCTTGGTTTGGAAATTAGAAATTTTTGGCAGTGAGAAAATTCTTGCCCCTCCCATAATGAAGGCAAATATAACAAATCTGAGTCTACAACTCAAAAGGAAGCTGCACACCAAATATGAAGTCTCTGCTGCTGCTGGTTCATGAGAAGATTTTTTAAGATTTAAGTAAACTTTTTGGGCATGGCCCTACTGAAAGTCGAGCGAGCAAAAAATAGCTTCACAAGCAATTCATCTAGTTATTGATATTCATGAAAAAGGCTGCTTGCTGAAAAACCATCAATCTAAGGCGTCCTTGAAGAATATAATAATGTAGGAAATTTAAATATCCAGAGCCAAGGGTTGGTCTAAGAACAGTATATCATTAACTCTTTGCATGCTGCTGGTGAATATCCCTGCCCAGGACACAAAATATCTTGTCATTGAAATACCGTATTTTTTCTATGTATTGGGACAGCTGAAAATAATTATTTTCACAGGTGTCCCAATTCTTAGAAAATGGGGAAAGAACAGAGCCTGGTCTTGATTTGATGCTGAATAAAGTTGTGTGTGATTCGTTATCCATCACTATATACGAAAATCGCCGTCCAATTTTTTTTTATATTTTCAGTTTTTGCTTCCAAAACATAGCTTATGATCCCTCATTGGAACGAGCGTATTGCACCCGTTCCAATGAGGGATCATAAGCTATGTTTTGGAAGCAAAAAATGAAAATTTTTAGTTACCCAAGAATTTTTTCTATGAGTGTCGTCTGCTACTAGCGACGGGCCAACTGGAAACAAATCTCCTGAATGTCCCAAACTTTGGAGCATAAAAAAAAATATAGTTTTCTGGAAAAAATAACAGCTGTCTGACACTAGACAATGTCTAAGCTAGACGTAACTAAGCAGTTTTAGACTAAAATCCTAAACAAGCTTGGGACATGTTCAAGCGAAAGTCTTAACTTCATCCACAAATTGTTATTGCACCTTCATTGCGATACTTTCAACACACTGAGGCAAATGGATGTCCTGCAAGGTCTGGAAATGTAAGAAATGGAGAGAGAGGAGGACGACTACTGTACTAGTGCAAATTCAGCAGCTGAAAAAATATTATTTTTCGAACAATTTCAACAAATCCATATCATGTGACCCCTCTTTGGAACGAGCTCATCAAGCTCATTCCAAAGAGGGGTCACATGATATGGTTTTGTTGAAATTTTTTTTTAAAATTTAAAAAATAATATTTAAAATAATAAATTTTGAAATCGTCTGCTTTCTGCTTTATCTTAACCCTTTACTCAACACAGTGAGGCAAATGGATGTCCTGCGAGGTCTGGAAATGTAAGAAATGGAGAGAGAGGACGACTACTGTATTAGTTACCATTCAGGTTTATGCAGGTCTGTAGTTTCTTGTGGACGTTATCCAAGCTATTTTTCAGGGGGGGGGGGGGTAGGGGGTGGGGGGGGGGGGGACATCTTATATGGTTACCCAGGAGACACCAGCAGAGATCTGCGGCTGTATGGATGGAATGGAAAGGATGGCAGGAATGCCTGGAATTTTGGGGTGCATTGATGGGACGTATATACCCATATTGAACACAGATGGACCACATGCAGTGTGTTTTGTGAATCGGAAAGAGTGGCATATTTTCAAATGGTCTGAATTATCAAATGGTCTCTATCACAAAATGCAATTCATGGATGTTGTGAGCAGTGGTATGGTTCTGCTCATGACTCCAGAATCTTTCAGGAAAGTGAAGTTTGCACATGACTTGAGGACGGGGATTTCAAAGGCATGGGATTATTATTGCCTATTCCGGCTACCAGTGTACAAGATACATACTAGCAGCTTTGAAGAATGCTAGAATAGAATAGGAACCCAAATGAAACAAGGCATTAAAATCATCAAGAAATGTGATAGAACGTGCCTTCAGAGAAATATTTTCCTTGTGTTGCTCTACACTGCAAAAAATATAGGTTCTCTTTTGAACCAAAACTGGTTCTAATCTTGTCCCTGAGATGGAACCAGTTCTGTTTAAACAGTATTTATTTCAAATCAAATAAATTCATAAAGATTAACATTAAATATTAACAGAATTAAACATAAATTGAGGGGGTTTCAGCCGTAAGTTTAGAGCTTATACGAGGTTGTCTCAAATCATTATTAAGCAAAGGAGATATGAACAGTTGGCATATCGAACCAGTTTTGGTTCTTTCCAGAACCAAAACTGGTTCAATATGCCAACTGTTCATATCTCCTTTGTTTCAAAATGTTTGGCGACTGCGTTGAATAAGCTCCAAGTTTACGGCTGAATCTATTTCAGCTCATGTAATATTCTGTTAAAATTGAATGCTAATCTTGGTAAAATTATTTGATTTGAAATAAATACTGCTTAAACAGAACTGGTTCCATCTCAGGGACAAGATTAGAACCAGTTTTGGTTCTAAAGAGAACCTATATTTTTTGCAGTGTAGGCAATAGATTATGCTTACGCATGAGTTTTGAGTAACTTATCCAAACCCTTTACTTGAGTAACTTATCCTTATCTTAACCCTTTACTCAACGAATCGCCCGCATCCGCCCGCGTAATATGCAAATTCAGCAGCTGAAAAAATATTACTTTTCGAACAATTTCAACAAATCCATATCATGTGACCCCTCTTTGTTACGAGCTCATCGAGCTCGTTCCAAAGAGGGGTCGCATGATATGGTTTTGTTGAAATTTTTTAAAAAAATTTAAAAAATAATATTTAAAATAATAAATTTTGAAATCATCTGCATTGGGTTAAGGGTTAATGATGTCACTATATGCCCTCTTTCTCCTCATCCTCTCCTCCTTCCCCTCCCCTCTCGTCCCCATATAGTTGTCCATAAACTCCTTCTAGATCAATAAACTGATTTTAACGGGGGCGCGGTGGCTCAGTAGGTAGAGGTGCAGGCTGCAAGCCGAGAGGTCCTCGGTTTGAATCCCACCTGCGGCAACCGCGTTGTGTCCTTGGGCAAGACACTTCACCCCCTTTGCCCACGTGGAGGCATGGTGACGTTGTGTACTAAGGCATACTGCACGTCGATGGTGCACCTGTCTTCAACGAATGCTGACTCTGCTTGTGTGGAGTTAGTATGTTGGGGAGCTGACATTTGCTCACTGTTGCTCCGTGGTTCTCTACGGCTTCCTCCACCCGTAAAACTGTCGAGGTCATGATTAGCCAATGTGCAGAAATATGTGACCTTAAACACCAATAAATAAATAAATAAATACTGATTTTAATTAAACTTCATAGAAATACTATTTAATGGTGTGAGAGGAAAATATGGTCATTTGATGTAATGTAACACCACCAGGAGTGAAGATCTCCAAGTACAGGTATTTGATATAAGTCACGGAAACAGACGCTTTGCTGCCTTTCTGCCCTGAAGAAAACAAGGGACGAGGTTTAAATCTATGTATCATTATATAGATAATGCGGCAATTTCATGTCCGTCCTTAACCTTTTACCCATGAAATAGGCCACATTCGCCTGCGTAATATGCAAATTCAGCAGCTGAAAAAAATACTATTTTTCCAAATTTTTTAACAAAACCATATCATTTGACCCCTCTTTGGAACGAGCTAGTTGAGCTCGTTCCAATGAGGGGTCACATGATATAGTCTTGTTGAAACTTTAGGAAAATTTTTTAAAAACGACATTTAAAACCAGAGGCTCAAGTGAGCCTAAAATGCTCACCTGGCTCAAATTGTCAAAACAGATGAGGGTATCAGCATGTCATCAGCAGCAAGAGCAATTTCTTTGATTTGCTATGACACAACCAAAGGCAACTTTTTTGGCCATTCATTTCTGGTGGTCCTAGGAAAGCAAGCTTCCTAGCCATCTCTGTTCTGTGAAGTATTAAAAAACAACCGAAAGAATTTTTTGTTTTGTTTTAAACTACTGTGTTCTCTCTAGCACACTCCCCCCCCCCCCCACCAAAAAAAAAAAACAACAAATAAATAAATACAAGAGGCCCCCACAGGGCCTGAAGCACTCATCTTGAACAGAACACAATTTAAGCGGAGTCCATGAATAAGTCTACATTAACCAAGCCATCTCCATAGGCTACACTGTCAATCCTTGAGTCCCTCAGGAGTGACAAAAATAATCTGGGCATCATGACTTTTCTTCAGTTGATCAAAAAGTAAAATGTAGAGCTCCTCTATGAAGCCCCTTGATACAACCTATGTGGATTAATCTTAGTTGCAAACCTCTTAAGGGTACTGAATACAAAATTTTTAATTCTTCAGCAAAATGGCCAATTCCGGCTCCCGTAGAAAGCCCACATATTAACCCAGGCTCTTGATTTGAACACAGTTGAATCTGACTTCCCTAGAGAAGTTGTGTACCGAATATGAAAGCATTCTGACTGTTGGATCTGAAGAAGAGAAATTGTAAAGAAATTTCTTCGAATTGCACTAAGTTCAAATTTGGGCTACCATAGCGAGCCCAAATATTAACCTATGGATCCGATTTGAACAAACTTGAATCTGACCCCCTAGAGATGTTGTATACCAAATGTGAAAGCATTCTGACGAGTGGATATGAAGAAGAAGATTTTTCAAGAAATTCCCTCATATTGTACTAAGTTAAATTTCATGTTCCCATATGGAGCCCAAATATTAACCTAGGCACTCGAATTGAACAACCTGGAATCTGACCCAGATTTGAATCACCTAGAGATGTTGTATACCAAATATGAAAGCATTCCGACTAGTGGATCTCAAGAAGATTTTTAAAATATATACCTAGGGCTCTGATTTGAACAAACTTGAATCTGACCCCCTTAGAGATGTTGCATACCAAATATCAAAGCATTCTGACTTGTGGATCTGAAGAAGAAGATTTTTTTAAATTACTCTCTATATTGAACAAAGATAAATTCCATAGAAAGCCCAAATATTAACCTAGGGACTTGGTTTGAACAATCTTGAATGTGACCCTCATAACAATGATGTATACTAAACATTAAAAGATTCTGACTGGTGGTTCTGAAGAAGAAGATTTTTAAAGAATATTCCCCATATTACCCTATGTTAAAACTTCGGGCTCCTGTAGAGAGCCCAAATATGAACCAAGGTGCTTTATTTCAACACACTTTTATCTGAACCCCCCCCCCCCTCCCTCCTATGAATGCTGCATACCAAATATCAAAAGATTCTGACGATTGGCTCTGGAGAAATTTTTTTTTTTAATTTTTGCAAATATGCTGACTCTGCATTTTTTCGATGCCCATTACAGAACACCCTAACATAACCGATGGCAATTTTTTTTCACCATTCAATTCTACTGGTCCTAAGAATACTTCATACCAAATAACAGCTCTCTGTTCCATGTGGTTTGGGAAATATGGGCGTTTGAAAATATTTTTATTTTTAGCTCCCAGGGTTCCCATGGGGATGTGGGAATTTTTTTTGCATGGGCCAAGTACTTATGACCCAATAATACCACAAACCAAATTTGGTTCATACCGGACCATCGGTTCAGAAAATAGAAATTTTGGACGGGGCCAAAAATCTTACCTAACCTATTACAAAGCCAAATATTACTTCACGAACTTCTTTTGAACAAACTTGATTCTACACCTCAGATGGAAGTTCCATAGCAAATATCAAGTCATTGTATACACTGGTTCTTGAGAAGATTTTTAAAATATTTTGGAGCATTTTCCCCCACTCCCTCCCTATGGGGCTGGGCATGTTGAGTTGAACAACAATGAAATGCCCCTTTGGGACCATCACTCACACAAACTTTCACTTGAATTGGCTCAGTGGCTTTGGAGGTTGACGAATGACGGACGACAGACAACGGACGGCGACTGGAGAGCAATGAGATTAGCTCAGCTTGACTTAGTCAAGATGAGCTAAAAAAAAAAACACAAACAAGCGAATCGATTTGAACAAACTTGAATTTGACACCTGAATCTAACCCCCCCCCCCCCCCCCCCCCCCCAGAGATGCCGCATACCAAATATCATAAGAATCTGACTTGTGGTTAAACAACAAATTAAATTTCCTGTTTTTTTATTTTTGTTCTAACATAACCGAGCAGAAGGTATGAATTAATAATTAAAAATGGGTACTCTTTTAGCCAAATAGCTTGCTCTTGTATATTCTTGTTTTTACACAGTGGTTAAACACGGTGTAAAAAAAGAGTCACTGTGGATTGCAAGTTACACCGTACCTCTCAGCCAATCAAAATGCAGTATTTTGTTTCATTTCGAAATATGTTTTTTTGTAACATGGTTCTAGGCCCTTGCGAATATAGATTTTTTTTTCAACTTGACTCGAACTTGCCAAAAAAGTGTTCGAGTTGACCGAATTCGAACCAAGTTAGCCGAATCCAGGTGTCCAAGTGCAGTTTTGTACATGCTATTTCCAATTTAAAATAACCACATTAGGATTGTTTTGGCATTGTACTGGTGATTTATCCACATACTCATGCTAACATTCAACAGTTCATACGTTAACAATGCAGCACACTGGAACGCATGGTAGGAGACAAAGAAATGTGTGATTGCTTTGCTCTCATCTTGACTTTAAGCTTGGCATCGTCTGATCTTACCTTATCATGATGTGATGGATGCTTCTTACTGAAGTGTACCAGAGGTGAGATATAGTCCCCGTTGCTTGGGTTTTGTCTTTCGTGTATTACACGTGTATGTAGCAGTGGCTTTATCTACTATAAAATATGAGTGTATTACCAATGCCATTTGGAATCATGTGACACGCATGATTCCAAATGACATTACAAAAACAACGTAAGTTCCATGTTGATGATTTGTGCTTGCGTTCACACTTAATTCCTCACATTGTTTTGACAATTTAGCCAGTACTTAACCCTTTACCCAATGCAAACGATTTCAAAATTTATTATTTTAAATATCATTTTTTTAATTTTTTTTTAAAAATTGGAAAAAAACCATATCATGTGACCCCTCTTTGGAACGAGCTCCACGAGCTCGTTCCAAAGAGGGGTCACATGATATGGTTTTGTTGAAATGTTTCGAAAAATAATATTTTTTCAGCTGCTGAATTTGCTTATTACGCGGGCGGATGCAGGCGATTCGTTGGGTAAAGGGTTAATGACGAATGTGCATATACCAAGACTTTTATTAACTGGTTTGGGCTAGATTATTTTTGGTGGTTTGAATTTGTTGTTCAAAATTTGGTTTATTACAAATTACTGGACAGTGCCCATAGGCACTCTTCAGTAATTTGTAATAGAACAAATTAATGTAAACAAATATATTATTTGCATTTGAAAATATTATTTGCATATGACTGAATATGAAACATGAACAAGGAAAACGCTAGCCTTTGCTCTGGTACCCTCATTTTTCTGAAAGCCCTGGTAGTAGCTTCTAGCACTCAACCAGTTAATAAGTTGGGTTTTTTTATATTCAATTTTTTATTTTCGACTCGAATTTGACTTGAATTTGTTGATCGCCTCAACTTTGACTCGAACAATTGAATATTCACAGTGGCCTACATGGTTCCCGCAGATTTTCAAAAACTTAATTCCACGACTTTCAGTGAGTCTTTTAACTCAAATTCCATGACTTTATGAACGTAAACGTACTTAATTTCCATAACTTTCCAGAACCTTTTGAGAGAGTCAGTACAGATTAAATCAAAACATTTGAATTTTTCTTCCTCTATTTTTGACTCGAATTTGACTTTAATTTGTTGATCGACTCGAACAATCGAATATTTGCAGGGGCCTACATGGTTCCTGCAGCTTTTCAAAAACTAAATTCCTGACTTTCAGTGACTCTTTCAACTCAAATTCCATGGCTTTATAAACATAAACGTATATAACTTTTCAGAACCTTTTGAGAGAGTCAGTACAGATTAAATCAAAACATTTGAACTTTTCTTCCTCTATTTGTAACTCTCAACTCTGTAGAAAAGTTCTTCGAAAGCTCTTCCTGAGTCTAGTATTCTGAAAAATGATGTCAAGGGAAAAAGACTACAGTTAAAACTAGAAGTCCTGTCATCAATTGCGTGCAAACACCTCGCCATTTAGCGCGTTTATCGGCACGTTAGGTCATATGGAAAGGCTACCAAATTCTCCACGCAGTCTATGCACAAGCAATGATTCAGCCAATGGACCTCCGAGTTTAGCCCGGAGGTCCATTGGCTGAAACAGTGCTTGTGTTTGCTGTGAGTAATGGCAAGACTATGTGGTAATTTGGATATTTTCAATGTGAAAATTGCGCGCAATTCCTGTGCGAAATTGTGTCAAGATAAGCGTGCAATTCATGACAGGACTTCTGGTTTTAACTGTATTACAGTAGAATCCTCTTAATTGAATATCCATTTTGCCAGTGAAAATTATTCAATTAACAGGAGTATACAATTAACAGGGATTTGGTCAGTTTCCTGTGTTCTGGATGCAAACTGAGCATTTATTCTATTATATCTTGTTTGACAGAGCTTATAGAGCTCTGTCAAACAAGATATTATAGAATAAATGCCTGTATTGGATGTAGTGAGGCCAAAATGGTTGATAAATAAGGGGTATTTGGTGCATGTCAGAGTAATTTTTTCGACATATTACACAGATTTATATACAATTAACAGGAGTTTACTCTACAACCCATATGCAATTAACAGATCAAATTTGTACTGAAGGTATGGTAAATGGTTTTGTGTTTGAAAATTATTTTCAATTAACAGGGATATACAATTAAGAGATATCCAATTAAGTGGGTGGGCTCCACTGTACAAAGAAAACGTATAGTAAAACTAATTTTTGTTACTGCAGTTATCCAATTGAACAAATAAATAACTTTGTTGGTACTCACAGTATAATTTTCAAAATATTTCTGAGGTAAAAATTATTTCTTTTTTATGTGTTTGCAGGGACCGACCTGGGCATGCGCCAGTGCGTATTTGGTTCTGAAACATCAGGACCTGGCTCTTAAATCTCAGAAACAGGCTTCTCAGTTGGCGCGTAACTTCTCAGATCATATTTTGATATTCTTTCGATGGATAATTGAGAGAGACACTCTTACATGTATTATATATATGATTATCATTTATCATTGTTGTAGAGTGCTTAAGTTAATACTTCAAGTCTTAATTACCAAGCATTAATCTTCACTGTGGTTTCTGATCAAGTCTTGGCTGCCTAAATAGGCAGCCAAGACTTGATCAGAAACCACAGTGAAGATTAATGTTTGCTATAGTGTACTAAATGAAAATGATGAGAGCTATTACATACTTGCAGTGTGTGTTACAAACAGCAGTGTGACTCCGTAAATTGAAATCTGGCGCATGAATTGAAAAAATAGGCTTCGAGGCTAGAGCGTATTTTAAATAGTCCTGATCGGTCCCTGTGTTTGTGAATGAAAGAGTCCACAGTGTTAATATCATTTACTGGAAGTGAACTTCACATTTTCCTGTTCTTTTTAGAACTCATGTGGAAACGTAACACTGCATCACCCGTATAGCTATTAATTTTTTTTTCAAACTTTGCATTTGACTGTTATCTTACCATAAATCTGCTGTAGCCATGACATGAAACTGTCATCTGAGAGTTTTGCTTTGTTGAACTTACAAAAGCTGGGTATGATTAACACAATAGGATTTGCCGTTCATAAAAAATTACCACATCAACAGTACACAAACTTCAACCAGTCCTTGATATTGACACTTGTATGCAACTGATGAATAGCCAATCAAATGGGTTCTCTTTGTGATCACACATTCGGTATTTCTGCTTTTCATGTTAGGTAAAGGGTTAAGTAATTTTGCCACTCCATATCTGTTGTATTTGATGGTTGGTGTGGTTTGGCGGACATGGATTGTTTTCCCCCGTGTAAACTGATGAAAACTGTTTGATTAGGATCTGTGCTTTTTCTTTGCTGTTGTTCACTAGTCCATTTTCTTCAAGTGGTACTACTCCAATGTTATCCTGTTTTCATGACTTTCCGTACTTCCAGACTGGTTTTACATATTTCCAGAATGGTTTTGTTTATAGATTACGATCGAGTGTATAACTGAATAAAATAAGTGAATGTTTGGACTAAATAAATAAATATATATCGTTTAATTCTTTTTCGTACATTTTATTTATCAGGAAATCTAAGAAAAGGTGGATGTGAAATGGTGATGTGCTTGAGTCACCTATTTTCACTTCAACACTCTGTTGAAATGAATAAAATAAAAAAAACATTTTGGACAATTTTTCAAGATAGGACCGTTCAGTTTTTCGGTTATTACAAAAAACGAAACAGAACCATTTTTCAGTTATACTCTTGTATGCCAAATAATCATACATGTATGATTATTAATTTTGAGTACTTTTTCCGCCGTGTAAGCTGCTCATTCTGATCTGTATGATTATTAAATTCCCAGTTGTAATCAAGGAACAAAATTCCACAAAGTAACACCAGTTGTTAATATTCAAAATTAGAAACGTACCAGTCCCTATATGATTAAACTAATCTCAGACATCATTCCTTGGAAAGCTCTCAATGAGAGCTTTCCAAGGAATGATGCCTGAGCCTTGAATTTTACCATGCATAAACTGACGCACTTCAAAGATATCTGCCCCTGTACTATTATTCCAGTCTGTACTATTATTCCAGTCTGTACTATTATTATATTCAGGCTATTTTTCAATCCTGTACTATTATTCTGGTCTCTACTATTATTTGGAACCTCAGAGTACTGTCCATCTCTATAACATGATTGGCTCGACTTTATATCCATGTTGCGGTCAAGATTAGCCTTTGTTCAGAAATATGTGACCGTAAACACCAATAAATAAATCACGAGAATATTCTTTAAAAAAATGGGATGCTTTTTCTACCTTTACCTCCCCAAAGCACATAGAGGGAAGCACACTTATTTTAAGACACCTGACTTGTCACACCCCAATCACCAATAACAAAAGATTTTGGAATGGACCCAGCAGTTCTTCTTCGAAGAATTCTACACCATCTTTGCAATGTCCAATCCAATTTGGTGAAAAGTAAAATGAACACATTTGAGGAATGATTTGTGAACTTTCAACTGAAGTGGTAAAACAACTGGTTAAAATATATTCTGAAAAATAGGTTCTGTTCAGTGTCCATTTCTCTACCATTTATCTTACAATCAACATGTATTTTGTCTGTATTAATTCTGCAACTGTCATGTATCCGACCCCCCTGATACAGATGTTTGTATCAGGGGGTCGGATACAAGCATATTCCTTTCACGTGAGTTCCATAATTTTTCTTTTTGTTCATCCGTACGAATAAATAGTTTGTTATATATTCGTCTACATTCTTGACTTATTCCCAATATATTGTAAGATAAAATGATTATTACCATTATGTGGATGTACAAAATATGTATCAGAGTCTCGCTCCGGGTTTTAAGGGTAGATCACGAGTCGTCTTCGACTTGTCGTGATCTGCCCTTAAAACCCAGAGCTCAACTCGGATACATATTTTGTACATCCACATAATGGTAATAATCTATATTTATCATACAATCAACATGTATTTTGTCTGTATTAACTCCGCAACTGTCGTGTATTTGACCCCCTGATACAGATGTTTGTATCAGGGGGTCGAATACAAGCACGTTTCTTTTACGTGAGTTCCATTTTTTTTCTTTTTGTTCATCCGTACGAATAAATAGTTCGTTATATATTCGTCTACATTCTTGACTTATCCCCAATATATTGTATGATAAAATGATTATTACCATTATGTGGATGTACAAAATATGTATTCGAGTCTCGCTCCGGGTTCTAAGGGTAGATCACAACTCACCTTCGACTCGTCGTGATCTGCCCTTAGAATCCAGAGTTTAACTCGGATACATATTTTGTACATCCACATAATGGTAATAAACTCTATGTACCAGCAAAATATGTTTACATTTTTGAAAGTCTTTCCAAGATTGTTTTTCTTGATCTACGAACAACCACATGGCCCTCTTCAAACTCAGGACCAAGATCACTGATAACTCGATCTGCCCAGGCTTTTACAATTTGATTGGATTCAAATAATTTCTGCTCATCGACCATAGTTAACTGCATCAGTTCACAAATACAAAGTAAATCTGCAATAGAAATCTGGTCACCACAAATATATTTACGGTTTTTCAGAAAATAATTCTCTAAGTGATCCACCACCTTTTCTACCTCTGACTTGAATTGTTTTACTCTGTCCCAATCAATTGGTGACTGTCTTAATTGTGGAAGAATCACCTGTAAACAAATAATGAGAAAAAATTAATTAAACTGGAAAACTTGGACTTGACTTATCCTTTAGGCCCCACAAAGTAAATCTTCTGTTTCTCAGGCCATTTTTTGTAAAACTGCGTGCAAGCAGGCGTTTCTTTTATTTTTTGCCATCAAAAGTTCATGTTCTTGGTTTGTTTTGTTTTAGGTCGCATAATCTACAGAATAGCATGGGTGGTGGAGTATTTCGTCCCTTGAGTGCAAGAAGGCTTTGCAATGCTAAAGCACTTAAGAGACAAGTTGATCAATTTTATTAACTTGGGTAAAATATCGGACACCAACCATTTAATTTTTCTTTTTTAAGTTTTCATTGGTTATAAAAAGAGAGCATTCGGCAGTGAAAAGAATCATGCAGGAGGGCCTGAGAAACGTATTTTAACTTTTGAAGGCTTTATTTTACCTGATTAGCACAGCAGCCAACAATTTTCCAAATACCCTGTTAATTGAATAGCTACTTTGCCAGTGAAAATTATTCAATTAACAGGAGTATTCAATTAACAGGGTTTGTGTCATGTTCCTGTATTCAAGAGATAAACTTAGCATTTAGTCTATTATATCTTGTTTGACAGAGCTCCATGAGCTCTGTCAAACAAGATATAATAGATTAAATGCCTGTATTGGATGTACTGCGGCCAAATAGGTCTATAAACAAAGGAAAACTGGGGAGAGTCAGGGTAATTTCTCGACAGGTTACAAGATTTTTTATTCAATTACCAGGAGTGTACTCTATAACCTATATCCAATTAACAGGTCACATTTGTACAGGAGGTATGGTAAATAGTTTTGTGCTGGGAAATTATATTCAATTAACAGGGATATACAATTAAGAGATAGCCAATTAAGTGGGCTCCACTGTATTTGAAAACTGTTGATGAAATCTTGACGATGGTCACATTATTATCATAGCTGATACGATTATGCCCTTGATTACTTGTTATTCTTATTTGTCATCCTTAATACAGTGGAGCCTATTTAGTTGGATACCTCTTAATTAAATATCCTTTAAGTAACGAATAGGCTGCACCAACCTGCGTAATTTTACAAACTGTACAGTTGAAAAAGAAATCAATATTTTACAAAAAAATGTCAACAAAATCATATGTGACCCCTTTCCATTTGGGAACCCCTGGACATGAAGCAGTGCATGTTCAGTGGTAAACAATCTCTGTTTTACTGGTAAAATAGGATCCAGTCACCATTGCTTGGGAGATGCAAACCCTCCCTAAAATGGGCAACATGGCTGATTAACGCTCACCTCTGGTCTTGAGTTGATGCTCATGTTGTGGTCATGATTAGCCATTGTGCAAAAATATGTGACCTTAAACACCAATAAATAAATATAAATGTGACCCCTTATCAAGATTGTTACAATGACGGGTCGCATGTTTGATTCTGTTGAAATTTTTTGAAGAATTTGAAAAAAAACAATAATTAAAATAAATGAAAGTGACAATGACACTGTAGCTCAACTTGTATAAGACATGTACATGTATAGTATGTGACACAGCAATGACACACATCTAGGTAATGACCTGATAACAAAGGTACATGTAAAGAATTGTAAAGGTCTATACATAAATACTGACTGTAGCCTGTAACAAATGTACAGGTAAAGTATTGTAAAGGTGGGTGACAGTTAGATGCCTCTAGCCAGAGCCGTATTGAAATGTGCACTTATTGTATATAAGTAGCACTGAATAAATCAAAGTTTGTCTAATTGGCTGCCGGTGGTCATCTTGAATTTCGGACCGCATCCAAAAACACTCGTTCTCGTCCCAAGGTAATAACAAAGGTACCCAAGAAGTTTTGTGGAGATTCAGTTCATAAATACAGCCTCTAGCCTGAGCCGTATTGACATGTGCACTTACTGTGTATAAGTAGCACTGAATAAATGAAAGTTCATCTAATTTGCATAATTTCTGCATGAGAAAAAAGCCAATATATGTGATGTATTCCATGTTAATAAACATTCATTCAAAAATTTATTTAAAGCAGAACCTTCATACAGAAGTTCTGTACAAAAGAATGATTGCACCTAATTTCGATACAAAATGGCCACTGGCAGCCATCTTGAATTTCAGATCGCACCCCAAAACACTCGTTCTCATCCCAAGGTGATAACAAAGGTACCCAAGAAGTTTCGTAAAGATCGGTTCATAAATACGGCTTCTAGCCCGAGCCATGTTGATGGACAGATGGACAGACTGCCAGACGGACGGCGGAAAACTGGTCAAAGTAGAGCTAAATATTTGACTACGTCAAAGTTGAGCTAAAAATTTTGATATTCTGTGTGTTGGGTAAAGGGTTAACAGAATATATAACTTCCAAACATACCTTCTGTACAAATTACACCTGTTCCCCCACATAGGTCATGGAGTAAATTCCTACTAACTGAATAAAAAATGAATAAAAAAATCATATCACCAATTTCACCTTATTTATAGGCCTATTTGGCAGTATATGCAATAATGACATGTACATGTACTCTGTTATATTTTGTTTTGTCTGTCAAAACGAGGTATAATAGAAAACATGCTAAGTTTATTTCTAGAATACAGGAAAGTGAACGAATCCCTGTTAACTGAATGCTCCTGTTAATTGAAAGATTTTTCTGGCAAAGATGCTGGTCAATAAAGAGGGTTCCACTGTACCAAAGAACCCATTAGCACATTTGATTACACAATGCTAAGTCAAAGTGTCACCTAATGAGGGGTAAACAAAAAGTAAGTCGAATTCTCCAGGTTTTTTAGGACAATTCCAGAGTCAATGATGAGAATCAATTACTAAACCTATTGCAAGAATCAAAAGGTCATTCTCATAATTTTTCTTGCGAGAATCACTGGAAAAATCAATTCTGATTCTCACATGAATTTTAAGCCCTGAACAATTATGCAAATCTCATGCATAAATAATAAACAATGGAGAAAAAGACTGACATAAAATTCCAAACCACTAAGGTATCATAAGTTTACCTTGGTCTTAGATTTCTGTGGAGTGTGTTTGGCAGACAATTCTGAGAGCAAAGCAAACTTGTCATACCTTTTGATGATTTTGAAAGTGGATGGGCGAAGTCCAGGGTTAAATTGTTTTTATGTTATTGAGGAGGGGTGAGTATGGGTGGTAAGTTTCAGATTGATTTTTTTTTATATGTTTTCTCAATGAGCTCTGTCAAATAAGATATAATAGAATGAATGCTCAGTTTATCACGAGAAGATGGGGAAAATAACCAAATTCCTGTTAACTGAATACTCCATTTAACTGGTAGCATGCTGGAAGCCCATATTCGGGCTCTATTCTGGAGTGCAGGTACAGTGGAACCCTGTTAATTGAATAGCCACTTTGCCACTGAAAATTATTCGATTGACAGGAGTATTCAATTAACAGGGATTGTGTCACTTTCCTGTGCTCTAGAGATAAACTTATCATTTATTCTATTATATCTTGTTTGACAGAGCTTCATTAGCTCTGTCAAACAAGATATAATAGATTAAATGCCTTATTGGATGTACTGGGGCCAAATGGGTCTATAAACAAAGGAAAACTGGGGAGAGTCAGGGTAATTTCTCGACAGGTTGCGAGATTTTTTATTCACTTAACAGGAGTTTACTCTATAACCTATACTCAATTAACAGGTCAAATATGTACTAGAGGTATAGTAAATGGTTTTGTGTTGGGAAATTATATTCAATTAACAGGGTTATTCAGTTAAGAGATAACCAATTAAGTGGGATCCACTGTACCACAACTTGAAGGCTTCATTTTCTATGGATGTGCCTCATATATTTCAAATGAAATAAATTAGTGTGTATGGATTTGCCTTGTTGCAGTTTATGGAAGATTCTCCAATAAATTGTAACCAGGCAAAGACATGCCAACAAATCCTGATGACCAAAAATAATTTAGCATTCTACCAGTTTTGGGAATACTTTACACAGACTGATTGGTCTGCAGTTGCCTTCTGTTACCCTGTTCTCTCTGGTTGAATGAGTTAATAAGAGTTCTTTATTCCAACATGTGCTCCCAATAGGAAACCTACAAAGTGGTACAGTGCTTCTTTTCTGTGATAGAAAAGTTCAGCTTGGCCACACGTACCCTGAAAAACAGTGGCTTCTTTAGGATGTGTGCTTATTAGAAATCACAAAAAATTGATCACTCTGATCTCAGATTTGAACGTGACCTGTACTTTGATGTGAGTAAACTATATACCAAATTTGAAGCCAAACAAAAGCTACTGCTGAAGGCAATTCATACCCCCACTGTCTGTTTTTTCTTTTGATGCAAACCCTACCACAAAAGGGCAAAGGGATTGCCACTTAAGAAAACAATCCCAGTTCTTAGACAATGGAAATCGTTTGTGTCAGGCCACACCTCCTAGGCTCCTACAACTCAAGGTACTGAACGGACGGACAGACACATGTAATCCAGTATACCTCCCAATCTTTTTGAGAGTGGGGGTATAATGAAGAATCGAAATTGAAGTTATCATTTGGAAACTAAATTACATAGCATATTCCAAGTCAAAAAAGGATCGTATCTCTGGAAAAATTGATCAAACCAACCCCAGAATCAAAATTACCTGTATTCAAAACTACATAACAAATTTGAAGGCATCTGAAGAGTTGAAACACAAGATATCATCCAGAAACCGCAAACAGATGGATGGATGGATGGATGGACGGACGGACGTTCTTACTTGTGGGGTTTTTCCTATGTTAAACCCTAACCCCACAAGGTCAAAAAATAATCCCACAAGTGACCACTGTACTACCTCAACCCCACAACTACCACTGACCCTAAATTGTAAACCACACAATGTACCTCTACTAAGCCTGGACAGACAAATGGATGGACATGCAGACAAGACAGAAGGGTGAACAGACAGATGGAAGGATGGATAGACTCCAGCTATTTCTATAGTTCCCACGAAAAACGTTTTTTCTGGTTGAGAGTCCTCTGAAGTGGGCAACATATACAAATCTTACCAAGGCCAAAAAAAACCCTTGTTTGTTTCTGGTTTCGCACAAAAAAACTTCCATACTGGTTGGATGGGATTTGGGGTTTTTTTGCATAGTGAAACCTCATAAGAGAGGTTCTATGCTTCAGTTCTTATAGTGATATGAAAGAATAAAAAAGAATGCTCATGACCCAATCATTTTGAATAGATTATATGTCCCATAAAACCACTTAACCCTTTAACCAACATAATGACCAAAACCGGCCAGCACTTTTCTAAAAAATCGCCAATTAATTTTTATTATTTTTCATTTTTAGTCACAAAAACATAGGTTATGACCCCTCATTGGAATGAGCTCATTGAGCTCGTTCCAATGAGGGATCATAACCTATGTTTTTGTGACTAAAAATTAAAAAAATTAGTTATTCAAGAATTATTTTTGCAAGTGTCGTCTGCTTTTCATGTTAGGTAAAGGGTTGAACCATCAAAACTCTCAGAATTTTGATAAACATGGGTTCCTTATTTTAAATTTATGTCATTACAAACTTCATGCCAGTGGCATCCAATAGACATTAGCACCTGCATGTTAATCAACAATCGGGGTCCTTTAAAGTACAATGGCGTTTCGGTAACCGGTTCTTGTCAGATCACCGAAGTTAAGCAACGTCGAGCACGGTTAATCATTCGATGGGTGACCATCTGAACGATCAATTCGGACTCCCACATTGTGTCCTTGGGCAAGGCACTTAACCCCGATTGTCCACATGGGGACACAATGACGCCATGTACTAAGACGTACTGCACGCCAATGGTAAGCATGTCTTCAACCAATCTAACCCTGCCTGTGCTGCATTGCGGGGTTACGATGTTGGGGAGCTGGCAGCTGCTCGTCGTTGCTCGGTGGTTCTCTCCGGGTACTCCGTCTTCCTCCACCCGTAAAACTCTCACGGTCATGATTAGCCATTTTGGATAAGTATATGACCTTAAACACCAATAAATAAATACATATAATTTAAATTACAAAGATTCCTATTAATTAACCCTTTACCTAATGAATAGAATGCATCTGCCCATGTAATTTACAAATTAAGCTGTAGAAAAACAAATGTTTTAAAAAAGTTAAAAAAGACATATCATGTGACTACCCCATTGGAATGAGCTCATGATATGGTTTTGTAAATAAAAAAAAAGTTGAAATTTGAAAAAAACAACAATTAACAAAATAAATTTTTATATCCTGTGCATTGGGTAAAGGGTTAAAAAAAAATAAAACAGGGCTATGTCACTAAGCCATTTACATACACACAGCAATAGCATGTGTCTTAAAACATTAATTATAAGAGGTTATATAATTATTTGTCTACACTTATAACAAACACTCCCTAACCATCAGGGGCCTCTCTAAGGAGTTTGACATCCCCCCCCCCACCAATACTTTTTCTAGCTGGGACATTTTTGTCTGGATTGGAGTCATAGATATTGATTTGCTCTTGTTAGTAGTCATGAATTTTCTGACACAGTCTGAACCTGGATGTTGAAAGAGTCATTAAATCCCAATAAACAAACGAAAGACAGTCATGTACTTTCTTACAAGGGTAGATTTGCTTCGGCCCATGTCACACATGCACCATTGGTCATACAGATGGAAGTGTGTATTACCCAATTTGGGCTTTTCAAGTGCCCAGCATGATCCCCTTTTTTTAGTACTGGTGTGGTATATGTTAAATAAACAAGAAATACTGTCATGACTACGACATGTACATTTCATTTATCAACCAGGGCCGGGAGAGGAAATTCGGGTTCGGGCCTCGGGGTTACTTCTGTGATAGGTCCCCCTTTAGAAAGTGTTGTGATACTGATGCAGTTGCCAAAGGGGTCTTTGGGGGGGGGGGGGGGGGGGGGTGGGGGTGGGGGTGGGGGTGGGCAGTGGCATAGATAAAGCAGGGGGGGCTGGGGGAGCCCCCCACCAGAAGTTTTGTCGGAAATTTTTTGGGACCATTTTTAGGCGAATTTATGCCTAATAACATTAAAATGCTGGCATTGGGGATAAAAACATGCCATTTTGGGTAAATTTGGGGTAAAAAAGACCAATTTGCAGTAAACAACAGATTCTTTCTGTTTGTTTGGGTTTTTGTTGTTGTTACACTGTCGAAAAATTTTGGGCTTGCCCCTCCGCCAGCGAAAAGCTATCTACGCCACTGGGGAGGGTGTGGGGGGGGGGGGGAGTCCCCCCACCTCCTAGAAGATTTTGAAACCGATTATTAAATGGAGACTTCTGGTGGCTTTTGGGATGAAAAATCACATTATTTTTTGTCCGTCAAAATGATATTTTTAGCAGCAAGTTCGTCTGTGAGTATCCAGTGACTTAGAGTTATAGATTTTGACTGCACAATTTTTGAAGTGATAACTTTATTGCGTAAAGTTGATTTCATGAAGTTATCACTTTAAGAATCATGCAGTCCAAAATTACAACCGTTGGTTGAGTGCAGAGCTCCATTTGTGATACAGCCCCCTACTTAACATTTAGTTCTACGCAACGACAGAAATAGTGGTTCTTAGTTGAAGTGTGTTAATAGAAAGCCCCACTAGTTCGGTTGTGTGGAATTAAACTGTTGATAAAGTTACAATGGCACTAGCTTTGGAAAGGGCACTCGACTGGCAACTAGTATTCCAATATGACAGGCAACTTATCTTGCTGGTTCTCACTCAGTGATCGGGAGGCCCAGTAGGCAGAACTTTGGGAGGTCCAGGCCTGATCCAAGAATGTTGGACTCCTGGGTGAAGCCCAGGCCCCTCATAATTCCCACCCTCTCCCCGACCCTGTTATTCACAAATACATTTCCAAGAAGTCTTGATCTTTTAACTGTAATCTTGACTGACTAATATTACGACTACATAATCAAGGCATGCCTTTAACCCTTTACCTAACATGAAAAGCAGACGATACTTGCAAAAGAAATTCTTTAATAACTCATTTTTTTCAATTTTTGTCTCAAAAACATAGGTTATGACCCCTCATTGGAACGAGCTCGATGAGCTCATTCCAATGAGGGTCATAATCTATGTTTTTGAGACAAAAAATGAAAACAAATAATGAAAATTTTGGTTTTGGCCATTACGTTAGGTAAAGGGTTAAGGAAGACATGCCTTGATGATGTAGTTTGAGTATTTTAACCGGTTGAGGGCCAGATAATTTCTGGGGATCTAAATTTATTATTCAAAATTTGTTTTATTACAAATTATTGGAGAGTGCCCATAGGCACTCTCCAATAAGTTGTAATAAAACATATTTATATGTACAAGATATTATTTGCGTTTGACTGAATATGAAACACGAACAAGGAAAATATTTGCTTTTGCTCAGGTACCCTCATTTTTTGAAAACCCTGATAGTGGCTTCTAGCACTCAACCAGTTAACAATCAGGACTTGAACCATTACGGTTGGTGACTAATCAGGATTAAAGCCCCACCCAATCTGTCATCCTCCACAATGCCCCTGCTAACCATAACACTAAATAACTCTTCTGCCAATGTTATTCATAAACCCAAGTAACAAACACACCCAAACAACAAACCAAACTAATATTCCCACCATACACGTGGAACTTAATTAAGCACCCCCTGAAATGTTTCATGACAGTGAAGTGATTGCCTACCTGGGGGCACGATGACGCTGTGTACTGAGGCGTACTGCACGTCGATGGTGCGCATGTCTTCAACCAATCTAACCCTGCCTGTGCTGCGGTGCAGAGTTCAGAGTTACGATGTTGGAGAGCTGACAGCTGCTTGTCGTTGCTCGGTGGTTCTCTCCGGGTACTCCGGCTTCCTCCACCCGTAAAACTGTCACGGTCACGATAAGCCATTGTGCATAAGTATGTGACCTTAAACACCAATAAATAAATAAATAAATATGACAGTGAAGTTACTGTTACTGATTATTATGTTTTAATGATTGGTGCATGTATGTCTTGCAGGACATTTCATCTAGTGAAACATGATGTTTCTGGTTGATAGCGTACCCCAAACACATCCCCTCGTCCACGTGAAGCATGCTTCCAACAAATGTCATAAAAACACTATCATCCACATGGAAAATCTGGGTATAAAACAAGAAAATTTGTCACTTCTTATCAATAAATGTTGAGATGGCAAGGAGGAGACTGTGAGAGGCACTAAGATAGCAAATCATTGGCATGCACGCAACAGGCATGTCATTCAAAGCTATAGGAAGGCAATTTGGCTCTAGTCATTCTGTCATCAGCAGACTTGTCCAACAAACCAATGATGTTAAGGACCAACCAAGGCCTGGACAACCCCAAAAGACCTCTCACCTCTCACTGGAGTTTGGCAGAACTTGTTAGGTGTGAACCCTTTGCTTCGAGTGGGGTTTTAAAACGCCTTTGGCTCCCCAACAAGTGTTTGTGCAACAGAACTGTTCAAAACCATCTCAAAGCACTAGGTATGAGGCCCAGAAGAATCATCAAGTGTCCACCTCTGTCCGATCAACATCAAAGATGACGTTTAGAGTGGTGTATGACAAGACAACATTGGAATCTCAGGACGTGGACGAGAGTCCACATCCCGATATGTGGAGGCATATTTCTATGCCTCCACACTCTCATGTGACCACTCTCAGATGGTCGATGAGAGTGTGGAGGCATAGAAATGCTGCTTATGTGCCCAGTAACATCAGACCTACTGCTCCTTATGATGGAGGATCAGCAATGATCTGGGGATGCCTCTTTCATGATTGTAAACTTGATATGGTGACTGTAGGTAGTAATATCAATCGTCATCAGTACATCCAAGACATTCTCAATCCGGTTGTCGTGACTCATTTTGACAACCACCCATGGGCTACTCGCACTGTATTCATGGATGACAAATCAAGACCACATCATTCCCATGCTGAAAGAGCATTCCTTCAGAACAAGGCTATTACAACACTACCTTGGCCTACAATGAGCCCCAATCTGAATCCCTTAAAACACATCTGGGACTTTCTCGGGGATCGAGAAAATTCGGCCCTTGGAAGATATGGCCCTAGATTTTGCGGCGTCGGGAAGATTCGGTTCGTGTACTCAGTGATTGACTGCTAATTAGTAGATTCATTAGAATATATGTTCTATATTTTCTGTCTGTGGGTTTGGCAATTGGGCATAATTGACAAGCGCCAATATTACTGACAAGCGAATTAAGGTTATTATTAATTCTAATAACATTAGATAACATTATTTCACAACTTAACACAAAAACTCAAACACTACAATTTCACATGTATGTACAAAACACGGGTGATGGTACAAGTATAATCTTTTAAAGATACACACATATAATTCCAAAAGTTATTTCTTGGTTTTTTCCAAGTCTGAATTTTATTTACGTGGAAGTGTTCGGTCATTCTAACATCGCCATCTCTGTAGTTGGTCCATAGTAAATCTATTTCCTTATCAATTGCAGTGTATTTCCTTTAATATTCGGCACACAATATTTCATATTCAGGCAGGATGACTGATGAATGAAAAGTCTCGGTGCACTGAAGGCGCACAGGGACGATGTGGGATTTGAAATCCCATGCGACCTGAATAACTTTATTTGCTTATTAATTCATCTTCAAGTTATGTGACATTCGGTATATCACAGGGGGTCATACAGCGATAGAGGGGGAAATAAGGGTTAATGTATTAAAGAAACAAACAAGCTGGCTGTAACTTCCAAGAGTCAATCGTCAACAATAATGATATCTCTACAGAATATCATAATAAAAACAAATGCACATTGACAATAAGAGAAACAACTTGCGAAGTACCACTAAAACTAAACAAACTCGGCGAAAACTTCCAAGTGCCAATAACAAAGATAGGGTCCTGCGAATATTCGAGATTCGATTCGATATCGATACCATGTGTATGCTTCGAGATCGATCCCGAATCAGTCTCAGGATTCGATTTTTTCCAATCTCTCGTACTAACTTCAATTTGTTACATTTCCAACAAAAATAGGATAAAACTGTCATTAGAAAATTCATTCATGTAGGCTCAATTCCTATTTATTTGAGTAATTGACAATGTTTAATTGTTAGGTAAGGTGTGAATTTGGCCCAGAACATTATCCATAGTTTTCGTTTTTGAAGGCTTAACTTGTTACTATTCACGTTCTTAAGAACGTGAACACTAACAAGTTAGGCCTTTAAAAACTAAAACTATGGACAATAGGCCTAGCTGTTTCAGCGACGGTGCAACAGAGAATATTTAGTTATTGGTATTTAAGGTGTTCACTCCGTCGTATAAGGGTCATCACAGTGTTCCGTAACTTCCGTTTGATGCAATATGAAATAACGTGTCTTTTAAGATTCGATTTGGGATTCAATTCAATGTCAATATCAGGGACACGATTCGATTCGAGATTCGATTCGAAAAGAAATTTGTGATTCGCAGATCCCTAAACAAAGACCATTTCTCATTTAGTGAAGTCACCATCGAAGCTTAAAAAACAAAACAATTCCAGCAGATGGCGAACAAAATATATAAAATATTGATCAAAGATCATTAAAATATATTCAGATAATAACTTTTCTAAAAACTGTATAAAATATAAATTCCAAAAAATTAAACTCAAAGAGAGAAGATTGAGCCGACCACCAGGGCCGAATCTTCCCTGACGAATGTTCTCGGTCAAACCTTCCCAGGGCTAGGACTGTCATGATTAATCGTTTAATCGATTGTTGATCGGTCTTGGTGAAATTGATTAGTATTTTTTGTTGTCGAATAATCGGTAAATTGTATCCCGCTTTAGACGTTTAATAATTAAAAGAAAATTTGATGAAAAAACTATTGTTTCTAAAGGTAAAGAGTTAAGAACATCGATGTTAAACCCCAAGAAGCCGTTGGAAGCATTTGTCTTTCAGGTACATTCATCAAAGCTTTGACGTTCTGAACTTTTGAACCGTCAGTGTAATAATCAAGACCGGTCGGCAGCTGCGAACTTCGCAACTGCCGACCGGTCTTGATTATTACACTGACGGTCCAAAACTTCAGAACATCAAAGCTTTGAATGTACCTAAAAGAGGATCGTCTTCGTTATTTATCGGAGGTAGGTCAACTGACTTGAACTTTATTTTTTATCGACTTCAGAGAGGGGGTCATCTAGGTTCGATTAATCGATTATTATCGATTATTTGTGACGATTAATTGATTCCTAAATTAAATGAAAGTGTCAATGACACTGTAGCTCAACTTGTCAAGACAAAGACATGTACATGTATAGTATGTGACACAGCAATGACAAACATCTAGGTAATGACCTGATAACAAAGGTACATATAAAGTATTGTAATGGTCTGCACATAAATACTGACCATTGTCTGTAACAAATGTATAGGTAAAGTATTGTAAAGGTGGGTGACAGTCAGATGCTAAACTAGAAAAAAATCTTTGAGTCCCAGAGTGGGTCTGACTGAACCCCAAAATATTTGTTCTCATAGCACAGTGATAACAAAGGCACCCCAAACACACTCGTTCCTGTCCCAAGGTGAAAACAAAGGTACCCAAGAAGTTTTGTGAAGATCAGTTCATAAACACGAGCTGTATAGAAGTTGTGACAAAAAAACTGATTGGACCTAATTTCGGTACAAAATGGCCACTGGCAGCCATCTTGAATTTTGGACCACACTCAGAAACACTCATTCTTGTCCCAAGGTGATAACAAAGGTACCCAAGAAGTTTTGTGAAGATCGGTTCATAAATACAGCCTCTAACCTGAGCTGTATTGACATGTGTGCTTACATTGTGTAAGTAGCACTGAATAAATCAAAGTTCATCTAATTTGCATAATTTCTGCACGAAAAAAAACCCCTTACAATATGTGATATATTCCATGTTACTAAACATTCATACAAAAATTTATTCAAATCAGAACTTTCATACAGAAGTTCTGTACAAAAGACTGATTGCACTAATTTTGGTACAAAATGGCTGCTGGTGGCCATTTTGAATTTTGGACCACACCCCAAAACACTCGTTCTCATCCCACTGTGATAACAAAGGTACCCAAGAAGTTTCGTAAAGATTGGTTCATAAATATGGCCTCTGGTCTGAGCTGTATAGAAGTAGTGTACAAAAACTGATTAGACCTAATTTCGGTACAAAATGGCCACTGGCAGCCATCTTGAATTTTAGACCGCACCCAGAAACACTCGTTCTCATCCCAAGGTGATAACAAAGGTACCCAAGACATTTCGTGAAGATCAGTTCATAAAATACAGACTCTAGTCTGAGCCGTATTGACATGTGTACTTACTGTGTAAGTCGCACTGAAAAAATCAAAGTTCATCTAATTTGCATAATTTCTGCACAAGAAAAAAACCCGTATTATATGTGATGTATCCCATGGTACTGAACATTCACACAAAAAATTATTCAAATCAGCGCTTTCATATGGAAGTTCTGTGCAAAAATCTGATTGCACCTAATTTTGTACAAACAAAATGGCTGCCATCGGCCATCTTGAATTTCGGACCGGACCCAAAAACACTCATTCTCGTCCCACGGTGATACCAAAGGTACCCAAGAAGTTTTGTAAAGATCGGTTCATAAATACGGCCTCTAGCCCGAGCCGTATTGGCATTTGCACTTACAGTGCTGAAAGTAACACCAAAAAACATCAAAATTAGTCTAATTTGCACAATTTACGCACGAGAAAAAAACCCGTATTATATGTGATGTATCCCATGGTACTAAACATTCATACAAAAAATTATTCAAATCAGAGCTTTCATATGGAAGTTCTGTACAAAAAAGAGATTTCTGCATCATCGGTACAAAATGGCGGCTGGCAGCCATCTTGAATTTCGGACCGCACCCAAAAACACTCGTTCTCGTCCCACGGTCATAACAAAGGTACCCAAGAAGTTTTTTAAAGATCGGTTCGGCCTCTAGCCCGAGCCGTATCCAATTGTTGACATACGGACAGACGGCCAGACGGATGATGAGACATGACAAAGGCTCAAATTTGGCTTCGCCAAAGTTGAGCTAAAAATCATGACAGCCCTACCCAGGGCCAAAACTTCCCCCTTCCCCGACCCTTTTCTTGGACGTCATGTGCAAGCAAAGGATCCACCTGTACATAATTTGGCCGATTTGGAAGCTGCATTGCATGAGGAATGGCAGCAGTTGCCTCTGAACCATAGCAGAAAGCTCACTGGAATCATTAGGATGAGGGTTCAGGCTGTCATGTGGTGGATACCCTTGCTACTGACGTCAGACACTGCTATTGTGTTCAGGAGATCACAAGTCACATTTTTGTCAGTAATATCCGACATTTGTTTCATTATGGACCGTTCCAGCACCACACTTGTCGAGAGAATATTTTTACATCAAAACATTAGTGGCCGATATGTGTAATTAGCGCCATTAAAATACTGCATATTTTCATCAATGTGTTGTCTTTCATTTGTCAATAGAACATTCTTTCGGCAAATAATCACTTTTGGCCATCTGAAAGTAATGACAGTGACACCACTGGGGAAAAAAACGGGGTGCTTAATTAAGTTCCAGGTGTACATGTATATATCATTAAAGCATGCCTTGATAATGTTGCTGGAATATTTTGACAGTCAAGACTTGAGCCATCTCAGTTGGAACAACTCATGTTTACACTCACCTCCCACCCCCATTCAGTCATCTTTGCAATGCCCTGCTAACCATAACTCTAATCCCAATGATAATCATAAACTCAAAATGCACGCATTTAATAGCCATGTCAATAATAAATACAAGAGTTTGCATCGATGATGTGGGGTCAAGTTTTCGTGGCTAATGCAACAGTGACTATGAACTAAAAAAATGGACCAAGCCCATTTTCGAACTCGATCAAGAAAATGTTCCAGGAAACACACATAAAGAAAATGAATTGGATCAGTTGATGTTTGTTCAAGTTATCGTGCTATCAAGCACAAAATTCACAAAAAAATGACCAAGTCAGCCCTATAATTTTGCTGTCGTATATCCAACCGAGCCCATTTTCGAACTCAATTGAGATAATCTTCTTCGAAAACAATACAACAAAAATTAGTCGAATCGGTTGACGTTTAAGTTATCATGCTATCAAGCACAAAATTTGCAAAAAATGACCAACACAACCCAATAATTCTGCTGCCGTATATCAGACTTTTCGAATTTGATTACGACCTTGTTCCCTGAAACCCATGTGCCAAATATCAGTCTAATCGATTGACATTTGTTGAAGTTATCGCACTATCAAGCTCAAAATTAGTTGATTTTAACAAAGAGCCATAACTCTTGTGAAAACTGTACATTAGACCAAGCCCATCTTTGAACTCAATCAAGACATTATTCCTTAAAACCCATGTGCCAAGTATCAGTCAAATCGGTTGACGTTTCTTAAAGTTATCGAACTATCAAAATTAGTTGATTTTAACAAAGAGCCATAACTCATGTGCAAAAGCACGGTCACCTCCTATATCGCGTCACCAAGTGTTTGAGCATGCATATCAAGTCACATGCCAAATTGTAGCAAAATCCATCCATAAACAACTAAGTTATAATCAAAAAGGGCCGCCCAACAACTGTCCACCCTGCCCGCCCGCCTGCCCAATGACCGACCCTCATCATACCAATAGTCAAGTCTTTTTGAAAACTCAACTAAAAAGTGGTTGAAAAAAATACAACTCACATTTTGCTAAGGAACATTATTAAATAGGATGGCTGTTCAGTAAATGTGTGGGGTAGACCAATCAATGTTTTTCAACATGCAGCCCTGAGGCTCACGCTGAAAATATTGATTGGTCTACCCCAAATAATGAATATGGATTCTTCTATTTGCTGCCATTGGACTGGCATGGAATATACCACCAGAGTTCAAAGGGTTAAGGCATGCCTTCAATGAAAGCACGTCTTCAACGAGTGTTTCTGGAATATTAACAGTCAAGACTGGATCCATCTCAGTTGGGATAAATCATGTTTACACTCCCCCTCCGCTCCCCCCGCCAATCGGTCATCTTTGCAATGCCCCTGCTAAGCATAACTTTAATCCCAATGACAACCCAAAGTGCACACATTTATTAGCCATGTCAATAATAAACATGAGACCTGCATCACAAAGTGCTGCTAATGCCCCCGACCGCAAAAAATTTTCCAAGTCAAGAGTGAAAAAGAGCCATAACTATGGAAAAGATATGTGGAAGAAACTCACACTACACAGGTATCGTTCCACCATTATGCTCTATCACAATACCAACTAGAGGTACTGTGAGCAAACTCACAAAGTGATACCCCCCGCGCCTGAAATGTTTAAGTTAGATTATCTCCCCTTGGAAATGTCAGAACGGAATTATATTGCTTCAAGCACATCTTCATATGGAGTTCTTCCATTGTGTAAAGTTTCATGAAAATTCTTCAAACCGTTTAGGAGGAGTTGCGCTTACAAGGATGGACAGATGGTATAAGTTAGATTATCTTCCCTTGGAAATGTCAGAAGGGAATTATATTGCTTTATGTTTTAGGCCTCATGATCTACAGAATAGCATGGGTGGTGGTGTATTTCGCCCCTTGAGTACATTGCAAAGCCTTGTTGCAGTCACGGGACAAATTTATCAATTTTATTAACCATCTGTATACGGTTGTCAAAATACCAAAGTTTTCAGCAGCAAGTTTTTCCCACAATGCAACTGAGAATCTAATAAATTATATTTTGTTTTACAGAGCTCATTGAGCTCTGTCAAACAAGATAGAATTTGTCAAATTTTTATGCTGCATATGGGCAATATGGGGTCAATGACAGAAATTTTGATATTACTACCAGAGTTCTAGGAGTTAACTTGGTTAAAATATCAAACATAAACCACTTAATTTTTATTTTTTTCAACTTCGCATTGGTTATAAAAAGAGAGCATTTAGCAGCCAAAATGATCATGCAGGGGGCCTGAGAAAAAGATTAACTTTCTTGGGCCTAATGTACACATTATGTTAGCTCTTTCAACACGAGAGGGTGATTTTCCAGTCCAGCAACACGAAACGTCCTAATTTTATTAAGTAGGTTGGCTACTAAGTGAACGTGTGTGGTAGAACAATTAATAACGTGAAGGCTGCACACTGAAAATATTAATTGCTCTACCCCCAGATAATGGACATGGACTCTTCCAATTTCTGCCATTTAACTATCATGGAAGATACCACCAGTGTTCAAACGGTTAATGAATACCGTAGGTGATTCTTAGCAAAAAAGCCTAATATATTTCACATTTCAGTTAGGTCTGTTTCTTCGGATTCAGATTCAAGCCAGAAAATAAGCAGACTTTCATCTGCAAAATGAGGTTCCCAGAGGGTGAATTTAGTGATGCTACCCTGCATCAGAGTAGCATCGCTAAATTTACCCTCTGTGAACCTCAATCTGAATCAGGGTCTCAAAACTAAACAGAAAGGGGTATCCAGAGGATATTAAGTGGCCCGCTGTGTGGGACTGTATCATCAAATTCACCCTCTGGGGACCTCATTCTGCAAATTAAACAATTAATAACGTGAAGGCTGCACATTGAAAATATTAACTGCTCTACCCCCAAATAATGGATATGGACTCTTTCAATTTCTGCCATTTAACTGTCATGGAAGATACCGCCAGTGTCAAAGGGCTAATGAATAGGTGATCCTTAGCAAAATATAAGTAGCATATATTCAAGCCAGAAAGTAAGCAGACTTTCATCTGCAAAATGAGGTCCCCAGAAGGTGAATTTAGTTATGCTATCCTGCACAGCAGGATAGCATCACTAAATTTACCCTCTGTGAACCTCAATCTGAATCAGGGTCTCAGAACTAAACAGAAGTACCCAGAGGATAAATTGGCCCACTGTATGGGATAGCATCATCAAATTACCCTCTGGGGACCTCATTCTGCAAATGTCAGACTGCTTATTTTCAGACCTGGTATATATTTACATGCACTAGATTACTTAACACCACTGAGTACATGTATGCAAACGAGCATGTAATGATCAGTCTAGGTTAGGGAATGACAAAACTCCCCAAATTCTATTTTTTATTGGTTAAGTGATGTGTCTGCTGGTGGATTCACTCTAACTGTTCTTCAAACAGTCGTTCAAGCGTTTTTAGGAAATGTGAAAACAATGACTGTATTCTTAAATAGGAAGAACATGCATATTGGAGTACCCTGAAAGATTAACCTGCTCTGCTAATGGCAATCCAGCTTACTAATAGAGCTGGGATAGTATAATGGAGTCCACTTACATGTAAATGTATATCTTTTAACCCTTAAGGGAGTATTTCCAACTTTGATCACTTTTAATGCAACAGACCAGGTGCCCCAACATGCAGTATCAGGGTTCCGAAATCTCTGTAGCAACAGCACTGGATGTTTTATTGTCAATTTTCCCACTATTACAGTTAAAACCAGAAGTCCTGTCATCAATTGCGTGCAAACACCTCGCCATTTAGCGTGTTTATCGGCGCGTTAGGTCATATGGAAAGGTTATCACATTCTCTACGCAACCTATGCACAAGCAATGGTTCAGCCAATGGACCTCCGGGCTTAACCCGGAGGTCCATTGGCTGAAACATTGCTTGTGTTTGCTATGAGTAATGGCAAGACACTGTGGTAATTTAGGCATTTTCAATAGGAAAATTGCACGCAATTCATGTGGGAAATTGTGTCAAGATAAGCGCGCTTTTCATGACAGGACTTCTAGTTTTAACTGTATGTAATGTCCTATAATTTACGGCCGATCTCTCTCTAAGATTTCTATCCGAATTCATAATTATAACAGCTGATTATGAGAATCTACTACGCTGAATTTTAAATTCAGTTATCTCAGTCTGAACTTTGTAGAGCAGAAAATTATGGAAGGACTACGATTGACGAAACTAAACCAACATTGTGAAAAAAATGTCTATCTCGACAATGACCAACACCATTTGTATTTATTTATTTATTTTTTTGAAGAGAATAATGACCACGACCAAACACTAATAGTTCTCCTTGCTTTTTACAGCCACTTCGTCAACTGAGTTTCATATTGTCTTAAACTGTGCGCATTTTCATTATACTTGGGACAATATGAAAATCAAGTCACGACTTTTAGAATCTAAAATAAGAAACAAATTAAGGATGCATGAATCAAAGTTGATTCTCATTGTTTTCCCTGTGAGAATCATAATCCTTTACCTAACATGAAAAGCAGATGACTCTTGCAAACAAAATTCTTGAATAATTAACTTTTTGTCTCAAAAACATAGGTTATGACCTCTCATTGGAAAGAGGGGTCATAACCTATGTTTCTGAGAAAAAAATGAAAATATAATGAAAATTAATTGGCGATTTTTGAGAATGGCGCTGGCCAGTTTTGGCCATTACATTGGGTAAAGGGTTAAGCATGTATGCCATTAAAACCCATTTTGTATTACCATATGTCGGAACAGGAAGCCAGCATTGAATCTGATGTTGGCATGTTGCCAATGAGCATATTCTTCAACCTTAGCTCTCTTGTATACATCATTCTGAGGATACCAGTGATCTGGAAGATTAAATTTCTTCACCAAGTAGTTTAAAATGGCAACACTGCAAAATAAAATAACAAAACACCTAGGAAAGATTCAAACTAAAATACATATTTCTAAATCAACAAGCATATGCCACAAGATGGCAAAATCCACTCCACCCTCACCCCCCCCCCCCCCCCCCTCCAAAGAGAGAAGTCGGTGAAAATGTTCATATAAATTGAAAATAAAATTAACAAAACAAGCTATTTGTATTAAACGAATATCAACAAAACGAAATCCAGAACACTAAAAAACGCCATTCTGCAGAAAATTGCTTGAACCAGCTAGCTGCATTCACAATAGTATCAATTTGAGTTATGGAAAAAGGGGCACAACTCTCACAAAAATGGATGAAATTTCCTTAATATCGAACTCATCCAAGGTATTCTCATAATGATTGCTGTGCTGAGTTTCATAAAAATCTGATAATATTTGTTCGAGCTATTGCGTTCACAAGATCATTAAGTTCCAAACACCAAGAATTCTATAAAAAGGGGCATAACTCACACAAAACTGAATGTAATTCACTGAATATCAACATCGTTCGAGATATTCTCTTTGTAAGTGCCCATACCAAGTTTCATTAAAATACAATAATATTTGTTTGAGTTATCGCATTCACAAGATCAGTAATTTCCAAACACAAAGAATTATGGGAAAAGGGGCATAACTCTCACAAAAATTGACAAGAGTCACTGGATATCGAACTCTTTCGAGATATTTTCATAATGAGTTTCCATACTACGTTTCATCAAAATCTGATAATATTTGTTTGAGTTATTGCGTTCACAAAAAAGTGCACGGATGCACGGACAGACAGAACCCATTTCTATATCCCCTGGCGGGGGATAATAAGAGCTACAGAAATCACCATAAGCTTTGAAGAAAGACACTGTTATTTTGACAAACATTCGGTCTTATAACAGATATGGTACTGTAATCACAAATGTAGATAGTGAAATTTTAGTAGTCCCTTATACAGCCAGTCCAATGGGAAAGTGGAGATAGCAGTAAAGACGGTTAAGAGATTACTTAAGAAATCAAAGGATCAGAACTTGGCCTTGTTGTCGTATCGAGCAACACCTCTTGCCAATGGCTATAGCCCAGCGGAGTTGTTGTTTGGGCGTAAAATAAGGACAAGATTACCAGTCATGCAAGAGCAACTTTTTCCTAGTCAGCCCAAACTCGGGGAGCTCAGATATTTTGAGACAAAGCAAAGAATTAAGTCCAAGCAGAATTACGATGCAAAACATAAGGCTAGAATTCGACCGGAATTAGCCACAGGTGAACAAGTGTTCATCAAAGATTTAAACTCTCATGGTGAGATAATACAAAAAGGTCCAAGACCTCGTTCCTACACGGTCAATACACCCTCAGGTAATTATCAGTGGAATTCAAAGTTCTTATCAAAGTTCTTATCACAGTGTGGCCATTGTAGTATTGAATCAGATAATCAAGACGGCCATGGCGATATTGTGGATGAACTTCTGTCTGGGAACACAGGTGTTCTAGCTGATGATGTTAATTCAGATTCAAATGTAAATTCACCTGAGATAACTGATAATCATGTACCAGGGGAAGTTAATGAGCATCCAAGGTCTCCTCAGCAGATTGTTAATGAGCTTCCAAGATCACCTCGGCAGGTTGTCAATTCTGGTACATGTATGCCCTCTTTCAATACAAGATTTGGTAGAATTGTTAAGCCAGTAAATCGCCTAGATTTATGAGGGGGGATGTTATGGTATATATAATGGGCATATGTTTAGTAGGACCGTTTGCTGTAGATAGACGAGGGTTCGAGATTATGTGCGCGAGAGTTGGAATGACGAAATTATAAAGCAGAATAAAAGTTGTCAAAGTTACACTTATGCTTATATATTATTATTACTATTTGAATCTCATCACAGACCTGATCATGACCTACTCGAAAGCCCCTGTACTCTTTCCTCCCCGCAAAATTCTAGAATGTTACCTGACAAAAAAGGACAAGAATATTGAATCTGAAAAGCTATTTTCACTTTTTCTTCATGCGGTCTCCATTTTGCAGTATCGCATAGAGTATTAGAGAAAATCTGCAAGGCACTTAACCCCGATTGCCTGCATGGGGGGCACGATGACGCTGTGTACTAAGGCGTACTGTACATCGATGGTGCACATGTCGTCGACCAATGTAACCCTATCTGTGCCGCAGTGCGGAATTCAGAGTTACAATGTTTGAGAGCTGACAGCTGCTCGTCGTTGCTCGGTGGTTCTCTCCGGGTACTCCGGCTTTCTCCATCCATAAAACTGTCACTGACATGATGTGACCCTGGCTGTTAATGTGTATTTAAACCCTAATAAATAATTAAATAAATTCAGAAAATCTAAACTGACCAGTGTAAGTGTAATCTGATCACATGGGAGACAACTTGTGGTCACAGTACTGTACACCAACAATACTATCACAATGGTCGGGTGCGCCTTTATACCGCAGGTCCCCGATTTTACCGCAGGCTACCGCAGGTCCCTCAAAATTACCGCAGGTCCCTTGTTTTGCGGGGTATTATCTTTGTTTTAACTAATAGTTCGAGGCAACTGTCGTCTCGTTGATATTTGGGGGTATTTTACACCAAAAATCAATAATAACGGAGCATATTTTTCCATTTACGCTATATAAACAACATGAACTTATCACGCTCTTCGTGTCAAAACAACGTGTGCAGACCTATAAAACTATAACTAATATAAAAACTGTCTTCTATTGTATATAACATTCCGATATGCAATTCATCAGGCTTTCAGAGCTTGCCATGTGTCAGGAAAATTACCCATGATGGCATCCCACCCCATGTGCCCCCCGCCACACTCTGGAACATGATTCAAAATATTTCAGCGTTGCAACTTTTTAACACTACTATATCGTATTTCTTGGTTGCGGCTTTTTGGTAATTTATTGCATTTATTGGGCATAAAAGGCAGGCTGTCGAGCATGACCACAGGTCCCAAAATCTACCATAAACTACCATAAGTCCCCTGGTCATCCCACTCCAAGCCTCACTACTAGGGTGAAAAATTCATGAAACAAGGAACCTGCGGCAGAACAAAACTATCAGAAGCTATTGGAATTGGGATGCATTACCATGTAAAAAAATTATAATGAAACTGTTTTTTAGTTGATGATCAAAACTGGTTATCTTAACATATTTTTAATATACCGCAGGTCGCTTGTTTTGCTGTTACCTTCACAAAACAACGGACCTGCGGTAAAATAAAAGCTACCGCAGGTCCCTTTTAGTTTTTCCCCTCATCTTCACTCTCTCCGTCATTTACTGCAGGTTAATACTGATAAATATTTTGTTTCGTGGGGACTCTGGGATGAGACCGGTCTGCGCCGTAGGGGTATCCTTACCACAGGTCACTAAATCCTTCGCATTATTTATTTTTAATATACCGCAGGTCCCTCGTTTTGCTGTTACTCCCACAAATCGAGGGACCTGCGGTATATTAAAAACGTTACTATCTCAAGCTACCGCGGGTCCTTTTTAATTATTTCCCTGCGGCATGTTAGAAACTATCGTGATCTACCATATTATATTTCTGATTTTATGCAGGCCCTTGTTTTGCTGGTATCACTCTTGCCCCTGCTCCATATAACTGCAGAGTTCGTTATGGAGGTACTGGCAAGAAAAAGGACAACAATGATAGAACTGTTTTTATTTAATTTATTTTATTCAATTTACGGATAATGAGTAAAAACTACACAACGAAAAAATATATATATTTATTTAGCTACTGTATAAACAACGAATCAACTATGCCCAATTCGAGGTAGCCTGTATTAAATAAAAAATGAAAGATAAAGCCGTGCAAAAAATATACATTATCTCCTTAAAAGTTTCATTGTCACTGATTAGATATCAAAGTTCCAAAATATAGCTTCATTATTTTTTTTCATGGTAATACTTCTGACACCAAAGAATACCGGGTCGCAAGAGATTTTTAAGACCTTTCATTCATCATTCATGGTAATACAATAGTTTCTGACAGTTTTATTGTACCGCAGGTCCCTTGTTTTGTGAATGGTCGACCGCATTGCCTAGCATTTTGAGGGGTGGGAGTAGGGATCAGGGAAATAATTGAAAGGGGAAATGTGGTAGCTTGTGATAGTTTTAATATACCGCAGGTCCCTCGATTTGTGGAAGTAACAGCAAAACGAGGGACCTGCGGTATATTAGAAATAAATATGCGAAGGATTTCGTGACCTGTGGTACAGGATACCACTACAGAGTAGACCGGTCTCACCCCAGAGTCCCCGCGAAACAAAACATCAGTATTAACCTGCAGTAAATGACGGAGAGAGTGAAGATGAGGGGAAAAACTAAAAGGGACCTGCGGTAGCTTGTGATAGTTTTATTATACCGCAGGTCCATTGTTTTGTGAAGGTCACAGCAAAACAAGCGACCTGTGGTATTATTAAAAATATATTATAATAACCAGTTTTGGTCATCACTAAAAAACAGTTGAATTTTTTTTTTTTTTTTTTGTCTTGGTAATACATCCCAATTCCATGCAATAGCTTCTGATAGTTTTTGTTCCACAGCACTGGCAGGTTTCTTGTTTCGAGAATGGTGTGGTACATTGCTAGAATTTTTTATTTATTTATTTTTTTTTTTGGGGGGGGGGGGGGGCAGGGAAATAATTCATATGGCCCTCTGGTAGCTTGTGATAGTTTTAATATACCGCAGGTCCCTCGACTTGTGGAAGAAACAGCCATCTTGTTTAGCGAAAGAAATCTATTTGAAGGGACTTGCGGTAGTTTACGATCGATTTTGGGACCTGTGGTCAGGCTCGACAGCAGGCCTTTTATGCCCAATAAATGCAATGAATTACCAAAAGCCATGCCCCGAGAAATACGATATAGTAATGTCACAAAGTTGGGCTAACCTGCATCGCTGGAATATTTTGAATCATGTTTCCGATTGTGTGCGTGTGTGTTGTTCAGACACGAAGAGCGTGATAGCGTGAAGAGAAAAATACGCTCCGTTATTATTCATTTTTGGTGTAAAGTACCCCCAAATATCATCGAGACCACATTTGCCTCAAAATGTTAGTTAAAACAAAGGTAATACCCCGCAAAACAAGGGACCTGCGGTAATTTTGCGGGGCTGCGGTTGTTTAGACGAGAAGAGTGTGATAAGTTTATGTTGTTTATATAGCGTAAATAGAAAAATACGCTCCGTTATTATTGATTTTTGGTGTAAAATACCCCCAAATATCAACGAGACGACAGTTGCCTCGAACTGTTAGTTAAAACAAAGATAATACCCAGAAAAACAAGGGACCTGCGGTAATTTTGAGGGACCTGCTGTAGCCTGCGGTAAAATCGGGGACCTGCGGTATAAAGGCGCACCGCAATGGTCGTATGATCTCGTATCATTGTCTGACCGCGTTTTCTAGTTGGGTTATGGCTGTTGATACAGTGGAGTACACTCAACTGGATATCTTTTATTTGAATAACCCTGTTGATTGAAAAAAAATTCCCAAAACCCTTTACCATGTGTTCAGTGCAAATTTGACTTGTTATTGTTATTACTTTCCAAAGTGTGATTTACTGGGATTTCCGTGTTTGATTTTTAACGATAACTTCACAAGTGAATTATGCAATCAACAATTGGGTCATGCATCCGTGCGCGCAAACGACGACGCGTTGTCATGAGTGTAACATTTTTTTTTTCAACCCTTTACCTAACATGAAAAGCAACCGACGCTTGCAAAAAAATTCTTGAATAACTACTATTTTCATTTTTTGTCTCAAAAACATACGTCATGGCCCCTCATTGGAACGAGCTCGATGAGATCGGTCCAGTGAGGGGGTCATAACCTATGAATTACAGACAACTCTGACCAAAGACAACTCGGACCAAGACAAGTCGGACCACTTTTGAAGACAACTCGGACCAACTTTGAAGACAACTCGGACCAACTTTAAAGACAACTGGGACCAACCTTGAAGACAAGTCGGCCCAATTTTCAAGACAACTCGGACCACTTTTGAAGACATTTCGGACCAACTTTAAAGACAACTCGGCTCAACTTTTGAAGAAATCGACCCAAGTTTCAAGACAAGTCGGACCAACTTTCTGACAATCAGAGACATGAATAAATGAATGAATAAAAGCTCACATAAAAAAACAATGTTCAGCACATATTTTATCAAACTATATGTACAATATATATGTAATGGTACTTAAAGTCACAATTCTTCAAATTTAAGTCCGTTTGAACATCTGCGCATTATTATCTGAATGATATATATACATTAACCCTTTACCTAACGCTTGTAGCAGACAACACTTGTAACACGCGTTACTAATGTTTTTTTGCATCAGAAACGTAGGTTATGAAATCTCATTGGAACGGACGTGATTCGCTTGTTCCAATGAAGGATCATAATCTATGTTTTGGAAAAAAAATGAAAGAAAGATTGAATAGCAATTTCCGTGTATAAAGGTAAAACCTTACCTCTTACAATTATGAGATATATTTCTTCCAATCCCCCTTGACACTTCTTTTGTGAAATTACAACGAGCAATGAAAAGAACCCAGTTAATAAGTGACACGCTAATTGTTTAACAAGTACTAAATGAAACATTGTATTGTGAAGGTTGCCTAATGCTAGTAGCGCTCGTTCCAATGAGGGGTCATAACTTATGTCTTGGAAGAAAAAACAACACTATAAAAAAGATTGGATATTAGAAAGCAGACGTTGTTTCGGTAAGGTGTTAATTCGTTTCAGTTTATGTTACAGTAAATTAATGAAGAGAGACCTTATAATCTAATCGGTTTCATAAATAATTACCCATGTTTACATAACTAATCTTTTTGTACGTAATAACGGTACTTTTGTGTGTATTTTACTTCAGTTAAATGCATTTGTCTCAGTTGATTTCAAGTGAAAAAAGACATTTCGATGAACCGTTGCTCATGGCAACGAGACGCCTTCCTTGGCAGTGGACATAAGAATCGCTGACAGTAGACATATGCGCGTGCCCGGCGACATAAAATAAAATCAACGAGGCATTGACCAATCACTGTAAGGTATTGCGGTTGATATCCATGCCCACCTCTGTTCAATTTTACATGTGTACTAGTATATAGAGATCATTAACCCTTTGAACTCTAGTGGCCTTTTTCCGACCAGGAGCATCCTACGTCATAACGTCATTAAATAAGATGGCTGGTCACTAAATGTGTGGGGTAGACCAATCAATATTTTCAACGTGCAGCCCCAAGGCTGCACGTTGAAAATATTGATTGGACTACCCCATATGGACTCTTCTAATTGCTGCCATTGAACTGGCATGGAAAATACCACTAGAGTTCAACGGGTTAAAATCATTACTAACCTCTATTGGGATACATGTACATGTAAGAACATAAATAGATATTAATATTCAATTGCATATACAGAATAAAGAGAGTGGATTACCACTGAATCACAGCACCATATATTCTTCACTCAAAAATTATTGTTTTATTTATCACAATACTGCAAGAAATACTTGCAAAACTCTCATTGCATGTGATGAAAGTTTGCACTAGCTTTCTGTGTTTTGTCCTCAGAAATTGTTAATAAATGCTAAGTGAAAATCTAGCCCACGTCGTTTCTGTAGTAATCCACCCTCCAAATACTGTAGAGTCAATATTTTTTTGCTGTTTGATCAGTTCAGTTTGTGACTTCACTGCTGACCGTGCAAATAGCGTATTATATTAATATATTTTGATTGCATAGCGCAAATGCTTTGGTGTATTTCAGTTAGACTACTTCATACTTCTACAGTGAGGAGAGGATTAACTAACGAGAATGTTCTGTGCTAATTGTGACGGGACTTATGGTTTCAACTGTATACAGCCCTTGTCCGGTCCATATAACTTGGTGTGATGGACAGATCTTATTCACACTTGGTACAATTGTTGCTCATGACTTAAGGGTGTGTCGAGACTTTTACCCAAGGTCATACCATCAGGGTCACAGACTCCGAACTTTTATATAGCACTGGTCCGCTCTTATGTGAATGCAGTACAATAACAGTAAATTCGTCTTCCTGATTCGAAAGTTTATCATGGCCTGTGCACGCTCTGGTGATAACACCATGGGAAAATCATGAATCACCTGGAGATACCATTTACCACTCCTCTACCTTCTCAAAGGCAAAGGCATCAGCATCAGCAAATCTGACAATGAACTATCTTTTGCAACACTGTTACTCTGTAAAAATAGGAATAATGGTAACAGAAAGAAATCTGAGAATCAGCAACAATAACTTGAATTTAACTATTCTGAAATTTAATAATAAAAAAATAATATGAAAAAAAATGATACAAAAATCCTTTATTTGGTTTACAGAAAATAAAAACAGTAATACTCATCAAATACAGTGGAACCCTGTTAATTGAATAGCCACTTTGACATTGAAAATTGTTCAATTAACATGAGTATTCAATTAACAGGGATTGTGTCACTTTCCTGTATTCTAGAGATAAACTTAGCATTTATTCCACTATATCCTGTTTGACAGAGCTCCATGAGCTCTGTCAAACAAGATATAATAGACTAAATGTCTGTATTGGATGTACTGAGGCCAAACAGGTCTATAAAGAGAGGAAAACTGGGGGAGAGTCAGGTTTTTTCTCTCGACAGATTAGAAGATATTTTTTATTCAATTAACAGGAGTTTACTCTATAACTTTGATTCAATTAACAGGTCAAATTTGTACTGGACATATGGTAAATGGTTTTGTGTTGGGAAATTATATTCAATTAACAGGGATATACAATTAAGAGATATCCAATTAAGTGGGCTCCACTGTAGCCCCAAATAAAGTCAACAGAATTCAGTAATCCAGTGATGAAGAAACTTTCTAGCTGGTATTATAATGTCCAAGAATGAATCTGTAGAAACAGTATCCAATAAGCTGTAATGAAATGTTCACTCAAAAATTCAGCAGTCTCCAATAAATTCCAATAAAGTATTCAGCAGAATTCAGATGAAATTAATATCCAATAAGTATTAGCGCCACAGGTAGTTTTTAAATAATCCTCAAAAGTAAATTCTCTTTTACAAGAAGAATAAATTTTCTTCAAAATTCTCTTTTGGAAACACTTTTCCAATACACAAGGAAGCTCAGATTCTCAAATATATTCCACAGAATATATAATAAATTCTCAACTGCTTCTATGATAATGCCCTGTCCTGTAATAATAATATTCAATGTTCAATTAATGCTGAATGTACACAAATGCTGTCTGCATGAAAAGAATGCCTTGTACGATAAAAAGAATGATTGAATTCTGTTGACAAAGGTTATTTATATAGTCTTCAGATAGAAAGTTCCAGAATAAGAAATTTCTCTAATATTCTATTTTCCATTCATTTCTGACTGGTTGAATAAAGTCATCTCATAAAGCTTCCAGATGATTCTAAGTTCAAGGGAAAAAAAGATGAGCTTCTTTAAAAATCAATGAGCTACGTGTACAGTGAACTAAAAATAGATTCTGTGTAACAGTATCTGTAAACATTATAGGTACATTCAAAGGTCACTCAGTGCAAATAAGTGCTCACACAAGTCAGATGCTGCTTATTCCAAATAAAAAAAAATACTGTTTAAACAGAACTGGTACCATCTCAGGGACAAGATTTGAACCAGTTTGGGTTCTAAAGAGAACCTATATTTTTTTTGCAGTGCAGGTTCCAGACAGTTCTCTGCTTCCAGTAACTTCACGAATCTTGTCGGGCATCAATTGAACACTTCAGACAAGTTTTCTACATTTAATAATTAATATAAAATATGTTTGAATTAAACTTTTGTCATCTCCGGCTATCTCTTTAATTTCCAGTTACAAGTTATAAAATATACAAAGTTCAGTCATACCTTAATTCTAGTATTCCGAAGCGCATCCATTTAAAGGCAGGTACCAGGTTCTTGCGTCGGCATTGAGTCAGAGACAATATGGCCCAACGCCCAGAAAACGGTGCTTATATTCATCATTTTCTGATGCAATACCTAATCACTCGACAAACCACTCATATTTAAATTAGGACAAAATCCTATGATGAGGCAGCCGCCATTGTTGGACTCTTCTACTGTCTATGGAATCTCTAGAATCTCCAAGTCAAAACGCATTCTATCGGGTGTCTGTTAACCGGCAGAATTGCCTGGTGAAATTCACAATTCTGAAACTCAGCATCAGGTGATACCTTGTGATGTTCCACTTAGATTATGATTTGGTGGCAGATAGAACAATAACATTCTGGAAACTACTTCCGAATGTAAGTATACTTTCCATTAAAAAATCTTGCAATATTACTGTTAGTTGACAATAGTGGTCTATAAGGGTATGCCTGGTATTATCATCATAACATCTGGAGTCCACTCCTGTGTGGGAATCAAAGTACACTTGCATTCTAATCGCCAGTCTGTATAATTCCATGTAATTTCTAATTTCTACTAATTAAACTGCACGTAAAATACGATTCCTATCACCAAATAGAAAATGTCTATTAAATATTTTGTGGCCATAATTACATCCTCATAACACAGAAGAGCTATAGCTATTTTCCCGAGCTTGATTAACCCCTGTGGGCGAAGTTAGAAACACATGTGCTCGCAGCCATTGCAGTCAACGTTCACGTCGCCTGGGTGAAAGTTGCGGACCAACGTAGGGACGTCATGGCCTTAAATTGAACTCCTGCAACTGGTTTAAAACTGTTCATGGACACACTCGGTGACCATGAGTGCCTATAACCTGACTCGGCGTCCCCATCGCTGTCTGAAATCGGTCACGGAGGTGGGTGAGACGTATCCTTCTATCCTGATGTGGCGAAGTAACGCGCGGACGTCCGCTCTTGGGACGGTCAGCTAATCTTCCTGTGGCTCTAAGACGCCCAACTATATGAGCTATCGTAAAGTATTGTTGACTCATGGACTCCAAGTTGCTGGGCGAAGAGACGTTGCGATTGGCCCTACATAATTTGAGCAATAGCCCTACCCTTATCAACTTCAGACATTCGCGACTTTTTGCTTTTCAATCGAGTTGAAATGAAATGTTGCACAATCGACGTGTACTGTTCAAAACTTCAATTTGATCTGGTTTTCAAGCCCATAGCACGTGGGACTGCCCCGGAAGCATGCCTTGTTGAAAAATCTGTTGAAAGCATGCAGCGTCGCACGTGGTCATGGTTGACTGAATTTTAACCAAAGACTCTTTAAACAGTACACTGAGGTAACCATGTGTCAAATTTGGTCTGCGGATAAAAAAAATTATGTTACCAAAACTGAATTTGCGTTTCTTTTTTCAGTCAGTATATTTTAAACAGAAAAAAACTTTACTTACAACCTATTTGTACTTGCGTAGAATTGTGGAAGAAATTAAATGTGGATAGAAGGTAAACTGTTGTTGCTCAGATAAATCATCCCACGACAATATGTTACACTCATTTGGCATTGGTGCTATTTTTAATAAATATATAGAATATACCCATAGTATCTTGGGTTACCAAATGTTCACCACGAGCGGTGAGCATTTGGTACACCAAGCTACTTTGGGTATATTGTATTTATACCATGATTGTCAGATTAAAAGTCGCTAATACAGTTTCTCGATTTTATTGAGCAGCAGTCGTATACAAGTGCGAATCTGTTTTTGTTTACACGAGCACCGGTGGGCGGTACGTCTGCTGTCAATTTTATCGCCGAAACAAAATGGAAAAAGAAACACGCAAATCACGGGGCCTTTTTCATTTTCATAACATAATAAGATACTATTTCAAGTTATGGATGCTTTATTAACATGAGACAACACATATTTGTTATTTTTTGGTATCTTATGAGGTAAACTCATTTAAAAACATAATAAATAATTGCCGCTTTCATTTCACTCTTCGCATGGCGACGAGCAAGAAATTTAGATAAGTTTGCATTCAGGTCAAGGTTCACCAAATGTCATATTGGATGTAGTTCCACTGTAGGTGTACATTTTAACTACTGAAATCCCATTGCTATCGTGTTCACCACAGACACACGTGTTCACCACTGTTGGTGTGTAAAGCTAAAATTTATGTCATAGGCTTTTTATATATAGTATAATGGGTAATCATGGTATAAATAAGATTTATTTGTTTATCGGATTTAACGATACTTTCAAATGCAGGATGACATTGTGTCAGAGAATTTTACGGATGGAGAAAGTGGGAGTACCCAGATAAAACCACGGAACAGTGGCTAGCAACTGCCAGACTCCCCAAAGACTCTGTACAAGCATGATTGGCAATGGCTGAAAGCAAGTGCATGATTGAGAGACATGTAGTGTGTCTTAGTACACAGCCCCACTGTGCCAGTACATGGGTAATCGAGATTAAGTGCCTTGCCCAAGAACACAACGCAGTTACCGCTTGTTAGGATCAAATGGTGAACCTTTCGATTTGAAGTTCACCTCTTTTAACCACTGAACCCCCAAAACATACCGATTCACACAGGGTGGAAATATTCTGAAAATGAATAAAGAGAGAGTATGTTTCTACATTCCATTCAAGAATATATTTGACTAACTAGTGTGACATTCCTAGTAGACATCTAATAGTATTCTAAAACAACAGTAAATTGCATTACTTTATTAAACAGAGTGATGTAAGTAGGGTCCTGCGAATATTCGAGATTCGATTCGATATCGATACCATACGTATGCATAGAGATCGATCCCGAATCAGCCCCAGGATTCGATTTTTTCGAATCTCTCGTACTAACTTCAATTTGTTACATTTCCAACAAAAATAGGATAAAACTTAGAAAATTAATTCATGTAGGCTCAATTCCTATTTATTTGAGTAACTGACAATGTTTAATTGTTAGGTTAGGTGTGAATTTGGCCCAGAACATTATCCATAGTTTTGGTTTTTGAAGGCTTAACTTGTTACTATTCACGTTCTTAAGAACGTGAATAGTAACAAGTTAGGCCTTCAAAAACTAAAACTATGGACAATAGGCCTAGCTGTCTCAGCGACGGTGCTACAGAGAATATTTAGTTCTTGGTGTTTAAGGTGTTCACTCCGTTGCGTAAGGGTCATCACAGTGTTCCGTAACTTCCGTTTGATGCAATATGAAATAACTTGTCTTTTAAGATTCGATTCGGGATTCGATTCGATGTCGATATCAGAGACACGATTCGATTCGAGATTCGATTCGAAAAGAAATTTGTGATTCGCAGATCCCTAGATGTAAGTTGAGTAAGTATCTAGGAGCTGAATACACGATTTAACTGATAGAGTACAAGATTATTTTGGTCTAGAAAATTTGTTTGTGGGCCTTTGCTTTGTTACAATTTACGGGAGAGTGCCTATAGGCATAGGCACTCTCCCATAAAATATAACAAGGCAAATACCCACAGACAAAATAATATCACTTAATATAAGCTAATATGAAGCACATCCACGGAATATGAAGCCTTTAAATTGTGGCACCTGCACTTCAAAATAAAGCCCAAATACATATACAGTAAAACTTGCCTTGAGAGATCACTGTCATGAGAGACCACCTGTCTTCAGAGACAAAAGTGACCATGTACCGATTATTTTCACTCTATAATGGACCTGTCATGAGAGACCACTCATCTTAAGAGACTGCAAATGTGTGGGTAAAAATAAGTTTTTCACCTGTTTTGAGAGACCGTAAAATCAATTTTTGACAATTTCAGAGTATTAAAATCAATTAAGATCGATGCAGGTTGTCGGTCACAATTAGCCATTGTGCATAAGTATGTGATCTTAAACACCAGTAAATAAATAAATAAATAAATAAATAAATAAATAGTGCAGGGTGTACAGAAATCAATAGTTCAAAAATGCAATCAGGATATCTACCAAACATTAAAATTGTCAGTCAGGACAATTGGGCCCCGGAACCTTAATATCTGAAATCATACACATGTATGACAAATATCTTTCACTGTAGATTGCCTGAAAACTATACTGAGTCAAACAAGAAAGTTGTATAATCGAAACAAATGTAAAAAAAATAGCATAAAGGATGAAAAATAATAGTTCTAATGTGGCATATTTGTGGACAAGATGTCGTGCAAAGAGTTTAATGACATGTTGTTGTTGTCCACCCAACCGAATACAAGTTTGTTATGGATTTCAAAATCGCACGTGCTACACGAGAATGTCAACTTGAATGAGTGACCGACGATTTTCGTTATGTTGTACTGGAGAGCCTGGGTTGTTTTTGTCTTCCGCTGTTTTAAAAAATTCCAAGGTTAACCGAAAATCAGACGTTGCATGGCATTGGTATGCATGGCGCTGGGATGCCTCCAGATGAGCTCGCTGCAGAGTCAGAGTCACTGGGGCCACTATTTACCGTCTCATTGGAAGGTATACACCCACTGGATCTACTGCTGACCGACCGCATTCAGGTCGACCGAGAGTTACGACCCCTGCACAAGACCGACACATCAGATCAGGACATCTCACTTGCGGGATCGCTTCTTTCCGGCGACGAGGACAGCAGCAATTACTCCAGGTAGAACTAACAATAGAATCAGTGCACAAACTGTCCGCAACAGACTTGCTGAACACGGCATCCGAAGTAAGCATCCATACTACGGACCAATCCTTACTCAACGCCATCGTACCATCAGAATAGAATGGGCACGTCAGTGTGTTCGCTGGAGCACAGTTCTTTTTAGTGATGAATCACCATTTTGACTATGGCGCGCTGATGATAGGGCAGGAGTGTATCGCTGATGAGAACGGTTTTCTGATGCTTGCGTGTGGAAATGCGACCATTTCGGCGTGGGTAGTGTAATGGTTTGGGCAGGAATTTCCTTGCACCATCGAACACAGTTAATCTTCATCGATGGTAATCTGAATGCACAGTGATATAGGGACGAAATTCTGAACGCTGTTGTTGTCCCATTGTTCAACGCTAACGCCGGATTGTAGTTAATAATAATAATAATAATAATAATAATAATAATAATATAATAATAATAATAATAATAATAATATGGTTTAGAGCATAATAATAATAATAATAATAATAATAATAATAATAATAATAATAATATGGTTTACAGCCGAGTATCCACATAAGTGCACACACAGCGTATCTGTCATGACTTTCTTGAGCAGCAGAGCATCGAACCTCTTCCCTGGTCCTCACTTTCGCCAGATGTGTCGCCAATCGAGCATCTTTGGGATCAACTGGACCATCGGGTACGACTTCACGATCTTCAGACGTTAGGCGATTTACATAATGTTGTAAGGCAGGAGTAGAACGCAATACCACAGGGTGACATCCAGAGACTTTCTAGGTTCATGCGCCGTTGATGTCTTGCCATCCCAGAGGCAAACGGTGGATATTCACGCTGTTGAATGCAGGTGTGAACTTTTCATTTCACCTCATGTCTGAATCCTGATGTCCCAACGTGACGCTGGCAACAGTAAGGACATGAAATTATGCATATTTATACAGCTAGACTCGAAATATGAATTTACAATAATTTGTTTGGGATTAAATAACACTAAAAAATGGCTCCTCAAAGTTTGTTATACTTTCTTTTTTGACTCGGTATATGAAAAACACGATCAGATGAGAAATCTGGCCTGTATGGTGTGCCAATGGAATTGTTGACAATTTATATGCCAAGTCTAAGATTGCCACTGGCGGCGATGTTTTTTAACAAAATTCTACAAAATTTGATAGTTCCCATCTAGACAGCATACCAAAGCAACATATGAAATTGGAACTGATCCAGTTAGCGATGCGGCCTGTAGGGTGTGTTAATGGAATTGTTGACAATTTACGTGCCAAATCCAAGGTGGCTGTTGGCGACCAGGTTTTTCAACGAAATTCAGAAAAGTTTGATAGCACCCATCTAGAAATCACACCAAAACTACATATGAAATTTGAAAAAGACTGGGTAAGATATGTGGCCTGTTGGGAGTGCCAATCGAATTGTTGACAATTTATATGCTAAATCGAAGACGTCCGCTGGCAGCCATGTTTTTCAAGAAAATTCTGAAAGAAATCAATAGCTCCCATCCAGACATTGCCCCAAAGCCACGTATGAAATTTGGAACTCATCGATTGAGAGTTGTGGCCTGTATGGTATGCTAAAGGAATTGTAGACGGAACGGACATATGGATGGACAACAGATCGCAACCCGTCCCAATAGACCATTTTACATAGCGCCACCTTACAGCGGCACTCAATTTACCCCCATAAACCGGCTTTATTTATCAACACTGCACACGTGTGTACTGAGCTGTTGATCGGCATTGAAAGCTTCATTTTTCGTCTCCGTTTTATCAATTAAAATTCAATTTACCTAACCGGCGTTTGTTCTCATACCGGAAGAGAACAATGATTGGGAATAAGAAATTTGTGTATTTTGCGATATTATTTCCATACTTATCATTTTCGTGTAAGAATCATTCATGTATTTTCCGACGTTCATCACAACTCTCAACTACAATATACCTTCAGCTTCTTTAAAGCTAAAATGTTTCGTTCGAAGAACGGCAGGCAAGCACACAATCGAATTTTGCTTCAAAAGAATGACAGAAATAACAAAAAATACTTATAAAGTGGAAAGAAAGGATATCAATGCAGCGTTCAGTACAGTACAGCAGGCATAGGTGCCATTTTTAGTAATAAATCTGAATGGCTGGTTTTGAGGGAGCATAACCAATAGAAGAAGTGAATGACATGAAGCGGATTGTACTGGTGATGGTGATCAACAAATTTCCACTGTAAAAATTGTCTTTTATCCTGTTTCAATGTGTACATAAACAGTCTATGATGTTTTAAATCTTCAATGACATTTTAACGTTATGGTCTGTGTGTGTCGGCTTGGACTTTGGAAGGCCATAAAAACAATATTCTGATTTAATCTGTCAATTTTGAAATCCTATTTTTGTGGTACAGCCATTTTGAATTTGTTTGAAAGTGAAAATGCCTTCCTCGACTAGAAAGAAAAGAAATTCCAAAAAGATGATAAACTATCGTGAATTTGACAATCTCAACATTAGAAAGAACATCTCTAAATGTGACTATAAATTAAATAATCATAAATCAGTGAAAAAGAAACTTGACGCCATTAAGAGACTCGATTGGGAACTTGTTACCACGGATGGTGGAATTACTGAAAAGTTTGACCCAGTTTCCTTTGAGCTACTACTTTTTTCATTGAAAACATAGTTTAATGATATACGTCAATCTGCATTACATGTAACTTTTGATGATGCGCTTACAAAGAAAGAACTAAATAATTGTGTGAGAAATACTGCTTCTGTTAGCGATCCAAATGACTTCGCATACACCATAAACTTTTATCCAACAAAGTGTTCGATGCTGTTGAATGGTCAGAGAACATTTGTATTCACAGACATCCATCTTCCAGAGATTATTACAATAATGAACTCTGTCACACTAAATGGACAAACAATAGATATTGCAGACCTGAATAGTCAGTTAGAAACAATGCTAAATGATTACATTACCCCACAACACAAAATGAGGTGCTCAGTGCTAAGTGATATTATTCCACCATGCTCCCCAGAGCCTAGCAACATGCACCATATTGCTCATAATGCAACAAACAGAGTTGCCGATAATGTTGATACAATTGTATAACCTTTCTTGGATTGAAATGTTCAAACTCAAAGTTTAAGGCTCAAAAATATTTATTTAAACAAAACAGGCTGGATAACGTAAATGTACAAATTAGTCCATCATTCTTGCGACGTGGTACAATAAAAATATCAGATATATTCTCGCAAATATAAACAGTGAATCACAATATTAGCGAAAATGGAACTCGTGTTACATTTTCAATCTCACTAGATATGGCGGAACAAACTCAAGCTACCTGACCCTATCGGTCAAGAATGTGGCGGGAGAACGAAGGTGTTAAAACGTCATGCGAGATAAGTGCAGTGTAAAGTGAGTTGCATTCATTCACTCAATTCAAGCACATCAAATGATTAACCCTAAGATTATGCTGTGGGCAGCAATAGACATTAGTTATATACAACATATAACTACACAGACATGGGTTACATCATCCCCTCCTTGCAGAGAAATGACTCCTGTCATTAAAACGATACTGGCATATCTGAAAATTATAAATTCAAATAGGAGTAGTGGTGGATCGTTCACATCAAAGACGGCACATAAACTGTAAAAGAACCTACAAATTAAAACAACAGATTAATGCTGCGACTACACCCGATATACTGATGAAAACTGGCTGAAAATAATTCTTTAATCTACAACAGATTAATGCTGCAACTACTACCGATATACTGATGAAAACTGGCTGAAAATAATTCTTTACTCTACAACAGATTAATGCTGCAACTTCAACCGATATACTGACGAAAACTGGCTGAAAATAATTCTTTAATCTACAACAGATTAATGCAGCAACTACAACTGATATACTGATGAAAACTGGCTGAAAATAATTCTTTAATCTACAATAAAAGAAAAGTGGTACATCAAATTAGTAGCAGCTGTAAAAAGAATCATGTAACTTGTCATTATATCATTGCAGTAACAATAACTAAATAAAGTATACCAACCTCTATATGCTACTTATACAGCTTGTAGCAGCAAATAGTATCTGTATATAATTTATAATTTATACAAAAATTACTTCATAGTCATGTGGATTCATTGATGCAATCTGAGGCTATACCCATTCACCATACCTATCTGGAGGTTTCACTTGTCGTCTGGGTCTCAAAGGTTGTACATGTCTTGCTGCTGAGTCGTGACTAATGTGGATATTAGGATTACCAGTACTTCCAGGTAAAGGGTCACGACAAGCATCAACTGATCCACTGGCCTCTCTGTTGTTGACTCCTTGGGTGGATTCTGTAGTGGGTAAAGACATATAAGGCTGATCGTCCACTACAGGTGTCTGAACATGTGTCTGGTAAAATCTTGTTCTGGGCACCCAAGGTACAGCATTGGGATTTAGTTCCTTTCTTCTTTGTGGTATGATATAAATATCCGACTGATTATCTTCTGAGTCACTGGTGCTGGACATGTCGCAAAGTAAATTACTCTCTCCCGTTCGTGATTTGGTGGGATTCTTCACACTAGTAGTTGGGTTGTTCCATGTATCTGGTGTGATAATATTGAATGGAAGCAGCATGTTCCTATGGAGTGTGCGGTTTGGGCCATTTCGTGAAACTGGCTTGACTTGGAAAACAGGAATGTCACTATTTGGAATCCTGGTGACCAAATAGGGTTCTTGTTCCCACTTGTCTGCTAACTTCTGTTTCCCTCGAAGTCCAACATTCCAAACCAAAACTATATCTCCCACTTCTAATTTGTTCTCTGTTACCTTCTTATCATATCTTTCCTTATTTCTTTCAGCATTTTTGTTGGCTTCTCTCATTGCTGCTCGGTATGCATGCTGCAATCTCTCTTTAAGTTTCTTTATATATGTTGCAGGCTCTTGCTCGGGTTCTCCTTCTCTGTCCATTCCGAGGAAGGCATCAACCGACAAACGAGGGTGCCACCCAAACATTAAATAATGGGGTGAATAACCAGTGGCATCACTCTTTGTTGCATTGTATGCCTGAACAAGAGGAGCAACATATGCTTTCCAATCAGCTTTCTGGTGATCTTGTAGAGTGCCTAACATATTGAGTAATGTCCGGCTGATGCGCTCCACTGACCCATTGCCCATCAGGTGATATGGGGTTGTCCTGGACCTCTGTATATGTGCGAGTTTGCACAATTCCTTGATCAGTCTGCTTTCGAAATTTCTTCCCTGATCACTGTGTAATTTCTCTGGAGAACTGTAATAAATGATGAAATTTTCATACAATGCTTTGGCAGCTGTCTTGGCAGTTTGGTTGCGGCAAGGAATGGCCTGAGCATATCTGGTGAAGTGATCTGTAATAACAAGTATATGCTCAAAGCCCCCCTTGGACCTTTCCAGAGATAAAAAAGTCTATGCATACCAATTCCATAGGTCTGGAAGCATGAATTGGCACAAGGCCTGCAGTTGGCTTAACTGGTTTCTTGCGGCCAATACATCGTCCACAGTTCTCCACCTTGTCAGAAACATCTTTGACTAGTCCAGGCCAATAAAATTGTTGCTATGCCAACCATAGTGTCTTCTCTTTTCCTTGATGGCCGACATCATCATGGATTCCTTTGAGAGCTTTACTCCTAAAGGAGGGTGGGATAATAATCCTCCCAATCCTCTGGCCATCAGCATGTGTTGACCTGTACAAAATACCATTTTCTAGATACAGTTGACTCCACTCCCTTAGGAACTTTTGTACTTCTGCAGATTCAACACAAATTCTTGCCTGTCTCGGTTGATAATTCCTTTTTAAAAGATGAATAACACTGGCTAATGTTGTATCTTCGTCTTGCTTCTTAGCCCAATCAATGTGATCTAAAGTTAACTCTTCCCCTCCGGCCAAAGGAAGGGAATTACCAGTAGACACACTCTCCACCAAGGGGTTATCTGTCATAGCAGCTTGGCATATGGCTTTAATTTCATCATTAAAAATATGTGGTTTCCGAGAAAGTCCATCTGCATCTGCATTAAGTTTGCCAGATCGGTAAGTGATGGTAAAATTGTAGTTTGCTAGTGCTGCAACCCAACGGTGACAGGTTGCATCTAGCTTCGCAGTCGACAAAACATAAATCAATGGGTTGTTATCTGTAATTACCTCAGATGAGTTGCCATACAGGTAGTCATGAAATTTGTCTGTTATGGACCATTTCAAGGCCAAAAACTCCAACTTGTGTGCAGGGTACTTCCTCTCACTGGGGCATAAGTTCCGGCTTGCATATGCGATAACTCGATCCACTCCCCCTTGATTTTGGTACAGAACTGCTCCAAAACCAAAACCACTGGCATCTGTATGGAGTTTAAATGGCAAGTTATAATCTGCATATGCAAGAATGAGATGTTCACTAAGCAATTTCTTGATAGTGTCAAAAGCTACCTGTTGCGATTCTTCCCATTTCCATTCTACTTTCATCTTTTTCCTCTTTAAATTGTTATTCCTCTTAGGACTACCATGTCCTTCCAACAGACTATTCAGAGGATGAACAATCTGGGCATAGTTCTTTACAAACCGTCTGTAATATCCTGTGAAACCCAAAAATTGTTGAAGCTCTTTAATGTTCTTGGGTTCTGGCCATTCTCTTAATGCAGCCGTCTTCTCAGGATCAGTGGCTATACCTTTTTTCAGACACCACATGGCCCATGGCCCAAGTAGGTTACAGATGTCTTACATAAATCACATTTTGATGGCTTAAGTTTCAAATTGTGATCTGATAGTCTCTTAAAAACAACTTCCAGCCTTCTGATATGCTCATCAAATGTATCTGAGAAAATTAAAATATCATCGATAAAGATGAGACATTCTCAAAGATGCATATTGCCCATACATTTTTCGATAAGCCGCTGAAATGTTCCAGGAGCATTGGCTAATCCAAATCCCATTCTGTTGCATTCATAAAATCCAAGCTTTCCAACAGGAAATGCTGTTTTCTCTTTATCAGATTCTTCCATCTCTACCTGCCAGTATCCAGATCTTAAGTCGAGCTTTGAGTAATACTTCGAACCACTAAGTGTATCGATAGTATCATCAAATCATGGCAACATGTAGGCATCTTTCCTCGTCTTGGAGTTGAGCACTCGATAGTCTAGGCAAAACCGCATAGAACCATCCTTCTTTCTGACGAGGACTACATTGGAAGAATAAGAGCTATTTGACTCCCTTAGGGCACCAATCTCTAACATCTCTTTTATATGTTGTTTCACTTCCTCATAAAGGCTGGGCGGGATTCTTCTATGAGGAAGTTTAAATGATGTGTCATCTAACAGCTCTATCTTGTGCTTCACAATATCTGTGTTTCCAATGTCTAGTGGACCTGTTGAAAAAACATCTTTCCATTTCCACAAAACTCTTTGAAGCCCCTTTAATTCTTGCACTGTTAAATGAGTAGAGTCTAACTGGACACCAAGATCCTCTGGTGGAGAAATATTTTTCTCTAAACCATCTGTGATATCTGTAAATGAATTCCTCAGTACTGTTACTTCATTTACCTGACATATTTTCGTCTTAGGATTAATTGTTAAAGGTTTGGCTGATATATTACAAATATGCACTGGGAATTTGTAACAATTTCCTTGTTTATCAAGATCCATAACTCTGGGACACACGGTGTAGTTTACTTCATTGTCCATATTCTCGGTGATTACTTGTTGTACCCCAGGGTTGATTTTTCTTGCTACACCATGTATACTTGCACTCTCAAAAGGTGCAACAACAATTTTATGTTTATTTGTTGAACGAACTGTTTGGGAACTGGAGTTTATGTTGTCAAAAGCCATTTTCCATTCCACTGGAATGTTATCTTCATCCTCAGAAAGTAAATGTTTACTTTCTCTGAAGACATTAGTACCAATAAGTGCTGGGCATGACTGATTAAAATCAGTATATGGAACTACCAGAACTGGAACATCAATTGCCACATCTGTTAAAAATGGGAGTTGAATTGAGCATTCAATATACCCAATATAATTCAGTTTCGATCCATCAGCAACAGACACTCTTAAGCCCAACTCATTGAGTGAATGCAAAATTGTCTTCCACTTCATGGATTTATAAAAACTCTGTGATACAGATGTAACCATTGATCCAGTATCAATAAGTGCGTCAGTTGGTTCACTGTGAAAAACAATGTTACCTGTGTTACAAATACCTACTAACTTATTAAGTATATTTTGGATATGACAATCACCGCTCACTGGCTGGCCATCAACAGAGGCGGTCAAGCTTTTGGCTGTGGATTTCTCTCATTGGAATAACCTCTTCCTTTACCTCTCCCTCTATATCCACCAAATGTTTCTTGTCTTTGGTTATATCCTCTGCCTCTATTTCCACCCAAGCCTTGTGATCCATTCCAATATCCACGGCCTCTGCCCCTCTGACCTTGAATATAATTGGTCTGTGGCTGGGTATTAACATTAATATTGTCCAACTTCTCCAGTATGCTTTTAAATTTATCCAGCTTGTTATTCAATTTCTTTTCCAAGGCTTCCATCTTTCTATCCATTTTATTCTCTAAAGTGATAGTGGATCATCTTGTGTGGTACTCTGGATAGCCAGCTGATGTGCTTTCTTCTTTTTCACATCAGGATCATTTTGCAAAGCATCAGCACTTATATCCAATTCTCTTTCAACCATCCGTATCTCCCGGAGAAGTTGATTGTAATTAGTGAGTGTGTCATATTTGTGTCGTGTCTGGCTTTTAAGGTGCTCAGAGTTCAGCGATGTCCAAAACTTATGTCGAAGAAGATCATTATTCGCACCACATACCAAATGTCCATTGTCAATTGCTATCTGAAGCAATGACTCCAGTCTGCAACCAAACGATGTCACAGATTCTCCAGGCTTCTGATGAGAATTAAAAAATTCTTGCATCACCATCTCATTGGTGGACACATTTCCAAATAGAGCATCAAATTTGTCCAAAATACCTGCCACAGAAGCTTTATAACCTAGAGGGATCAACATCTTCCTTGCCGTACCCCTAAGGGATCGTCTCATTGCTTGTACAACCAAACTGTGTGTGACATCTGGATCAGATTCTATACATCTCAAATCTCCACTCTTGATAAGTTATATCTCCTTTCTGTGGTGGTGTATCACCCGAGAACTGTGGAATTTTAGGGAAATATTGTGCACTCGGAGTCACAAGAGATCTGTTAATAGTCTCATTAAACTGTGGTGATATACCTCTACCACGACCTCCGATACTAAATGTATCCTGTATTGATTGTTTTGCGGTACTGATCATTTCTCTCTTTGGCACCACATCATATTTTCCAGTTGCCGACAAAGCTTTAATCAACTCTTCTTCAGACATTGATTGAGTCATTCTGGATATTTGTACAAACTTTTCAAATTGTACACTATAATTGCTCCATACACCTCATTGGTAAAAAAAATATTTTGATAAATTAAAACTTCTTGTGAAAGTAATGTTTAACGCAGCTACAAAAATAATTTTACAACCCAGCTGAGTTCTATTAGAAGTAGAATTGACAAGGTATGTTTGGTTTTTTTTTTTGTTTTGTTTTTTTTGTGTTTTTTATATATATACTATATATATATACTACTCTCCAAGTCAATTCCCAACTAACATATCAATACGTCTGAAGGAAATAAGTTTCCAAATTTCAGCACAAAGGGTTAACTATTTACTATCACTGACCAATGATAGCCAATTCTTCAATGTTAAATCACTGCGGTTAATTTCAACAAGCTGAAAGAAAACAATGAAAGAAAACAATCATTGCTGCTTGAGTCACAGCAGCGAATAAAAATTCAAGAAATCAGAAAAATTTCAATCAGCAAATTTCAACAAACCTAAAAAATTTTCAATCAGACGAAGAAAATCATTGCTCTTTGCTGTTAAATCGCTCTGGCAAATTCCAACAAAACTGAAAAAAAAATTTCAATCTTTTCTGTCCGAGTATTTTATCACTGCAGCAACTTTCAACCAACCTGAAAAAATCTCAATCAGCAAATTTCAACAAATCTGAAAAAATTTCAATCAGCTGAAAAAAAAAATCCTTTGCGGCAAATTCCAGCAAACCTGAAAAAAAATTCAACAAGCTGAAAGAAAACAATCATTGCTGCTTGAGTCACCACGTCGAATTTCAGCAAACCTAAAAAAAAAATTCAATAAACTGAAAGAAATATTGTTTGTTGATTCTGTTGGTCAGCTGATTCTGAAATCATAAGGTGAAAACAGAAAAAACAACACACTTCAAATTATTCAAAGTGGATGATGCTCGGCAAATTCTGAAATACTAAAAAAAATAAACAACCACTTTCTCTCACAACATTCAGCAACAAACAGGCTATGTGTCACGGTAGTGCAATTGTACTGCGCTGATAAATCACTTACAAGTGGGACATGGGGGAGTTTACTTCTGCCACGTAGGTGGCCAAAATATCTTAAGTTCGATAGAGACGGTTCACATATATATATAAATAATCAGCTCCAATAATAAACTAAGTGTCGTACTGAAGGGTTAAGTTATCAACAACAGTCCAAGATTTGTGGTTAATATTGCATGACATACATGCATGTAATATATCACCACAATATAATCAAATGTACAATATATAAAATTGTTCACAGCTCTGGTATTCCAAATTGTAGTACCGAATAATTACTGCAAAATATAAACAACAATCTGTGTCCTGAAAATTATGTTTGACTGAATAAGTTCAACAAAGCAGGTTACATCATGAGGAATGAATGAATTGTGTGTCAGCTATAGAGCAGAGAATGACGCAATCTCAATGTATCACACAATTTTCCATACCAGTCACACAGCTCGATCAAGCCTACATGAATTGAAACAATTGAATTACAAAACAATTTACTGGGTATAATTATTTTGCCTTAAAAGGTTCAAAAAATCACTTCAATACACTAAGCATAATATTCAAAGTGCCTTAATGAGAGAGAAATGTAAAAAAAAAAATTTTTTTTTTTTTTTTTTGGGGGGGGGGGGGTACTTTAAGCAACAAAAGTCATAAGAGTTTAATGTCACTTTTGTTGAAATTGAACTGAGAATCAAATTCAAATAATTACATTACTGTGCATTGATTTTGATAGGAATCTTAAGGGGATTAGAGTTACTGTTAAGCAACAAAGGCTACAGGATTTTAATGTCACTTTACATGGAAACTGAATTGAGAAAATTCAAATTTTTACTGTGACTTGATTATGTGATAAGCCCTACTCCGAGACACCAAAACTGGACAGATACATTCATATTTATGCATGAACTATGTCAAAATTAAATTTTCATGCAGCAATTATTCAATGCATCTCTCAAATTTGAAGTCAGACACTGCTCTGCTACAAATTATACTTGACACTTCTTAACTTGATAACTATTCTATTCTCTCGGCATCCTGTAAATAGTATAATCTTTCAATATATGTTGATTTTTTATAATTTCTGTTGGCTACCACAATCCAATGACACTCACCACATGTTGTGTTGTATCCCACCAGAAATTACAATTGTAAATAAAATACAGTTAACTCAGCTCATCACCGCATTGATAAATTTAAAGAACACTGTTTATTGACAGGTAATTTAAATTGTACAGCACAACACTGTTGGCATTTTGTCCACAGTACTATGAAGCACCAAATTATTATCACTGTAACTTGTAAATGTTATTGTTTTGCACAAAACTGTACCGATGTATTAATATATGATAATTTGAACCAATGTAAGTGAATTCGAATGATTTTAACTCGTTTAAAAAGTATTGACGGCGAGTACAGTCGCGACTGAAAAACCTTACAAAAGTTTACAAACAGAGCATCGTCATTGTTTCATCATGGATATTTCAGCTGTGGCTTTACACAGACGAAACACCGAAACGTAAACACAGATGATAACATCATTAATTATCAAGCTGACTATTTCCAACAACTTACCAAATAAACGCTAAACACAACAGATGATGAATTGCATTGTATGTAGTGTTTAATGGAGTCACTCTTTGAATATACAATTAATAATTGTTGAAAGAAAAGTCAATTGTTTGTTGTTGTTGTCTATAAAGTTTGTATACTGTTGAAAATCACTGGATTTGTCAAACAGTCAGGTTATGTCAAAAAGTTGAACAGTTCACTGGGAGTATATTAAGGAACATAAATACGGGTCAGTTTATTGAAGAATTTGCATTTTGTCGATGTACTGCAGTACAGTTCAGTTCACGGTAAGCTGTACAATTATTAATATTACAGTTTGGTAGTCACAGGATGGTCAACTTACGTGTAGGCCTACATGAAAAAAAAACTCCTTGCGCACTGTCCCAAATGAATCCTTATTGTGTTGTGAACCAACACTCCTTGAAATTTTTTTTTGAATGAACATTAATTTTTTATACCGATACCGGTGTAGCCGAGTAACGTGGAAGTGTTGCTATAGCATTTTCATCAAACTGATTCCACACTGTACACTTTCTGAATTTCTACAGAAAATAGAATTTCCTTTCAAAAGATTTCTCCCATCGACGCCCGAAGAAACAACTTCTTATATTAGAAACATCTTGGCTGGCATTCCCTTAAAAAAGCAAGAGGTGGTAATAAATATTCTGCAGCTTGCGGTGCATATATCTCTTCACAGCATCAAAAGTATACAACTTCCACCATTGCCATCTGAGCCTAATTCGTCGGAGGTGCCATTTGTAACCTTTCTTGGGTTGAAATGTTCAAACTCAAAGTTTAAGGCTCAAAAATATTTATTTAAACAAAACAGGCTGAATAACGTAAATGTACAAATTAGTCCATCATTCTTGTGACGTGGTACAATAAAAATATCAGATATATTCTCGCAAATATAAACGGTGAATCACAATATTAGCGAAAATGGAACTCGTGTTACATTTTCAATCTCACTAGATATGGCGGAACAAACTCAAGCTACCTGACCCTATCGGTCAAGAATGTGGCGGGAGAACGAAGGTGTTAAAACGTCATGCGAGATAAGTGCAGTGTAATGTGAGTTGCATTCATTCACTCAATTCAAGCACACCAAATGATTAACCCTAAGATTATGCTGTGGGCAGCAATAGAAATTAGTTATATACAACATATAACTACACAGACATGGGTTACAATTGTATCACCAGTTAAGATCCAGTTTGAGAGAATTGTGGCATCGCATTCAAAGCCAAAGACTTTGGATGCGATGTCGCAATTGTCTCAGGATCAATCAGCTGTAAATTGTATACAAGACTCTCCGAACAATTCTTCTACATTGTGTTATCAGTGTGACAAACCAATAGAGTTGACAATTAGTAACGCATGTGATAAATGTAATTATATATTTCATTCTGCATGCCTACCTTCTACCAATATCTGTAATGCGTGTGAAGACTCTGAAATGATGGTAAGGTGTGATGATGAACTCTATGATTGTGATAAATGATCGTTGGATGGAAAATCGTCAACAGATGTCAACACGCGAACCAACACAATTTTTTAACAAAATATCACTACAGGTGATAGGTTTGCAACTATAGATGTAAGCAAAAGTTCGAAAGACTTAATGATATCTCTGTGACTTAAGCAGAAAGAGTTATGCAATCTAGAGGCAAATATAAAGAAATGTGATGACGCTCTGCGTAAACAAGAACTCAAAACCAAGAATATAGAGAAAGATAAACAACGTTATGAAACAAAAATAGAAGCTTTAGAGGCAAGAAATAGACAATTGGAAGACTCGTTTGCCAAACTAGAACAGAAAATTACTCAGACTACTTCCGCCGCCTCCCTGCGACATAATGCAAAGACTAACTCAAATGGCGAACTCATATCCCATATTCGAGATAAAGTTACTACTTTTATCCTTCATAAGGTAGACAATGAAATCAACGAATTTATCAACCGTCGAGACAAATTACCTGCTTTGAAGCAACACATTGATGATACAAGTTCTGATATGAACTATATGTATTCACATCAGCCATCACCTCTGAAACACAATTCATATGGAGGTTTTCCTCAGCCAGTTCAAGCGGGACATAATGTGTATTATAGTAATATTCCACAAGTACCAACTATAGAATTCAATACGGTTCCAGTAATTAATTACAATTCCGAACCATCACAACATGATATATTTACCAGTAGCACAAATGATTGTGCAGGTTCTCGTTATTTAAGGAATAAGAGTGTTTTAAAAACTTGGACTACACACACCCCAAGATGGGACGAGGCTAATACCTCATATTTGACATGGCAAGTGTTCCAAGTTTTACCAAAGACTTTAGTACTCAAAGCTGTGACCAACACAAATATTGTACAGTAACTCAACCGATTAGTGACAAGCAGGAGAAGAACTCTTATCATTTTTTGTCCAACCGTCACCAAAGACGGCTACAAAGATAACAGTTAATGCACAGTCTAAAACTGAGCATAATGTTAGTGAACTATCTATAGTCTCTTTTAACTCTTTACCCAACGTAACGCCCAAAACCGGCCAGCGCTATTCTCAAAAATCGCAAATTAATTTTCATTATTTTTTCATTTCTTGTCTCAGAAACATAGGTTATGACCCCTCATTGGAACGAGCTCGTTGAGCTCGTTCCAATGAGGGGTCATAACCTATGTTTTTGAGACAAAAAATGAAAAAAATTGGTTATTCAAGAATTTTTTTTGCAAGTGTCGTCTGCTTTTCATGTTAGGTAAAGGGTTAACTGTCAAAATATCAACACCTCCATGATCTTACTCGATGAAATTGAAGAACTGACAGATATTATCTTGGTTCAGGCGTATTGGCTGTTTGATTGCCAAATTCATAAACTGCAATCCTTATCAAGTATATACAATGCTACTGGTAAAGCTGTCGACTCTGATAATCCACTGATGCCTACTCAGCTACCCCGTGATTATGACGATGTTGCCATTTTATGGAGAAAATCTCTCAACCACCTGATTGGTGTATTACCAGATGGAAATAACAGAATACAGTGTATTAAGGTAAAACTCAAACCCCCACTATTATTAGTAGATGGGTATCTTCCTTGTAAGGGATCTGTTTCTTCAGGGCGACCTAACTGGGAGAAGATCAAGAAGGATACTTATTGCATCTCTGTTGAATCTCAACTTTCATCTCTATATCATCAAGACTTGGATCCTGAGAAATACATACAATCAATACAAAACATCTTGCTTCCAATTCAATTGCTCCACAGCTTAAGATTATCAGACGTAGCAAGATGTTTAAAAGACTACCTCCGGCCATTTGTGAAGCTGTGAAGGTAAAGAAAAAAGCCTTCTATGAGTGGAAACTACATGCTAGCCCAACCGATGCTGAGAATCATGATATTATTCAGAAAAAAATTAACAACACAGTTTTTAAGACACGAAATGAGAGTACATCGTAATGAAGTCAAGCAAGAAATAATGGATGCCAGGTCATCTCATATGGAACTTTTCCACAAGCTGATACGAATACAGAGAGGCCGAACCAATTCCTATATTACTGATCTACAAGTCGGTGTGAATGTATATTCCGGGGACGATATCCTTCAAGGATGGTACGAGCATTTCTACAAACTGGCAACTGGTATGCCAATTACTAAGCTTGATTATGACTATATAAACTACACAAAGAGAGAGAAAAATATGATTCATCATCTCTGCTGTACGACAAGTGAATCTGAATTTACACCTGTTACTGAAACTGAGATTGCTAGTGCAATTAAGATGCTTAATCGTGGAAAAGCTATTGATTCATATGGTATCTCAGCAGAACACATGTGCTACTAAATAAGATTTTTTTTGTTCCTCAGGTAATCTTGTCTCCATTTTGTGATGAGAAAGGGGGGGGGGGGGGGCTTTTTATTTTTAATTGATTTTCAAAACAATTTGAAATTTAACTACCGGACAATATCTAAACAGCATCATCACCATTATTATGAATCTCCTCTTCTACTCTGAAAAACTACCAGACTCTTTGAAGCTTAGGATTCTCAACCCTATTTTCAAGAATAAGGGAGCCCTTAATAATGCTTCTAACTATCGAGGTATTGTAACAGAATCGGTGATTTTAAATGCGCCATAAATCCTTGGCTAATTCTGCCTAGCAGCAATCGCAGACTTCAAACATGTATCACAGCCAAATTATCCCAGTTTTTAATTCTCCAGATCAACAGCTTGTTCGCCAACTTCGTACATCAGGGACTGATCCATTCAACTGCAGGAGTATATCCCGACACCAGTCATTATGTTCCTTGTTGAAATGGTCCTGTTTCTTCACATTCTTCCCCATTTTATTTTTTTTTAAGACTCACTACCTGAGGAAGGTTATGGATTAGTAGGTGTCAAACCCTTCACCAGTAACAGATGTCAACAAAATTAAGAAACAAGTTCACCTTGGATGCCAGTACCTACTTATATCTATAATACATTAGGCAAAACCCAGACCAATGTTGCAAATCCATTTTCCATTTACATTTATTTATTCTAATAGATACCAGGGTCCCGAAAGCTCAGAACTTTTGGTAGTCTGGTATGATACATGTAAATCGAATTTTTTTTTTTTTTTATCAGTCTGCTTTCATAAACATATATAACACTATATATATAAATTGACTCAAATTTACACATATAGACAGATATATATACATTTTCATGCAAATGTGCATGTACAATTTACAAAATGGGTTACAACATTCCTAATGTAATCAAGAAGGGGTGCCATATAACTGGCCAGCATTTTGGTTGGCTAAAGCAACCAAAACAGAGAGAGGAACATTTTTTCTTTTACTCAAATATTCAAACACTGGCAGGAGCATCCATGGTGTATTTATTGGACAGTGGCGAAGAGGCGACAAGTACGGTGAGTCAGATTCAAAAAGAATCTTTTCTACTGGCAACACAGATATGGCTTCTAAGGTGGCAGAATCTCTGAATATACTATGCATGAAACCAAACTTACAGTTTGGTAATATTTGTTGCCAAACTCTGAGCTCATCAGATGATCCCATAAAACAATGTCTATGGACATTTAGATGGGTCAACCCCAGATCTTCAAAAATATGGAGCACTTTCTTTGCCGCTTCGCCATTGCCAGAGTCTCGACAGTGAATCACGACAGCTTTGCTGTATTTCTCTGCCAGGGGTAAAACTTGGTATAGAAACTTTTCTTGACTCAATAATTTTCTTTCCCTACATGCCTCTCCATCTCCACATAGAGGTCTACATTTACAGGTAGTAGTTAAGTCTATACCAATTTCTCCTAGTCCTACACAAGTAGGTAGTCTCAAATGGGACTCTATTTTTTTTAAATAGCGATTTACAGAGCAGGAATCCACTAAATGAGGATGTAAACCAAATGTTACATAAATTCGCTTATCAGCAGATAACTGTTTTTCCCAAAATCTCCACTGCTCTGGAAAAACATAGTTGGCAATAGCCCCAACAAGAGGTAACCTCTTAGATTCTCTAACTTGCGACTCAATTTGTAGAAGTGAAGTTTTCCCTGATCTTTTTAGTAGTTGGTCCAAATGGAAATGGCTATCAATAATAGGAATGTTCACAGCAGGAATATCTTCTGTCAGTTCTGTTGTAGCGGCCATTCCATTATATAAGAGAGGAGTTTCCAACCTACTCACTTCATCTCTTTCATCAACATCTAACTTGGCCAACATCTCCGAAAAAATTCTCCAGTGTGCAAGAGTAATAATGGAATTAGGTGGAGAGACAGAGAACTCTGAAGGTTTTTCCATGTCTTGAACAGTCAAATACTATTCCATAACAGCCCTCTCTTCTGTCAAAAATGGATTTGGAGTCTTCTCAGCTGGATAAAGTTTATGTATTAATACATATCCAAAAAGATCTTCTAAACTGCTTAAAGCAAAGGCTTCTCTAAAATAATGGAACAATCCATTTATAAGTAATATCCAGTGTCTGAGCTTATCGTCATTGAAGCCTGCACCATAAGAATGGTCTTCCTTCTCCACATGTCTTTTCTTTAGAAAGCAGTTAACCCCTTCTTGCTTTCTGCACTGCCAACAGGCTGTCTTGGCTGCCACATACCAAGGCAAATGACATGTTACCACATGTCTCTTTAAATTTCTTTCTCTTGCTCCACATATATGGCATGGTCTGTGTGTTGTTCCTGATTTTTTCACTTCAATTATTCTTTCATCCTTAACTTCTAAAAGTATATCTGAAGCATTTGCTGAACTCTCTTCTTCCGAAAACACTTCACCCAGAACGACAAATTCTTCAAGTCCATTTGAAGTGTGTTTACTTGACTCATCTTCTTCCTTATTTTCATTATTTACAACATTCACTAACCCAGTCTCATCATAATCAGGAACAAAGTAGGCCTCATCTAAGTCATCCATCTGCAACATAATATATACACGAGTCTGAGGACAAATTCTACATTGATGTGGGTTAGTGTGACAGAGCAACTGTGTTCATTGTGCATAAAAAAAAAAATGATTTGCATGCATAATGTGCTTCATGTTATTACTGAACATAATCTTTGAACTTGACTGGTGGTTTTGTTTTTCTCCCTGTCCTTGTTATAACTGGGTGAGCTTTAAACAAATTTGAAAGATCATTTTCATCAATGATGTCCTCAGTGAATTCTTCTGTTGGAGCTATCACCTTTTCTTGTTGTGACTCATCTCTTGATTCTGTCATCGATTCTTCATGAAAAAGGTTATGTCGCAACCTTCTTAACCATAATGGTAATTCTGCATCTCGACACCTTTTCAGTCGATCGTAATGCAGCATATATGTACCTTTTCTGTCTTGCACTTTATAGAGTGGCGATCTGTTTTCTGTGACCAAATATGGTCCTGCCCAAGGTGCTCTCAGTTTACTGCTTTGTCCCACTTTGGTTGTAGAATCTTTCTTATAAACAATATCACCTATTTCATATTGGCTCTCATGGGTACGCAAATCATAATCCTTTTTCTGATGCAATTGAGCTTGACCTAAATTCTTGCGTGCAAATTGATGAATTTTTGGAATTACCTCATTCAGATGAAGAACCCAGTCTGCAGGCGTATATTCTTCAGAATTAATTTCATGTGTGCCAAAAAGTAAATCTATTGGCTGTATTACTTCTCTGCCTAGCATTAGTCTGTTAGGTGTAAAACCAGTTTGTTGATTTTCCATAGAATGAAGTGCCATAGCTAATAAAGGTAAGTCTCTGTCCCAGTCTTTGCAATGTCCCTCTATAAAACATCTAATCATTTGTAGTAGTGTTCTGTTGTAACGTTCTACCTGACCATTTGATGATGGGTGATATGGTGTAGTCCTGGTTTTTGCAATCTGCAGCTGCTCACACAAGGATTTAAAAAGACTACTTTCGAAGTTCCTACCCTGATCAGTATGAACTTCCAAGGGGCAACCAAACGTTACAATAAAATGAAGAATAAATTTATGTGCCACTTGCACAGCTGATTGATCAGGTAATGCAGTTATCTCTATCCATTTCGTAAATTCATCAATCATCATAAGAACGTAAGAATTCCTACATTTACTTGAGTTGAATGGCCCCAGAATGTCAAGATGTATTCTTTCCATTGGGAATCCCGCATGGAAGGATTTTAGTGGAGCTCTATGTGTAACATTAGATTTCTTCTGTTGATTACAGGTTTTACAGGACTGGACATAAGCTCTACAATCTGCAGACATATCGTGCCACATAAATGACTGTTTCAGCCTCTGAAGAGTCTTGTTCTGTCCTAGATGACCAGCAGATTTTATATCATGGCAGTAATGCAGAATTTCTCTTTTAAGTGTGTCTGGAACAACTAAAACCAAATCTCTTTCGAGTTTGTTCTCCCATCGGTATACTAAAATACCTTCATAAAACTGTAGTTGAGTTCTACACAACCAAAGTGCTTTAACACATGGACTGCAAAGGTATAATTCACTTTTTTCAGGAACAATATCATTTTCTAACCAAAACATTATTCTTCCAATATTTTCATCTTTTTGTTGTAGCTCTCTCAAATCTGTTTTGGTATATGGTTCAAACCAGGTTACACGTGCAATTTGTACTGCTTGCAAGTCTTCTAAAACTTGTTTCTCTTTTGAAAAAGGTTGTTCAAAATGAGGTTTAAAATTATTTGAAGATGACTTCAATGCCAGAGGAATAACATCATCCACATCTTCGGCAAACCTTTCCCACTGCATATGTGCTCTAATACAATAGTGGCATCCTTTACATAGTAAAGTTTCAGGTGTTTTTCCAGCCTCATAGCAATCACATTCTTCTAAATCATCGGAAATGCGAGATAAACTGTCTGCATTAGTATGCTGCTTCCCAGGTCGATGTATAATTTTTATATCATATTGGGATAATTCCTCTATCCACCATGCTAGTTGACCTTCTATATTCTTAAATCTCATCATCCAGACGAGGCTATTATGGTCTGTACGGACAAGAAATTTTCTACCCAGAAGATAGTGACGATAATGTCTGCAAAATTTCACAACAGCAAGGAGTTCCTTTCGGGTGGTGCAGTACTTGCGCTGAGCAGGAATCAGAACATGACTTGCATAGCCAATAACTTTTATTTGTCCGTCTTGTATCTGAGATAATTCTGCTCCTATGGCTTTGTGTGAGCCATCTGTATCAAGTATAAATTCTCCAGTAGGTGTTGGATATGACAGCAAAGGAGGTTTTACCATCACTTTCTTCAAATGGTCAAAGGAATCCTGGTGCTCTTTCAGCCAAATAAACTGCTTCTTTGGTGATGTAAGCTCATAAAGTGGAGCACTGAGTTCTGCAAAATTTCTGATATGGTCCCTATGATAATTGACGAACCCAAGGAATGCCATCAACTCCTGTTGTGTCTTTGGTACTGGCCACTTGGCCAGTGTCTCAATTTTACTTGGAGCTACTGCGATTCCGTCACTGTTAACAAGCTTTCCAAGGAATTCAACTTCTTCCTTGAACAGTCGACATTTCTTTGGTTTCAGTTTCAGATTATTTTGACGAAATCTAATAAAAACATTTTCTAGGTGCTTCAGTGCAGTTTCAAAATCAGAACCCAGGACGACAATATCGTCAAGATAGACCAGAAGCACCTTCCACGTCAATCCTCATAGCACGAGTTGCATGGCACGCTGAAATGTGGCAGGAGCATTACACAATCCGAAACTCATACGTGTATGCTCAAATAATCCGTACTTAGTTATAACTGCAGTCTTTTTTCTGTCACATTCTCGAATTGGTATCTGGTAATAACCTGATGCCATATCAAGTGTGGAAAAATATTTTGTTCCCGACAGCGTGTCCAAACAGTCTTCAATCAAAGGTAGTGAGAAGTTATCTTTCACTGTTTTTGAATTCAGTGATCGAAAGTCTACACACCAGCGAACACCTCCATCCTTCTTTCGCACTATTACAGGTGCTGCAGCCCAATCAGACATAGATGGTTGGATTATTCCAGCATTCAACAATTTTTGTAGGTGGCTGTATTCCTGTTCTTCAAATCCAATAGGTGTGCGCCTAATCTTATGTTTTATAGGTGGATTATCTCCTGTGTTTATTTCATGTTCCACACTCTCTAAGCATCCCAGATCAAAGTCGTGACTTGCAAAAACGTCTTGGTATTCAACAAGTAATTTTGCTACCTCTAAACTTTGATGATTTGTCAGATTTGTAACTGACTGATCAAAAAGTTCTTGTAGGTGAGATGGCATTTTTTCATGTGATATAGAGGAATTTTGCTCTTTATTTGCATGAGCCTTTATATTGACAAGTTGAAGTACAGAAGGTTTGAAGTCATAGAAACTTTGAACTGATTCCGTCCCTCTATTGTCAATTATTTTGGAATCAGAAATGACAGATTGAAAAGCAGAAGGCTCGAAGTCACAGAAACTTTGAACACAGTCTGCATCTCTTTTATCATTACCTGTATCCCTCAATGATCCAAACTCACTGGTTTGAGTAACACTCGCTACTTGTGTGTCTTCATGGCAGGGAAGAGATTCGAAGTCATTGAAACTTTGATCACTCTCCTCATCTAAACTTTCTGCAGTGCCAACCAAGGTGTGTTTCTTCAACTTCAAGAAGCAATTGGTGTCATTAATAGCCTTGACAACCACATGTCCTCCACTACCAATTGCTGATGATAATAGGATACCATTTCTTTGATGGACTGGCTCAAAAATAAAAGAAGAGTCATCAAATATTGGACTTTCTACTTTCAGGTCCACAAACGAAATTGTGTTTGGTGGTAAAGGAACTGCCTTCATCACTACAACTCTTGCTATTGGTATTTCAGTATTGGAGTCAGCTCTCTTGAATGTTGCCTTTACCACTTCATCTTCAATAGTTACTGTGTTGTTCCTTAAATTTACCACACATCCATTAGCCTGGAGGAAATCTAAGCCCAAAATAAATTTCTCTCCAATGGGTGCAACACAAACATCCCATTTAAGGATCTTAGATCCAATCTGTATCTTGATATTTGGAATAATTCTTCCAATTACAGGCTGGCTTCCAATTTCCTTCAATATCACCTGGCTGGCCATTTCAGTTGAATCTTTATAAGAAGACTCAAAAAATTGCTCATCCATCAGAGTCGATATGGCGGCAGTATCTACAATTGCAGAAGCATCTTCATTGTTGACTCTAATAGGTATTATTAGAGATACTCCATTTACTCTATTTACATATATTTCAGGCAAATCAGTATATTTACAACTAGAATCTCCATTCTTTCTGGAATTATTTTCTTTTAAGGGGCCCCTTTGGCATTGGACCAAGCGTTGCCCTGTGCACTCAGTCCGCTTTGGTTTAAATCTTTCTGTGCGGTGACTTCAGGATTCTCACAGTCCTGTCCATTCTGTTTTGGAAATTTTCTCCAAGACTGGTTGGTTTTGTTATTTCCCCGATAGGCATTCCTTCTTTGATTGTTATTTTGCCTCCATGGTTGTCTTGCTGCAGGCGGTCTGTAAAATCTATCTGTATTCTGATAGCTGCTTTCTTGGAATTTGTTTTTCATAAAAGAAGTCATATCCTGCACCATCGTTTTCAATGACTCGACCTCTTTCTCCAAATTTGATGAATTTCCTTGCGAATCTGCTTTATTGACAGAATAATCAATGTCAACTTCGCTGGAGTCTGGGTCTATGAATGAGACTTGCCGCTGATGGAAGTTTGGGCGAAAACCAATGATAGCTCTCTGGTTGGCTATAGTCGCTTTCATGTATTTGAGAGCTTTTAAAATATTTGGAGGATTTTTTTCCATTACAACCTTCACTGCATCCTTATCTCGGCAGCCACGCAAAAATACCTCTGTGGAAATCTGCTCCACTGTTCTTCTGTCTGAATCTGGGTATCCATCTAAAGTGAGTAAATGTACCCTGTGTGAAAAATCTTCTAGCAATTCTTCTTCTCTTTGTTTTAAGAACTGAAGCTGTCTGCGAGCAGATGTTGGTGCCTCCTTGCGGCTGAATCGACGTTTCAATTCATGTTTCAACTCATGATAACCCAAATGATAGCCCAATACATTTGCATATTCCAGGGCATCTTCTGATAAGCAGTCATACAGCCGATTTAATCTCTTTCTTCAATTCCAATGCCTATCTTTAGCAGTCCTTTCAAATTTAAAAATAAAAGGCTCCCATTTCATTGTTCCCTTTCCGTTAAAAACGGGCAATTTTTGTAACTGTGGACTCCTGCTTCTACTTCTTCTTCGAGAGTGGTGTCTTCTATGACGATAATGTCCATATGAACTGTCGCTTTCCCCATCACTTGAGCTTGTTGATGAGCTTGACCTGTAGTCATCTCTAAAATGTCTTTTATGTGGCGATTTACTTGAGTAGCTAGATGAACTACTAGAAACATAATCTTTTCTACTAGAATGACGTTGTCCATATCTGTTATCACCTTTATGAGAGTCGGAAGAGCTGTGATCAAATCGATTACTTCTTCGATGATGATGTTTTGAACTAACTCGTTCATCCGAGTCATAAGGATCTGATGAACCACATCTTCGTGGTCTATGGCTGCTTTTCTTTTGTTTTGTTTTCTCTGCTATCCTATCATCTTTGGGTTGATTATTTTTTGTTTCGTAAGGCTTTCACTTATTGTCAGCTAATAATTGTTTGTTTCGTAATCCAATGCCATGACCTATTTTTTCGGGTTCCTTAATTTCATCTTCTGACTCAGTACAATCTGATCTGATTCTGGTTTTGATTCTAATTTGAATTTAAAAATTTCTTGTGATGTTTTGGCACTACTTAGTTTCTTGGTTTCTCCATATTCATTCCTCACTGGAGTGGATAGTAAGTGCTTCTCGGCTACATTTTCTCTTTCAATCTTCTGCTCTTCTAATGCCAAATATAATGTTTTATAATCTCTATCAAACTTTTCTCTCATTTTATCCATTTTTGTAGTTGTGTCCCTTTTAATTGCTTCCAGTCCACGCCTATACATCTCGAGTTCTGTTTCAGCAAATAATTTAGCAGCCAGTAAATCTGCTTTTTCTTTCTTCCATCTCTCTCTCTCTCATTCTCTTGTTCTATTTTTATTTTTTCCATTTCTGTCTTCATGTCTAGAATTATTTGGTGGAGACTTGAGGACATTTGTTCTTTTGTTTGTGGAGAATGAGTGTGTCCACCAAATAAATGATCTGGACTGGCAATAGGTGACTTTCTGGGAATTTTCAAAGAAATAACCCCTTCACTAATCCAATTTTCCCAAAAAAGAAGCAGCTATGCCTGTCTCTCTTTCAAGATCCTCGAGTCTTAAATAACCTGCTGCTTGTCGATAATCATAAAGCCTCTTTGCTTTTATTGGTCCAATATTTTGTAAATGTTGAAAGTCATCTAAGGGAATTGTTTGCAAATTAAGTGCCATAGTGTAAATGAAGTGTAGAGAAACAAACAATACCTATACTATAAATTAGTTTGAGTGAAAACCAATTGTATTTATACAAACTTCAAACACAATAAACACAAATAAACACAATAAAAGTTGTGTTTTAACTTTCACAAAATTTTTCAAAGATTACTTTTAATCATTTGAAAAGGAAAATACTTCAAAGAAAAAAAAAAATAATAATAACTTCAGAAGTATTCATTTTCAGTGCATAGATTTTATTATGGCCCCTCTGTGTTTCCATACTTTCCATACTTTCGAAAAGAAACACAAAAATGTAAACATTCACTTTGTCATTATTTATGTTGAAAATTATGCACTGTATTTTACAATATATACATTTATTATTAGCACATTAGAAATCATTGAAATGAATCAAATAAACTCATAGCTATCTGAATTTCAGGAATTTTTATCAACAAGTGTCAGATCAAACTTTCATTTTTCTACAACTAATTTTTATATTTTTCGGCATTTTAATTTTATTGAATTGAATTTGAATGAACGTTAATGAGAAAGTTAAATTCGTTTCAAAAGCAAGAACTTTTGGAACGATCCCTATGAAAACAATTCAAAATTCAAAATAACCGTTACTAGGGACGCCGAATTCTAACATTTTTCATGAGATTTCCTCGCGTTTCCAATTGATCTCGTCGCCATTTGTAACAGAATTGGTGATTTTAAATGCACCACTCACCATAAATCCTTGGCTAATTCTGCCTATCAGCAATCGCAGACTTCAAAACATGTATCACAGCCAAATTATCCCAGTTTTTAATTCTCCAGATCAACAGCTTGTTCGCCAACTTCGTACATCAGGGACTGATCCATTCAACTGCAGGAGTATATCCCGACACCAGTCAATATGTTCCTTGTTGAAATGGTCCTGTTTCTTCACAGTATCACCATCACCCCTGTAATGTGTCGAATTGTTGAAGCAGTGATAAAAAAACAGGATCAACAAGCATATAATTGCTGTCCAGAATCCACTTCAAAGAGGCTTTACTACAGATTCATCTCCGATGAACTGTGCTCTGATAGTCGAGGAATGGTGCCGGCACAATATGGACATTAACAGACCATCATATGTTGCTTTTCTTGACGCTAAATCAGCGTTTGATGGCGTAATCCATGATAACCTATCGAAGAAACTGTTTATGATTGGTATTGAAGGTATGGAGTGGCTTATGTTGAACAAATTATATGAAAACTCCACACCGGTAGTTAAATGGAAAGGAAAACTTAGCAATACCTATATCAATAAACAAGGTGTACGCCAGGGCGGTGTCTTGAGTGCTGACCTATATAAAGTCTACATTAATGACCTACTGAATCGTATATCAATCGGTGAATCTGCAACTATGATCGGTAAGATTAATATCTCATCTCCTACGTGTGCGGATGATGTCACCCTACTCAGCTCATGTCCTGACAAATTACAATGAATGATCGATACGTGCTACGATTACAGAAGCAAAGAAGGTTATCTGCTTCAACCACAGAAAAGCGTCATATTGAATGTACAGACTACAAAAAAGAAAGTACAAGAAGATAGAGATTGGTATATTGATGAAGAAGAGATGCCAATTGTTAAACAGACTACCCATATGGGAATTCGGCGCACTGAGAGAGGACAGCAGTAAGCCTCAGTTGATGACAACATTAAAAAAGCTACTCGAGTGGCCTATGGTCTTATGGGTGCATGCTTGCATGGTGAGAATGGTGTAGATCCGAAGACGGCTTTTGCACTTTTCCGATGTTACATTATACCCCTATATACATATTCCTTGGAAGTCATTTTATCAGAAGGGAAACAACTGGATACACTCGAGCGACACCACAGAAAAATGATTAAACAATTACTCTGTCTTGCCAACAATACTGCCAATCCTGCTATTTTTATTCTGTCAGGGCTTCTTCCGCTTGAGGCAATGATCCACAAGAAAGCACTTGCGCTTTTTGGAAGTATCACCCGGCTTCCATCGGCTGCCTGTGAACAACAACTTGCTCTTCATCAATTACAAACCAGTCACAGCTGGTTTATTGCCATTCAGAAGATATTACAACAGTACAAGTTGCCTGATGCTCTTCAAACACTACATAATCCATATCCAAAGGGTGTCCTGAAAACTATGATCAACCAAGCTGTAGATAAATACTGGAAAGAGAAAATCCTGGCTGACGCAATACTATATCCATCTTTGAACAATTTATCTAAGATTTATAATCCTGGAAAATGTCACCCAGCAATCATTTCATCTGAATGGAGCAGCAGAGATCATACTCGAATACCAGTGAAGAACAAGATCTTAACAGGCACCTACATTCTACAGTCTAATCGTGCAAAATGTAATAAAGGAGAAGTAGATCCCACCTGCCTTTTATGTGGATCAGCTCCAGAGAATCTAGAACATTTCCTTCTGGAATGCCAGTACCTTCAATCAACACGAGAACCAGTCTTATCAACAATCTGTCAAAGTATCAAGAACCTTGGTGATTTCTATCCTACTGTTAAAGAACACTGTCTACTACACTTTATTACTGACCCCTCAGTTATCCCAATAGTACTGACATTGATGAATACGGTATAAATCAGTTACATTTCCAAACAAGAAGACTTTGTTATAACCTTCATAGACATAGATACCAAGGACCTAAATTGCTAGGTCTGCCTTGCAGGGTTAAGGGCTGACACACACAGGTTGTAATCAATTAATTATCAATTATCTCCAGATAGGTAACAGGTAACAGATGGCACTATGTAAAAATGGTGTATAGCTCATACTTGACATTGTCAAGTTGAGCTAAAAATCATGCTTACCTTTCTGCAAGAATAAAACCATTGTCTTCAATTACAGGAACACGGGAAAATGGGTTAATTTTTCTGAATTCATCCCTAAATTGTTCACCTACAAAGAGAAAGGCAATTCTACTTGCATCCACTATGCTGGAATTCCAGGGTGATGCTTGGTTGCTGTAAAGTATATATGGATATAGGAGTGTTTGGGGGATGTTCAATTCAGAGAATATACATGTAGTCTGGTATAATTAATGGATATTAAATTGTACTTACTTGGGGTTGGGAATCTGTGTTTGGGCTACTGCAGGAGTGCTTTATTGGGACTTGGGCCATGTAAAGGTTTGAATGGGTAGCATATACTGTTATATGCTTGATCAAGTGCCCCGAGGCTTATTACAAGTTTTTGGAATGTATACTTGAAGGAAGAAATCCTTAATTTTTTCAATATTTTTTCGCTTTTTGTTGTACTTTTTGCCTGCTTCCAAACCTTATCTGTCCTTCTTATAAGTGTAATAGAACAACTGCATCCCCCGTTCTATGAGCCAACCCTTCCAATAAAGTGGCCGGACCTCATGCTGAGAAGTTTTTGTAAATGAGGTGGCTGGCGAGGCAATCAAAGACCAGTTTCGTTTGGATCTGTGTGACAAAAACTTATCTGGGAGCGCGGAAGGTGTGAAGAGAAATACTGTGGGATGGGATCGGCGTGCCGTTTGAGTGGTCTTAACATTCATCATCATCTCTATATATTATTCATCTGCAATTGTAAATAAATATAATATAATTTTAAAAGAACGAGTATCTTGTTGGTAAGTTTTACGTTGGTGGCAGAGGTCAGATGGCTTGGATTGAAGAAGATTTTGTTTAGGTAGTATGTGGTGATAAAATTCATTTTCGTTCTTCACCCGCACGTTGCAAATGTGTGAAATAAAATGTAAACAGAAATATTCTGTAAACAGTCATTTTACAAGTATCGCCTTTGAAAAACAATTCTTATTCATGTCAGAGAAACCACCTGTGTTCATCCTCGTCGAGGATTCAAGAGCCTCTGGTTTCCAGAACTTTAATTATCCAAATTTTGAGTTCATTCCAATAATTCAGCGTGGTGCAGTAATTGCTGACTTGATCAATGAAAAATTATGTGTTATAAAGAAAGTAAAGAAATCTCATGAAACCATAATAATAAAAATTGCTTGTGTCATTAATAAGGGGACTGGACTTTTTCGCCGAAAGTACATTTCGCCGGAAGGAAAAATTGGGACAGTTTGCCGAACATTTTGACAATTCGCCGGAAAAAAGCTGGACCTTTCACCGAACTTTTGGACACTTCGCCGAAACTTTGACACTTCACTGAAAAAAATTCTATTCGCCAGAAAATATCAGACAGTTCGCCAAAATAAATTTTTCGGCGAGTTGTCTGATATTTTCCGGCGAATAGTCTTTTTTGTCTATTTGCCGCCAAATATCAGAAAGTTCGCCGAAATAAATTGTCTCGATATTTTCCGGCGAATAGTTTTTTTTCGGCGAAGTGTCCAAGGTTAATTCTTAGTGATTTTTCTGGAAATTATAAACAACAACAGAAGTTTATTTTTATTATTTTTATATCGAAAGAACATCATTGCAAACAACACAAAACAGTAAAAGCAGTAAAGGAAACATGGTAAATATAAATCATGGTATGTGATCAGCTTGTATTGTCAAGTTTATGTCACTTGGATTTGTTGGTCTAGTACCTTGACGTATGCGATTTGCCATTCTAATGTATGAATCCACCTTTGGGAGTGTAGAAGCCAGTCAATTATTCATTATTATTTATTAGAGTTTAACGATACATTAACAGCCAGGGTCATATCATGTCGGTGACAGTTTTACAGATTGAGGAAGCCGGAGTATCCAGAGAGAACCACCGAGCAACAACGAGCAGCTGTCAGCTCTCCAAAGAAGTTAGTGCATCGGCTGGAAGATGTGCACCGATTGCTTTAATCACTATTGTTGATGCGGAAGCAAATGGGCGCACTTCAGCCTCTGATCTGACTTGTGACCTAACTTCTGGAAACATAACCTGCTGAAATCACTTTCGTAAACTGTGAACAATAACTTCGTTTTACTTTGGATTTGCTGCAGTTGATTGAAGAAAAAATAAAACATATTGTGAAAGTATCTGTAACTGAATGGTCTGTAAAGAATTATTACCAGTATCATCGAGAAATTTGGCGAAGTGTCTATTTTAAAAACTTTATGTTCCGGTGCGCTGTCTTTTTTATTGGAGAAAAATTAATTCGGTGAATTATCTCTTTTAAAAACTTTATGTTCCGGCAAAGTCCCTTTTTTATTGGAAAAAAAAAAAATTTCGGCGAAAAATTTAAGTCCCGGCGAACTGTCTTTTCCAGCGAAATGTACTTTCGGCGAAAACTGCAGTGTTCATTAATAACTTTACAGTGTTCATTAATAACTTTACAAAATTTTCTAGGTACAAAAATGGCAAAATATTTAAGATATAATTCAGAAGTGACACATAATCACTTTTTTGATGAACTGAAAAACTTTAAAAGAAAAATCAAGAGCTGTTGTTCACGAGCTGTTGTTGGTTTTGTTATCATTCCAACTTTGTCTTTTCAAAAATATAATAAATATAAAAATGGCAGCCACTTCAATTTAAAAGAAGAACAAATTAACAGTTACCAAGTGAAATTAGACGAAAATCTGAATTCGTTAAATTCATCTTTGGAATTAGAAAACTCTCGAAAACAAACTGACTTAATAACAGGATGTTGTACAGTTTCCAGGCATAACAGCATTTCTAAAAGTTCTATTAGATGCAGAAGGGGAGGAAAGCGTAGAGTGATAAGAAATTGTTTCAATCAACTGTATGATAGTCTACATGCTTCAACTAAATTAAAAGAAAAATGGCACAAGAAACTGTTGAAGGCCGTTGAATGTGAAGTGGAGTTCATTCCAGAGTACTATTTAAAATCGATAAAAGTTCAAATAGACAATAATAACAGTGATAGCACAAGTGATCTGGAAAACCATTGCGAGACACTCAGCCAAGAACATCAGATTGGGATTTCACAATTAAAGAGTGTAAGTTTAACATTCAGCATTTGGTAAGATTCTTATTTAAACTTTGACAGTAAAATAAAAAGGATGGCTGAAGAAGATGAAACGGTGAGTGCAGTAAAGAAACCAGTGGTTATGCCTGATATTTTCAGGGCAGAGGGAGACGATGATTGGGAGGATTGGTTGTGTAATTTTGATGCATGTGCCGAGATTAATGGTTGGAATAAAAGCCTAAAATGTAAATTTCTTGAGGGTGAGGTTAAAGGATTCAGCTTATAAAGTTTATCAAGATTTGAGTGACCTGAGTACAGTATGTGGAGAGTGGATTGTAACTAAATCACTCATGGAGTGGAGTTATCACCGAAGCTATAACTTTCAAATTTTGTACATATCGACAAAAAACATAAGCAATGTTTCAGCCAATGGACCTCCGGGTTTAACCCGGAGGTCCATTGGCTGAAACTTTGCTAGTGCTGGTTATGCTTTGCAACAAATTTGCAATTATTCCTCGGGTGGAATATCCACTCCACGGGTGATTTAGTGATAATACACTCTCCATGTACTGTAAGTCAGATTGGAGAAAACTTTGTATAACGTTCGAGAAATGGTTTTGTGGTTCTCGGGAGCCACAATTGTATGAATCAAGATTTTTGTCAATATCCAAACAATCTGGGGAAACACTGTTAAAATTAGGAAATAAAATTCGTACTTTAGCAAGAAAAGCTTATTCAGACATTTATGCTGACCTTCATGGTGAATTGGCTTGTGATCAGCATTAGATAATGTTGACATGGCTTAAAAAGTTAAGACATAACTTACCCCGAAACCTAGATGATGCCGTTTACATGGCCATAGAATGGCAGTCCATAGAAACAGACGTTAGGGTTAGTATAAAACGGGAAAACCGATCACCACAAAATCCTGTCTGTGTTAAACTGTCTCAAACAGATGCCTCTGTACAGGAAGAAAGTGAACTATCAGCAATTATGAAAGAAGTTCTAATATTATTGAAAGAGAAAAGAGAAGTTGGAAATATAAGAAGCAAGCCAAGATATCACCAAAATTTTGAAAAAATTGTTTGCTACAAATGCAGGAAAGAGGGTCACGTTCAACGACAGTGTTCAAAGTCTAAAGTGTGCTATAATTGAAGGGAAGGTGGCCATATCAAGTCACAATGTAAGAAGAACTCAAGTATGGGAAACGAGTGGTAGCCGATGTTGTAGGTCAAACTTCGGTAATGGATTTTTCAGACCCAAATGGTGAAGAGCAAAAGGGATTTCTTGCAACTGATCCAGGAATGTCTCTGTATTGTATCGGATAATTATTAATAGAACTAGATTGAAACTTTTCGTTGATACAGGGTCAGGATACACACTGGTAAATTATGACACTTTTAAAGAACTTCGGAAAAAGGGTCAAGCTATTGAGGTGATTGCATTTCAGAAGAGAGTAGTCTCTGCTAATGGTGAGCCAATAAATATTTTGGTGCAGCCGACTTAGAAATGGTAATTAATGGAATTGGTTGCCAGCAGAAGGTATTAATAGTCAAAGATCTGGCTCAACAATGTTTACAGGGAATGGACTTTCTTTGGACAAATAGGGTGGCATTACGATTAGTTTTTCAGCAGTTAACTATGACTATACATGGTAAACAATATCGTTTGAAAGCTATTCATGATGGCTCAACTGTATGTAGAGCAGCATTAAAAGAAACTGTAAACATACCAGCTGGCCACGAAATGTTTGTACCAGGTAATATAAAAAAGAAGTCACAGAGGAATGTTCGGAGATGGTACACAACTGTTTGAGCCCTCATCAAAGTTTAGCAGTCAAGGAGTCTTGGCTGCACATGTTTTTACGTCAGGCAGCACAAATGTGTACTTAGAATGTTGAATACCACCCCTTATGATGTGAAGCTGTTCCAAAATACTACAGTTGGACTTGTGACTGCTGTTGTTGAAGCTGTGGAACTTAATGAATTCTCTTTGGAGCAACAGGTAGTAAGTAGCTCCCAGAGAAGAACATTCTGGTAGAAATTCTCAAACTGAAAATATCAGAGGTCAAAATGTTTTCTCCTCAGGGCAGCAGCTCCAATAAAGGGAGACATAAATGACCAGATACAACAACTCAAAGAAAAACTTAGAGTATTGCTTAACATACCATATAATGTAACTAAAGAACAACATGAGAAGTTGGTTCTACTCATTGATAAATTCCAAGATATATTTTCAACCTCACCTGATGACTTGGGTAGGACAGATATTATTAAACACAGAATCAACGCATGGGAAGAGGCAGCTATAAAACAAACACCTCGCCGAATTCCCTGGCACCCGTGGGAAGAGGTGAAGACTTTGATTGACGGGATGCTTCAACAGAATGTCATTCGTCCCTTGCAAAGTCCATGCTCATCACCAATCGTCTTGGTAAAGAAGAAAGATAATACGACCTGATTTTGTATCGACTTTCGTCGAATCAATGATTTAACTAAAAAAATATGTTTATCCTCTACCCAGGATTGATGACACCTCAGATAGTTTGTCTGGAACAAGTTATTTCTCAACACTAGATTTATGTAGTGGATACTGGCATGTTGAATTAGAAGAGAAAGACAAAGAAAAGACAGCCTTTTCTTCACCATTTCTGTTGTATGAATTCAACGTGATGGCATTCAGATTAACGGGAGCTACGGCAACATTCCAGCGTTTAATGGAATGGGTCATGAGAGGGTTACAGTTTGAAATTTGTCTAATTTACTTAGATGATGTAATTGTACTTAGTTCCAATTTGAAGAACATCTCAAAAGATTGGAACTTAGTATTCACTAGATTTCGAATGAGTGGGTTAACGTTAAAGCCCCAAAAATGCCACTTTGCTGCTAAGTGTTAAGTGTTTAGAGTACATTATTTCAGAAAAGGGATCCTGACAAGATTAGAGTAATTAAGGAATGGCCTCGACCCCAAAATATTCAAGAATTAAGATCTTTTGTCGGTCTTTCTGGTTACTATCGTCAATTTACCCGCAATGTTGCTGATATTTGTCCTCCGATGAATAAGTTAATGGGGGAAATAATCATTCACATGGACTTCACAGTGCGAGGAAGCATTCGAGACATTGAAGTTAGCCTTAACTAGTTCACCTATACTAGCTTATCCATCAAGTGATGGCAATTTTGTGTTGGATACTGATGCATGTAACCAGTACATATGAGCAGTACTCTCTCAAGAACAAAGTGGTAGCCTGAAAGTTGTAGGATATGCAAGTAGATCTCTTACTTAGAGCGAGAAAAATGATTCTGTTACTAAGAAAGAACTCAAGCATTAGTGACTTGTATTAAACAATTTTGTCATCTATTGGGTCATCCATTTCAAGTTAGAACAGATCATAAAGCTCTTGCATGGCTGTGGAACCTTAAAGACCCCTGGAAGAAGTTGCTCGTTGGAAAGCCTATTTAGCAGAATATGAAATGAAAATTATTCATAGAAATGGGAAAACTCATACCAACGCAGATGCTTTATCGCGAAGACCGGGAACTACAAGTGTGGAGAATGAGGGAAATTCAGAAATTGAGGAGGAAGAAATGTTTTGTCGATTAAATTTAAACCAAAGTTGGATTGGAAGGAATCACAAGCAGCTGATGTAGATATTACTGTAGTTATAGAGTTGATAAATCAACAGAAGGATAAACTTGTGGTTCAGGAAGGGATGTCAACAAATTGAAACGATTACTAGGACAGAAGAAAAATTTCGTGATTAAAGAATGAATTTTGTGCAGAAAATTGTTAGAAAATGATCAAAACCACCTTCAAATAATTGTCCTAGAATCTCTAAGAAACCAGTAAATATGAATGCATTCTGATTGATGGATCTGATGAAATGGATTTTTAAAGACATTTCCTCGTGTTGCACGAAGTTAAAATTCAGGCTACCATAGGAAGACAAAATATTAACCCAGGGAACGGATTTGGACAAACTTGAATCTGACCGCCCCCACCCCCTCCCAGAGATGTCATATTCCAATATCAAAAGATTCTAATAGATGGATTTGTAGAAAAAAACTTTTAATGAAATTCCCTCATACTGTGTACTAAGTTAACCCAAATATTAACCCAGACACTCGATCTGAACAAACTTGAATCTGACCACCATAGAGATGCTGTATACCAAATATGAAAGGGTTTTGACTGGGGAATCTGAAGAAGATTTTTAAAGAAATTTCCTCATATTGCACCTTGTTAAACTTTGGACTCCATTTGAGCCTCAACTATTAACCCAGGGACCCGATTTGTACAAACTTGAATCCCCCACCCCTCCTCCCTCCACCCCAACGAGATGTTGTATGCCAAATATGAAAGCATTCTGACTAATGGATCTGAAGAAGATTTTTAACGATTATTCCCCACATTGCCCTAAGTTGAAATTTCGGGCGCCTGTTTTGGGTCCAAATATAAATCAAGGGGCTTCATTTTAACAAACTTGTATTTGGCCCCATATGGATGCTGTATTCAAAAGATTTTTATCTGTGGTTCTGGAGAAAAATGTTTTTAAATTTTTGCAAATATGCCGACTTAGCATTTTTTGATGCCCTCTACGGAACACCCTAACACACCTGATGGCAATTTTGTTTTTACGATTTCATCCTACTGGTCCTAAGGATGCTACAAACAGGGTAACAATTCTCTGTTCCGTGTGGTTTGAGAAATATGGGCGTTTGAAAATATTTCTATTTTTAGCTCCTGGGGTTCTCACGGGAACACGGGAATTTTTTTTCTGTATCAACCAAAAATATGGCTCAATAATACCAATATCAAGTTTCGTTCAAATCGGATCATCAGTTCAGAAAATAAAAATTTTGAGTGGAGCAAAAACTCTTGCCCCTCCTATTACAAAGGCAATCCACGAACTTCGTTTGAACAAACTTGATTCTACACCTCAAAAGGAAGCTCCATACCAAATACCAAGTCATTGTACCCATTAGTAAATTCATGAGATTTAAAAATAAAATTGGAGCATTTTCCCCCACCCCTTCACTGTGGTGTTGAGCACGTTGACCTGGACAAAAACAAAATGCGACGTCAGAACAAGCAATCACCTCAAATGTAACTAAAATTGGTCAGTGGTTTAGGGAAGTGCAAATATCATGTTCACGGATGACAGATGACGGACGATGAGTGATGACTTTCACTCATCCTGACTTTCAGTCCGGTGAGCTAAAATGGAAAACGACCACTTGACAAGTTGAGGTTGAGATCTTGAGATGGATAATCAAATAGCTTTCTACCCAATTATTTGTGGAATTATATTATTATTTTACGCTGTGACTGCAGAGACCTTTTCCCTGGATTGCAGACATTTATTATTTATTTATTTATTGGTGTTTAAGGTCACATACTTATGCACAATGGCTAATCATGACCGTTACAGTTTTACGGGTGGAGGAAGCCGGAGTACACGGAGAGAACCACCGAGCAACGACGAGCAGCTGCCATCTCCCCAACATCGTCAAACCACACAGCAGCCGGCGCAGGCAGGATTAGATTGGTTGAAGACATGCACACCATCGACGTGCAGTACGCCTTAGTACACGGCGTCATCGTGCCCCCATGTGGACAATCGGGATTAAGTGCCTTGCCGAAGGACACAAAGCGAGAGTCCGAATCAATCGCTCAGACGGTCACCCACCCGAGGACTAACCGGGCTCGACGTTGCTTAACTTCGGTGATCTGACGAGAACCGGCTAACGCAACGCCATCGCGCCCCCGAATTGCAGACAAGTCCCGGAGATGAAATTTGTACCAAAAAAAAATGGAATGGAAATGGGGCCGAATCGCGACCCCAGTGAGCAATCGTACCTAACCCTGTCCTTTGAAGATGAAACTGAACCGTGGAAGGCACTGCCCTCCCAACCTCATTTAAAAGAAACAAAAAACTGCCCTTCTTGATTTTCCAAATGGACAATTTATTGAATTTAAGCCTGATATTTATAATTTTGAAGGAGTTTGCAATTGCAAAACAAAAACGGACAAAACATTTTTTGTGAGTAAACCACACTTCTATTACATACATAAAGAACCACATCAATACTTTCATGGATGAATTATTATTACCTTAATAAAAAAAAACACACAAAAGAAAAGGGTTTTCCCATACCAAGACTGACGAAAATACCTGTTATTTATATTTGACAACGTTTTTCTTATGAAATGTTATTATCTAATTATATGTAGTTTTCCTTTGAAATCGAGACTGCAGAAGTCTGAATTTACGTTGCTCTCGGGCATTTGTTGGCAATGAATAGCACAAACCATTAGCCTCGCTCTTGAACCTTTCTATTCTATGATCCGGGAGCGCGGTGGCTCAGTAGGTAGAGGTGCAGACTGCAAGCCGAGAGGTCCTCGGTTCGAATCCCACCTGCGGCAACCGCGTTGTGTCCTTGGGCAAGACACTTCATCTCCATTGCCCGCGTGGGGGCACGGTGACGCTATGTACTAAGGCGTACTGCACGTTGATGGTACGCATGTCTTCAACCAATCTAACCCTGACTGTGCTGCAGTGCGGAGTTACGATGTTGGGGAGCTGGCAGCTGCTCGTCGTTGCTCGGTGGTTCTCTCCGGGTACTCCGACTTCCTCCACCCGTAAAACTGTCACGGTCATGATTAGCCATTGTGCATAAATATGTGACCTTAAACGTCAATAAATAAATAATTCTATGATCCAACAAATCACAAAATCCAAGGAAACAGAAGAGTGTGTCACGATGTTTTTGTTGTCAAGAAATTTGGGAAATCTAATTTCATTGAAATGAAGCTGCTTCACCCAAAAGTGATTGATGATTTGTTATTTGGCGGTTGTGTGGGTGGATATTATTGTTTTCCCTCTACTGACCAGCCCAGTAGAAATGTGAGGACTCAAGAAGCAAATCTGCAGTTATGAACCACCGGGTAACCCGGTGGTCCTTAACTGCAGATTTACTTCTTGTGTCTGGAGAAATTGGGAATTTTCAGCTCACAATTTGGACAAACATTTGCCTATTGTGTAATGGGAATGGGGGTGAATGACATACAAGTATCTATCCCTGGACAAAACTGAATAGACGAAGGCACTGCCCTCCCAAACTCATTTCCAAGAAGGCGAAAAATTAATTGCCCTTTTGGATTTTCCAAATGGACAATTCAATTCAAGTCTGACTTTTATATACAAGTTTGAAGGAGTCTGGAAATGTAAAACAACAAATGACAAAAACTATTCTGAGGTGTGTAAACCACACTTCTGTCACATTCAGAACCACATCAATAATTTCTCAATAATTTCTTGGATGAACTTGTTCTACCTTAACAAAAAAATACACACCAAAAAAGAAATGTTTTCTCATAATAAAACTGATAAAACAGGTTCCAGAAAAGACCAGTTATTTTTATTTGATGAAATGTAATTATCTAATTCCGAACAGTCACCTGAATAACGACTTTTGTTTTCATAAATTAGTTTTTAAAAGTTGCTGCAAAGCCCAATTGAAATGCCGGTCATGGTTAGCCATTGTGCGGAAATATGTGACCTTAAACACCAATAAATAAATAAATAAATAAATAAATAAATAAATAAATAAATAAATAAATAATTGAAATGCAAGTTTTTCGGCTTTTTTTAATTTCTGTTGTGTTTAAAAACATGAAAAAACCCACTTAGGTGACGGTCCTCACTGATTCAGAACAAAGGATACAATTAACAACGTTCACCTCAGAAATGTTTTATAATGGCACATGCACCAAGAGACAGTTTTTCGAATGTTGGACAGGGCCCATATCAAATAAAATATTTAATTTATTTGCAAGGACCTCAATAGTGTCGGAATATGCAAGTTGATGCAACATTTATTTCAAGCATTGAAGGGGGTACTTTAAGAATTGAATGCACCCCAGAAAATAGGTTTTGAATCGGCCTTTGGGAGTTTCATTGACCTGCAGTATAATTATAAAGATGCACTGCATATATGGCTGTTGTTGTTTTTTAATCCAAACCCTTGTTACCCTATGAGCTATCAGTACAGAAAAAACAACAATGCTGTCTTCCTATGCGCCACCAACCCCCCACTGACTACTGAATGAATTGGGTTTCCATTGCATTATGGGTATTAGTACTATTAGTATTACTGTGTTGGTCCCCCTAAATTCCAGACACCCACCCCTCCCCTGTAATTCGAACTCTTGGGGTTTTGGTGTTTAATATTTTTCTCCTAAATACCCCCCCCCCCCCCCCACGCCTCTAATTTTCCCTCCTCTAAATTATTTATATTTATTTATTGTTGTTTAAGGTCACATACTTCTGCACAATAGCTAATCATGACCACAACATGGAGAAAAAGTCAAGGTCAGTCAATCGTTTATACCTATGTTGCCTATTTTGGAGGACTCGCACCCCAAGCATTAGTCACTGGGTCTTATTTTACCAGTGAAACAGAGCCTGTTTTCCAAAGTAAACAAGCACTGTTTCACTTCCCAGGGTTCCCAAGTGGGCCTCCTCTAAATAACATTCGCACAGTTTTCAGAAAAAAGTACTCCATTTCCAGATTGTTCTACCATTCAGCAGTAAACTAAATGCTGATTTATTCTCAAATTCGCTCCTCTTTCAGCTCAACAACGAAAGTTAAGATTTAGTCAAGGGAGTTAACTCAAAATTTTACTCTTAATTTTGCATTCGTCAAATGATTTGGTTAATCATAATCAAGCCACCATCACTGTTCAAACCAAACTCACAGAAAGATGTCAAAAATAGCATTTGAACGAATAATAATACTTACATTCAAAAGGCTGAACAGAAAAAAGAAGTTTTTGCTGGAAGTGTATAAATATATTACTTTCCAAAGTGTGATTTACTGGGATTTCCGGGTTTGATTATAAACGATAACTTCACAAGTGAATTATGCAATCAACAATTGTGTCGTGTATCCGTGCGTGCAAACGAAGACGCTTTGTCGTGGGTGTAATGGGAACTTCATTGTTTTGTTTTTTTCTAAAATTTACCTAACATGAACAGCCAACGACACTTGTAAAAAAATTCTTAAATAACTAATTTTTAATTTTTTGTCTCAAAAACGTAGGTTATGGCCCCTCATTCGAACGAGCTCGATGAGCTCGCTCCAATGAGGGGTCGTAACCTATGTTTTAGAGACAAAAAAATTGGCGAGAATAGCGTGGCCGGTTTTGGCTGTTACATTACGTAAAGGGTTAAATAATATAATTATCGTTAATAATGAAAAGTAATAAACAGAGTAATTGCTTGACTGGACTGGTTACGTGAAATAATTCATACGAGGCGAGGGACTATATTGTAAAACATTAGTGCGCATTCGCGCACTCGTGTTTGTACAACGTCCCTCACCTCTCATGAATTATTTCACGTAACCAGTCCAGTCAAGCGATTACTCTCTATATATTGATGATGCACCTACCTAAACAGCTGCCAAATTCAGTATGCATGCATGAATCAAATAAAGTACATGGTGGGTGGATTAGTTAGATTTTTCACTCGACAGTCAAGTAACAGTTTCAGAGAACAAAAGCACAACTAGCACCACCGAAATTTCAGCTCATTGACCACTGGATGTGCCTCAATGGTCTATGAGCTGACTATTTGCTATTTCGCCTTGTGGTTTTTTTTTAAATGACAAATCTGTGGATGGAATAAGAACCAGTTCACCTTCCAAATACTGTTTATCAACTGAATCCCATACTCAATCTTAAAATAGCTTTTCAAGCTTCAAAAACAACTTATTTCCATCCCCATTGTAACAAATTTACTCATTCCAGTAAAAAGTTGCAGTAGTAGGTCAATCATCACTTTGTAGTAATGTTGCATCAGAATCCATTTTATTATCATCGTCTTAGTAATCAGATGTTTCAAGCGAAACTAGAAAAGTATTAATTACCGATAACTGAGATTATTGCATGTTCTCATCGTGGTGTTCATGTCCGGAACTGACGTCATGGGAAATGATGTATTATGGGTAGGGCGGGCGAGCGGCCATCTTGTCACGTCATTATTATAGCGATATGCGGTCTCTAGTGTGCATGCGCACACGTGATTTTGAGGTGTTTAATTTACCTGAAATCCCTGGAGATTTCTGTTCCGAACCATGCGGGCCGATATTTTGTTTTATGGAAACGCTTTTTTCACTCGTTCAACATGAAAGCGGGATAGTTATGGCTGTAACAGTACTCTCTCCTTCTCGGAGGGCATTTTTGGCGCCAATTCACCCCATTTTGCATCGAACTAACCAATACAACCCTAAAATTGCCTAAAATCTGCCCTTTAGGGCGGGAAAGGCTGATATAGTAGACATGACTAGATTTCATTTCAAACTCAAACTCAACAAAATGTGAAGCGCGAGTGTGTGTGTGTGTGGGGGGGCAACTTACTTCGTGAATCGCCCCAGCAATAGTCAAAACATTTTTTTAATATTTCGCGTGAGGTTACGAATTTTGGATTGCCACGAATTTTCTTCGCGATGGTCAAGGTAGTTTATGGATATACCACGGGAATTTAAGCTTTGACTAGGTATAGGCATGACCATAGCGATGGTTCGAAAATGAGTAGCGACAAAGCATTGTTTTGTTGCATCAATCATCTGATAATTAATACAAAAAGCACATGTTCAAATTGGTATAGAACAGATCAGTACATGTAATTCCAAGGAAATAGTACATACAGACGAAATAAGTAGAAATGTAACAGATTTTGTAATTATTTTGAACGGATTTCACTGAAAATATGAGCTCGAATGCTACAATCACTCAATTCTGTCACTGCATATATACAATAACTCCATATCACTGATCCTCCAAGAATCAACGCTTTACTCGGGAAAACAAAGCGTAGTGGGCTTACGAACCTCAAAGTGGTCTACCTGGTCTGTAATGTGTTTTGATGATTTTCGAAGCTTTTGTGGTTGATATAATTCAATGGCGTTTCTCGGGTGAGAGCACCGAGTTTTCCGGAGAGCACTGAGGACTAGAGAGAGAATCGGGTCCACTCGAAAGAGCGCCGAAATAAAATCAGAAAATGCTTAAGGGCCTATATAAGTAATGGAATTTTGTTTATTTTGAAATTCTCACCTCTCATATTCCTTAAATTCAGATTAAATATACACAAAGTATACATCAAAATGAAGGTTGGGATGTATAGAACACGAAACATATATGTAATCGACTCATAGAGTCGACTGTCGGCACCACTGGTTCCTGGAAGTCTGCTACCGTATTCGCACCAGAACTGATAATAAAATAATATTTCATCAGAACAACTTGTGGCCAAATGTGCTTCATATATCCAAGAACAAAGCTAGGCATTCAAAACACTTTCGAATGCAGCGATAGGACTGCATTTTGGAAAAGGACAACACTGTCTGCATTTTTTATTGAAGATGGTTTCCATGCTTGACAGACATGCGCAAATCATTCGTTACCACGAATTTCCATCGAAAAACAAAATCGAAATTCTAAGAAATTTCAACAGGTATAATGATACCTTGCATTGAATATGGCAACTGTGCAATCACTATCTAATAACAGTATACTGTATGAAGGCGATCTTTTTCATTATTTGATTTTAGACGGCGTTGTTTTTACATGCTTTTTCTGTCCGATGACGTCGACCGGAAATCGAAAGTATACTCATACGTAAACAAAAGCAAAGGCTTTGGAATTTTCCCCAATGCAGCTCTGTCGCCGTGTTTTGAAGAATTTTTATCCCCTAGCTTTGTTCTTGGATACATAAAGCACATTTGGCCACAAGTTGTTTTCTTGAAATATTATTAAATTATCAGTTCTGGTGCGAATACGACAGCAGACTTCCAGGAACCAGTGGTGCCTACAGTCCACTCTATGAGTTGATTACACATGTGTTTCGTGTTCAATACATCCCAACCTTCATTTTGATGTACATTTTGTGTATATTTAATTTGAATTGAAGGAATATCAGAGGTGAGAATTTTCAAAATAAACAAAATTTCATTACTTATATAGGCCCTTAACTTTGTGAATTTCTGCTTGTTGTTTTTCGTGTTATTGACACATCTTTGTGATACTTAACCCTTTACCTAACATCAAAAGCAAACGACACTTGCAAAAAAAATTCTTGAATAACTCTTTTTGTTTATTTTTTTGTCTCAAAAACATAGGTTATGACCCCTCATTGGAACGAGCTCGACGAGCTCGTTCCAATGAGGGTCGTAACCTATGTTTTGGAGACAAAAAATGAAACAAATAATGAAAATTAATTGGCGATTTTTTAGAATAGCGCTGGCCGGTTTTTGGCCGTTGCGTTGGGTAAAGGGTTAATAGTAGCGATGAGATCGAAATTAGAAAGAAAAAAAATCTTACGCAATCTTCAATTTCTTCCCGGGAAATTTAAACATTTTCCGTGAGAGAACCGGAACATGTTCACAAAATTACTGCCAGAACTCGGGAGAGCACGCAAAGTCGCGGAGTAGTTCTTCCACTGAGTGTGACAGTCATCCTTTGTGTTCAAATATCGCCATTACTGTTTACAATTAAATAATGCGATGAAAAAAAATGTGCTGGAATGTGCATAGACAAATACAGGTGTTTTATCCGATATCTAGGCCAAAAAGCGTCTGTGAAATCGATATGCATGGTCAGGGGCCTCCTTCAAAAAACGTGTTTGAAAACATAAACAAAAATGGCCTCTTTTTGAAGTTCGGTGCAGTTACTCTGTGTCAAACTCACGATGTGCCATAAATTGATCCAAATTCAAGCTGCACACATGTTAATAAATATATCTACTTTAGATGGCAGCCAGTAATTAGGGCATACAATTGATATATATTTCCAATTTTCGCTGCCAAACGTCCTTTTCGAAAATCTATCGAAAATTGCTGATAATTTGAATGGAAGAAATCTGAAACGTACATGTATATGTTGTGGGGTTGCTGCTACCTTCTGATCGCTGAACTACCAGAACAAGACGAATTTGAGAATGAATTCAATTCTGTACTAGTTGCAAAGCCTGAATCTTACAGGAAATAAAATATTTACTCCCAAAATACTGCGCAAGTGTAACTTGGAGGTGGGTTCTGGGATATACGAGACCCCTGGACCTTGTGACTGTGATAAAGTTCCAATTTATATTAGGCATTACAACGAAAATGGAAATGACTTGCATTGAATAGTCTTCTTTATCGAAACCTCAAGCTGACATTAGAAATAAATCACACCTTTTAGTAGAGCAACTGGTTTTGCTTCAAATGGAATTTTGTTCAGTTTAAGAAAAATGTAAACAGCCCGCGATGGCTGAGACATCAAGTCACAATAACATTTCAACACTGCCATTTTTAACAACTCCACTAGTACAAAGGTTACTTTCGATTCCAGAATTATCCAATGAGAATTAAGCTTATAGGAGTATATTGTCCTCAGTAGTGCAAGATGTGTGCAATCAAAATGAAGCTTTTGTTTCGGCAATCATAGCAGCTGAATTGAAGGAAATTAATTTTAGCGTGGGATATTTCTGCAACATTAGAAATATTACAGAATAATCATTGTGCCTTATTCACATCACAAAAAATATGTTAAATGCATTTGTTCTTGGGAAGTAATTGAGTAGTCAGGGAGATGGGACAACTTCCCAACTGTACTGTACTGTTATGTATTGTATTTAAGTAATAGTGCATGGCTTGGAGTTGATTACGCCCATATAGTGCCCACTGAGGTGGTGTAGTTCCCGACGCGAAGCAGTAGGATTCTTTAGCGTGCACAGTAATTACTGTACTCTGGGGGCAGCCATTTAAACGTTCTCACTCGCCCGACACTGGCGACAGGACAAGCATAGCACCATCCCCGAACATGGCGCTATGGAGGAGCAGTGTGCTATGGAGGAGCAGTTTGGGGGTGAATCCAGGTCAATTGTAACGTTCCCCGACTGGGGGTCAAACCTGCAACCCTTGGGCTCCGAGCGCAACGCGATACGTCCTCAGCTACCCTATTCTCAATTACAACTTCACTACGAATGCCAGACAAATCGTCCATTGAGTTCCAATGTGTTCTATGTGCCTACTGGCACATAGAACACATTGGAACTCAGGTATCCGGAGGTGTTTGCATACATGATGGTGGATTGTAAAACTGACAGTTTCTTATCAATTGAATATAAGGACAATTTGGTGACCACTCAACATGTTCTTGTAATGGAATATCTTTTTCTCCCCAATTATGTAAAACCTTCTCCACAAACAAAACATTTTTCTAAACCATTCCCAACACAGAAAAATTCAGCTTTAGCTAATTCTACATTTTTGGATTGTAAGACTGGGTAGAAAGTCCTATTAAAACTTGCAGTTCTTTTTAACCCTTTACCCAACGTAACGGCCAAAACCGGCCAGCGCTATTCTCAAAAATCGCCAATTAATTTTCATTATTTTTTCATTTTTTGTCTCAAAAACATAGGGTATGACCCCTCGTTGGAACGAGCTCGTTCCAACGAGGGGTCATAACCTATGTTTTTGAGACAAAAAATGAAAAAAAATAGTTATCAAGATTTTTGTTGCAAGTGTCGTCTGCTTTTCATGTTAGGTAAAGGGTTAATACTGATAAATACTTACGGAATGCGGGGTCAAGTGGCCGAGACATCTTGCCTGTTCAGTGATCAAAATTGAAACGGGTGTATGAAGTCTGAGTAGTATTTATACCTTAACCCATAGGGAAACTTGTGTGTCGTATTTGTTGACAGCAAAACGTTTTGTGTAAACAGATCGAAATGTTTTACTTTGTGTTCCATTTGTGACGTGTCTATCTTTGTTACGTTTAATTCTATGTTCATGCCTTTGTCACCAGCCGCCTCGATTACTGCAATTCTTTGCTATACGGATGCAAAACATCAGTGATTGATAAACTCCAACACATTCAGAACTGCGCTGCAAGAGTCCTCACCCAAACTCACAGGTTCTGCCATATAAGCCCAGTCCTTCAGAATCTACATTGGCTCCCTGTCAGGCAACGGATAAAATACAAAATATTGTTACTCACCTTTAAGTGTATAAACGGCGTGGCCCCGGAATAGTTATCTGATCTGGTCAAACCCTACACTCCCACTAGGTCTCTGCGCTCCTCTACATCCAATGACCTTGCGATACCTAGATCTAAACTTACCACAGCAGGTGATAGAGCCTTTAAATGTGCAGCCCCAGCTCTTTGGAACTATATTCCGACACAAATAAAACTTCCACAAACAACCATTAAATTCAAGTCTAGTCTTAAAACCTATTTGTACAAACAAACCTTCGCGAACTAATTATTGATCGTGTGTACGTGTGTGAGTGTGAATAATTGTAAAGCCATAGAGCACAATGTGGATTATAGGCTTAAACATTATTTATTATCATTATTTATTATGTGTATATTCAATGTTTAATTTGTAATTCCCTCTGTCTTGTGCACACTCAATCATGGATTCAAACTTAACTTTTTGTGATGTCATGTAATCTAATGTGATACCCTTAACTTTACATGTGGTGTGTATTTCTCCATCTTTAATGTATTTGTATCCATAAATTTTTGGACCAAAACCAACAAACTCTATGATTTTTTCCCCTGGATGTTCATCTGTCCATTGACCTAATCTACTATTTACAATTTCTAGATTCCAGAGTGTTGGCTTGTGTGTGTAAATGCAACTGTCTGTGTCAAAATATAAAACTCGTGTTCCTAAATGTTCTAAAGCTTTGTATAATTCCATACATGCATAAGAAGTGACAAATGAAGCTACAACAACATTGGGTGAATTCTGTGGTGTACAAACATCTGCACCGTCAATGTAGTTTACCAAAACAAATTGATCGTGATCAAAAAAATTCTACATTTTTCACAATTTTGTCTTTGCTTTGTATTATTTCAAAATATTCTGATGGTTCATTTATGTATTTAGTTTTTATATTGTTTTGTGCATTTTCCCCAGAGACAATTTAACATGGTTTTGGCAAATGATCTTTTTCCTGGATTTTTTTCGACATTTTCTAAATAGATATTTTCAATGTTTGCATAATCTTTTTTAAATGTGGTTTTGTCTGTTTCTGTTTTCACCCAATCTGGAAACCCACTGGCTTCTTGTTTCATTTTTAAATATTTGTTCACATAATGTTTGTAAATCTCTGAAGACCATCCATCCCAATGCCAAATCTGATAGGTTTCAAGTAGTGTGTACCCAATCTCCACTGCTTTGCCAATTTCAACAGATGTCCATGTACCTACAATTTGGTGTGTGTTCGCAGTGATCTGATTCGTGTTCTGCACACGTTTTACAAAGGATAAATGTCATTTTCTTATTACAATGAAAGGGTAAAACTGGCAAAAAAAGATTTTGAGGTGGTAAAACCTTACATTTAAGAGACCTCTGTAGTGCCTTATTTTGCTGATGTCTATGTTTTCTTGAGTGGGTATATTTGGATGGCCTTTGTCTACATATGGATAGAGTGAACAGATGTCTATGTATTTGATTTCTGAGTTTGTGTTTTCGTCGATTTTGTTGTGTAATTTAATGTCATTTGTTCTCCCGCCAAATAATGTTTCACGTGGTTTAATTGTATCTATGTGTGGGAAAAATATATTTAGAGAGGTTTGAACATCAGGATCTGTTTTGCAAAGATGATCAAATTCGTGTTCTCACACCACATGTTTGTTATATCCCAATGATTTGAAATGATTTATGCGTTATTGGGTTTTGTTGTACAGAGATTGATAGAATTGTGAATTGACTCGATTTTTCTCAAATCTGTCAGGATAGCAAGTTCACATCCATAAACTTCGTAGATTGTATTTGCTCTTTGTGAAAACCATCTACATAATAATTTCCAAATTTAACTTCTCCACTGTTTAGTGCATGTTGTATGTGTATGACTTCTTCTTGTGCTAGTAGCTGCAAGAATCTAATGGCTTTTATGGAATATCTAACAGTAGTAGGGCACCCTATGTCAGAGATGAGAGCAATTTTGTTTTCTGGCACTGAAGTTTTGCACAAAGCTTTATTACAAGCATCAACTAAAGTCACAGCTTCCCTAAAAGAATCTACACCATCGCATTCAAGAAATTGTTTTCTGAATTCCCCACACCCTCTACGGCGGACTTACAGTACATGTCCATTTCTTTGGCAAAATTGAAAGTAGCGTTACTAGTAAATTTTTGATTGTAACATTAAAATCTCCTCGGAATCCGGGAGACATAGAGTCAGGCATGTACAATTTTGCATCTAAATAAGGTCCAATATAGTTTTGATATGTTTTTGTGTTTGCCAAATAAGGAAAATAACCTTTTGCTAGCTCACTTAAACCAAATGCTTTAGGGAATTGTGTCAATCAGACAGAAAGAAAACTCAACGAATCAATGAGTCTAACACCACAAGCTTTCAGGGAAATAATTTTGTTTCCATTCATGATGACATCGGGTTTTGTTGTAGCAGTTGTAGCAGTTTCAATGAGATGTCATAAGATAAATTGTGCCGCAAACCCTCATGAATTATGAGCATTTGCTGTTGTATCTAAACTGAAAAGCCCAATTGCAAAAATCACTCAAAGTAGATTTCCCTTTAAAAATATATTCCCTTTTTCAAAGTTTTTCCATGTTTGTCACACTATGAACATGTTTCATCAATAGATTTAGAAATGCACTTGTTACAAGCACGGTGTGCAACACACTATTTGGAGTGTGGACTCCTGAGTCGTGAGTTGTTTCAAAAATCATAAAACACAAATGGCATTTTGTCATTTTGTCATTCTTGGGTGATTTGTATTTTGGAATGAAACAGTAATGTTCAGTTTTGACTAATTGATGGCAATATTTACATGTTTTAAATCCATCACAAATCTTTTCTCCGTTCCCTGAATACATTTGCATTTTACATGATAGACATTTCGTGACTAATTGACTGATTGTTTTTGTTGGTTCTGTGTTTGGATTGTGTGATTTTTATAACAAGATGAACTTACAAAGTCCCCAGTACAAGTTTAACAATGAACAGACTGTTCAGGTGTACATGGTAGTGGAGAATAGCAAACATATCATTTGGGGCATGAATGAATGAAAGGTTTTAGCGCGCCGAAGGCGCGCAGGGACGATGTGGGATTTACAAATCCCTTGCGACCCGGTTAGCCTTATTTTATTTCACTTGGATCTTGGATCACACAGGCCTAGCTTTCCTATTGCCTCAAATGGGGTCTGAAGGGGTATGCACGCGGTTAGAATTCCCGGCAGTTTGCATTGGAGTGATAGATTGTCAAAGACCAAACCCTCAACGCCATTAAGACTATTAGAGAGTGGGCTCTATTCGGTTCCAGCTTGGCGATGGTAGATGAATGAATGAAAGGTTTTAGCGCGCCGCAGGCGCGCAGGGACGATGTGGGATTTACAAATCCGTTGCGATCCTGTTAGCCTTATTTTATTTCACTTGGATCTTGGATCACACAGGCCTAGCTTTCCTATTGCCTCAAATGGGGTCTGAAGGGGTATGCACGCGGTTAGAATTCCCGGCAGTTTGCATTGGAGTGATAGATTGTCAAAGACCAACCTTTGGGGCATCTATGACATTCTCTGTTATTATACCCTACATCAGGCCTGTCATTCTTAAAAATGCAGAAGGGCTAAAACTCGCTCCCCTCGCATGGCCTAGGCGAGCGATTAGCTCTCCTCAAGCTTAAAATTGCAAAATGAAGTTTTACTGTTAATTAATATTCTGCCAAATGAGCTTTGTACATTTTATTTGGTGCTGCTAACAAGGTAGTCTCTGGGAGACGGCTACACTGACCCTCCCACAACTCCGGGCCTTGACAAGGCCCGGAGATGTGGGAGGGCAGTGTGGCCGTCTTACAGAGACCACTAACATACATGTAGCAGAGATCTTGAAAGATGTGGGGTTTAGACATAGGCGGTTATGGTAATCATTATTTTCCAAGGCCAGGAGGGCTAGTTTTCGCCCTCCTTAATTTTTTTAAGGCGAGCAGTAGGCGATCGAATAAATCGCTCTCCTGAAAATGCCAGGCCTGCTACATTGCAGTATTCACAATAGTATGGCATCCTAAAAACCCTGTAATTTTAGTGATGGTGTCAAAATGATGGTCATGGTGTTAGATATGAATATCTTTACTATCTTTTGTAGTTTGTGGTGGTTAAAATAAGAACTTTTCTTTGGCAAATTGTGGGTTAATTTTATTCGCATAGTGTGGGGAGAGCAGGTCTTGAATTTTACGATATTCTTCATATCCACAAGGTTTATTGTAATCAAGGCCTGCTTTGTCTATCAATGCCTTTGCGTCCTGCTCTTGTGTTGGTCTATTAGATCTCTTCATTTTGTTCCATTCTTTTGCCAAAGTTCTGAATTATCTTTATCAACGTGACACTTTCCCACCCAACCGCTCATGCAAAACACATAGACATGCAAAACATATAGAATCATTGACATTTTTTATTTCAACAATACTTTTATTATTACCAACCATTTTATCAACAGCACTAAACGAAATAGGTGAATGATGCCCAGACCCTTGTGGTAGTGAAGTGTGTGTTATTTCTAAAGATAATTTACCATTGTGGATAGAAAACTTATCATTTGACTGAATTGCGTTAACTATTTCATCTAATACTGTTTCCCGATTGACTGATGAAGCCTTGGTGAAAGGAATAAAAATACCTAACTCAAGCCCTGGGTGATTAACTGACACTCTCATGGGGTCATTGTGTTGTATACAACATTCTTCTTTAATATCATCCATCAGTGAATCAAACATTTTAGTTAGGAACTCAAATGGATTGTTGGCATCGAAGTGCCTCAAAATCACCTCTCACACTTGTGATTCTGAATGAAATTTTCTGGATGTATGCAATAACTGAGGATGAATAGAATACAAATTGTGTACGCTCTTTTCAGAATATAAAAATTTGTTTTCTTAGCATATTCAGTCAATCTCTGTTTCTAGGTGGTTACAACATCTTCTGTATAACTAGCATCTGAATCGCAGTAGTCTACTATTGATCGTTTCATCTTTTGACTTTGGAAAGCACCTCTTGTGGTCTTGATAACTCAAAAGCAAGTGCGATACACCCTCAGCTGGTTCCACCCTTTTATACTTTTTTAATGAACACATTTTTTCCTCAAACCCAAAACTGTCTTCATTAAAAAAGTTAAATTCAAGTTAAAAATGAATAACGATCCAAGATTGAAAAAAGCAAATGGTTTTAGAAGCAGTTGCTACAAAGCATCTAAATGGAGTGAAATAAGAAAGCTTGTCTACGAACTTATAGGTTGACACTGCCTAAAGAGTTTTGTTCAATTTGTCAACAAAGGACATTGTGCCAACACATGCCTTAACAAAGGACCATGTTTTTATTACAGTGAGCAAGGTCATTGGATTAACTAATGCAGGAAGAAGAAAATGGATTTGACAGGGAATAACATGGTAATAATAATAATAACACTTTGGCCAGCCGCTGATTTGTCGCGGTTCTCGGACGAGAAGGCCATGGTTACACCTGAACTCCCAACTGCCTCCCTATTCCCACGCTTCTCCTCTCCTCCCAACACTCGGAGACGAACTGCTTGATGACATCCCTTGCCCCATTCTTCCCAATCTCACCGATTAGCATATAAACCCTCTCCTTTGAGTCTCCCCCTAACCACATGTCCTTCATTCTCCCATCCCACTTCCCCATTATACTCCCACTGAATCTCATTCTTTTAGACTGATACTTTGGGCATTCTAGAAGAAAGTGTTCCAGGGTCTCCACCACGCCCAAGTTACACATCTGGCACTCCTTTTCACTGTTTTTCCCAATTTTTCCCTCAGCTCCAGGGACCGCGTCCTCAGCTTGAACAACAGTGACCCCCCCCCCCCCCAAAGGTGCCATCAAGGTACTCTTCAAAACCAGGCTTCTCTTTATCACGCAGGCCACCCAAAGATCTCTTTGATTTGACCCCCTCTCGCCAACTACGGTTACAATCCTCCATGGCCCTTTCTCAGACGATCTTTTTGCCCTGGTTTGCCCCAACGTCAAGGTCCGAGATCTCCAATGAGTAGTTTTCTACTAGCTCCCTCACTTGGACCATCCACCCCGTCTTGATATTTGAGTTGAAAGTTCTCAGGAACATTACTTTACACCATCGGCTATCGGGGAGATTTACCAAATAATTAAGATAACCGAGTTTCAATAGGTCTATCCTGTCCTTGATCCTCATCCACCCAAGCTCACCCCTGATCGCTTCTAGCGCTGCGGCATTACTCGAGCCTGTTATCCATCGGTCTGCGTCGTTCTGCAGGATTTCCAAGCTCTTTACGGCTGTGTTGTTTAGGGGTACAACTTCCGTACCGTATGTTATACTTGGCAGACCCACCATTTCCCAAATAGTTTTCCCCACGAAAACCTTATTGAAACTGTTTCTCCCTATAAGTTTCATTTGGTTAAGGATTCGCTTCCCCTTCAGAATCAATTTATTTGTGTGGTTTCGGTAGATGCCTCTTCCTGTGGTGTTTATATTTACCCCCAAATACTCGTAATCGCTAGTCTCTCCTACATTAAGAAGTCTACTGCTACCTTCCGGAATGCAGAACTCCCCCACTCTCCACCTTCGAGTGGGGTCCACTTTGCGGCCCACGGGTATAACTTTGCTCTTGCTTTCATTAAGTTCGAGTCTCCATTTGCTCCCATATTTCCCAACAATTTCCAGCATCTTCGCTAGCCCCTCTCCGCTTTCTGACACTAGCAACATATCGTCTGCAAAAAATAGCCCTGGGATCTTCAAGTCACCAACTGCAACCCCCTCGTCGCTATGCAGGAGTTCATCTCCTAAACCTTTGATGTACAATGCAAAAAGAATTGGCGAAAGGATACACCCCTGTTTTAGGCCTATGGTTCCAGAACAAAGAGAGCAAACACCGGCATTATCACATACAGGCTTTGGGTTTAATTGGGCGCAACAGAGAGAGCATACAGATGTGTTGCCGGCTGTAGGCTTTAACTTATAGCTGAAAGTTGAAAAAAACTCTGTTACTGGAGTTTAATGACAGTGATGATACTTTATTACACAATGTGGACACTAAAATGGAGATTGATGACTTATTTCCAGATATGGAACCACCGCCAATGAAAGTGTCAAGAAAGTGAAAAACTAAGGACTGTAAACCAAAAGCGTCGAAGCTTGGCAAGAAACTTTGAACATTTGAAAAGTGACTTTCAGAAGGACAAATATAGTTCTGTATTTTTTCATGAAATAAAATTTCTGAAATGTGAAAATGGTGTTCAGTTATTTTTTTCATATTGCTGTGGTAAACAAAATACCTATAGTAAAAAAGGATTTTTCCCCCATTCTCTAGAGTGCAATATCACACCCTATTGTATGTAATCAGCGATAATCCTTCTAGCGTGTCATCCAACACCGCCGAAAGTTTTTGGCGGTGATTGCTGAAATGCTAGAGGGAAGGAATATCGCTGTTTACACAGGCAGAACCTCCTCTCCAAAGTGTAAGTTTACCCTGTAATCACGAGTTGAATCCACACAACCACAGTTAAAACCTGTGGTGGTTTGGCTCCAACTCGTGATTACTGAAAAAATCTTACCCACAACTGACACTCCACTTGAAAACATTGACTCTAACATTCGCCATAGATTTTTTTACTCAGAGCATCATTTTTGCCCCTCCAAATTCCAATTAATAATTTGGAGAGGGAAAAATGATACTTTAGATAACAGAATGTATCACTGATTTTCCTTTGTGTTTAATGGGGGACGTCAGTGGTTTATACAACCACCAGCCGTGAACTACCAAACACGATGAACAAATAATTGGAAAAATCCAATTATTTGTCCTTGACTTTAGATTAAACACAAAGAAAATAACTAAAATATGAGGCTTGCCTCATTTTAAAAATGATTGAATGAATAATGTGATGATGTAGTGTGTATAAAAAAAACTCTTTGTAAGATTATGGTGGCCCTGAAAAGGGCCGTTTTATTCTTTCCACAGAGAGCTATTTTCCCACTTCTACCTCGATGAAAAACTTGCTTTCCCAGTCCTCCTCTTTGACTGCTACCGACATCTCCAACTTTCGTCCCAAAAGAGCTTCCTGCATGTGAATCGGAGATGAAACCAGTGTCTAGGCCGATTCTTGGATTGTATCTTCCTGAACGGACGTCTGGAACCCTCAACGAAAGGGTGGCCTTTGAGCTTCTTTTGTTGCTCCTTCATGCCAAGTTCATGGGGAGTGTCGCTGACCACCAATTTCTAAAAGCCAAGGCAAATTCTTCATCAGCCCTCTTCTTATTACATGCACATCTCTCATAACTCTCTACGAAAGTGTAATCAATATCTGTCAGCTCCATGTTTTCTCTCAGTCAATAGATGATTAAATGTATCCCAAACAAAGCCCCAAAGCCAAAAGAATAGTTTTAGCGCGCCGAAGGCGCGCTGGGACGATTTGGAGTAAACCCTTTCGACCCTCTTTAACTGTATAATATATTTCCGTTAATTTTTGAGACTGCATCATGTCCGATCGGTGAAAAGGAGGAAGAGGATTGGAGTTGATATTTCTGGTTGTTGTTCTTCTTCAGGCAAGTATAGTCTGCCGCTTTTGGTTTTGTAGTGAAGATAGGCCTTCATCGGCAAGTATAGTCTGCCTTGGGCTCTTTAGCTGGCGTGTATGGTTTCGGCGATAGACAATTTGAAAGAAACAAAACGGACCTTAACAAGTGCCACCCAACCTGAACATTCCTGGTTCAGGTAACAGGCCTGCGATTATCATGAGGTCGGGACATATTGTGCGCTAGAGGAGCGCTTTACAAAAAGGGGCTAGGAGATTGGGGCGCAGGACCGACGTTCGCCTCCCTGGGGGTGGATGCCCACCTCCAAGGATGGAGTGAAGGATGTGCTGAAGCCATAACGGTTATTGTGTTGCCATAGCGGTTATTGATATCCGTAGCGGTTATTGATATCCATAGCGGTTATTGGGAAAAGATAGAGTTTGAAAGATAGTAAAAAAAAAACTTAGACTAAAAGCGGCAAAAAGTAGAGTACAGTGAAGAAGTGCGTGCATTTGCATGGTCTTTTTCTGGATGTATTTCTGTTGAGTGTGATTTTCAGGCAAGTATAGTCTGCCGCTTAAATGAGTGTTGGATCTATCACTGGCAAGTATAGTCTGCCTCAAGCTCTTCTGTTGTTGTTGTTGTTCGGGTTGTTGAGTCGTTGTTGTGTTTGCTGGCGGGGAGTCTTTCTTATGGCGGTGTATTGGTCTGGTGCGTTAATGATGCTAGATTCTATGTTTCTGCCGTGTTGTTGTTGTTGTTGTTGTCTTCTGTTCCCGTGTTGTGGTGGTTTGGCTGTGTGGCTGTTCTGTCGGATGTTGTCGTGGTTGATTGTCTCTCATGTCTTGTGTGTTTCTTCGGGCAAGTATAGTCTGCCACTTGGGTGAGTGTTGGAGCTATCACTGACAAGTATAGTCTGCCTCAAGCTCTTCTGTTGGTGGTTGATGGCTGGGTCTGAGTGCTTTTGGTTGAACGAGTGTCTGCTTCTTTCGTTGGGGTGTCTGTGCTGTGGCTCTTGGTGCTGCTGAAATTAGAAATGATGAGAGATTAGTAAGCCCCCCCCCCCCCCCCCACCCTTGCCTGGTTGGTTCGTCCCGTCGTTTTGCGATTCTTACCCGAGTGACATAGCTTCCGGGTCTGAGCGAGGCTGCCTTTGGCTTGTTGTAGCGGGAGGGTTAACAGGTCTAGCACACAAGACTGTCTCTGTTTGGTTGGACTCTTTGGACGAAAACAACAACGAGTATGAAATGCACGAATCTTTACATTCGTAAGAGCAGTAACATACTCTCGTGTTGTATTGTGCTGTGTGTGTGCTTGTCGCTATGGGGGAGAGTATGAGTATGAGTATGAGATGCACGAATCTTTACATTCGTAAGAGCAGTGACATACTCTCGTGCTTGGGACCCCAATCGTTCCCTAATTATTATTTAGTTTTAAGGTGCCGGGGATCGCGAGCGTTTTGAGTGGGCTGAGCTTTCTAGTCTGCGAGTGAGTTTGCAGCGGGACGGTAACACGTCTAGCACACTAGACCACACCCGAGGGTGTTTCTTTCCTGCTGTGTCCTTCGCTGGTAGTCACCTCATTTAGGTTAGTTTAAGTTTATTTGAATTTGGGGGTACCGGGGATCGCGATCGTTTAATGCGGGTTGAGCTTCCGTTGCTGTCAGCGGGAGGGCAACAGGTCTAGCACACTAGACCACACCCGAGGGTGTTTCTTTCCTGTTGTACCCTTCGCTGGTTGCGGACTTATTTAGTTTAATTTTAGTTTTGGGGTATTCGGAGGCGTCGGGGATCGCGGGAGTTTTTGTTCAGAGGTGCCATATTTACTCCAGGTATATTGTATCCCAAACCTCCAGTCACGTTCTTTTTATTGACATGCGAGGATCTAAAACGCACCGGAGAAGTATTTCTCACGCCTTTTCTCCCATTGGTTAGATTTAGGTGGGTGAAATACTCATTGGAATTCGCAATAAGTATTTTTCACTGCCTTCCTCACATTGGTTAAAATTTAGGTGCCTAAAAATAGAGGGAAAAAATCCATAATGATATAAATCGAAGCAAGTCTTTTTCATTTGTCATTACACTGAAAAATTGACAGCATTTTTCAACTATCAATTTTGAAGACCTCGTAAAAATGGATGCAGGGACATGGTATTATGATGTTAGCAATACCACAAGAGATGTAAAGGTACAAACAGAATCAGATAGGGAGATTCACATATTTTTGGAGAAGATATTTGAAGCAATTGAAGAACTGAAGCCTCCACAATGGTTTACTGACTTTCGGCCTTGGGATGTCCTGCCTATCGGGCCGAAACGTCCCGGGTTTTAGTGAATTTTGTTACATATTTTGGAACTTAATTTCCTTCATTTTGATGGTCACAAAAAGTTGTCTTTGAATACTAAAACGAACTTACCTTTCTAAGATTAATTTATCCGTAAAAATCCATGAACTAAAGCGGGAATTAATTATATTTTATATTATTGTAAGCACAAATAAAGTATGTTCACTGATGTTGAGGACGCATCGAAATAAATGAAATACAAGATTTCCACAGCAAGTGTTGCGACTATGATTTACAGGAAGCAATCTTGGAATGTACAGACTGATCCAATTTCTACAAAAAGAATCACGAATGGTTCAAATCAATGTCACTGCAACTGATCCGGAACAAGCAAATTCACTGAGATGTTCTAAATTATGCCAAAAGCTCGAGACAGCATTGTTCCGTTATAACTGTATACAGAGATAAGTTCTATAAAACGAATGTAGGAAAAAAAGTAACAGGAAAAAAAGTAACAGGAAAAAAAGAAACGGAAAAAAAGAAACAGGAAAAAAAGTAACAATTATAATAATACAACAGGAAAAAAAGTAACAGTGTTTTTTCATTATTTCATTTTTCATTATAATAATTATAATAATAATTTTATTTTTTATTTTTTTAATTATTTTGTAATTGGAGATCATGTGTGCTATGACAATGTTGTTACAAAGATATCCATCATGCTTTCTTTGATGTACAACAATGTTCTTGAAACAAATGAACACACATTGTAATAAACACACAGCAAGTGTGGTTACTTTCAAGTATTCTCTTCTTTGATGTACAACAATGTTCTTGAAAAAATAAACACAAGCAAGTGTGGCTACTTTCATGAATTCTCTTCTTTGATGTACAACAATGTTCTTGAAAAAATAAACACACAGCAAACTATATATTGGACAGCAGTTTGAATTAGTCATTAAATGTTCTTGAGTCACCATGGACGTCATTGAGAGTAATAAGAGGGGCAAAAAACTTTGTCATGAAGGTTTCATGTACACTGTATCTGTAAGAAGGAAGAACAAGGTCTGGTGGAAATGCACTAAACGTGCTAAATCAGACTGCCGTGCAAGTCTCTGTACTACTACAGATTTCAACAACCCAGAAATAGTTAGACAACACAACCATCCTCCAGAAAATGTCAGTATCGCATATACCAAATTGAGAAATGAAATGCGAAAACAAGCAGCTTCTTCCTTAGATAAGCCATCACAGATCCTCGCAACAGCTGTTTCAAATGCTGAAAGTGAAGTCAAGTTGATGCTGCCAGACTTAGATAATGCCAAACGGAGTCTGAGATACCACAGAAGAAGTCCTCCTGTCCCCAAAAGTCTGTCTGAGCTGACCATTCCAGAAGAGTTTCAGAAAATATCAGACTCTGAACAATTCCTTTTCTTTGATAATGGACCTGATGCAAGTGAGCGTGTGGTTGCATTTGCAACAAATAGTGGACTCAATTATCTTGGCAGTGCAAGTACTTTATTTATGGACGGTAATTTTGCAATGGCTCCTCCACTATTTCAGCAAATTTATGTTGTTAGGGTTAAGTTTCATGACAGTTTTTTATCTTGTGTATACGCTATATTACAGAGGAAGACACGTACTTCCTATGAGACTCTGTTTCAAGCTATTGTAGATAAACTGACTGAGCTAAATATTGACTTGAATGTAAATACTGTTGTGACTGATTTTGAAGATGGTGTGTTACGAGCTGTGAATGCTGTGTTTGGTAGACATGTACAGAGTAGAGGTTGTTTCTACCATCTGACACAAAGCACTTGGCGCAGAGTGCAGAGTTTAGGTTTAGTGCAGTTGTATCGGGATGATGCAGACTTCAGAAACTGGATGCACTTGCATTCTTGCCAGTTTCAGATGTGCGTGATGGTATGAATCACCTCAAAGACATTGTTCCAGAAGAAGCCGAGGAACTGTTGAGGTATTTTGATGAAAATTATGTCACTGGTAGATACAGGCAACCTCGCGCCGCACCTTCAGATGTGTTGGCACCATTACGACTTAGATTAACTCCTCCAGCCTATCCTCCAGCTACATGGAATGTTAATAGTGCTACGCTGGATGGCGAATCTCGTACAGATAATGCATGTGAAGGCTGGAACAACAAGTTCTACAATCTTGTTGGCCACCAGCACCCATCAGTCTGGAAAACTATCCAATGGTTTCAAAAAGAGCAAGCTCTGACCAATACAGTTATTCAACAGGTGTCAGTTGGTTTGCTGCCTGTTATCCGCAAACAGAAGTCAGCTGAATCCCTGAACAGAAAACTGAAAAATCTGTGTGGTTTCTATTCCCAAGGTTCACTTACTATTTCAGCTTTTCTTACTGGCATTGGCCAGAATATTAGATTACACAAGGTGTGATATGTAATAATCTAACTAAATCATAATTAAGTTTGTTAAATTATTTTATAACTATGTACTATGTAGTACTTATACTGATATGTAATAATCCAACTAGTTTCAAGGTGTGATATGTAATAATCTAACTAAATCATAATTAAGTTTGTTAAATTATTTTATAACTATGTAGTACTTATACTGATATGTAATAATCTAACTAGTTTCAATAATATAACTAAATCATAATTAAGTAATCTATCACTTTTATGAAATAAAAATAAGAAAGTGTGACTCTTTTTCCTGTTTTTTTTTCCTACCCAAATCTGTTACTTTTTTTCCTGTTACTTTTTTACCTTATAAAAATAAGAAAGTGTTACTTTTTTTCCTGTTTCTTTTTTTCCTACCCAAATCTGTTACTTTTTTTCCTGTTACTTTTTTTCCGATTACCCTATAAAACCTACCTATGTCGAAAGATGCTTTGAATATCCTTAAATTGTCTGATATCCTAGCCTTGTACTTGGATATTCCTAGCATCTAAAGCCATAGCTAGTTTTTATGTAACTTATCTTTGCACACAGTTATAACGGAACTGCGGTCATTTTGATGCGAAATGTAAATATTTCCATTTTTTATTTGCTGCTCAAGTTGTATTAATTATACTTAGAGACAGTAATAAAGAAGTCTTTCATATTAACAGTCAAAAGTGATGGAAATTATCTCATTCGGCAGGTTAGATAATAGAGGTTATTAGGTTGTTAAATTGAAAAATACTGATCAATTTACACCTCTTAATATCCTCTATTATCTATCCTGTCGGGTGAGATAATCCCCTTCACCACTGACTGTTAATATAGGAGGCCGAAACGTCCAGGGCCGAGACATCTCGAGGCCGAAACATCCCAACACCTCCACAATCAACATCACTTCAAATAATCCCCGCCAAGATCACCGTGCCAGTTGGGTTTGAGTTATTGGAAGCTAAGGAATTACCCAAAAAACTGCGTCGTAGGAGAAAATGTAACACAGCCATCACACAGCTGAAGAATCATTAAACCCCTGTGTAATAATCAGGAAATGGAAGAGGGTGGAAAAGAGCTTGAGAAAACCCAGCAGTCTTATCGGTTAAGAATTGGAAAAATGGCCGTCATCGGACAGGGGGATTTGAAAAAAAGATGGCCGAATAAGCTGACATTTTCTGTTTATTGAAAATCAAACAACCTTTTTCAAGGCTACCATATTATTAGAAAGAGAAATCAAAATCACACAAAGCAAAAATACAATACCATCCCCATTCAATTTTTTAAATTCCGCCCCTTATCCACACTGTAAAAAATACAGATGAAAATAAACTAGCTTTTTCTCGCTAGTAAATGAAAATATCTAGGTAATTCCACCCCCTAAGATTTTTTTTTTTACCCAGAATATCAGTCTTCCCCTCCAAAATATCGAATATTTTGGAGACAAATACTGACACTCTGGCGAAACAATCTGGGGAAATCTAAATGGTCAAAGATTTGCCTAGCATCAGTGTTGAGTACAACCAAGTAAAAGCGATTTTCAACCCTGATATTTTTATCCCTCTCTGTTGAAAAGGCAATATATCAACGAAAAACACAGTGCATTTCCCTCTCCCGCCCAACATGAAAAAAGCCCTCCACATATCTCATTCATATAGCGAAAAAATACATTTAAATTGAAGTCTGGCGTTTTCCCCCGTACAACATACAAATATCATATTTTCAAGACAACGAATTTGTTCGCGCGGTAAATTATCTCACCGACAAAGTTAATTTATTTTGGAATTCCTGGACCGACATTCGAGGTACGACATATGACATACGAGACATGAGATCGGATTGTAACGGCCACACTAAAATGTGTAGTCCGTGTCTGTGTCGGAAAAATGTGTAGTCGGGTATTAACTTATCATTTTCTCATTTATTTGTTGACTGTTTTCTATGAAATTTGGAAGTATACTCAGGGGGCTATACGAAAGATATATGCCAAAAGAGAAGTTTGTACGATGTTATTTTACGAAGTTAGAAGACATTTTCTCTTTCAAACACACTACAAAGTGAAGCTGACTCGGCGCCGAATTAGCTTATTAATTCGGCTCTCCTAAATACCAGAACCGCACAGAACCCCCCCCCCCCCCCCCCTCTAAATTACATTTGCGCAATGTTTTACGATGAAATATGTTTATTTTATGTAATAATCGTAACAGTAATAATCGTTACATCCCTTCGGTCGTTAGATAAACAATATTTTGGTGACATATCGTCCTCCGAGTTCCACCGTGTTCTAACTTCTACGTGCCTACCGGCACATAGAACACATTGAGACTCGGGGGACGATATTTTTAGGGTCCTGCTAATATTCGAGATTCGATTCGATATCGATACCATACGTATGCTTCGAGATCGATCCCGAATCAGTCTCAGGATTCGATTTTTTCGAATCTCTCGTACTAACTTCAATGTGTTACAGTTCCAACAAAAATAGGATAAAACTGTCATTAGAAAATTCATTCATGCAGGCTCAATTCCTATTTATTTGAGTAATTGACAATGTTTAATTGTTAGGTAAGGTGTGAATTTGGCCCAGAACATTATCCATAGTTTTGATTTTTGAAGGCTGAACTTGTTACTCTTCACGTTCATTTAGTTATTGGTGTTTAAGGTGTTCACTCCGTCGCGTAAGGGTCATGACAGTGTTCCGTAACTTCCGTTTGATGCAATGTGAAATAACTTGTCTTTTAAGATTCGATTCGGGATTCGATTCGATGTCGATATCAGAGACACGATTCGATTCGAGATTCGATTCGAAAAGAAATTTGTGATTCGCAGATCCCTAGATATTTGCTCTTATTTTATTTTTCTCAAGTTATTTCATTTAATTATTGGACTATTTAATTTATAACAGGAAAATATGATTGATTACAGTCAACATCTTGCTTGGTCAGGTGATCATTTAAGGGCGTGGTGTTTATGTATAGGTTTCCCCGCAAGTTGTGTTTACGGTAACAGGTCGATCCAGCCCCAAAGACGATCAGTCCCCAGCGATCAGCCAAGCGCCAAGCAAATGCCGACACAGATCATGGGGTGCAAGACATCCCCCCTAACAACCCCCCATCCCGCCCCCCCCCCCCCCAAATTGGTCATTTTCCCCAAAGTAGTCACCCCCCAAAAAAGTAGTGATTTCGCCCAAAGTAGTCCCCCCCCCCCCCAAAAAAAAAGTAGTCCTCCCTCATGGTTTTTTTTTTCATTCTTTCTTGAAAAAAAAACACGTCTGCAATGTTTGTTTGCAGCATGTATATTCTTGAAGGGTTAAATTATTAAACATTATTTAATTAAATTACTGCACAGAAAACAGTGTGGAAAAGTGTTCGGGAATGGACAAATTGGTGGGGGTGGGAATGACCAAGTCTTTGTAAGACTGTGACCGCGAGGGAGCCCAAAGTCAGTCTTACAAAGACAAGGAAAGACCAACAAGGGGGAGGGGGGGACTACTTTTGGGGGGGGGGGGCAACAATGTCTACTTTAGGGAGAAATAACAAATTTGGGGGAAATGACCAATTTGGGGGGGGGGGGCGGGGGGGGGGGTATCAGGGAGAAGTGTCTGACAATCAGACCATTTATGAATTTGGATGCTAAAAGAAACTGAAAATGGAATATTTTTCCCCGGCAGCGGCGTGCAAATGTCATTTAAAGGGTGAGTTTAGCGCATTTTGAGCGGTTCTGGGGGGTTCTGGTTTTTAGGAGAAAAATACTAAATACCAGGACCGCCTAGACAAAGGCAACTATAAGAATGAATTTACTTCTATTCTTCTTTCCTGTAACGATTATTGCATAAAATAAACATATTTCATCGTAAAACACTGCGCAAATGTAATTTGAAGGGGGGGGGGGGGGGGGGGTTCTGGGGGGTCTGGTGGTATTTAGGAGCTTACGCTGTGTTGACACAGCGAGGCGGGCTGATTATCCTTATTACATAGTGTACAGTTCAACATGTGAATAATATTACAGTAACACCCGACCGTGGAGGGTGAATAACAACTAAATGTGTGTGTGTGTGTGTGTGTGTGTGTGTGGTGGAAGGTGGTGGGGGGTAGATTTTCCACCAGGCCCGGTGTGGCGGGACTTAAACTTCTACCATCGCCAAGCCCAAACCAACGGGAGCCCTCTCTCTCTCTCTCTCTCTCTCTCTCTCTCTCTCTCTCTCTCTCTCTCTCTCTCTCTCTCTCTCTTGGCGTCTCCATCGCATTGATTATTGACGGACGGAAATGGTTTTAGCGCCCCGAAAGGGGCAGAGGCGGGACGCAGAACCAACGCTCGCCTCCCTTGAAGTGGGTGACCACTTCTAGGGATGGAGCGGAGGATGTTCAGGATCCATAGAGGTGACTGTTTCCATAACGGTTATAGTTTCCATAGAGGTTATTGGGGTGCTGGTCATTAAAAAGAAAGCATGTCTGTGTACCTGCTAAAAGAAGAAGGCAGAATTAGTTTGGTATACAGAGAATTAAAAATTTTGAGATTTACCGTTTACCTCTTACCAGTATTAATTATTAGATTATTTTTAGGCGGTCAGTTATTAGTGTTTTTAGCGGAGTTGGTGAGGACAGCCCTTCCTAGTAGAAGGTCAGTAGTATGTAATGTTTTGAGCCATCATTTGGGGGACCACGGTGGGGGACCCCGGAAGTGGCGTCATGTCACGTGACCCAGAGCGCCATGTTGTGTTGTCATGGTAACCCGCGTGAGCGGCCATGTTGTGACGCCATCCCCATAGTGATACGTGGTGTTTGTGCACATGCGCAGCGCGTGTTGTTAAGATGATATGTGTTTCCGTCGTCCATTTTGTATACTGGACGCCGCCATCTTGGTTTCTATGGAAGCACGTGGTTGCTATGTTACCCAATTTTTCTGTAATGGGACGGGGGTATGTTCAGAGGGTATGTTCGATTGAATCGGAGTAAATTTAATCACCACAAACAACACGAAAATCCCTCCAAATCACCAAAATCCACCCAAATCACCGAAATTGATTTTATTTGATACGGATTTCCCATTTTATCGGCTTAGCACGTAGTGCCATAGTACCGAGGGGTCCCCTGGGGGTGTGTTCGATTGAATCGGAGTATCACGAATTACCACAAACAACCTGACAAGTTTTACTCTTTCGAATTCTTTCAGAATTCTCTGCTTCTGTCTATGTATGCAATAGTTTACGTCTACCTGACCATGTTCCTTTGTCCTGGAGTATACTCCAGTAGCGTAGAAGAGCCTATCGGCAGGAACAGTTTACCTTATTATTACTAAATTTAGCTTTTCTGGTCTATTCTTGTTAGTTCTGAAGCTACTCCAAGTACTCTTGTTGTTTCATTTATCTAGATCATTTATATAACTAACCAATCAGATTGCTTGATTTCCCATAATCGTACAGAGTTGTCTCCCTTCTGTATAATTTTCCAAATGATGGCTCAAAACCACATTACATACTACTAAGGACACAGCTTTCGCCGTTTTTCACTGTCTATTAGTTCACCTTTCCTTTACCATTATTCTCGGTTCATGGGTACTGGATCTTGCTGACTTTCATATTTTAAGACGTTTAATTTTTAGTGTTTTCGTAGAGTTGGTAAAGACAGCCCTTCCTGGTAGAAGGTCACAGCTTTCGCCGTTTTCACTGCCTGTTATTTCACCTTCCAAAATCGTCGGTTCGCGAGTACTGGATCTTGATGACTTTCATATTTTAAGACGTTTGATTTTTAGTTGTTAGTTGAGTTGGTTAAGACAGCCCTTCCTGGTGGAAGGTCACAGGTTTCGTCGTTTTCGCTGCCTGTTATTTCACCTTCCCTTTACCAATGTTGACGGTTCGCGGGTGTTGGATCTAGCTGAATTTTTTTATTTAGCACGTTTGATTTTTAGTGTTTTAGTTGAGATGGTGAAGACAGCCCTTCCTGGTAGATGGTCACGGCTTTCGCCGTTTTCACTGATTGTTAGTTCACCTTCTCCTTCCCGGTTTGATTTTTAGTATTTTCGGTTTTTGAAATTTTGGGCTGCATTGGTGGACTTTAGGAATTGGTCATTGTCGAGTTTCTAGATTTTTGGCGGCTGTCGCAGGTGTCCTTGAGTTCGGACAGTAGCTGGCTGAGGGCTAGCCTGATGTGGATTTAGCAGCGAGAGAGTGGGGCGCTCTTTCAATATTGGAATATCCTTTCTTTCATGGAGTGTTTTGATGGGAGTATCCCACGGGGCTCGGAAAGCGACCCTATGCGCGTGATTTGGGACTTATTGGATTTTGGAGTTTTCCCATATCAGTTTGGTTAACTTAAGGTCAGTTAAGATTATGGCCCCATACTCGAGTACTATGCCATGGCCAGTCGTCCGTCTGTCCGTCAACAATTCAATACGGCTCGGGCTAGAGGCCGTATTTATGAACCGATCTTTACGAAACTTCTTGGGTACCTTTGGTATCACCGTGGGGTGAGAACGGGTGTTTTGGGGTGTGGTCCGAAATTCAAGATGGCCACCAGCAGCCATTTTGTACCAAAATTAGTGCAATCAGTCTTTTGTACAGAACTTATGTATGAAAGTTCTGATTTGAATAAATTTTTGTATGAATGTTTAGTAACGTGGAATACATCACATATAATACGGGTTTTTTTTCTCGTGCAGAAAGAATGCAAATTAGATGAACTTTAATTTATTTAGTGTTACTTTCAGCACTGTAACTGCAAATGTCATTACAGCTCAGACTAGAGGCCGTATTTATGAACAGATCTTTACGAAACTTCTTGGGTACCTTTGTTATCACAGTGGGATGAGAACGAGTGTTTTGGGGTCCGATCTGAAATTCAAGATGGCCGCCACCAGCCATTTTGTACAAAATTAGGTGCAATCAGATTTTTGCGCAGAACTTCCATATGAAAGCACTGATTTGAATAATTTTTTGGGTGAATGTTTAGTTTGCTACCTATACACTGTAAGTGCACATGTCAATACTGCTCGGGCAAGAGGCTGTATTTATCAACCGATCTTCACGAAACTTCCTGGTACCTTTGTTATCAGCTTGGGACGAGAACGAGTGTTTCTGGGTGCGGTCCAAAATTCAAGATGGCTGCCAGTGGTCATTTTGTATCGAAATTAGGTCCAATCAGTTTTTTGTCACAACTGCTATACAGCTCGTATTTATAAACTGATCTTCACAAAACTTCTTGGGTACCATTGTGTTCACATTGGGACAGGAACGAGTGTGTTTTGGGGAGCCTTTGTTATCACTGTGCTATGAGAACAAATATTTTTGGATTTAGTCAGACCCACTCTGGGACTCAGCGATTTCTTTTCTAGTTTAGCATCTGACTGTCACCCACATTTACAATACTTACCTACACATTTGTTACAGGCTACGGTCAGTATTTATGTACAGACCGTTACAATGCTTTATATGTACCTTTGTTATCAGGTCATTGTCTAGATGTTTGTCATTGCTGTGTCACATACTATACATGTACATGTCTTAACAAGATGAGCTACAGTGTCATTGACACTTTCATTATTAAGTTAATGCGTTTTGTCGCTTTGTTGGCAATGTCGCTGCTGTGTTTATTAAAGGCTAGGTTTTGGTCGATAGTATTGCCAAGGAATTTCGCCTGTGTGAATTCGGGGAGGATTTTGTCCTTTAGTTTTAGATTGAAGTCACGATTCTCTTTTTTAGGTTGTGCTGGCGTTCAGCTTGATTCTCCATTTGGCACACCATACCTCAATGTCGTCCAAGGCGCGTTGGAGGTTTTTTTTAACTAAGTTGGCGGTATTGGTAGAGTCCCGGAGGCCCTTATCGTCCGCTAACTGAGAGATTTGAACGCGATCCTCAGAGGTTCCGAAATCATTATTGTAGATGATTTATAGTAGGGGGCTTAAGACGGATCCTTGGGAGTGCCCGCTTCCAGTGGGACGCTGTCGGACATTTCGCTGTTTACTGTGACTTTTATTTCTCGGTCGTTGAGGAAGGAGGAGAGTAATCTCAATAGTTTTATTGGGAGTTTCATTTTGGATAGCTTGTAGCGCATTCCGCTGTGCCACACGGAATCGAACGCTTTTTCTACGTCTAATAAGATTGCCGCGCCAATTTGTTGGTTGTTGATCGCGGTTTTCATTTGGTGGACTAGGCGGTAGACATGTTCAATGCCTTTTTGCGGTTTCTATATGCTCTTTGCCATTTATGAAAGAAGTCAGTTTCTTCGATTGGAAATGATTCTTTCGAATACCTTGCCAATGCAATTGAGACGACTGATTGGGCGGTAGCTTGCCGGATCGGAGATGTCTTTGTCTAGTTTCGGTATCATGACACCGATGGCTCTTTTCCAGCATTTTGGAAAGTGACAATGGGTGATGCATGCATTGAATAGCTTGTTGAGTTTATCAATTAAAGAGTTTGGGCTCTGTTTGAGAATTTTGTAATTGACTTGTCTTCCGCGGGTGAAGAGGAATTTTTGCATTTTCTGATAACATTGATGATTTCGTCATTTGAGATGGGGGTGACGAGGTCATCGTCGTTCCCTCATGTACAACTATTTCTATCCCCCTAGTTGCGCATGCGTGAAAAACAGAGCTATCTTCATTATCCAATTTACTATGGAGGTCAATGGGAGAAAGCAATAAAACTTCATTTTTCATCCATATTTGCTTTTCAATAAAATTCGCGTACATATGGTCAAATAGTTTAGGGCATCCTCTTTAAAGTGATGTTTAATACTTATTGCTAGACAAAATTCTTCATGTTTCCATTTTTGTTTTAAATATCTTATTTTATCTTTGTGCATTTCCTTATCAATTTATGAAAAAAGGCTGACTGCGGTAGCTTTAAAGTTAAAAATATATATTAACCATCAATAGCATGCATTCCGCGTACATCATTCGGAATAAAGTAAACTTTAAATTATTTGATTCTATAAAAATATTTCAATTATGGTTTTGTTTTAATGTTTCCATTTCACTTTGAAAATAGTGATTTTTATATTTATGCGATTTCAAAAGACGATTCTCCGCGGCTAATATTGTCTTCACTGACGTGAATGAAAGGACTTAAAAGCTCCATCATTTCTATTGACTCGTTAATATAAGTGTTTAATTTTGCATTGAACACAATGTATGTGATTTTAACAATTTAGAATTAATAACTTTGCTGACGGTGTACAGGTTTAGAACAATTAGGTTAACCTGAAGTTGACAGCTAATTGGAAAAACTTTGATGTGAGTATTTTTTTTAAACAATTACTCAATGTCAGGTTTCTAATTATTATAAAACCAGTACATCTTCAGAACCACTGCACCCTCGGGGAGAGGTAGTACCTATGTGAGAGGACCAACCTCTCACACTGGTCCTCACCCGAGGGGTTCAACCGACATCAGCCAAAGAGACCATCACGCCGCAACCGGTGACACCTGCCGAGTACCTGAGCCCGTTCCTCCTCCAACACGCCTAGACATGTGAGAATTGATCATCTACAGTCATTTAGGGTCGAAAAGGGCTTGTTCTCCATACCGTCCCTGCGCGCCTTCGGCGCGCGAAACCATTCCTTTCCAGGTGATAGTTGAATGAATTCAGTTCAGGCGATGTTCATATTTTTGGAGGGGGGGGGGGGGGGGGCAACACAAACTTGCCTGAAAAAAAATGAAACTGCCATAAAAAATCCTTTTTTCGGGCTAAAAAATTGTTCTCAAATGCATTTTACTCTACTTTTGCAAACCAAGAATTCAAATATGAAGAACGCCACCCCATCCCTCCCACTCCCAGTCCTCACATCTCCTTATTTAAGATTTGCGTGTGCTTTTGGAAGATAGTTGTTTGTAAATATTTATTTGTTGTGTTTAAGTTTTTGAATTTTAATAATAAAAACATTTCACATAAAATTTTAGTCTTTGCTTTTCATTTTGTACATTTACAGTTCTGCAGATGACGCGATCAACTGCCAACTGAAAAGTTGTGAATTGCATTCAATTCCAAACATACAAGTATACCGAGATATGAATACGATGTGCAGGTAACGAATGGTCGCCGACTGTTGGTAATCACATTTCGCTTTCATATTCCAATGCGCTTGTGCGTTCGAGACGACTGTAAATTAATTTCTTCATCGATGGTACACAACGAGGTGCGAAGCCTTTTAATTATTACCCGCGCAGTCAAGTGTGAAAAAATAGGGGCGACAACTCGAAATTTAATGTCTGACTCAGGTAATAGAAATAGTTCAGTATATCTTCTGAATCGGTATCAAATTTGGGATCACGGTAGATATCAGGTGTGTGTGGTTTTTTTGTTGTTTTGGGGGGATTTTTTCCCCCTCTAATCACTCCGTCATCTGTTCCCCCTGAAGGCAGACCAGATGGCCAATACTCAGCATCCACTCTCTCTTACAGGCTGATGGATGACTCCCAGCTTTCAAAAACACATATTGGTGGATTTTTTTCTTTTTGTAACCGTTAAGGGTAATATGCTGAGGCTAATCCCAAACCAGCAATTGTTTGGGTTTCTTTTTCTTTTTTTTCTAAAATAACCACCAAACTGCGTTTCAGTATTACCATAAATTTGCCCACTTCTCTCAACAAACACAGAGCAGAACTCTTGTAATTATGCAAATTCCTAGCCATTTTTCAGTTCGAAGTTCTCGGGGATCTCAACCCACTATCCTACTGCCAGTCGCACACTCAGACTTAATAAGATTATTGGCTCTCGCTCCCGACACGCGTGGATTTATAAGCAAATAAAGCTATAAAACAAATAAAGTTATTAGGGTCGCAAGGGATTTCAATCCCACATCGTCCCTGTTCGCCTTCGGCGCGCAGAAACTTTTCATTCATTAACTTTAAATTAATACTCATACAAATGACATAATGTCAGACTGCCAAATTGTCCGACGTGGTAGAGGTACATGCACACATTTTTCCATTGTCCATTTACCATTGTTCAAGCTTGGACCCAAATTCCGTAAGATAATTTTTGGATTTGGTACGTACAAAGGAAATTTTTTCGAGTTCATTCACAATAAACTATGAATTTCAGGTAATCGTTTTATATTTCTTTTCCTTCAAAATACCCCTGATACACATTTTTGCAGAAAAACCCTAAAAATAAATGGGTTATATAATAATTTTAATAAAATTCGTCCTGTTGGGATTCGGCTTGTTGGGATGACCATTTTCGACATTCGTCTTGTTGGGATTCGGCCAGTTGGGAATAAACCGTTTCCACGAGTTCGTGCAGCCTCAGCATAAGATTTTGGACTGCTGCCCTCTTTTCATGCTGTAGCTACTGAACTCATGGAACCCCTGTCAGTTATTTTTCCAACTTCATGGTTATTAACGTTATTGATTTCCTCACTTGAGAAAATGCCTTCAGAGGGAGCTAAGACCTTTGTTGGGCGGTCAGCTTTGTTGGCTGGGACAGAGTGAATTTCTGCCACGGCTTGAATCTCTTTAGCTGGAGACCCAGGAGATAGCGGGGTTTGCATAGAAAAAGAGTTTCTGAACATCTCTGCTATTTGGTCATCTTTGGCCTTCAACGTTTCCTTCATCTCAGCATCTTTGGCCTTTAACTCTTCCCTTAGCTCAGCAATCTGTGCTATTAATTCCCCTAACTGCTTTAAGAATGATTCATTAATCCCCTCTGACTCCTTATTCATTTGCCCCCCCCCCCCCGAACTTTTATTAAGACTGCCAGCACTAACTTATTTCCCGTAGATTCTCTTCTTGCAGCTTTCTCTCTCTCCTTTTTATTTTTTCTTTCTTTTCCTCTCTTTTCTTTTCCTGAATGCTAAGGGTGGATGAGTACATATATTGCGACATTTTTATTTCCTGGGTGATTCAATATTAGTGATAATGTGTTTACGTGTTTGGATTTTTTTAATTTTCTGGAATATGATAGTAATCACTTTCCTGGAAAAACTGATGAAAATCTCAAGTTGTTGACTAGTTGACAGCAAGGTACCAATTGACCTGTAACCAGAACCAGAACAATTATTGACAATCTATCAGTCCCAATTTATACTACACGAAACCGTAACCGCACTCTCACCCCTTCTGTCCTCATGTGAGGCAATAGGAAAGCTAGGTCTATGTGATGCAAGTAAAATAAAATAAAGTTAACCGAGTCGCAAGGGATTTTGAAATCGCACATCGCCCCTGCGCGCCTTCGGAGCGCTAAAAACTCATTCATTCATTCTTTCATTCATCGCAACCGATTTGTGAAACAGAGAGTGAATATGGGAGGGGGGAGGGGGAGGGGGGGGGCGCACGGGGGAGAGAGAGAGAGAGAGAAAGAGAGAGAGAAAGAGAGGGGGGGTAGAGAATGTGAACGTGTAAGTACCCACCACGGACATTTAACATAATCTTATGTGAAATAATCTTACTATACTCTTACTCTTGTACTTTACTCCATATAAATGGAAAAAAATCGCGACATCGACGCCGTAGCTGCGACGGGTGGTGCAATTTCACAAAATTCTAAGTTCATCAAGGGCCATAACTCCAAGAAAAATATTTGGAACAACACCTGCATTGAACAGTGGCTAGACATCAATAAGATACACTTACATGCCAAATATAAAGTCATTCCATCAAGTATTTCAAAAGTTATTGAGTTTTGAATCTCGTTGGTCACAGACAGACCGACCGACATTCTAAGTTCATCAAGGGCCATAACTCCAAGAAAAATATTTGGAACAACACATGCATTGAACAGTGGCTAGACATCAATAAGATACACTTACATGCCAAATATAAAGTCATTCCATCAAGTATTTCAAAAGTTATTGAGTTTTGAAACTCGTTGGTCACAGACAGACCGACCGACCAACCGACAGACAGACCGACAGACAGACAGACAGACAGACTAAGATTGCCACTTATAGAGCTGCTAGTCGCAGCTAAAAAGTAATGAAAGAAAATCTATCAAACAAATCTACACCCCACAAAGCTCCCCATAATCATAAAAGAACCTATATAATCAGCCAGCCTAACTGTATTAAAACAGCGAAATCCAATTAATAGGCTAACACGGCACCGAGTCAGCTACACTTTTTAGTGTGTTTGAAAGAGAAAATGTCTTTTAACATCCTAAAATAACATTGTACAAACTTCTCTTTCGGCATATATATTTCGTATCATCCCTTGAGTATATACTTTCCTCGTTTCATAGAAAATAACCAACAAATAAATGAGAAAATGATAATTTAATTCCCAACTACACTTTTTCTCCGACACGGACTACACTTTTTAGTGTGTCCCGAATGTGACCAATCAAATAACGTCGTATCTCGTATGTCGTATGTCATATCTCGTATCTCGTATGTCGTATGTCATATCTCGTATGTCGGTTCGTGTCTCGTGTCTCGAATGCCGGGCCAGGATTTCCATATCCTGGACATATGTTATATATTTGCTGCCATGTAGAAAATGCTAAAACATTGTCAAAATACGCGATCATATTATTTCCTGAACGAGTATGATCGCGTGTTTTCGCAGTAGTTTGAATTTTCAACCGACAAAGTTACTCCACTGAATTATTGCTTTTTTCAAACAGGCGTGTTTCATATGCTTTTGAGGGAATATTTGGGGGACCCCGGTGCAGGGGACCATTGAAGGCAGCCAATAAGCTATCGAGCAGTTACTGATAAGTCATTGCTCGAATGACTCGAGTCCCATCGAGCAAATGGGGTAATACTTTTTGCCGGTAAAAAGGACGGTATCCGGTAAAAAGGACGGTAAGTGTATAAAAAGTACGTTTTAAAGTACTAAATGTACCTCTGAATGTGTGAAAAGTGATTTTGCAAGGATGATTACGCAATAATAAGTATATAGAAGGAAGATTAAGTATTGTTTGTTTTTTTGTAAACTATTTACAAGACAAAATAGATCATTTTTCCATCGACACTGATCGACACGCCATTTTGTGCAGGGAAAACAACGATTTCGCTGAGGTGCACGACAGGATGAATATTATCGTACTTGCTCGACGGAGGTGCAGCTAATTTTAGATGTTTCTGTTCACTACGAGGGGATTTAACAGAAAGTGCCTTTGGAGAGAAACCATTTATAATTTGAAAATAGTCTACAATAAAACAAACAATACTTAATCTTCGTTTTATATTGCGCACGCTTCATTAAATTGTCACTTCACACTTTCAGAGGTTCATTCAGTAAAACAGTTTTTATGTGCTTACCGTCCTTTTTACCAGCAAACAGTTGTGTTCAAGCTTTTTGTTTTTTAAACAGGGGTTCATATTTTTTTCCAGTTAGCGTTTCGCCAAACACATGCCGAGGTGATAATAAATATTAAAACCATACATATATCAGTGGATACTAGTTCTAGATTCCTGTAAGTCCCACCTCAGTGATACCCACATGAGCCTGTTAAGACTAGGGCCCCTTGTACTCACTCCACCAATCCCTATGTGTGAGCTCATAGTGGTGGGCCCGTGGGGGGGGGGGGGCTGCGGGCCCCCAAATATGCAAACCGTAACTTACTGTTTTTAACCCCCACGTTTCTTCAGGAGGCACCAGAATCGATCTGAGAGCTTCAGAATTTGAAGAAAAAAAAATATCCGGGAAAGGGCCCACAACCGTGGGAGGGAATACGCACAATTCCACAGTTCAAGCCAACAAAACAATATTTTCATAGGTGTACGGGCCCAGTTTTTGGAGGGGGGCTAAAAGATTTTGGTCGAAAAGTGATACTGCAGGCATTATTGAGGCAAGTGGCCCTTGGGTGGGTGTAGGTGTACTCGTTCCAATGAGGGGCCAAAAGCTATGTTTTGGAAGCAGAAACTTAAAATATATAAATAATTGAATGGCGATTTTCTTATACAGTGCTGGCCGATTTTGGCCGTTACAACTGGGTTTTGTACAAAATCATGTTTTTTGACTCGACACGATGATAAACTCTGTTCAATAAATTATGTTCACAAAGATCTTTGTTGTTTTTTAGAAGTTGCTTGGTCAGCCAGCATGGCGACCAAAATCGAAGACTAGGCTAGTGTCCAATCCCTGTACATGTTAATTCCCTTCTGTATATTGCCTGCCCAGTGAGCACATACGATTACATTGAAACTGGCATCTGAACACAATCCCTACTGCTTTTCTCTGACACACACTGGCGCTTTAGGCTATTTGGAACTTGCACTCCAAGATTGGGCATCAAGTAACTGGAAGCATTCCAAATCTATTGCGGGTGATTGGAATTAATAACTAAAAAATTGTTTACGATAATTTGTCTCTGGGTAGGTCTAGTTCTAGTTCCAAATATCATGATTGCCCCCTCCCACACCATTACAGAATCCTGGCTACGCCCCGCTAGATATATAATCCATTTCCCATAATTTCGAAATGTTGGGGGGTGGGGGGGGGGGGGCAAGATCGACAACGCAGGCATATTCCAATAGCTTGAACTATGGAAATGGGCTTATTCCCTCCCACGGTTGTGGGCCCTTTCCCGTATATTTTTTTCTTCAAATTCTGAAGCTCTCAGATTGATTCTGGTGCCTCCTGAGGAAGCGTGGGGGTTAAAAACAGTAAGTTACGGTTTGCATATTTGGGGCCCCGCAGCCCCCCCCCCCGGGCCCACCACTGTGAGCTCACACATAGGGATTGGTGGAGTGAGCACAAGGGGCCCTAGTCTTAACAGGCTCATGTGGGTATCACTGAGGTGGGACTTACATGAATCTAGAACTAGCATCCGCCGATGTATGTATGGTTTTAATATTTATTATCACCTCGGCATGTGTTTGGCGAAACGCTAACTGAAAATAAAATATGAACCCCCGTTTTAAAAAAAAGCTTGAACACAACTTTTGCCGGTAAAAAGGACGGTAAGCGTATAAAAACTGCTTTACTAAATGTACCTCTGAAAGTGTGAAGTGACAATTTAATGAAGCAATATAAAACGAAGATCAAGTATTGTTTGTTTTATTATAGACTATTTTCAAATTATAAATGGTTTCTCTCCAAAAACACTTTGTGTTAAATCCCCTCGTGGTGAACAGAAACATCAAAAATTAGCTACACCTCCATCGAGCAAGTATGATAATATTCACCCCGTCGTGCACCTCAGCGAAATCGTTGTTTTCCAAGCACAAAATGGCGTGTTGATCAGTGTCGATGGAAAATGATCTATTTTGTCGTGTAAATAGTCTACAATAAAACAAACAATACTTAATCTTCTATCTTTATACTTATTATTGCGTAAGCTTCCTTAAAAAATCACTTTTCACACATTCAGAGGTACATTTAGTACTTTAAAACGTATTTTTTATACACTTACCGTCCTTTTTACCGGATACCGTCCTTTTTACCGGCAAAAAGTATTACCCAGCAAATGAGCTTTAGAGTAATTGCTCGATCGAGTGACTCGGCATATTGCTCGAACGACTCGAATCCCATCGAGCAAATGAGCTATCGAGTAATTGCTCGTTCGAGTGACTCCTCGAACGACTCTTGGACTCATTTCAGAAAAAGGGATTCCATAGCCAAAGGCGTTTTCGAGAAAGGGATTCCACAAATGGGATTCCACAAAAGGGATTCCATAAGTAGGATTCCGTCTTACCTCGAGTGACTCACATATATTGCTCAAACGACTCGAATCCCATCGAGCAAATGAGCCAACGAGCAATTGCACATTCGAGGTAAGCCGGAATCCCACTTATGGAATCCCTTTTGTGGAATCCCATTTGTGGAATCCCTTTTTCGAAAACGGCTGTGGCTATGGAATCCCTTTTTTCTGAAATGAGTCTAAGAGTCGTTCGAGGAGTCACTCGTACGAGCAATTGCTCGTTGGCTCATTTGCTCGATGGGATTCGAGTCGTTCGAGCAATATATGCGAGTCACTCGAGGTAAGACGGAATCCTACTTATGGAATCCCTTTTGTGGAATCCCTTTCTCGAAAACGCCTGTGGCTATGGAATCCCTTTTTTCTGAAATGAGTCCAAGAGTCGTTCGAGGAGTCACTCGAACGAGCAATTACTCGATAGCTCATTTGCTCGATGTGATTCGAGTCGTTCGAGCAATATGCCGAGTCACTCGATCGAGCAATTACTCTGAAGCTCATTTGCTCGATGGGATTCGAGTCATTCGAGCAATGACTTATCAGTAACTGCTCAATAGCTTATTGGCTGCCTTCAACGGTCCCCTGCACCGGGGTCCCCCAAATATTCCCTCAAAAGCCCCTGACATACTACTGCTTCCCTTCCGAGGTCCCCCTGCGGGGTCCTGCCAATGTTCCCTCAAAAGCCCCTGACATACTACTGCTTCCCTTCCGAGGTCCCCCTGCGGGGTCCTGCCAATGTTCCCTCAAAAGCCCCTGACATACTACTGCTTCCCTTCCGAGGTCCCCCTGCGGGGTCCTGCCAATGTTCCCTCAAAAGCCCCTGACATACTACTGCTTCCCTTCCGAGGTCCCCTGCGGGGTCCTGCCAATGATCCCTCAAAAGTCCCTAACATACTACTGCTTCCCTTCCGAGGTCCCCCTGCGGGGTCCTGCCAATGTTTCCTCAAAAGCCCCTGACATACTACTGCTTCCCTTCCGAGGTCCCCCTGCGGGGTCCTGCCAGTGTTCCCTCAAAAGCCCCTGACACACTACTGCTTCCCTTCCGAGGTCCCACTGCGGGGTCCTGCCAATGTTCCCTCAAAAACCCCTGACATACTACTTACCGATACAGGAACTCGCTAAGATGTTCGACAGCAGATCGGGATTGAAAACGTCAGCAATCAATAGAAAAGAAAAAAAATTATTTGATATAATAAAATGATTAAAAATAGTTTTAAAAAAAAGACCATAAAAAAATAACTTGAAAAAAAAACACACATTGAGAATGGAAATCAAAGATTTATCATGGAATGCACCAAAGACTGAGAGGTTGAATCATAAACTCTTAAGAGGATTGATAGTGGAAAAATCAAATTATGGAAAGACGAATCTGTTAATGAATCTGTTGTTGTGGCCGGAGTGGTTAGATAACAATAGATTGTTCATGTTTAAGAGTCTCTTTCAACCCGAATGTGAATTATTGTGAAAAACTCTGAGCCCAAACATACCGAAGGATGTTATAATGAGTTTCTTTGATCTCCGAGACGAATTCGAAAAATGTGATCCATCGCTCGCAACGATCTTGCAAGCAGTGTCAAGAAAACTCAGAAATTTAAATTTTATAGTAAATTTCCTTTCTTATTATACCTACCGCAATTGTTTACAACAGGCTTGCACTACAGTGGAAGTCCCTAACTCGGAAAATACTCTCTATTTTCTTCTTTCCCAAGCGATTTAGGAAAGAAAAGTGGTGCAAAAGCACCAAGAAAAAATAAGCCAAAACTGGGTGGAGAGCGGCCGGTACACACCCAGTAGGGGACTTACTTCTCCTTGTACTAATCCACGGCTTCCGGAACCAGTGCGCAGACGTATAACCAACGTGTCATTCTTTTGAATCCGCCAACATTGTAGTTATTCGATTAGCGGGAGGAAGGATTCTTACCCGAAAAAGAAGACGAGAAGGTCTTCATGTAAACAGTTGCGGTAGGTATAATAAGAAAGGAAATTTACTATAAAATTTAAATTTCTTATCAACCTACCTTGCAATTGTTTACAACAGGCTGAATAGACAACGGGGAGGGAATCACATAACCAACCCCACATAACCCGACTGCGGTGGAACCGTGGACAGAAGACGAGTTCCCTAGGCCTGTAAAACCATAGCATCACAACCATTAGTAAATGACAAAGGGAGATAAGGCGTATGGACATGTGCGACAGAAAGGACAGCACCAAGAACAGGGCTGGAACTGACCTTGCGAGAACACTAATGGCTAGGGTTGATGGCAGCCAGTGCAGAAGAAAAGAGGACCTGAAGAAAAAGTTCCTCAGAATGCTCCTCCAACTGACGCAGAAAGGTGGAGAAAGTAGAAGCATTTCTCTAGTAAGCTGCCTGCATAACATCCGACAACTGACGGAGTTAGCATAAGCCCAGGAGGTAGACAATGCACGCACCTCGTGGACAGAAAAACGATTGGTAATACAATCGCTAGTCGAGCGTATGACGCGCGAATAGCAAGACAAATCCATCTAGAAATGGATTGTGGGGAGATCTGTCGACCAGGGATAAGAGACAGAAATATATCTTTTCCTGTCTTTCCTAATGAACTGCGTCCAGTCGAGGTAAATGCAAACTGCATGAACTGAACAGAGCAATTTAAGGGCGATTACCCTCAGCAGAAGGAAGAGCCCTGATACATATTGGAGGTTGGGTAGTTTCTGGTATCTGATTCGGAGCAATCAGTAAAGTAACACCATTAGCAGAGCTTCTGAAAAAGGCCGGATCAACAGAGAGGGCATGAAACTCACTAACCCTTCTGGCTGAGGCATAAGCCATCACAAAAACTGTCTTGTATGTGAGAAAATACATATCCACCTGGGATAAAGGTTCGAAGCAAAGCAGCACCCAAGAAAGATACCATCTTGGGTTAATCTGCAAAATCCTAGGCCTTTTCAAAGAAAAGTGTCGAATAAGCTTGCAGAGGCACATACATATTAGTGCCAATACGACGCTTCCCCACACATGAAGAGGTCTCTGAAAGCAATCTGTGTTATCGAAGGATCGGCATAATAATCTTTTTCCTGCATCCAAAAATGACACTTGGGCGACAAAAAACCTATGGAGAATCCTGTGTTCATTTTTTCGCCAGAGTGTCAACATTGGAGTATGGGGAATTCCGTGCTAAATGCTTTTTTTCTCGGAGTGTCAGTCATGGGTGAAAATCCCTTCCAATCACTAAATTTTTGCTTTTATACTCACTACTGTCAAAAATTTATTAATCAATCTCTCTCCATGCTGTACATTTTTATAGACACCTTGAATGTCAAACAGATGTACTGCACATATGAGTAGTATAATACGTATGAATCGTGCCCCATTACCCTGACTTTTGGGGGTGCAGCTAGTGTTAAATTCCCATAGGAACCGGACTTTTGGGGGTGCAACTTTGGGGGTGCAAATTGTCGGCACCATACATCTAAATCTGGTAAATGGTGTAGGTACTGTATATATAGTATACCATGGCATGTAGAGTGATATATGTACGCATGGGGCGATAGGTATATATTATGGGTAAGTGGTGGAAAGATGATGGGAAAATGGGGTTTTCTTGAAAGTTTTTCCCGCGAAACGGTTGACGTTGCTATTGACGTCGTGACGTCATGATGCGCACGCGACGTCATAGAGATGTTGACCACTGTTATTGTCCAGTATACAATCTGACATAGCGTAATTCGGGTCAGTGGATGTCGGACTTCTCGTATTGGGTGGGGTGATATGGTAGTAGTGGTATATATGCATGTAGGTCCCAAGTTAGCCTTTAGTACTATTAATCCACCTTATGCTTTATATTATCCTATGTCTGATATAGCTAGGTCAAGCAGTACTGTAGGAATGGGGGTAATGCTTGGTCGTCCGGTGTGGTTTTGGCGAGATAGTCCTTGGTGGTTTAGATTGGCAGTATAGGATGAATGGTCTGTTGGTCTATTACCCCTTAATACTATTTACCTACCGAATCCTTTGTATTATCTTATGGCTGGTATTGGTAGTTCGTGATGCTAGGTCAGGCAGTATTATAATCGTTTGTTTAGAAGTGGGGCTTAGGAGGCATTGAATGTACCGCTGTAGGTCCCTGTTAGTCCTCGGTATTGTTAATCCACCTGATGCTTCATGTTATCCTATGACTGGTATAGGTAGTATGTTATGGCAGGTCAAGTGGAATTTTGGAGTGGGGGTGGGGGTAATGCCTGGTAGTATAGAACAGCAGTATAGTATGGACGATATATACCTCTGTGGGCCCCCGAAAGTCATTGATACTACTAATCGACTTAATGCTTTAATTTATACCATGACTAATATAGGTAGTATGCAATGCTAGGCCAAGAGGTACTGTGGGTAAGGGTAATGCCCGATGTAAAAACACGGAATCCATATTTTACGGAATGCTTTATATGTATACAGGGGAAATCTGATTGAACAATTTGAAGCCTTGAGCGAAGTTATAGCTAGGAAGTAATGGATGAGATATGGGGCAGAATAACAGAAGTACACAGATGTAAGGTTTCTACAACAGGTATCCTCCAACAGTACCAGGCCATAGGTATCCTCAATTTAGTATCCTCAAAAGGTATCCTCAACTGATACGTAGCCATGTCATAGGTATCCTCAAATACTGAAATGAGTCTAAGAGTCGTTCGAGGAGTCACTCGATCGAGCAATTGCTCGTTGGTTCATTTGCTCGATGGGATTCGAGTCGTTCGAGCAATAGCTGCGAGTCACTCGACATAAGACAGAATCCCACTTATGGATTCCAAAAAGGGATTCCATAAGTGGGATTCTGTCTTATGTCGAGTTTTTACATCGGGCATTACCCTTACCCACAGTACCTCTTGGCCTAGCATTGCATACTACCTATATTAGTCATGGGATAACATAAAGCATTAAGTCGATTAGTAGTATCAATGACTTTCGGGGGAGGGGGGGGGGGGGGGCACAGAGGTATATATCGTCCATACTATACTGCTGTTCTATACTGCCAGGCATTATCCCCACCCCCACTCCAAAATTCTACTTGACCAGCCATAACATACTACCTATACCAGCCATAGGATAACATGAAGCATCAGGTGGATTAACAATACCGAGGACTAACAGGGACCTACAGCGGTACATTCAATGCCTCTTAAGCCCCACTTCTAAACAAACGATCATAATACTGCCCGACCTGGCATTAAGAACTACCAATACCAGCCATAAGATAATACAAAGGATTCGGTAGGTAAATAGTATTAAGGGGTAATAGGCCAACAGGCCATTCATCCTATACTGCCAATCTAAACCACCAAGGACTATCTCGCCAAAACCACACCGGACGACCATGCATTAGCCCCATTCCTACAGTACTGCTTGACCTAGCTATATCAGACATAGGATAATATGAAGCATAAGGTGGATTAATAGTACTAAGGGCTAACTTGGAACCTTCATGCATATATACCACTACTACCATATCACCCCACCCAATACGATACGTCCGACATCCACTGACCCGAATTACGTTATGTCAGATTGTATACTGGACAATAACAGTGGTCAACATCTCTATGACGTCGCGTGCGCATCATGACGTCACGACGTCAATAGCAACGTCAACCGTTTCGCGGGAAAAACTTTCAAGAAAACCCAATTTTCCCATCATCTTTCCACCACTTACCCATAATATATACCTATCGCCCCATGCGTACATATATCACTATACATGCCATAGTATACTATATATACAGTACCTACACTATTTACCAGATTTAGATGTATGGTGCCGACAATTTGCACCCCCAAAGTTGCACCCCAAAAGTCCGGGTAATGGGGCACGATTCATACGTACTATACTACTTCGGTACAATACTAGAACCTTTGAAATTTCCAAGTTTCATGTTCACTAGAATCTCTTTCGATTTCGACGATAATTTCGACCATTTAGCTGGTGGCAGTTTTATCAACTTCTGAATTAACTATATAAACCACTTCAATAGAAGTTCTTTCCGTTCAGGTTGGGGTGGAGGGGGGGCGTGGTGGCATTGTGGTAACCGGCTCTCACTGAAGCCAAGCAATGTCGGGCCCGGTTAATCCTTTGATGGGTGACCGTCTGGGCGATCGATTCGGATTTCCACATTGTGTCATTGGGCAAGGCACTTAACCCCGATTGCCCACATGAGGGGGGGGGGGGGGTGTGACACTGTGTACTCAGGCGTACTGCATGGCGATGGTGCGCATGTCTTCAACCAATCTAACCCTGCCTTTGCTGCAGTGTGGAGTTGCGATGTTGGGGAGCTGGCAGCTGCTCGTTGGTTTTCTCCGGGTACTCCGACTTCCCCCGCCCATAAAACTGTCGCCAACACGATATGACCTTGGCTGTTAAAAAGTTGTTAAACCATAAATAAATAAATAAATAAATAAATAAATAAATAAATAAATAAATAAATAAATAAATAAATGAATAAATAAATAAATTCTATTCAGGCCGAATGGTTGTAACATTTGTAACGTGAAAATCCATTGTATTTCAAAAGATCGGCATCGTTCTGTTCTGAATTAAATCGGCCCTTCTCTTGCCAGCTTCAGAAGTGATTCTTGTGCTCGCTTCCGTCGTGGCTTTTTTACCCACATCCATCGCAACCTTCTTCTGACCTTCACAGCAGTGGAAGTAATCTGTTTCTCCACATCACTGGTGAAGGCATGCAACAGAGCTCCCACCATCAAATCCAGCAAAACCGATCCACCACAGACATAAGATCTCTTAAATCCTCTGTTATTTATCACTAACATAATTTTTTCTCTTTCGTCTCAGTTTTGTTTAATAATTATATTTTTAGTCTGTGTGAAACACACAGACTATTGTTTTTGCACGGTTTCTTTTTCTTTTTTTTTTCTTTTTTTTCTTTTTTTTCTTCTTCTTCTTCTACTTCTTCTTCTTCTTCTTCTTCTTCTTCTTCTTCTTCTCCTGTCTTCTGTCTTCTCATCACTTTTTTGTCCGCAAGATAACTCGAAAACCAATTGCCCTATCTCGTTGATTTTTGGCATGCTGATAGACAGCCACAAGTTCTCGGCCAGATATGTTTTTCAGATTCCTGGGGTATCAGGGGTGTCTGTAGGGGTGTTTTGAAAGTGGGTCACGTCCATATCTCAGGCGTGGTATGACCTACAGACCTGGGACCAACACCAAATGAGTCGACATTCGATGGAGGTTCAAAATATGGGTCAAGGTCACGGAGGTCATCTAGGGGTCATTGAGTGCATTTTTCAGAATTGCTGGAAATCACATTTTTTGCCCCCCTAAAGTATTCCTGACGTACACACATGCATTTTGACGTAAAAAAAATTGGGCGTGGCCAAAATTTTTGAAAGTGGGTCACGCTCATATCTCAAGCATGGAATGACGTATGGACCTGGGACCAACACCAAATGAGTCGACACTCGATGGAGATTCAAAATATGGGTCAAGGTCACGGAGGTCACCTAGGGGTCATTAAGTGCATTTTTCATAATTGCTAGAAATCACATTTTTTTACCCCCTAAAGCATTCCTGACATACGCACATGCATTTTGACGTAAAAAAAGTGGGCGTGGCCAAAATTTCTGAAAGTGGGTCACGCTCATATCTCAAACATGGTATGACGTATGGACCTGGGACCAACACCAAATTAGTCGACACTCGATGGAGATTCAAAATATGGGTCAAGGTCACGGAGGTCACCTAGGGGTCATTAAGTGCATTTTTTCATAATTGCTAGAAATCACATTTTTTTACCCCTAAAATATTCCTGACATACGCACATGCATTTTGACGTAAAAAAGTGGGCGTGGCCAAAATTTTTGAAAGTGGGTCACGCTCATATCTCAAGCATGGTATGACGTATGGACCTGGGACCAACACCAAATGAGTCGACACTCGATGGAGATTCACAATATGGGTCAAGGTCACGGAGGTCACCTAGGGGTCATTAAGTTCATTTTTCATAATTGCTAGAAATCACATTTTTTGACCCCCTAAAGCATTCCTGACATACACACATGCATTTTGACGTAAAAAAAGTGGGCGTGGCCAAAATTTTTGAATGTGGGTCACGCTGATATCTCAAGCATGGTATGACGTATGGACCTGGGACCAACACCAAATGAGTCGACATTCGATGGAGGTTCAAAATATGGGTCAAGGTCACGAAGGTCATCTAGGGGTCATTGAGTGCATTTTTCAGAATTGCTGGAAATCACATTTTTTGACCCCAAAAGTATTCCTGACGTACACACATGCATTTTGACGTAAAAAAATTGGGCATGACCAAAATTTTTGAAAGTGGGTCATGCTCATATCTCAAGCATGGAATGATGTATGGACCTGGGACCAACACCAAATGAGTCGACACTCGATGGAGATTCAAGATATGGGTCAAGGTCACGGAGGTCACCTAGGGGTCATTAAGTGCATTTTTCATAATTGCTAGAAATCACATTTTTTGACCCCCTAAAGCATTCCTGACATACGCACATGCATTTTGACGTAAAAAAAAGTGGGCATGGCCAAAATTTTTGGAAGTGGGTCACGCTCATATCTCAAGCATGGTATGACGTATGGACCTGGGACCAACACCAAATGAGTCGACACTCGATGGAGATTCAAAATATGGGTCAAGGTCACGGAGGTCACCTAGGGGTCATTAAGTGCATTTTTCATAATTGCTAGAAATCACATTTTTTGACCCCCTAAAGCATTCCTGACATACGCACATGCATTTTGACGTAAAAAAAGTGGGTGTGGCCAAAATTTTTGAAAGTGGGTCATGCTCATATCTCAAGCATGGTATGATGTATGGACCTGGGATCAACACCAAATGAGTCGACACTCGATGGAGATTCAGAATATGGGTCAAGGTCATGGAGGTCACCTAGGGGTCATTAAGTGCATTTTTTATAATTGCTAGAAATCACATTTTTTGACACCCTAAAGCATTCCTGACATACACACATGCATTTTGACGTAAAAAAAGTGGGCGTGGCCAAAATTTTTGAAAGTGGGTCACGCTCATATCTCAAGCATGGTATGATGTATGGACCTGGGACCAACACCAAATGAGTCGACACTCGATGGCGATTCAAAATATGGGTGAAGGTCACCGAGGTCACTCAGGGGTCAATGAGTGCATTTTTCATAATTGCTGGATATCACTTTTTTTGACCTCCAAATGCTTCCCCAAAATTCAGATGTGCATTTTTTCATGAAAAAAATGGGCGTGGCCAAAATTTTTGAAATTGGGTCACGCTCATATCTCAAGCATGGTGTGATGCATGGACCTGGAGCCAACACTAAATAAGTTGACACTTGATGGAGGTTCAAAAATGTGGGTCAAGGTTACGGAGGTCACTTGTGGTCATTGAGTGCACAGAATTGCTGGAAATCACATTTTTGACTCTCTAAAGCATTTCTGAAGTCCATACATCCATTTTTACATAAAAAGTTGGTGTGGCCAACATTTGTGAAAGTGGGTCATGCTCATATTTCAAGCATGGTACGATGTATGGACCTGGGACCAATACCAAACGAGTCAACACTCGATGGAGTTTCAAAATTTGGGCCAAGGTCGAACAGGAGTCATGAGGGCTATTACCAGAATTGCTGGAAATCATATTTTTGAACCTCCTTGTGCATTCCCTTGATTGGTCCCTTTGAATACTGTGAAGATATATACCTTATCTGGTTTCTTGGAAAAAATTAACTGATTTTTGAATGAATATCTATAAATACTGTCATTGAAAACCTATTTCTTATTTCTTTTATTTTATCCCCAAAATAAGCCTCTAAAGGATTCCCATTACATTCATAGAGGGGCACGGTGGCTAAGCAGTTAGAGGTGCAGGCTGCATGCCGAGAGGTTCTCAGTTTGAATCCTATCTGCGGCAACTGCCTTGTGTCCTTGGGCAAAAACACATCACCCCCATTGCCCACATAATGGCATAGTGATGTTGTGTACTAAGACATACTGCATGCCGATGATACACTTGCACTAACCCTGCTTGTGTGGAGTTAGCATGTTGAGGATCCAGACAGTTGCTTGTTGTTGTTGTTTGGTGGTTCTCTGTGTTCTCTGGTTTCCTCCATCCGTAAAAACTGTACGACACGAGGCGGGCCTAGCTGTTGAAGTGTTGTTAAACCCCAATAAATTAATAACATTCATAGAATGTCTTCTATGCACTGTTTGTCAACATGATAACCCAAATACAATCAATCCTATCTCAATGTTTTTGGTATACTGATAGACTGCCTGCCATTGGTATTTGGTCATCTATGATTTGGAGGCATGTGGGGCCTTCGGGCTCTAGATGTTAAAAATATGTTTACAACATTTACTGGGAAATGAGTTAGCTGAAGCAGTAACCATTATCTAAAACAGAAATCTCCAGAGAGAAAGCTGAGATAGAATTCTTTGTTACATTGAACAGCACTGTATATTTATGTTGTGTCATGTTACAAAACTTCAGTCTCAGTCATTGAAGAGAGAGAGAAACCTTCACTTAAAAATCTATTTATTCTCAATCATAACTCAGGATTGAGAGGTTTTGGGATGGAGTGGTGTATGGCTTTCTCGAAACACCTATCACAGTTACAAAAGTAATAAAATGGAATATTTGAATGGTCAGATTTTAACCCTCTTAATACTTCGATGTGAGTAAAAAAATATCTTTAATATAACTCATGGCTACAGAATGTTTTTTCGCTCTCTTTTCTGAAACATTTAATTCTATGTGGAATGGGACACCTTTTCAGTGTGCTTTCCAAACTAAGGGATTCCTAGCCCTTTAGCCAACATCACGGCAAAAACCGGTCAGCTTTATACACAGAAATGTCTATTCAGTTTTAATTACTTTTCATTTTTGCTTGAAAAACATAGCTTATGACCCTTCATTGGAATGAGCTCATTTTTTAAAGGATTATTTATTTATTGGTGTTTAATGTCACATATTTCTGCACAGTGGTTTACCATGACCAGGACAGTTTTACGGGCGGAGGAAGCCAGAGTACCTGTGGAGGAGGACCTCCGGGCAACAGCGATCAACTATCAGATTCCCCACATACTAACTCCACACAAGCAGGGTTAGCATTGGTTGAATGCAGGTGCACCATCGATGTGCAGTGCGCTTTGGTACACATCGCCACAATGCACCCACGTGGGCAATGGGGTGAAGTGTCTTGCCCAAGAACAGAGTGAGGACCGCTCGACTTGCAGCCTGCACCTCTGCCAACTCAGCCACTGCGCCCCCATTTAACCCTTTACCCAACGGAGACGGGGTCGTCTTCATTTTATACCAATTAATGCAGTTCTGAAGATAATATATGTATCTCATCATTCAAATAAATGGTAGCGGCAGTAATGTCCATTTTTGATTCCTTGATCGAACCCTATAAATGGTGTGCACATATATGCCTTTTCGGGTTTCTTAGAAAAATTGTTCTGATTCCTGTATGAATATTTCCTCCATGAAAGAATTTCACAAAAAGCAGTGGGGAGAAAGCTGTGACTGTCAAATACAATAACATGATCTATTTATTTAATCTCATTGTACAGAATTAATTCCCAAACCAAGTTAATATAAAAACAAACAACTTGATAATGAAGAATTCCAGTGTACATGTAATTGTAAAACTACACTGGAGATTTGTTATCACAATACTGTCAGGATGCCGGTAAAAGATGCAATAATGACATAGTTGAATGTTCTGTTAACTGTGTTAGTGCTATGACTGTTTAAAATTAATTTATTAGAGAGGTTCTAGTTTTATATATGCCTTGTTTAGGTCACTAGATGCTCTTTTAAGAGCAGGCTTTCAAATGAGCTCTTGGGTTTTTTTAAAGTTTTTTATGACAATATCTCCGACATAGAGTCTATGCACCCTTAGTCAGCGCGACAACTCAAATACGGACCATCCTATCTCTATGCATTTTGGCATGCTGGTTAACAATAACCAGTTTGCACTTATCTATGTTTTTTTCGCCCGTTTGATCTGAATGTCAGATGACAGATCTGAAGTTGGTGGAGCCATTATTTCAAAGTGGGTTGCGCTCATTCTTCAATGTAGATGTGGACATGGGACTACACCGACTGAGTTAAACATTGCTGGAGATTCAATATATGGTCCACCTGAATGAGGTCATCAAGTGCATATTATTCAGAAAGACTGGGAAATGCATTTACACCTTAATGTATTTCTAAAGTTTATGAATGTATTTCATCACTCAAATTAGTGGGCAGAGCCAAAATTGTCCATTTCTGATTCGTGTATCGAACCCTTTAAATGCTGGTCACATATATGCCTTTTCTGGTTTCTTATAAAAATTGTTCTGATTCCTGTATGAATATCTGTAAATACTGTTAACGAAAAACCCATTTCTGATTTGTTAAAAAATATTTTACACCAGAAGATAAGCCTCCATAAATTCTCTTTCTGTAAAGTTTATTCCCGATACTTTAACCCTTTTCACACAGACTTGAATTTACTGGATGCAGTAAATTCTGTTTCTCTAGTTTCAATTTCATTTTTTTAACTTCCTATTTTATTTACTATTTTATTTCAACGCGTTCTTGATTTCTCTATCCAGAACCTTCTGTCGCAACAATTTGTCACATATTCTCACCAACTCGTTTCTCACTCTGGTATTACCAGCTTCTATACTTGCCATCAAGAGATCCACAGTACGTGGAGAGTGGATTGTAACTAAAACACCCGCGGAGTGGTGTATCACCCAAAGTATCACTTTCAAATTCTGTACATATGGACAAAAAACACAAGCAAAGTTTCAGCCAATGAACCTCCGGGTTTAACCCGGAGGTCCATTGGCTGGAACTTTGCTTGTGATGGTTATGCTTTGCAACAAATTTGCAATTATTGCCCGGGTGGAATGTCCACTCTGCGGTTGATTTAATGATAATACACTCTCCACGTACTAAAATCTTCCCAGCAAACCTGATCCACCATAGACACAAGATCTCATAAATCCTGTTCTTTATCACTAACATAATTTTTTCTCTTTCGTCTCAATTTTGTTTAATAATTTGATTTTTTTAATTTGATTTTTTTTAACTTCCTATTTTATTAACTATTATTTTATTTCAACGCGTTCTTGATTTCTCTATCCAGCACCTTTTGTCGCAACAATTTGTCACATATTCTCACCAACTCGTTTCTCACTCTGGTATTACCAGCTCAATTTGTCACATATTCTCACCAACTCGTTTCTCACTCTGGTATTACCAGCTTCTACACTTGAAGCGGCGCGTTAGGATCACAAGGAATGGTCGTAGTTGTTGTCATTCCCTGTCTGGTGCCCGTTTTGACGAATGCTTTATTCGCATCCCATATGGCTTTCACCACATTCCTCCACTTTGAACTTTTGCCCGCTTTCAGTCTCGTCTCGTTAGTCTGTGTGAAACACACAGACTATTGTTTTTGCACGGTTTCTTTTTCTTTTTTTTTTCTTTTCTTCTTCTTCTTCTTCTTCTTCTTCTTCTTCTTCTTCTTCTTCTTCTTCTCCTGTCTTCTGTCTTCTCATCACTTTTTTGTCCGCAAGATAACTCGAAAACCAATTGCCCTATCTCGTTGATTTTTGGCATGCTGATAGACAGCCACAAGTTCTCGGCACTGAATATTTTTCAGATTCCTGGGGTATCAGGGGTGTCTGTAGGGGTGTTTTGAAAGTGGGTCACGCCCATATCTCAGGCGTGGTATGACCTACAGACCTGGGCCCAACACCAAATGAGTCGACATTCGATGGAGGTTCAAAATATGGGTCAAGGTCACGGAGGTCATCTAGGGGTCATTGAGTGCATTTTTCAGAATTGCTGGAAATCACATTTTTTGACCCCCTAAAGTATTCCTGACGTACACACATGCATTTTGACGTAAAAAAAGTGGGCGTGGCCAAAATTTTTGAAAGTGGGTCACGCTCATATCTCAAGCATGGTATGACGTATGGGCCTGGGACCAACACCAAATGAGTCGACACTCGATGGAGATTCAAAATATGCGTCAAGGTCACGGAGGTCACCTAGGGGTCATTAAGTGCATTTTTCATAATTGCTAGAAATCACATTTTTTTACCCCTAAAGTATTCCTGACATACGCACATGCATTTTGACGTAAAAAAAGTGGGCGTGGCCAAATTTTTTGAAAGTGGGTCATGCTCATATCTCAAGCATGGTATGACGTATGGACCTGGGACCAACACCAAATGAGTAAACACTCGATGTAGATTCAAAATATGGGTCAAGGTCACGGAGGTCACCTAGGGGTCATTAAGTGCATTTTTCATAATTGCTAGAAATCACATTTTTTAACCCCCTAAAACATTCCTGACATACACACATGCATTTTGACGTAAAAAAAAGTGGGCGTGGCCAAAATTTTTGAAAGTAGGTCACGCTCATATCTCAAGCATGGTATGACGTATGGACCTGGGACCAACACCAAATGAGTCGACACTCGGTGGAGATTCAAAATATGGGTCAAGGTCACGGAGGTCGCCAGGGGTCATTAAGTGCATTTTTCATAATTGCTAGAAATCACATTTTTTGACCCCCTAAAGCATTCCTGACGTACACACATGTATTTTGGAGTAAAAAAAGTGGGCGTGGCCAAAATTTTTGAAAGTGGGTCACGCTCATATCTCAAGCATGGTATGACGTATGGACCTGGGATCAACACCAAATGAGTCGAAACTCGATGGAGATTCAGAATATGGGTCAAGGTCATGGAGGTCACCTAGGGGTCATTAAGTGCATTTTTTATAATTGCTAGAAATCACATTTTTTGACACCTAAAGCATTCCTGACATACACACATGCATTTTGACGTAAAAAAGTGGGCGTGGGCAAAATTTTTGAAAGTGGGTCATGCTCATATCTCAAGCATGGTATGATGTATGGACCTGGGACCAACACCAAATGAGTCGACACTCGATGGAGATTCAAAATATGGGTCAAGGTCACCGAGGTCACTCAGGGGTCAATGAGTGCATTTTTCATAATTGCTGGAAATCACATTTTTTGACCTCCAAATGCTTCCCCAAAATTCAGATGTGCATTTTTTCATGAAAAAGTGGGCGTGGCCAAAATTTTTGAAAGTGGGTCACGCTCATATCTCAAGCATGGTATGATGTATGGACCTGGGATCAACACCAAATGAGTCGACACTCGATGGAGATTCAGAATATGGGTCAAGGTCATGGAGGTCACCTAGGGTTCATTAAGTGCATTCTTTTTAATTGCTAGAAATCACATTTTTTGACATCCTAAAGCATTCCTGACATACACTCATGCATTTTGACGTAAAAAAAAGTGGGCGTGGCCAAAATTTTTGAAAGTGGGTCACGCTCATATCTCAAGCATGGTATGACGTATGGACCTGGGACCAACACCAAATGAGTCGACACTCGATGGAGATTCAAAATATGGGTCAAGGTCACCGAGGTCACTCAGGGGTCAATGAGTGCATTTTTCATAATTGCTGGAAATCACATTTTTTGACCTCCAAATGCTTCCCCAAAATTCAGATGTGCATTTTTTCATGAAAAAAGTGGGCGTGGCCAAAATTTTTGAAAGTGGATCACGCTCATATCTCAAGGATGGTGTGATGCATGGACCTGGAGCCAACACTAAATAAGTTGACATTTGATGGAGGTTCAAAAATGTGGGTCAAGGTTATGGAGGTCACTTGTGGTCATTGAGTGCATTTTTTCAGAATTGCTGGAAATCACATTTTTTGACTCTCTAAAGCTTTTCTGAAGTCCATACATCCATTTTTACATAAAAAGTTGGTGTGGCCAGAATTTGTGAAAGTGGGTCATGCTCATATTTCAAGCATGGTATGATGTATGGACCTGGGACCAATACCAACGAGTCGACACTCGATGGAAATTCAAAATTTGGGCCAAGGTCGAACAGGAGTCACGAGGGCTATTACCAGAATTGCTGGAAATCATATTTTTGAACCTCCTTGTGCATTCCCTTGATTGGTCCCTTTGAATACTGTGAAGATATATACCTTATCTGGTTTCTTGGAAAAAATTAACTGATTTTTGAATGAATATCTATAAATACTGTCATTGAAAACCTATTTCTTATTTGTTTAAAACTATTTTATCCCCGAAATAAGCCTCTAAAGTATTCCCATTACATTCATAAAGGGGCACGGTGGCTAAGCAGTTAGAGGTGCAGGCTGCAAGCCGAGAGGTTCTCATTTCGAATCCTATCTGCGGCAACTGCCTTGTGTCTTTGGGCAAAAACACTTCACCCCCATTGCCCACATAAGGGCATAGTGATGTTGTGTACTAAAACATACTGCATGCCAATGATACACTTGCACTAACCCTGCTTGTGTGGAGTTAGCATGTTGGGGATCCAGACAGTTGCTTCTTGTTGTTGTTTGGTGGTTCTCTGTGTTCTCTGGTTTCCTCCATCCATAAAAACTATACGACACGAGGCGGGCCTAGCTGTTGAAGTGTCGTTAAACCCCAATAAATTAATAACATTCATAGAATGTCTTCTATGCACTGTTTGTCAACATGATAACCCAAATACAATCAATCCTATCTCAATGTTTTTGGTATACTGATAGACTGCCTGCCATTGGTATTTGGTCATCTATGATTTGGAGGTATGTGGGGCCTTCGGGCTCTAGATGTTAAAAATATGTTTACAACATTTACTGGGAAATGAGTTAGCTGAAGCAGTAACCATTATCTAAAACAGAAATCTCCAGAGAGAAAGCTGAGATAGAATTCTTTGTTACATTGAACAGCACTGTATATTTATGTTGTATCATGTTACAAAACTTCAGTCTCAATCATTGAAGAGAGAGAGAAACCTTCACTTTTCAAAGCATTTTTTTTTTAAATCTATTTATTCTCAATCATAACTCAGGATTGTGAGGTTTTGGGATGGAGTGGTGTGTGGCTTTCTCGAAACACCTATCACAGTTACAAAGTAATAAAATGGAATATTTGAATGGTCAGATTTTAACCCTCTTAATACTTCGATGTGAGTAAAAAAATATCTTTAATATAACTCATGGCTACAGAATGTTTTTCGCTCTCTTTTCTGAAACATTTAATTCTATGTGGAATGGGACACCTTTTCAGTGTGCTTTCCAAACTAATGGATTCTTAACCCTTGAACCAACATAACGGCAAAAACCGGTCAGCTTTATACACAGAAATGTCTATTCAGTTTTAATTACTTTTTCATTTTTGCTTGAAAAACATAGCTTATGACCCTTCATTGGAATGAGCTCATTTTTTAAAGGATTATTTATTTATTGGTGTTTAATTTCACATATTTCTGCACAGTGGTTTACCATGACCAGGATAGTTTTACGGGCGGAGGAAGCCAGAGTACCTGGGGAGGAGGACCTCCGTGCAACAGCGAGCAACTATCAGATTCCCCACATACTAACTCCACACAAGCAGGGTTAGCATTGGTTGAAGACAGGTGCACCATCGATGTGCAGTACGCTTTAGTACACATCGCCACCATGCACCCACGTAGGCAATGGGGTGAAGTGTCTTGCCCAAGGACAGAGTGAGGACCGCTCGACTTGCAGCCTGCACCTCTGTCAACCCAGCCATAGCGCCCCCATTTAACCCTTTACCCAACGGAGACGATAGCAAAATTTATTATTTCAAATATCATTTTTTTCAAACTTTCCAAACAATTTTAACAAAACCATATCATGGGTCCCCTCGTTGGAACTAATATTTTTCAACTTCTCAATTTGCATATTACGCGGGCGGATGCGGCCGATTCGTTGGGTAAAGTTTTTTTTTTATTTTTATTGGTGTGTTAAGGTCACATATTTCTGCACAATGGCTAACCATGACCGTGGCAGTTTTACGGGTGGAGGAAGCCGGAGTACCCGGAGAGAACCACCGAGCAATGGCGAGCAACTGTCAGCTCCCCAACATACCAACTCCACACAAGCAGGGTTAGCATTTGTTGAAGACAGGTGCACCATCGACGTACAGTACGCCTTAGTACACAGCGTCACCGTGCCCCTACGTGGGCAATGGGGGTGAAGTGTCTTGCCCAAGGACACAACGCGGTTGCCGCAGGTGGGATTCGAACCGAGGAATTTCATTTTATACCAATTAATGCAGTTCTGAAGATTATACATGTATCTCATCATTCAAATAAATGGTAGCGGCAGTAATGTCCATTTCTGATTCCTTGATCGAACCCTATAAATGGTGTGCACATATATGCCTTTTCGGGTTTCTTAGAAAAATTGTTCTGATTCCTGTATGAATATTTTCTCCATGAAAGAATTTCACAAAAAGCAGTGGGGAGAAAGCTGTGACTGTCAAATACAATAACATGATCTATTTATTTAATCTCATTGTACAGAATTAATTCCCAAACCAAGTTAATATAAAAACAAACAACTTGATAATGAAGAATTCCAGTGTACATGTAATTGTAAAACTACACTCTAGATTTGTTATTGAAACCTATCACAATACTGTCAGGATGCCGGTAAAAGATGCAATACTGACATACTTGAATGTTCTGTTAACTGTGTTAGTGCTATGACTGTTTAAAATTAATTTATTAGAGAAGTTCTAGTTTTATGTATGCCTTGTTTAGGTCACTAGATGCTTTTAAGAGCAGGCTTTCAAATGAGCTCTTGGTTTTTTTTTAAGATTTTTATGACAATATCTCCGACATAGAGTCTATGCACCCTTTGTCAGCGCGACAACTCAAATACGGACCGTCCTATCTCTATGCATTTTAGCATGCTGGTTAACAATAACCAGTTTGCACTTATCTATGTTTTTTTTCACCCGTTCGATCTGAATGTCAGATGACAGATCTGAAGTTGGTGGAGCCATTATTTCAAAGTGGGTTGCGCTCATTCTTCAATGTAGATGTGGACATGGGACTACACCGACTGAGTTATACATTGCTGGAGATTCAATATATGGTCCACCTGAATGAGGTCATCAAGTGCATATTATTCAGAAAGACTGGGAAATGCATTTACATCTTAATGTATTTCTAAAGTTTATGAATGTATTTCATCACTCAAATTAGTGGGCAGAGCCAAAATTGTCCATTTCTGATTCGTGTATCGAACCCTTTAAATGCTGGTCACATATATGCCTTTTCTGGTTTCTTATAAAAATTGTTCTGATTCCTGTATGAATATCTGTAAATACTGTTAACGAAAAACCCATTTCTGATTTGTTAAAAAATATTTTACACCAGAAGATAAGCCTCCATAAATTCTCTTTCTGTAGAGTTTATTCCTGATACTTTAACCCTTTTCACACAGACTTGAATTTACTGGATGCAGTAAATTCTGTTTCTCTAGTTGGACTCGTTTTTTCTCATGATATTTGTCCAAACCAGGAGATCGCCGTATGTTTTGTAATCCTTGTCCTCATAATCTTTAGGTTTATCCACACGAGCAGATTTCACACTCCTTTAGTACCTTCGTATTTCACTGTGACCTTGACCTAGCGAATCCAAAATAAATAAGGTTCTTCCTCCCACCAATGCTAACCTGCCTATGAAGTTTCATGAACGTAGGTTGAAACATTATCAAGTTATCATCTGGAAACCAATTGTTTACGGATTTACTATGCTGAATGCCACTGTGACCTCGACCTTTCACTTAGAGTGTCCAAAATACATAGGGTTCTTCCTCTCAATGATGCCAACCTACCTATGAGTTTCATGAATGTGGGTCGAACCATTATCAAGTTATCATCGGAAACCAATTGTTTTGATTTACTATGTTCAGGGTCACTGTGACCTTGACCTATCGTATCCAAAATAAATAGGCTTCTTCCTCTCACGGAGGTCAACCTACATATGAAGTTTCATGAACCATTATCAAGTTATTGTCCGGAAACCAATTATTTATGATTTAGTATGTTCAAGGTCACTGTGACCTTGACCTTTGACCTAGTGAGTCCAAAATAAATAGAGTTCTTTCTCTCACCGAGGACAACCTACCTATCAAGTTTCATGAACATTTGGTTTTGAACCATTATCAAGTTATCGTCCGGAAACCAATTGTTTACGTCCGCCCGCCATTCATTGAACTATAAGTCGAGTTTGACTTTGTCACATCTCGACTGATAATTAATATTATTTATATACCATGTCTATAATTTAGTTTAAACACTCTATTATAATGCTCAAAGTTGACCCTGGCCTCCAATTAGTGTGATTTCATCATTTATAAGGGAAACGACTATCAAAAGCTCATAGCTTACTGTCGAATCCATCCTACAATCTGTGTCTAAGCCTGTTGTATATGTTACATTCTACACAATTTATTCAAATCATTCTTATTTTTTCATGTGTTTCGTCCCCTGAGTTCCAATGTGTTCTATGTGCCAGTAGGCACATAGAACACATTGGAACTCAGGGGACGGTTTGTTCCACATGATGTAACCATGTAGCATATTCGTTTCAAATATTGTTTAAACTAAAACGATGGCAGTTGCAAAAAACAAATGGTCAGACAAAGAGGGTGAATACCTCGAAAACAAAAAGTGTTAATAAAAAAAAAACAAGGCTAAATTAAAGCCGTTGACACCGAGATGAAATAGCTAAAAAATATACTGTAAATACCACAATACTAAATACAAGCTGCAGCTTTGGGTGTATCGGGCATAGCCGAATGATACTTATCACAGTACCCCACATATCCCTAATAACGGCATAAAGCCAACAGTGGCAATTGCCAAAAGTTCTGCCTATCCAAAACCGAGATAAAGGTTGATGGGAGTTTTACTTTTATCATATATTACAGTGATCTGTCTTGTGAAACCCAATTAGCACTTACGCACTTCATCCACACACCGAGGTAGCCTATTAATTACAAAGCTACCTACTAAATACCGAGGGACAGTTTTCGGTGACAGCTCGGGCTGTATATCTTGCATTTACTGGAATAACTAAATTACTAAAATAAATGTCACATATTTTGCTTCAATGGACTAAATTATATGTCTGCACATACACATATATTTAAACCTTTTAAACAACTCTTACTTACTTATTTTCCTTCACCTCGGTATCCCTCAGTATACCTCGGTATTTAGTAGGACCTCTTCCATTGTGCTTGCAATAGTAACCATCCATAGTTCACTCTCCAATTCGGACTCAATTCTGTCTATCTCTGAAGGACTCTGCAAAAAATACTGAACAGGATGAGAATGTGTATGTGTTGGAGACGATGGTGTATAATGAGGTTGACCAGATGGTGTGAAAGTCGGAACATAAGTTTGATAAGGTCTGTAACTAGGTTCCTACCTTTTTCTCTCAAGGGTTTCAATTCTTTGAAGATCTCTCTTTTTATTTCTTCCCGAGTTTCTGTCACAGGTTTGAACAACTTAGTCGTCTCTCGTTTCATCTCGATCTTGTCCATTCGTTTAGCCATATTGCTCTCTCGAATATTCCTCTTCAATTCTAGAAATCGACGAACCCTCTCATCTCTGAACTTAGGATCTTGTATCTTTAAAAATAACCAGCTTTTTTAATTTTTAAAAAAATATTTTTCCTTTTTTTCCCCTTGTTTTTTTTTAGAAATTAATTTTAAGTTATTTTCTTTTTTTAAATAATTTTTCTTTTCAATATAATATATGGAAAAGAAAAAATAAATTAAAAAAAATCTCTACTGTGTTTTAGTCGTTGACAATGAGTAATGAATGTGCCCTTAACTGGTAGAGTGCTGGAAGCCCATATTTGGGCTTTATTCTGAAGTGGAGGTACCACAGCTTGAAGGCTCATATTCAGTGCACGTGCCTTGTATTATCATTGAAGTGATATTATTTAGTCTGTAAGGGATTGCCTTGTTACAATTTATGGGAGAGTGTCCATAGGCACTCTCCCATAAATTGTAACAGGGCAAAGACATGTGTACAAAATATGATGGTCAAAAATAATTGAGCACTCTACCAGTTAAAGGTTGTTACCAATGCCAACCTTTCTATGATAGTGAGCGGTCGAGGATATTTGCGGTATTGGATCCTTGTCTGAAAGGCGGGACCTCTCTCTCATACCCAGCGTAAACAAACCATGACAAACCACATGCGCAGCTTCCGAATGGTTAATATATCTCTTTCAATAATTGTTCAGTTGAGAAAAACCACACCAGCTCTCGTATGTTGCAAAAGACGAATTTGTCCAAAAAATTACTATAATTTTAGAGAGTGTGGGGGGGGGGGGGGGGGGGGGACTAGCTCAAATTTGCCAAGAAATAAATAGAAAATAGAGGATATATGGTGTTTTTGAATGGATACCGAAAACTATCTCATGAGTGACCGAGACAAATGTATATTTTTCGTGAGCGCTTGCGCGAGCGAAAATAACAATTTGTCTTGGTCACAGGTGAGATAATTTTCGGTATCAACTCAAATACACTAGATTTTCTTTTTATAATACGCTTTTTATAAGAATCTGATAATTCCATTCGTTTCAACCTTGAATTGATGCATGAAAGTAAACAGTGCATTGAATCACTGAAACGCGGAAGTGATTTGATTGATACTCGGAACAGATAGCATCTTGCAATCGGATTCAGCTGGTGGGTTTCTGGTCCAAACATGGCCTGAAAGTCCGTAATATAACTTTTTGGTTTGGTACATCCTTTGAAAGGATCTACCAAACCAAAAACTTATATCACAGACTTTCAGGTCATGTTTGGACTAGATGGTTTCATGCATCAATTCAAGGAGAATACGTGAATTATTGCTGGAAATGATCGGTATCCACTCAAAAACCTTAGATTTACTTTTCATTGTACGTTTCTAGAACAAATTGATCATTTCCAGTGATAATTTAACTTGTATTCACCTTGAAGTGATGCTTTTAAAGCCGCCATTTTGATTGATACCGTGAAAGTGAAAATTTCTATATCTTCACAGTGGGGGATACGATTTCTATCTTTCCGCAATTTCTTCGATAATCTATTGTTTAGTGTATAATAAATGAAATTATACTCATTGGATGATGCTGGCAGAAACTTCCTGCTCAGAGGAGGGAAAATCTCTTGCCATTCAAATAAATAAAACATTTGAACATATTCAGCCAACTTTTCTCCCATAGATTGTATAGATTTCATAACCAATGCTTTCTTATGTCAAATTTTCAATAAAAAAATCCAGTCGTGGCTGCTATGGCTAGAGTTGATTGAAAAAAAAAATTAACATTACTCAGTGGGTTAAGAGTTAAAACCTAAGTTAACTGTCGTTGTCAAAAAAAAACAGTTTTCGAACGAAATGCAGAAATATCATTTTTAAAATAAGAAATCTACATTAGGGCCGCGTATAGAAATAAATTCATTGAATAAAGAGTAAGTCAAGTAATATGTGCATTTCCTCCTTCGCGGCTTAATTCAGGTAATAGGCTAAAAAAAATAATGTTTTGATCCTCAGGCCCTCCCTCGTTGGATTTGAACCTCCTCATTAGACATTTTTTTATGTCATGTTTTTTAAAAAAATTGTGAAAACTTGGAATGGTCATTTTTTCACATTTCTCGACATATAATTATTTACCTATGTTAGCAGTAAATTGTTTTTTCTTGTTGCAGTTTATGGGAGAGTGCCCACGGGCACTCTCCCATAAACTGTAACAAAGAAAATTCTGATATACTGGATCATGATTTAATTATTTATTTATTTATTTGCTGGTGTTTAAGGTCATATATTTCTGCACAATGGCTAATAATGACCGCAACACCGATATAAACTCAAGTTTAACCAATCATTTAGAGCCATGTTTCCCATTTTAAAGGACTCCTATCCCAAGCATTAGTTACTGGGGCCTATTCTAATGGGTCATGATGCTTGACAGACCTATACCATTAAAAAGAACAATAAAATACAAACCCGTTTAGCTGTTGTTATGGCAGTTAGTTATAAAAGGTATACTATAATACAACCTTTTCTCTTTTTCAGGTGGAAAGACAGCAAAAAGATTTTCTGAATATACTCAACCCTTTTACACGAAAAAAAAGAAAAATTTTAAAAAAGTAAAAATAAAATCCTCCCTCCCTCATTGATTTGAAAAAAAAATTGCCTGAGAATCAATTTATTTTTTTTATTTGGCCATACATATAAATGTGTTTTTCGGGCTTTTTATTATTGTGTATATAATTTTGTTTTCTGACTAAGTTTCACACAGAAATAACTGAGAAATATTTGAAGTTCCTTACTGAGATAACTTATTTAATGCTTGACGATTTCTAACATTCCCACACACACGAACGATCACTGGAGAAATCTATTGACTCCGTCAATGACACAATTAAACTAGCGGCTCTAAAGAGCCTGTAATCGCTCACCTTGAACTACATATACAAATGTGATTTCCCATAGGCTTTCCATGAGCTGCAATTGTGGCCATGTTTGCAACATTACATCAACATCAATACATGAGGATCATTAGTAGAAGGTGCCCCAGTCCTCAATCATTAAAATTTTCAAAACATTTGACTTTGTAGTTTCAGAGGGGAAGATTTTTGCAAAATCCATCAATCAGAATCAGTGAATGTCTCTGGTGGCCATATTTTCCAACCAACGGAAAAAAAAGAGAATCGTTTGTAGAGGGCCTCCTACAGACCATTTCTGCGAAGTTTGGTTCACGTCGGCTCAGTAGTTCCAGAGAAGAAGATGAAAATGTGATTTCCCATATGGTTTCTATAGTAACTATAAACCTTAATTGTGGCCATGTTTGCAACGCGATCAACATTATATGCGGATTGTTGGTAGAGGGTGTCCCAATCATCAACCATGTAAAGTTTCAAAACATTTGGCCCTGTGGTTTCAGAGGAGAAGATTTTTCAAAATCCACCAATCAGAATCAAAAAATGCTTCTGGCAGCCATGTTTTTCGATGCACAGTAACAAAATGATGAGCGTTTGTAGAGGACCTGCCATAGACTATCCCTGCCAGGTTTTCTTTCACATCAGCTCAGTAGTTCCAGAGAAGATGAAAATGTGATTTCCCAAAGGGTTTCTCTAGTAACTATAAGCCACAATTGCAGCCATGTTTGCAATTCGATCAACATTAAATGAGGATCGTTGGTAGAGAGTGTCTCAGTCATCAACGAAACAAAGTTTCAAAACATTTGGCTCAGTGGTTTCAGAGGAGAAGATTTTTCAAAATCCACCAATCAGAATCAAAAGATGCTTCTGGCAGCCATGTTTTTCGATGCACAGTAACAAAAATGAGGAGCATTTGTAGAAGACCTTCCATAAACTATCCCTGACAGGTTTGGTTCACATCGGCTCGGTAGTTTCAGAGAAGATGAAAATGTGATTTGACATATGATTTCTTTACTAAGTATAAGTTGCAATTGCGGCCATGTTTACAACTCGATCAACATTAAATGAGGACAGTCGGTTGAGGGGGGTCCCAGTCATCATTTACGTGAAGTATCCAAAGATTTGGCCTGGCAGCTTCAGAGGAGAAGATTTTTGAAAATCCACCAACCAGAATCAAAGAATGCCTCTGGCAGCCATGTTTTTCAACCCACAGGAACAAAATGAGGATCGTTTGTAGAGGACCTCCCATAGACGGTTCCTGTCGAGTTTGGTTCACGTCGGCTCAGTAGTTCCAGAGAAGAAGATAAAAATGTGATTTCTCATAGGGTTTCTATAGTAACTATAAGCCGCAATTGAAGCCATGTTTGCAACGCTATCAACATTAAATGAGGATCGTTGGTAGAGGGGGTTCTAGTCATCAACCACGCAAAGTTTCAATACATTTGGCCCTGTGTTTACAGAGGAGAAGATTTGTCAAAATCCACCAATCAGAATCAAAGAATGCCTCTGGAAGCCATGTTTTCATCCTACAGGAACAAAATGAGGATCATTTGTGGAGGACCCCCCATAGACGATTCCTGCCAAGTTTGGTTCACGTCAGCTCAGTAGTTCCTGAAAAGATGATGAAAATGTGACTTCCCATAGGGTTTCTATAGTAACTGTAAACCTTAATTGTGGCCATGTTTGCAACGCGATCAACATGATATGAGGATTATCGGTAGAGGATGCCCCAATCATCAACCATGTAAAGTTTCAAAACATTTGGCCCTGTGGTTTCAGAGGAGAAGATTTTTCAAAATCCACCAATCAGAATCAAAAAATGCTTCTGGCAGCCATGTTTTTCGATGCACAGTAACAAAAATGAGGAGCATTTGTAGAAGACCTTCCATAAACGATCCCTGCCAGGTTTGGTTCACATCGGCTTGGTAGTTCCAGAGAAGACGAAAATGTGATTTGCCACAGGGTTTCTATATTATCTATAAGCTGCAATTGAATCCATGTTTGCAACCCGATCAACATTAAATGAGGATCGTTGATAGAGGGGGTCCCAGTCATCAACCATGCAAAGTTTCAATACATTTGGCCCTGTGGTTTTAGAGGAGAAGCTTTTTTCAAATCCCACCAATCAAAATCAAAGAATACCCCTGGAAGCCATGTTTTTCATCCCACAGGAACAAAATGAGGGTCGTTTGTAGAGGACATCCCATAGACCATTCCTGCAAAGTTTGGTTCACATCATCTCAGTAGTTTCAGAGAAGAAGATGAAAATGTGATTTCTCATAGGGTTTCTATAGTAACTGTAAGCAGTCATGTTTGTAACCCGATCAACATCAAATGAGGATCGTTGGTAGAGGGGTCCCAATCATCATTTATGTAAAGATTCAAAACATTTGGCCTGGCGGTTTCAGAGAAGATTTTTGAAAGTCCACCAACCAGAATCAATGAATGTCTCTGGAAGACATGTTTTTCATCCGACAGGAACAAAATGAGGATTGTTTATAGAGGACCTCCCATAGACCATTCCTGCCAAGTTGAGTTTACCCCGGATCAGCGGTTACCGAGAAGAAGATGAAAATGTGAAAAGTTTACGGACGCCAGACGACGGACGCCAAGTGATGTGAAAAGATCACATGGCCTTTTAGGCCAGGTGAGCTAAAAACTGACAACAAAAATCACAGGTTTTGACACTTTGTGTCACGATGTGTAACTTTGCATCGGAGATATCTCGGTGACATTTTTTAAATCGATCAAGGGAACACTTAAATGAAAGTGTCAATGACACTGTAGCTCAACTTGTCAAGACAAAGACATGTACATGTATAGTATGTGACAGCAATGACAAACATCTAGGTAATGACCTGATAACAAAGGTACATATAAAGTATTGTAACGGTCTGTACATAAATACTGACCGTTGCCTGTAACAAATGTATAGGTAAAGTATTGTAAAGGTGGGTGACAGTCAGATGCTGAACTAGAAAAAATCTTTGAGTCCCAGAGTGGGTCTGACTGAACCCCAAAATATTTGTTCTCATAGCACAGTGATAACAAAGGCACCCCAAAACACACTCGTTCCTGTCCCAAGGTGAAAACAAAAGTACTCAAGAAGTTTTGTGAAGATCAGTTCATAAATACGAGCTGTATAGAACTTGTGACAAAAAACTGATTGGACCTAATTTCGGTACAAAATGGCCACTGGCAGCCATCTTGAATTTTGGACCGTACCCAGAAACACTCATTCTCATCCCAAGGAGATAACAAAGGTACCCAAGAAGTTTTGTGAAGATCGGTTCATAAATACAGCCTCTACCCTGAGCCGTATTGACATGTGTGCTTACATTGTGTAAGTAGCACTGAATAAATCAAAGTTCATCTAATTTGCATAATTTCTGCACGAAAAAAAACCCCTTTCAATATGTGATGTATTCCATGTTACTAAACATTCATACAAAAATTTATTAAAATCAGAACTTTCATACAGAAGTTCTATACAAAAGACTGATTGCACTAATTTTGGTACAAAATGGCTGCTGGTGGCCATCTTGAATTTCGGACCACACCCAAAAACACTCGCTCTCATCCCACGGTGATAACAAAGGTAACCAAGAAGTTTCGTAAAGATTGGTTCATAAATATGGCCTCTAGTCTGAGCTGTATAGAAGTTGTGTACAAAAAACTGATTAGACCTAATTTCGGTACAAAATGGCCACTAGCAGCCATCTTGAATTTTAGACCGCACCCAGAAACACTCGTTCTCATCCCAAGGTGATAACAAAGGTACCCAAGACATTTCGTGAAGATCAGTTCATAAATACAGACTCTAGTCTGAGCCGTATTGACATGTGTACTTACTGTGTGTAAGTCGCACTGAAAAAATGAAAGTTCATCTAATTTGCATAATTTCTGCACGAGAAAAAAACACGTATTATATGTGATGCATCCCATGGTACTAAACATTCACACAAAAAAATTATTCAAATCAGGGCTTTCATATGGAAGTTCTGTGCAAAAATCTGACTGCACCTAATTTTGTACAAAATGGCTGCCATCGGCCATCTTGAATTTCGGACCGGGCCCCAAAACACTCGTTCTCGTCCCACGGTGATACCAAAGGTACCCAAGAAGTTTCGTAAAGATCGGTTCATAAATACGGCCTCTAGCCCGAGCCGTATTGGCATTTGCACTTACAGTGCTGAAAGTAACCCCAAAAAACATCAAAATTAGTCTATTTTGCACAATTTACGTACGAGAAAAAAACCCGTATTATATGTGATGTATCCCATGGTACTAAACATTCATACAAAAAATTATTCAAATCAGAGCTTTCATATGGAAGTTCTGTACAAAAAACAGATTTCTGCATCGTCGGTACAAAATGGCAGCTGGCAGCCATCTTGAATTTCGGACCGCACCCAAAAACACTCGTTCTCGTCCCACAGTCATAACAAAGGTACCCAAGAAGTTTCGTAAAGATCGGTTCATAAATACGGCCTCTAGCCCGAGCCATAGCAGCTTGGCACTTACAGCTCTGAAAGTAACACTAAATAAATCAAAGTCAGTCTAATTTGCATAATTTACGCACGAGAAAAAAACCCGTATTATATGTGATGTATCCCATGGTACTAAACATTTATACAAAACTTTATTCAAATCAGAACTTTCATACAGAAGTTCTGTACAAAAAACTGATTTTTGCATCATCGGTACAAAATGGCCACTGGCAGCCATCTTGAATTTCGGACCACACCTAAAAACACTCGTTCCCGTCCCAGGGTCATAACAAAGGTACACAAGAAGTTTCGTAAAGATCGGTTCATAAATACGACCTCTAGCCCGAGCCATAGCCAATTGTTGACGTACGGACAGACGGCCAGACGGACAGACGGACGGACGGACAGACGGACGACGGACGACGGGCCATGACAATAGCTCAAATTTGACTTCGTCAAAGTTGAGCTAAAAATGAGTCAAAAACACATGGTTTGGTTTTGTTTTCAACTTCATCTCAGATTCGCTGTATGTTCACTGCCGTCACTCTTTATCTCGGGTAAAAAATGCAGTGATTTCTCCGAATTGGGCTAGAAATGGTTGAGCTGGATATTTTCCCAGACTTTCTAAGATTTTATTTTTGCAAGATCTCCAAGATACGACTGAGAAGACAGGACAGATCCTCGTAGTATCTCTTTCGGCGATTCGATTCCCCATCCAATTTCCAACTCCAAAAACGTTGTATGTTGTCTTGTGGTATACAAGCCCATTTTGTGAGAAGTCAAAAGTGGGCTCGTATTGGACATAGCCAATTTCTTGAGAAAGTAAACTTGAAAATCGCGAGAAATTACCCAAGTTCTTTTTTGGGGTTCACGTGGGTTCGAATCTCTAATTTCCCTCTACTGTTAATTGTTTTTATATTACTTAGAATATGCTAAGTATATTGGCTTCCAGATGATAACTTGACTTTTCGATTCTTAGATTGGCTTCAAATTTGGTATTTTGTTTTATCAAAAGAAAATAAGGTCTAATTTCCATTGGGGGGGGGGGGGGGGGGGGCTTCTGCCAGAATTATAAAGAAGATACACTAATTGTTTTTTTGTTGTTATGGCCCTTCTTGGACTCTGAATATTCTGGCCCTTTTTGGCTTTCACATTCAATTCAAGTGCAAAAAAACACAGGTCAAGCTCCAGTGTGTGGCCTGTCTGACACATTTTGGCTGATTTCAACAAGAGTTATGCCTGGCGTTGCATAATGCACCCATTAAGCTTTTTCGAATTGTACATAATCACTGTTTTCATCCAACAAATAACCGCTATTTGTATAAATTGATCTGAAGTGAATCGAAGCGAAAATCAGGGACAAAAGTAAGTGACAACTAGAACCAGAGCCAAAAGCAGTTCCAAAAGTACATGATGAAGTTGGACTGGAATTTGTACCCAAGCCAGAAAATAAGCAGACTGACATTTGCAAAATGAGGTCCCCAGAGGGTGAATTTAGTGATGCTACCCTGCTGCACAGCAGGGTAGCATCAGAAAATAAGCAGACCGACATTTGCAAAATGAGATCCCCAGAGGGTGAATTTAGTGATGCTACCCTGCACAGCAGGGTAGCATCACTAAATTTACCCTCTGTGAACCCCAATCTGAATCAGGGTCTCATAACTAAACAGAAAGAGGTACCCAGAGGATAAATAGGCCCACAATATGGGATAGCATCATCAAATTCACCCTCTGGGGACCTCATTCTGCAAATATCAGACTGCTTATTTTCAGGCCTGTTTGTACCTACTATGATGTTTACCAAACAGACAGACAGACAGATGAACAGACATTGTTTTACTAGAGAAAGGCTCTAAGTTGAAAATGCTCCAATTTGGAAAGGGTTCACACCTTATGCAAAATTTGTACTGAACCCCAATTGAAACCTGACCTGTAATTTGGTATAACTGAGTCACATGCCAAATTTGGTAGCAGTGAAATAAACAGAATTAAAGTTATTGTCCGGTAACCAGAATGTTGACGGAAATAAGCAATTTCTAAGTCGAAAAGGCCAATAACTCTTCTAGAGATCATCGGACCACACCCCAATTGAACTCAAGCTGTATTTTAATCCACTTTAGGCGCAAGCCAGGTTTGGTCATGGTTTATAAATCCAAACTCAAGTCGAAAAGGCCCATAACTCTTGTAAAAATGATTGGACCAAGCCTCCATTCAAACTTAACGTTCATTTTGATATAACTGAAGCACAAACCTAGTTTGGTTCCGCACTATGAATCCAAACTCAGGTTATCAATCGGCAACCCAATGTTGATGGAAATGTGCAGTTTTTAAGTCAAAAGGCCCATAACGCTTGCAAAAATCACCGAACCAAGCCCAAGTTCGATCTTAATCTTCATTTTGATACAAATGAAGCACAAACCAAGTTTGGTTCTGATCTGAGTATCCAAACTCAAGTTATCATCTGGAAACAAAAAAGTTTAGGGATGGATGAAGGACAGACCATTCACATAATGCAACCGTTTTTTCAAACGGGCATATAAAAGGCAAACATCCCAAACAACCCATTTATTCGGGGGATATGCGGCCAAATGCATTTTATTAATGATGAACCGATAATCGGAGTCGGCACCGGACAGTTATGGGGCATCAGCCGATTATGACAACCGGCAGTTTCCGGTTATTCTATACTTAACACTGACTATTAAAAAATCCCTTTGATATCTTGCCATTTCAATAAAGTTTCCCCATTAAAAACGTGTGTAGTGCATAGCAGAAAATTTAGGGATTTGCAGAGCAGAGATATTACGGAATTTACCAACTGCAATCGGTATGAGATCGCCACCATTTCTGGTAGATTGTAGAGTTCATGGAAACATTGGAGAAACACATCAAGGGAGGTAACAAGTTGAAAAAAAGAACATTGAATTATACATTCTGACATACGTGCAAACCATGCGTCATACGACTTCACAACACACATTAACATCAAAATTATTATTCATTTCAGACACAAAGTATGTGTGCTCAGTATATTCCCGGTTAATACTGCCAAGTGTGTTGTATCCTTACACAAAAACGTATTAACACTATTTACCGGAATAAAACACAATCTTCACGAGAACAATATCGTGTGATTGTATCCGAATACGCCCAGACCGGCCTCCGACATTTTTGCCCAAACCGACCTCCACTTAACCCAAACCGGCCTCCACAATTTTACCCAAACCGGCCTCCAATATTTTCATCGTCGGCGACGGTTAAGCATTGATCATCCAAACCGGCCCACACTTTTTCACCCAAACCGGCCTCCATTATTTTAATTGGCTACCCGCGTTAAACATTTATCACTCAACCCATCCTCCACAATTGCAATTTGTGGCGTCTCTAAAACATCAATATACTTAAACAGATGTCTTACAGCCGCAAGGAATGCAATTGCAAAAGAAAAATAACTTACATAAGCCATGACAGTGTAAACATTCAATGGTTTGACAAAGTAATCATAATTTCTAATTTTTACTTATTAAGTACTGCAAACATGTCTCCCCATTTGTCCTCAGCTTACAAATTCACGAACAACGGGGAGGAAACAAGCTTCTTTGTACAATAAATCTACAAGTAAGAAAAACTGCAGATTCCTGCGCTTTGCAGAGCCATTGATCCTTCTGTGCCAGCCCTCACAGTCATTATTTGTCCTCACTGATTTGTCCACAAACACCTTTGAAGTTCGGATAAGGGCGGACGGAATGGCTTCGCGCGCCGAAGGGGCGCAGGGACGGTTTGGGGCAAGCCCCTTTCGACCCTCGTTGGCTGTTTGAGATCTTTTGGATTTATGTCAAGGCGTGTTGAAAGAGGAAAAGCTTCACGTACTCGGCAAAAGTTTCTGGCTAAGGTGTCACGGGTGGAAGGTTGGCTGCGTTGATTGATGTTGATTGAATCCCCGGGTGAGGACCAGTGTGGGAGGTTGGGTCCTCTCACAAAGGTGCTACCTCTCCCCGAGGGTGCCGCGATGTTTTATTTTCGGGCAAGTATAGTCTGCCACTTCAGAGATGATTTCGATGGTGGGCCATCATTGGCAAGTATAGTCTGCCTTAGGCTGTCTTAGTAGGTGTTTATGTTCGTGGAAGAACATCTTTGGAAAGATAACAACAACGACCCCTTTCGGGGACCACCAGAAAGAAGGCCCGAACCTCCCTGGTTCGGGGGCAGGCCGGCATTATGATCCTATTTGGCTGGGTCAAAGGATGCGTAAAATAGACGCTTACAAAAAGGGGCAGAGGTGGGACGCAGGACCAACGCTCGCCTCCCTTGAAGTGGTCGACCACTTCTAGGGATGGAGTGGAGGATGTTCAGGAACCATGGGGTTACAGTTTCCATAACGGTTATAGTTTCCATAGCGGTTATTGGGGTGCTGGTCAAAAAGCATCTTGTGTACCTGCTAAAAGAAGAAGGCAGAATTAGTTATCATTAGAATATGTAAAATATAAAAAAATACAGATAGCATATTTAGTTTAATGCAGACTTTAAATATGATGTAATTTTAGCTGAGTCGGTGAAGGCAGCCCTTTCTGGTAGAAGGCCACAGCTAAGCTGTTAATCTGCCTGTTAGCTCACCGTCTCGTTCCCTATTTTTTCTTGAGCATGTTTAGTTTTATACAGTCTTTAAACGTGTTGTAATTTTAGTTGAGTCGGTGAAGGCAGCCCTTTCTGGTAGAAGGCCACAGCTAAGCTGTTAATTTGCCTCTTAGCTCACCTTCTCGTTTCCTATTTTTTCTCTGGAGGCTTCTGATTTTTAGTTACTTTAGTTGAGTTGGTGAAGGCAGCCCTTTCTGTAGAAGGCCACAGCTGAGCTGTTAATCTGCCTGTTAGTTTACCTTCTCGTTCCCTATTTTGTTTTGAGGCGAAGAACAGGCTTATACACAGAGCCACACCCGGGGGTGTTACTTCCTGTCTTTTCCTCGTTTAAAAGTCCTATTTTAATGATCGGCCTATTTTAGATAGTTGAGGTAGCGAACAGCAGGCTTACACACAAAGCCACACCCAGAGGTGTTAGTTTCCTGTCTTGCCCTCGGTTATAAGTCCTATCTAGTATTTCCTTAAGTTGAGGCGTTTTGCCCTCGGTTATAAGTACTAGTTAGTATTTCCTAAGTTTTGGCGTTGTGAGGTTTTTGTCTGCTTTCGCAAATTACCTGTAGTTCGGATATTAGTTGGCCATCGGCTAGCCGGTCATGGTTTTTCGCGGCTAGAGAGGCAAGGCGGTCTTTGATGGTGGGGATATCGGCTCTGTCGTGGAGTGTTTTGATAGGTGTATCCCATGGGACACGGAGGACGACCCTAAGCGCGTGATTTTGGACCTTCTGAAGTTTCCCCATATTTGTTAGATTGAGCTCAGTTAGGATGATCGCCCCGTACTCGAGTACTGGACGCACAAAGGCTTTGTATAGTTTGAGTAGAGTAGCCTGGTTGGCTCGCCAGGAAGTTCCCATAAGATTTTTTAATAAATCAATCCGTTTGGTTGCTTTACTGGCAATATCGTTGGTGTGTTTGTTAAAGGATAGGTTTTGATCAATGGTAATGCCAAGGAATTTTGCTTCTTTGGATTCTGGGATGACTTTATCCATTAGTTTGAGGTCAAAGTCACGTTTTTTTGTCTTGCGAGTAAAGGTTATTCGTTGGGTCTTATTCGCGTTCAGCTTTATTCTCCGTTTGGCACACCATTGTTCTAGGTCTTCCAGAGCGCTTTGCAGAGGTTTTTGGAGTAGATTGGCCGTATTGTTAGAGTCCCAGAGGCCCTTGTCGTCCGCGAATTGGGAGACTTGAACACGATCCTCGGAGAATTTGAGATCGTTTACAAAGAAGATGTAAAGGAGGGGCTGAGGACGGATCCTTGGGGGTACCTGCTTCTAGGGGGACACTGTCGGACATTTCATTGTTTACTCTGACTTTAATTTCGCGATCATTTAGGAAGGAGAACAGTAATCTAAGCAATTTCATGGGGAGTTTCATTTAGATAATTTATAGCGCATTCCACTGTACCAAACAGAGTCAAATGCTTTTTCGACGTCTAGCAGGACTGTCGCGCCTATTTGCCGATTGTCAGTCGCGGTTTTCATTTGTGTGACTAGGCGGTAGACATGCTCGATGCCTTCTTTACGGTTTCTACAGGCTCTTTGCCATTTGTTAAAAAACTCGTTATCTTCAAGGTGCTCCCCGAGTCGATTGGTAAGGATTCGTTCAAATACCTTGCCAATACAACTGAGAAAGCTGATTGGGCGGTAGCTGGCCGGGTCGGAGGGATCCTTGTCAGGTTTTGGTATCATGACCCCAATGGCGGTTTTCCAACACTTAGGAAAGTAGCCATGGGTGAGGCATGCATTGAACAGTTTGTTGAGTTTGTCGATTAGGGAGTTTGAGCGTTGTTTTAGAATTTTGAAACTCATTTCGTCCTCACCGGGCGAGGAAGAGTTTCTGCATTTTTTTATGACGTTGATGATTTCATCATTGGTGATGGGGGTGACGAGGTCACGGTCATCCCCGTCTTCCGGCTCGTTATCGAATTTGGGGTCACGGTAGATGTCCGGGTGTTCATTGATGAAGTCATCAATGGTATTTATGGTGGTGTCATCATTGCCTCGATACGGGCGATGCGTTTTTCTAAGGAGGTCGGCAAAGGTGTCGGCCTTGTCTTTGTCTGTGCGCGTGAAGGAACCGTCTTCCCTTTTAAGAGGTTTGGATGCAGCTTTGCGGCCTTTGTTTTGTTTCCCACTTAGTGTTTTGAAGGAGTCAAAGAATTTTTTTAGCTTCCTGGACCCCGTTAAGGTTGTCTGTTGCCTTTTCCCAGTTGACTTGTTTTTCAGCTTGGAGGGCTTTCTTAACCTCACAATGAAGACGGTTGTATGTATTTTTGAGGTCAGCTTTTATTAAGGGTAAGGTTTCGGTTTTAAAAGCGCGAAGAGCTTTCCGTTTGGTTTTCATTAGTGAGAGTGTGTCGCCCGAGATAGTGCTTCTCCAGGGGCGTTCTTCTTTTGGGCATTTTTCATTAAGGGTAGAGTTGATGTTTTTTCTATGCCCTCGCATTGGGCTTCGCGCTCAGATGCATTTGATGGGGAGGTGTTTGTGAGTTTGATATCAATATGTCGCGGTAGAGGTTCCAATTGATTTTTTCTAAAATTCCTGCGGAGAGTGGTGGGATACTTGAGTGGGCCAATGCCTAGTTGGATTGAGGCATGGGCCGGGAGGTGGTCGCTGCCTAGGTCATCATCGCCGACCCAGTGGTCGTCGATGTGATTTATCAGGGAGTCGGCGATAATTAGATCAAGGATTTCGGATGGGATTAGTGGATTGCTACTGATGTAAGTTGCTGAGATGTCGTTCATAACCACATGTTGGTTATGTTTTTTGTGATTTCGAGGAGGGCTTCACCGTTGGGGCTAGTTTTGTTGCAGCCAAAGTATAGGTGTTTGGCATTGAAGTCGCCGAGGAAGATGCAGTGTTTGTATTTCCTCATAAAAAATTCAAAGACGGTGTCAAAAACAGTTTTGCTTGGGTCGTTATAATAAAAAACAATCGCGATGTTTTTATTATCGACTGTGATTTCAGTTGCAATCACTGCATCGAGGTACTCAGTTTTTTATGGTTTTAGTTTTGATGTTCTGCTTTATTAGAAGAGCAACGCCGCCTCCTTTTGTGGTTTGTCGGTCTCTTCTAATAGTGTTAAACCCACTTAGTGCAAAGTTTTTGTCGGGGTGTAGCCAACTTTCACAGATACTATCAGACTATGTCTGTGTTATCGAAATATCTGCTCATTTGAATTTTTTTTATTATTAACGCTTCTAGCGTTCCACACGGCTATTTGTAGTTTATCCATGTTATAGTTTGGAGTAAATCGCGTTTAATTAGATGGAGCTAGATTGGCGACGGTTTAGTTGGTGTTAATTGCGGCTTTGATAAGGGTTTCAGATATTTGGGTTTTAAATAGGCGAGACGCCGAACGGTTTACGTCTTGGCAGATGTCAGACAGATTGGTGCTCACGTGTTTGTTTAACGCGGAGTAGAGAGCCCCAGCAACAAGGGAGATTATTGTGTGGGGAGAGGATGCATTAACCGGTCTTATCAGATTTAAGTTTTTTAATTCGATATGTGTTTTTACTTTTTTGAAATGAGGACACCCGCGATAGTTACTCGTGTGATCCCCTTTGCAGTTAGGGCAGGAGGGGGGATCTGACCTGCAGGATTTTGTGAGGTGATTTTCACTACATTTCATGCAGGCTAGTGCCCCCCGCATTGGATTGCAACATGCCCAAATTTTTGGCACTTGTGACATTGTACGGGTGGGGGGAGGGGGGGGGGTGGTGTTGAAATGTATTCCTCAGTCGAGTGTCTTCTACCGTTAATGGTCACCCCCTGGTCAAGTATTCTTAATTTGCCCTCGCGACTGGGACATCTCACCTTGAGATTCCACTTGGATTTACCCGTGGCTTTCGAGGTGAATCTGTCCCAGCTGCAGCCTGGGAGACTAGCGTTGATACTATCTTTGGGTGTGCCAGGATGAACCCTGGTCACAACCACAAAGAATTCTTGTTTTTTTAGGTTGGGGGGGGGGGCTTGCCCCCCCCCCCCCCTTACGTGAGCCTTGTTGCTCCTTCCTGTATTGTCATGGCAGGTGATTGTTTATTCACCGCCGCGGCATAACTCATGGTAGGTTGAGGGGGTCCCCTTACCTGCCCGATTGATTGGCTGTTATTTTGGTTGGTAGTCCGGCGCTCCACGCTACTGTTTTTGTTTTGTGTATTTAGGCTGGGACTAGGATCAGAGCTGATTGAGTTGGCAAAAAAGGGGGTTCTGATTTTTTTTATATTTCCTTGGTACTATCTCTTCGAACCCCTCCTCGTTTGTCAACTCCTCCAATTCAGGCTCATCCTCCAGCTTTCTTTTGACTGGCGTTTGTTGGCTTTCCAACATTTGCGATAGGGAGGGGCCCGTATCCACAATGTCAAGTAGGTTTTGATATAGGTCCTTATTCTTATTTGCTGTCACGGTTGATTCCTGGGAGGGAGCAGGATCAGTGTGTATCTTCGCCACCACCGTGTTTTCACAAATTCAGCCATTCTAAGAAGAGAAATGGCATGACTCTGGCACGAAAAGTCCAATCAAAGCTATAATTGCGGGTGCACAGGCATTCTAAGATGAAAAGAGGCATAACTTTGGAAAAAAGTCTGATCAAAACTATAATCGCATGTGCAGAGGTTCCCATGGTAGTAAACACCCATACCAGGTTTCAAAGGAATCGGCCCATAAACATCTGAGAAAATCTCCGGACAAAATTGGAGGCCTGCTTTTTCAAGTCAAAAAGGGGCATAATTGCAGGTGCACAGGTTCCCACAGCGGTGAACATCCACACCAAATTTTGAACAGATTGGTCCATAAACGTCTGAGAAAATCTCCAGACAAACTTATGTCTACGGATGGACAGACACGGACAGACAGACGGATTGATGAGATGATTCCAGTATACCCCCCCCCCCCCCCCCCAACTCCTTGCTGGGGGTATACCCTCAAGGTGAAGGTCACTGGCCCCCAAAGGTCAGGTAACAGTCAAGAAAACATTGATATTTTACTATCATTTTTGTTTGGTCCATATAATTTGATCTTCTTGGCAGATCTTGTTCATACTTGGTACAATTATTGCTAATGACTCAATGGTGTGTAGCGACTTTGATCCAAGGTCATATCATCGGTCGAGTTCACAGGAAGCAAAACTTTGATATTGCTATACGGCCCTTGTCTGGTCCATATAAAATTGTATGATTTACAGATCTATTCATACTTGGTATAATTATTGCTCAAGACTTAAAGGTGTGTTGCGACTCTGATCCAATGTCATATCATCAAGGTCAAGGTCACAGACAGCAAAACGTTTATATTATTATACAGCCATTGTCTGTTCTGGTCTGTATAATTAAATCTATGTGACAGATCTTGTTCATACTTCACACAATTGTAACCCATAACCTAATGTTGTGTTTTGACCCTGACCCATTGTTATATCAAGGTTAAGGTCTCAAGCTGTAACTCTTGGATTCTTGTCCTGTATTTAGCTTCAACTAAAAGCAGCGACCTTGGGCGGAGCTGTCTAGGCTGAGAGGCCTCTTGTCTGTTTTTTCCCCTTGAGTCAATTGTATGTAAGGGGTGTTAACTATTTGAGTGCTAAATTATATTTCAATGGTGATTTGAAACATGTATTTTTTCAAAGATACTATGCTACCAGAAAGAGTACCTTTAGTGTTGCAAGATTTTGTTCATAAAGAATTGTTTTGTTACAGTTTATTGGAGAGTGCCAATATGCACTCTCAAATAAATTGTAACCAAACTATTTTATATAAATTTTTGTTGTACTACAGAGCAAACATCTAGTTAATGAAAACAGTGTAAGCACACTGAAGTGGCTTCCAGCTCTTTACAATAGAGCTATGATAGAAGCTTCTAGCACTCAACCAGTTAATCACGCCATGATAAAAGTTCTACACTGGGTCCCTTCTTTATGTGTTGTGTTCTTAATTTACTAATATGTTTTTGTACCTGCTAGTCAGTCACTTTTGGACAGCTGCACAAGCACCATACAATGTCACTTTGCTATGTGAGGGTACAGGGATTGATTTAACCGGATTCGCATTGCTATTTCCGATGCATAATTTGAGATTTGCGACGCATTCCGCGTAATTCACTAGCTATAGAATTCCATACGCTACTTTGAAGTACTTTCTCTCCAACATCGGATTCTTACACTCTACTTTCGTTCGAGAAAATGTGACCTAATCGAATTTTTTTTTTCATTTCCACTTATTCAGCACCCGCTCTTATGTAACTGCTCCCTCAATGGTTGGCTTCTCGCACTGTAGTCAATAACGGACTATTTACAGCCACCGGTGTATTGAAACATATGGAAAGCTGGTTGTGACATGCTTTTTACAAAATCGGATGATGAATGGTTCGCGTGCCGAATGCGCGCATGGACGACTTGAGGCAAGCCCCTTTTGACCCTTCTCCGACATTTTGGATTGAAGTTTTACGCAGGTCATGACCATGGCAGTGACAGAAGAGGAGGAAAGGCTGTGGGAGAAGGCTTTGGCATTCTTGTTTATGTTCTGGTTGACTTCATCTTCCCTCGAGTGAGGACGCGTGTTGGAGGGGGTTCTCTCGAGAAAGGTGCTACCTCTCCACGAGGGTGATGAGGTAGGGTCTTCAGGCAAGTATAATCTGCCACTTCTTTTGTTTCTGGTTCTTGGGCCATCATTGGTAAGTATAGTCTGCCTCTGGCAATTCTTGGAGGGGAAGAGCACATGTCTGCTTCAGCAGCCAAGCAACTGAACAACCAATGGCCCCTTTCGGGGTACCACCCATCTTTCTATATATTATACAGATCATTTTTTCCTCCCCCCACCCCCAATGTGGAAAGCTGCATGAATCGTGCAGCGAACAGGTTTATTTTATTTAGCACCAACCCCAACCCTTCCGTTGCTATTATTTATTATTTAGAAAGACCAATACCGGAATACATATTATTTTAACCCCCACCCCTGCAGATGTGGAACGTGAAGTTTTTGCAATTGACAATTGCTATATTTCATAAAGGTGAATACATTTCAAAAAGCCCTTAATTTTGAGAAGACAAAACTCACAAATATTATGTTGAACAAGCCTTAAATAATGGCAATAATTAAAGAGTCTCACAAATAAATCCATATAATGCAGTATAGACCAAGCACCATCAACAGAACAGGGTAATTATCAATCCGAATGCTTGGTCTATACCGCATTATATGGATTTATTTGTGGGACTCTCTCTGAATGGGGGTTCATGGGAAGAAGATTTCTAAAAAACATTCCTCATATTGCTCTAAGTTAAGAGCTCAATTTTCAACCAATAGGCGTATTTGAACAAACTTGAATCTGACACCTGTAAGGAATCTGTATACCATATATTAAAAGATTCTGACTGGTGGTTCTGGAAAAGAAGCGTTTTAAAAATTAGTTATCATACTGAACTAAGTTAAAATTCTGGCTCCAATTAGGAGCCAAAATTTTAACCCAGGGACTTGGTTTGAATAACCTTGAATCCCATTTCCCTAAGGATAGTGTATACATGTACCTTATATCAAAAGATTCTGACTGTGGTTTCGTGAGAGAATATTCATCATATAGCACCAAGCTAAAATGCAGGTTACAGGGAGCCCAAATACTAACTGATGGACTTGCTTTGAACAAACTTTAATCTGACCTCTATAAGGATGCCTTATTCCAAACATCAAAAGATTCTGACTGGTGGATCTGAAGAAGAAATTTAAAGATTATTCTCTATGTTACACCGAGCTGAAATTCAGGCTCCCACAGAGAACCCAATTATTCACTGGAGAAAAAGAGTTTTAAAAATGATTACCCACACTGTTTTAAGCTACAATTCAGTCTCCAATAGGGAACCCAAATATTAACACAGGGACTTTGTTTGAACAAATGTAGATCTTACCACTCTTAGTATGCTGTATGCCAAATATCAAAAGATTCGGACCAGTGGATCTGCAGATTTGTAAATAGTAGTCTTCATATTGCACTGAGTAAAAAGTTTTATACCTCATACTGAAGTAAGTTAAAATTCGGACTCCAGTAGGGAGCCCAAATATTAACCCAGGGAATTGAGTTTTACAAACTTAAATCTGATTTAACTAAGGATGGTGTATACCATATGTCAAAAGATTCTGCTTGTGGTTTTGTGAGAGAAAGATTTTTAAAGAATATTCCTCATATTGCAGCAAGTTAAAATTCAGGCTCCAATAGGGAGCCCAAATATTAATCGAGGGACTTGATCGAGGCACTTGATTTGAACCAACCTGCAATTGATCCCTGTATGGATGCTGTATACCAAACATCAAAAGATTTTGACTGGTGTATCTGAAGAAGAAAATTTTTAAAGATTACTTCCCATATGGTGAGAAGTTAAAATTTGGGCTCCCATAGAGAGCTGTATTCACCGATGGGCTTGATTTGAACAAATTTGAATCCCAGCCCTGTAAGGATTCTCTGTACCATATATCAAAAGATCCTGACAAGTGGTTCTGGAGAAAAAGAGTTTTAAAGATTATTCCTCATATTGGACTAAGTTAAAATTCAGGTTCCAATAGGGAGCCCAAACATTAACATAGGGACTTGGTTTGAACAAACTTGGATCTGATCTCTCAAAGAATGCTGTATACCAAATATCAAAAGATTCTGACTGAAGATTTATAAAGATTTTTTCCCATATTGCACTAAATTAAAATTCAGGCACCCACAGAGAACCCATGTATTAAACGGTGGACTTGAGTTGAAAAATGTTAATTCAACCCTTGTAAGGATTCTGTATACCACATTAAAAGATTCTGACTGGTGTTTCTGGAGAAGAAGAGTTTTCAAGATTATTCCTCATATTGGCCTAAGTTAAAATTTGGGCTCCAATAGGGAGCCCAAATATTAACCCAGGGACTTGATTTGAATAAAATTAGATCTAACCTCCCAAAGGATGCTGTATACTAAATATCAAAAGATTCTGACTGGTGGATCTGAAGAAGATTTTTAAAGATTATCCTCCATGTTGCACTAAGTTAAAATTCAGGCTCCTGTATTGGGCCCAAATATGAACCGATGGCAATTCTTTTTTTACCATTCGATTCTGCTGGTTCTAAAGATGCTTCATTCCAAAGAACAGTTCTCTATTCCGTGCAATTCGGGAAATATGGGCATTTGAAAATGTTTCTATTTATAGCTCCTGGAGTTCCCACAGGGGCATGTAGAAATTTTTTTTGCATGAATCAAGTACTTATGACTCAATAATACCACGTACCAATTTTGGTTCAAATCGGACCATCTGGTCAGAAAATATAGATTTAGGGCGAAATCTTGCCCCTCCCATTACAAAGGGAAATATTGCTCCACAAACTTCATTTGAACAAATTTGATTCTACACCTCAAAAGTAAGCTCCATACCAAATATCAAGTCCTTGTACCCACTGGTTCATGAGAATATTTTTAAAAAAATTTTAAGCATTTTCCCCATCCCCTCTCTATGGGTCTGCACAAGTTGTGTGATTTGAACAAAAACAAAATGCAATGTCAATTTATTTACTTATTTATTTATTGGTGTTTAAGGTCACATACTTCTGCACAATAGCCAATAATGACCACAACGGCTAATCATGACCACAGCAAAAGTGACTGGGTCCTATTTTCCCAGTGAAACAGGGTTTGTTTACCACAGTAAACAAGCACTGCTTCACTTCCAGGGGTTCCCACGGGGGCAGAACAAAACAATCACCTCAAATTTAACTGAAATCAGTTCAGCAGCTTTGGAGAAGGTGCAAACAGCATGCTCACAGAGGATGGATGGCAAGTGATCATAAGAGATCATCCTGACTTTCAGTTAGGTGAGCTGACAATATGTCTCATATTTCACCACTTGAATATTTACGCCAAATATTAATGTAAAAACAGGCAAAATTTGGGTGTTTGATACAAGCGTAAAAAACCAACAAAAATGAAGATGATATGGATAAAAATCATTAAACATACTATTTTTTAGAAGAATCAGTTTAATACAAACAAATTTTTTGAAACAAAAATAAAACTTGTGTAACTTTATCAAATGTATATTCCATTGTTCAAATAAGTTTTTATTAATGCCCATCTTTTCTCGTTTGAGGATGAAGTTCCCACTGGCCTTTCAACTGACATTCTTCCTACAAAAAACATCAACCACTGTACTCATTCCAAAAAACTTCAACATTTACCTAACGTGACTAACGAATAAAATTTGCAACAAGACTAATGGTGACCACCTGGCCCCGGATGCCCCTGTACTATGGCCAAATGACCTATAAAACTGGAATGAAAAGTTTTGTGTTGAATTTGGTGCTCGAAAATTTAATAAAATACATCTGAATATAGCAGCCAAAAGCTGTATTAACCTTATATCCATAAGGTCAATACAGCCACTGATATGTTGGAACTTTCTCAACAGAACAGACATATGGATGTCACTTGAATTGACATACAGTACAAGTCAAAAGAAAGTTGTAGGATAACTGCTATGAACTATGTATCTTTCTCTTCCTACATTGACAAGTTCAGAAACTAACATCATTTTCTGGAAAGCTTTGAGAGAGCTTTCTAGAAAATGATGTCAGATTCTGGTCTTAACAGTGCACAAGCAGCAGTATACTTAGTTTAATGCAGCTGAGTTACAACTTGTACTGTAATATGCAAGTTCTTTTGACAATATCTGAATGGCTTTATTGGCAAAGAGAGATAAAATTTTCCCCAAGAGTGGAATTTAGTTTATTTAAAAAAAAAAACTTTCTTGAATACAGGGTTAGCTGATATAGATTACCCTTTTAAACAATGAAACCCTGCACACAAGGATTGTAAGTGACAAAAGTGTGTAAGCTGAAGACAAATTTGTCAGCCAAGCATTACAGAATTATGGTTCTGGACGAACACATACAGTCTGTGAGAGAATTAAGTTTTCCCATTCCTGTGACCTTGACCTTTGTCAAGCATGGTGTTTCTGTGCAAAAGACTGTCCATTGGTCTTCACCCTTGTGTAAGTTTCATGGAAATCCACCACAGCATTATAGAGTTATGGCTCTGGTCGGACAAATAAAGTCGGACTTACGAACAGGCAACCCAGATTTAAGGTGCCTCCCTGTCAGGGGTATAATAAAAATGTTTTTTGTAGCATTGTTTCTGCAGTTTTTCAAAAACTAAATTCATGACTTTTCTTTACCCAGTTAAATCAAATTCCATGAAACTTGAACAAAAACGTATACACTTTCCATAACATGCCAGAACCTTTTGTGAGAGTGTCAGTACAGAATCAATCAAAATATTTGGACCTTTCATTTCCTTTGTGAGAACAACACTAAGAAAACTCTTCCTGAGAGTTTTATGAAAAATGATGTCAAGGGATGAAATCATTACAAATAAAAGGGGGTAATAAATAGAGGATATCTAGTGTTTTTGAATGGATACCAAAAATTATCTCATGAGTGACCGAGATAAATGTTTATTTTTTGCGAGCGCTTGCACGAGCAAAACTAACCATTTATCTCGGTCACAAGTGAGATCATTTTGGTATCCACTCAAAAACACTAGATTTTCTTTTTATTATATGCTTTTTATAAGAATCAGATGATTCCACTCGTTTCAGCCTTGAATTGATGCATGAACGTAAACAGCTCATTGAACCATTGAAACGCGGAAGTGATTTGATTGATACTCAGAACAGATAGCATCTTGCAATCTGATTCAGCTGGTGGTTTTTTAGTCCAAACAGAGCCTTAAAGTCTGTAATTTAAGTTTTTGGTTTGGTACGTACTTTGAAAGGATGTACCAAACCAAAAACTTATATTACCGACTTTCAGGCCATGTTTGGACTAGCGGGTTTCATGCATCAATTCAAGGTGGATATGAGTTGAATTATTGTTGGAAATGATCGGTATCCACTCAAAAATATTAGATTTACTTTTCATTATACGTTTTTAGAACAAATTGATCATTTCCAGTTATAATTTGACTCGTATTCACCTTAAGCTGCTGCTTTGAAAGCTGCCATTTTAATTGATACCGTGAAAGTGAAAATTTCTATATCTTCACAGAGGGGGATATGATTTCTATCTTTTTACAATTTCTTCTATAATCTATCGTTTCGCTTATAATAAAAAAAAAACTGTTGGTCACTGCTGTTATCCAACTGAACAAATAACTTTGCTGGTACACATTGTATAAGTTTAAAAATATTTGCGAGAAAATTTTTTTTGTATAAAAGAAAAGACTTCCTGGTATTACTATTATTTACTTAACCCTCTGCACTCTGATGTCAAAATGCCAAAGTCTTCAGCAGCAATTTTTTCCCACAATGCAACTCTGAATTAAATAAATTATATCTTGTTTGACAGAGCTCATTGAGCTCTGTCAAACAAGATATATTTCGTTAAATTTTTCATTCTACATGGACAATATGGAGTCAATGATGGAAATTTTTAAATACTACCCGAGTGCTAGGAGTTAAAGTGAACCACCCATTTTCTTGTGCTTTTCAGAACTTGTGTGAGAATGTAATGCTGCCTCACCTATATTGCCAATGTTAATTTTTTTGCAAACTTTGCATTTGGTTGTTCTCTTATCAGTCTGCTGCTGCCATGACATGAAACCACATCGGAGAGCCATGCTTCATTGAACTTACGAAACCTGGGCATAATTAGGCCTAAAAAAAATTAAGAATCTGTTTCTCAGGCCCTCCCACATGGTCCTTTTGGCTGTCGCATGCTCACTTTTTATAACCAATGTAAACTTTAAAAAAAACTAGTGGCTCTAAAGAGCCTGTAATCACACACCTGGCAGAACTACATATCCCTCAGTTATTATAATCAAAATCAAAGAATGCAGCTGGCTGCCATGCTCCTTCATCTGTGCGAAACAGAATGAAGTTTGTTTTCAGAGGACTTTCTATACATTATTTGTGCCAAGTTTGGTTCACACAGGCCAAGTAGTTTCAGATAAGAAGATAAAAATGCGATGTCCCATAGGGTTTCGATGATAACTATGAGCTGCAATTGCGGGCATGTTTGCAACATTACATCAACATTACATGAGAATGGTTGGTAGAGGGTGTTTCAGTTGTCAATCATGTGAAGTTTCAAAACGTTTGGCCTTGTGGTTTCAAAGAAGAGTTTTGAAAATCCACCAATCAGAATCAAAGAATGCCTCTGGCGGCCAAGTTTTCCATTTAATGGGAACAAAATGATAATCATTTGTAGAGGATCTCCCATAGATGATTCCTGCCACGTTTGGTTCACATTGGCTCAGTAGTTCCAGAGAATAAGATGAAAATGTGATTTCCCATAGGGTTTCTATAGTAACTATAAGCAGCAGTTACGGCATGTTTGCAACCTGAGCAACATTAAATGAGGATCATTGGTAGAGAGTGTCCCAGTCATCAATTATTTGAAGTTTCAAAACATTTTGCCTTGTAGTTTCAGAGGCGATTTTTCAAAATCCACCAATCAGAATCAAAGAATGCCTCTGGTGGCCATGTTGTCCATCCAATGGGAACAAAATGAGAACTATTTGTAGAGGACCTCTCAGTGACCGTTCCTGCCAAGTTTGGTTCACATTGACTCAATAGGTCCTGATAAAAAGATGAAAATGAGATTTCCCATAGGGTTTCTATGGTAACTATTAGCCGCTATTGCGGCCATGTTTGCAGCGCGATCAATATTAAGTGAGAATTGTTGGTAGGGGGTCAATCGTGTGAAGTTTCAAAACATTTGGCCTTGTGGTTTCAGAGAAGATTTTTGAAAATCCGCCAACCCAAATCAAAGAATGCTTCTGGTGGCCATGTTTTTCATCTGACGGGAACAAAATGAGGATCATTTGTAGAGGACCTCCCATAGACCATTTCTGCCAAGTTTGGTCCACACCAGCTTAGCGGTTCCAGAGAAGATGAAAACGTGAAAAGTAGACAGACGGCAAGTGATGGCAATAGCTCACATGGCCCTTATTGGCCAGGTGAGCTAAAAATTAAATAGTTTATGTCTGATATTTTACCTGAGTTAATAAAATTGATAAATTTGCCCCTTAAGTGCAAGAAGGCTTGCAAAGCCTTCTTATACTCAAGGGACGAAATACACCAACACCCATGCTATTCTGTAAATTATGAGGACTAAAACATAAAACAAACCAAGAACATGAACTTTTGATGGCAAAGAAATAATTACAAAAAGAAAAAAGAAAATAAAAAACAGCCCACCCAAATGCAATTTTACAAAAAAATAGACTGAGAAACAGATCTACTTTGTGTGACCTTAACACAAAAGTATTTGTCATTCATAAAAACTTACCATACCCAAAAAACAGTAACAACAAACTTCAACCAATCCTGAGGTCAGTGACACTTGTGTGCATTTGATGAATACCCAATCAAATGGTTTCTTTTGTGATCAAGTATTCAGTATGTGGCACGGGTTAATTGCGCAAATGATTTCTTCATTTGGTGCCTTATGTTTTTGTACCTTTCCAGTTTAAAATGTTTGATGATTTTTTCGCTATTTTTTAAAGAGTTTTAGATTTTTATCAGTGGGAATCACTGATAAACAATTTGGGGTAAATTCAACTCTTTTCACTTCATTGCCCTATGATAATTGGAATAGGTTGGAAATCAATTAGAAAATGTTCGAAAGAAAAACCCCGGACAACTTTCGGTCGAATGCTGATTTACTAAAAAAAATTAAAGTAAATTGGGGCTAACTTCAACAAAAATAGATCAGGATTTTGAATGTTTTCTCCATTACCCACAGTGTTAAAACCTGATGCACCATCACACCTCTAAATCTGATATCAAGGGTTCGACTGGAACAAACTTGATCATCCATACAAAGATGTTATATATACTATTAAAAAAAAGTAGGGATATCCAAACTGATGTTGATATTTTGGGAAAATAGTATTGGATACGCGTGATTGGACACATCAATATGTTGCCAAGTTTAGTGTGGATCATGAATGTCACTGGCCCATGAAAACTTTGTGCAGGTTTTTAGCACGAACGCTGCATTAATGTCTGTTGGGAACGGTTTGAAATTTTCATTTGTACTGGACAGGCTTTTTCAGAGGTCTCATTCATTTCTTGGTATAAACTCATTCATCAACAGTTTCTGGTCGAAACATAACTTTTGAGGTATGCGAAGACTGACAGGTGACAAACGTTTACGTGGCGTTGTCATGTTGGAAGCTGGCAGCAGACATACTGCAGTGGCTCAAATTCTTAACGTTACTCAATCGGTGATAAGAAAGTTGTGGTCACGCTACCATCAGTCAGGCAATGATGATGACAGACATCTGTCAGGTCATCCAAGGGCAACAACTGCTAACCAGCATCGTTTCAACCTAAGCACAGCATTATGAAACTGCCATCAAAGTGCCTCAGAAATTGGAAAGCAGCTGCACCGAGCAACAGATGTGAGAGTCAGTGGTCAGACTATCCGAAATCGCCTACACAGCCAGAATTTGTATGCTAGACAACCTCGAATAATTCCACGCTTGACTGAACGTCACATCGCAGCAAGGCGTAATTGGTGTGCAGCACGACAGCGCTGGGACAATTGTCGGTGGAGCAACATCATGTTTTCCGATGAATCGAGGTTCACTCTCGGCTTCCACGACAATCGAAGCAGAGTGTGGCGGCGGCGGAATGAGCGATACCATGACAAAACCGTTAGGCTGCACAATCATTTGGGTGGTAGATCAGTTATGGCGTCGGGAGGCATAACCATGACAAGCATAACAGCATGACATGTCATCCAAGGGCATGTCACAGGGCAGTACTACAGTGACAACATGTCAGCAGCTCATGTGGTGCCATTTGCGTGACATCACAGCCGTCGATTCATATTCCAAGATGAAAATGCAAGAGCACACCGGGCCTGTGTCACTACAGAGTTCCTCCAGGAGCAGAACATCACTACACTGCCTTGACCAGTACTTAGTTCAGACCTTTCACCAATCGGGCATGTCTGGGATATGCTTGGCAGCCCCCTACCAATGTCCAGGAACTCGCCGCTGCAATGCAGGAAGAATGGAATAACATCAGTCAAGCTGATATTGGATGCTTGGTGAGGAGTATGCTATGTTGGATCCATGCTAGTCTCGCAAACCGAGGAGGATTTAGAAGGTATTGAGGTCTTGCTTGGAATGTGGTAAATTCTATAACTGAATGTCCCTGTCTTCTACAGAACATTGCGTGAAATGTGTGCTTGTCAGACACTCAACTAACATGGAAATCATTCACCAGATGTTACAGTGCAATGCCTTAACTGTCTTTTTGATGAAACTATAAATATATTTCTACATATACAGTAAAACCTGTCTTGAGAGACCACTGTCTTGAGAGACCACATCTGCCAGGCACCGATCGGTTTTACTCTATAATGGACCTGCTATGGGAGACCACCTGTCTTGCGAGACCACCTGTCTTCAGAGACCTTGAGAGACCACCTGTCTTGAGAGACCACTGTGACCTGGTACCAACTTGTATTTTTATGCCACAATGGACCTGTCTTGAGAGACTGCCCCTTTGAAGACTGAAACCATGACAAAAACTTTTTACCTGTTCTGGAATTGGAAAATCCATTGTGGTTATACTAACATAATTAAAAATATTAAAAGCTCTTAATTGGGTTTCAATTGCTATTCAGTTACATAACTCATTAAAGACTGAGATGTTTTTATAAGACCCCTGTGAAAAGATTAGGATTATTGCTGAGTAAACAATTTCATACATACCTGAAATGTGACAGATAGGAATAAAAATAAATTTGTGTTGAAAATCTTTTTGTAACATATTGAAATGGACTGTTATAAAAATTATTAAAATAAATTAGTGTTGAAAATCTTCAATGAAGATTTTCAACACTAATTTATTTTTATAATTTTTATAACAGTCCATTTCAATTTGTTACAAAAACTTCATAAAAAAGAACAACTACAAAGTAATTACAAAAATCCATTCTTCTCCATTTCTGAATTTTGTGGTTGGTTATTCACTGACTTGAGAAAACCTGAAACCTGTTATGAGAGACCACCTGTCTTGAGAGACCACTTTTGTGTGGTCCAAAGGGCAGTCTCTCAAGACAGGTTCTACTGTATCTCACTTTTATCAAATATCCCCTACTTTTTTTTGAAAAGTATATATAGTATTATATACTCAAAACGTCACAATGTGTGAATGTGTTCCTCAATATGGCATAAGTGTCACTGTAGAAGGATAGAATGAGAGGCATAGCCTCTCGTTCTATCCTTCTGCAATGACATGAGTGATGTAGTGAAGAATGCATTCACATATTGTGGCATTCTGTGTTTATTACAAGCTTCTGACATAGAATCCATCAATTTAAAAAATCTGTCTCATTTGTAAAATTTGACAGTTCTGATATCTACTTGAAATAAAAACAAAAACAAAACTTGTTGTGATTAATATTCCACTAACACATGTAACAGATTGATATGTAAACAGAACAATAAAAATGAAAATTGTGTCCAAATAGGTTTTTTATTCGTATTTTTAAGAAATTAGCTGCCATTGTCTGAGAGATATTCACTTCAAAGTCAGAATGTGAGTGTTATAAAACCACTCCCCATTTACAGGATAAGTTTAGTTTTCGTAATTTGGGTGGATTTGAACAAAAACGTTTTTTTTTGAGAAGATTTCTGTATTGTTTTCCTCATTTTGGAGCAGGGGTTTGGGAGAAGAGTTTCATATTGTTTCCCCCCATTACCCACAGTTGTAAAATCCAAGAGCCCATGACTCCATTGAATATGACTCCATGGGGCTTGATTTGAACAAAACTGTAAATAATCCTTACAAAGGTGTTATATATCAAACTAAAGCATTTTGAGTAGTCGTTCTTGAGAAGAGTTCTTTGTTTTCTCTTTTAATTTATTTATTGGTGCTTTACACAACATCAGTAGCTAAGGCTATATCGTGGCGATGAAAAGTATGTTTTCTAAAATATGTCATTACCCCGGTATCTTCCATGAAATAAATAAAACTGAGTTGATGAAATATGAGGAATAAAACTAAGGAGTGAACACAGTACTGAGAAAATGAGATCAGTTGTTTAAAGAATACTGTGTAAATCAACCTATTAAATTGATATGAATTGATGAGAATTTAAAAGAATAAAAACAATTTAAAATTTATTGAAAGGGTTGATTTCCTTCAGGATTTTTTTATGAGAATTTGTGTTATAAAATAGGTCTTGAAGAGACGCAACATTAACCCTTTACCTAACGTAACGGCCAAAACCGGCCAGCGCTATTCTCAAAAATCGCCAATTAATTTTCATTATTTTTTTAATTTTGTCGAGCTCGTTCCAATGAGGGGTCATAACCTATGTTTTTGTGACAAAAAATGAAAAAAATTAGTTATTCAAGAATTATTTTTGCAAGTGTCATCTGTTTTTCAGGTTAGGTAAAGGGTTAAAACACTGCTGTCTGACAAGATTAAAATTTAAACAGTGCAAAAGAATGTGCTCCACAGTCAACCCTTGCTGACAAGGAACACATTCTTACTGCATAATAGCCTCTAGCAAAAAGGAATGTGTAAGTCTTGTATGACTAATATAACATTGTGTCAAAATTGCACAATTGTTTCTACAAAGGTTACTAGATGAGTTCTGATCAAAAATATTTGGTCAGATGTGACGGAGCTTGTTATTTGTTGCATCCCATTTTCTCTATTATGCATATGTTGAAACCCAGGGCCCCATGACACCAATGCCTTCGAGCCCAGTAACTCAATTTGAACAAACTTGTAAAACATAATTACAATGATGTTACCAGGCCTGAAAATAAGCAGTCTGACATTTGCAGAATGAGGTCACCAGAGGGTGAATTTGATGATGCTCTCCCATACAGTGGGCCAATTTATCCTCTAGGTACCTCTTTCTGTTTAGTTTTGAGGTCCTGATTCAGACTGAGGTTCACAGAGGGTAAATTTAGTGATGCTACCCTGTTGTGCAGGGTAACATCACTAAATTCACCCACTGGGGACCTCATTTTGCAGATGACAGTCTGCTTATTTTCTGGCTTGGATGTTACGTATCAAGCATTAGAGCATTTTGATCAGTAGTTTGTGAAAAGATTTTCTAGAACATTTTTTACATTATTCAGTCTTAAAATCTGAGGGCTTTTACCACTGCTAAATTTGAACAAGCTTGTAGATCACCCTTACACGGTAAAATCCTTTCAACCATTCAAATTGTCGACTATTTAATTCAATTAGTGATTAATTACAGTGAATTCTTTTTCAAGGTTGGGTGTGTAATAAATACAGAACCACACTTTTGTTTGAATGGGTTAACGATTACTGGACTCAAGCGAGTGGCGCTGGGATTTCACTCGAGCCTAATGGCTCTTGTGGTATCCCTGTGCCACTCGCTCTCATCCAGTCATCATTAACCCATTCAAACATAAGTGTGGTTCTATATATGTATCCTTGGGCAAGGCACTTAATGCTGATTGCCCACGTGTGTACTAAAGCATACTGCATGTCAATGGTGCACTTGCCTTCAACCAATGCAAACCCTGTTTGTGCAAAGTTTGTAAGTTGAGGCTGACATTACTCGCCTCTGCTCTGTGGTTCTCTCTGGTCACTACGGCTTCCTCCACCTGTAAAACTGTCTGACACGAGGTGACTCTGGCTGTTAAAAGTATCATTAAACCCCAATAAATAAATTTTGATTGGAACAAACTTGATAATCATCCTTACAAAGATGTTATATATCAAACTAAGAAGCATTTGGAGCAGTAGTTTTCCCAATTTTGGAGCAAGGGTTTGGGAGAAGAGTTTTCTAATGTTTTCCCCATTACCCACAGTGTTAAAGTCCAAGAGTGCATGACTTCACTGAATATGACTCCAATGAGCTTGATTTGAGAAAAACTGTTAATCATCCTTACAAAGGTGTTATATATTAACCCCCTGCACTCTGATGTAAAAGTACCAAAATTTCAAGTTCCCAAAGAGATATATACCAAAAACTATTGATATTTGGTTACTAATGTTTAAGTTATTCCATAAACGAGCATTACACAATATTTACTAACAAGGGGCAATAACTCCCATAATTTTCATCAGATATGGTTGGTCATAAATTTTTCCCAAAATGCAGCTTGGAATTTAACCAATTCAGTCTTGTTTGACAGAGCTTAATGAGCTCTGTCAAACAAGACTGAACTGATTAAATTTTTAATTGCATGATTGGAAAAATTTGCACCCTGAAATTTAGATATTTTGACATCAGTGTGCAGGGGGTTAAACTGAAGCATTTTGAGTAGTCGTTCTTGAGATTTTTTTTTGTTTTCTCTATTATGCATACATGGAATGCTGAAACCCAGGACACTGCTGAATTTGACTCCAGTGACTCGATTTAAACAAACTTGTAAATCATACTCGCATATCAAAATCAAGAGTATTTGGATCAGTAGTTTGAGAGAATAATTTTTATAACGTCTTTTACATTACTCATAGTCTTAAAATCTGAGGGCCCCTGTCACTGCTAAAAGTACCCCAGGGGTGTGATTTGAACAAACTTGTGATTCATCCTTACAAAGGCCTGGAAATAACATGTGAATAATAACGTGAACGATCGTTAAGGTCACATGTAGGTTACATCAATTGGAAATAATGCCGATAGGATCACCGATCCAATGTCGAGTTGTGACAGCACAAAAGTGGGTTTAACCATTATCAACTTATCGTCCGGAAACCAGTTGTTTACAATTTACTATGTGAAGGGTCACTGTGACCTTGACCTTTGACCTAGTGATTCCAAAATAAATAGGGCTCTTTCTTGCACCAATGCCATCCTGCCTATTAAGTTTCATGAACATGGGTGGAACCATTATCAAGTTATCATCCGGAATCCATATGTTTATGATTTACTATGTTGAAGGTCACTGTGACCTTGACCTTTCACCTAGCGAGTCCGAAATAAATAGTGGTCTTCCACTCACCTAGGCCAACCTACCTATGAAGATTCATGAATGTGGGTCAAACCATTATCAAGTTATCATCCGGAAACCAAATGTTTATGATTTACTATGTTGAAGGTCACTGTGACCTTGACCTTTCACCTGGCAAGTCCAAAATAATCAGGATTCTTCCTCTCACCCTACATATGAAGGTTTCATAAATGTGGGTTGAACCATAGTCAAGTTATCATCCGGAAACAACTGTTTATGATTTATTATCTTCAAGGTCAATGTGACCTTGACCATTGATCTAGCGAGTCCAACATAAATAGGGTTTTTCCCCTCACGAAGGCCAATCTACATATGAAGTTTCCTGAATATGGGTTTAACCACAGTCAAGTTATCATCCGGAAACCAATTGTTTATGATTTAGTATGTTCAAGGTCACTGTGACCTTCACCATTGACCTAGTGAGTCCAAAATAAATAGAGTTCTTCCTCTCACAGAGGCCAACCTACCTATGAAGCTTCATGAACGTGGGTCGAACCATTATCAAGTTATTATCAGGAAACCAATTGTTTACGCCCGACAGCCCACCCGACCACCATTCATCAAACTATAAGTCGAGTTTGACTTTGTCACAACTTGACTAAATATGTGAATGCAGTACAGGTTACAATAAAACAACACAGTACAAATTCCTAATCCTGCATGTTTTGCCAGTCAGACAATCTTTCAAAACAAACTCTACTCAAAGGTTGCACTTTACATCCACATATGACTAGAGTGGCATGCCATTTGATTCTTAACAGAAATTTCATCAAAATAAATAGCAAAAACCCAAAGCACTTCAACTAGTTTTTTTTTTCACAATTCAAGAACATGTCACCTACTAATATAATCAGTGCCTGAAATAAGGTTTTTTAATTTGTTCGGAGAACTTTACAGTTGCGCAGCGTCTGCCTTGGCGCAGAGCGCCAAGCTGGGTAGGTTATGATGTTGAGAAAATTTTTTAAACTTACGTTGTAAATGGTGTTCTCTGGTGCATTCTCACACACTTGATTGACTTGAAACAGTTGATACTGCTTTAAAATTGCTGTGGTTATTAGATAAATGTATCATGTATGATGATGTCTGGAGTATGGACATCACGTCAGACCCAGTCTGACAGTCTGACACACAACTCAACCTTCCAAGTTCCGACCGGTACTGGCCTGGCTGGTGCCAGTGTTGGGTATTGGGTAAACCAGTGAATATAACGAATTCGAACGCCTCAACATCGTGGGATATTTTTACTGGAAGCACGTGTTGTACTATACAATGCGAGTGCGCAAACTCCGAACTCGTCGACTGCACCGGTGGGTAAACCAGAAAATAAAACGAAATTGAACGCCTCAAAGTCAGATGATTTTTTTTAATGGAAGCCAGTGTTGTACTTTACAAATTACAATGCGAGTGTGCAAACTCCCAAGTTCCCAACTCGTGGACTGCAGTCTGCACCCGATTTATGTCTAAATTTTAGCACGGGCAATCCCCGTGTAACATGGAGATTCGGACATGTCAGATTTAGAATATATTTTCTAGGATTGCAATTTGCAATCGTAGAAAATATAATCTAAATCTGATATGCCGGAATCCCCTTGTTTTCAAACTTACTGGGCACAATTAGATGGAAAAGTCTGGAATAGTATTGATATGTGGGCAGTAGGCCTATGTATACAATATACACTTGGTGTTAACAACTTACCTACGTACCGTGTACAAATTTTGGATCTCAACTCACAACATTTAACAACCTTGAGGACCGGCCCGGACATTTCCTACATTCAAATACGGGATAACTATGGGTGGTTTTACTGGTTTACTGTTTAGCCCACCCATAGTTATCTCAAATTTGAATGTAGGAAATATTTGATTGGTTTTTGGAGTTGGATGTCACTAACAATCAAATTTGCCATAGTTTCAGAGTCGCAAATCATGACATTTTGTCAACTTGACAAAATGCCGCGATTGGGGACAATGAATCTATGCCCCAAATGAAAGGGCTCAGTCTGTGTTAACTGTCTCCGACAGCCTGGCTGAGGTATGGAATCTATGAACTGCATGGAGTTTCGAATAAAATCGAAACTCCATGCAGTTCATAGATTCATATTTCATTAAAACTAAAATTAGTAATAATGTGTTTGCGTTTTACAATTACAATTTACAAGCATTCATTCATTGTCACTAATATCGGAACTTGAAATGTCTGAAGAATTAGAAGCTGACTCGAAGATGTCTGTAACTGATAGGCCTAATTCCATATCCCCCAAACTCGTCCCTGCGGCAGAACGCGTGGGCTTGCTTTCCCGCTTTGCATATTTTTTGCGTTTGCGTTGGTTTAACCTCCTCCCCTTTGAATTGAACCACCTATCCACTGCCCTTAAGGCTATACTTGATGAGAATGTTTGTAAACAAGGACCAAGTAAAACCCTGCACAGATCTTGCAGGTTTTCAGGTTTCAAACTATTGCGGATGTCTGTTTTCACATTACCCATTCGTGAGAAAAATCTCTCAAGTTCTGCATTACTGAACGGGCAACACATACACAGTTCAATAAATTCAAATAAACAAGGGTATGTGTCTCCTCTGTTTTTTTTAAGAATTTGCCACATTTGCATAGGATTGTACAACTGGCACTCTGTGTGCGCAGTGGCGTAACAGACCACTGAAATATACTGTTCTTTAATTAAATCAGAAGACGGAGCTGATAGCACACATTTATAGCGTTCATATAAAACATCAATTGCAGCCAGATGTTTTGTCAAAACATTCGAAAGCATTTCCGTGTCACTGTCACAGTCACACGCCAATGCTTTCGAGTGTTCAGTCAAGACTTCTTCACTTGTGCCAGCTTCGACCTCTGAATACCCCGTTTCCAAGATCTCTGGGAGAACCCATGTGCCTGTATCTAGAACAGTGCAGATATGCCGCGCTTTTGCGTCCCCAGATCTCATAGCAGCAGTAACTGACTCAATGATAATTTTCTTCTCACCTTCAGGGAGCCAAGGATTAGTAACAAGAATCCCATATCGCTCATGCAAACGCCCCACAATTGATTGCACATAATCACACACATGGTTCTGTACAAATAGTTTTCCATTAGCTAAATCTATCAGTTTGACATCTTGGTAGCTGTTGTCAACGTCATTAATCTTACTGAGCACAGAGCTGAGAGTTGGGAGACTGAAGGCCTGAACAGGCTGCTTTTCTAGTTTTTTAAGTAACATTTCGTAATGCAAAATGGTATCATCCACACACTCAACTATACTAAGAAGTGTTTCTGATTGATTTTGAGACCGTAAACTCAACCGCTTGACACGATCTAACAAATCAACAAATAAAGAGCTCAGTGGCAAAACTTTTGCAGATTTCATTCACTTCAGTTTGCCACTGAGAGACGCTTTGTCTGTTGCTTTAGACTCGGCTACAACGTTTTCAATATGTTGAACATACAGGCCGAACTTGTCTACAAAACCACACATAGCTCGCACTTTATGGTCAATCCACCGCGTCCCAGAAAATTTTGATGGGCGTACCTGCCCATGTTCAAAATTGTACACATTTTTCAAAATGTCATGCAATTTTTTCAACTCTCTTAACTTCTTTGACAATCGATGATATATGGAATACAGATCTCGCAAAGGGTCTTCCACAATTTGAATGGGTTCTCTCAGGCTGTCTTTTAGTGCCAACTCTAGATGATGCGAAACACACCAAATGAAGTCCACCCACGGGTATTTCATTTGAAGCTTAGCTATGAGGCTGTTGTACATAGCACTGTTAGCTGAAGCCCAGTCAGACGTAAAAAAACCCAAGTGATCTAATTTGTCAGATAAATCAGCTTTTCAGAATGCTGATTCGATACCATTAAGGATACCTTCGGAGGATTGATCCTCCAAGCTTTCCAATGCAAAGTATATAGCAACAGGTTGGAAGGAATCAGGATCAACAAATAAGACATAGATTACTTCAGTTTCAATGGTGCTGACATCTGTAGACCCATCACACAGAACAGATATAAAATTGGCGCGCCTGATTTTTGACTTGACGCTCAAGTCAAACAGAGTATAGGCTATGTCACGCAAAAAATCTTTACATGCATTTTCATTAGAGTAGGCTGAAGACAAATCAACTCCGTGCAGTTTCTCCAATTCTATAAGCCCCGCAAAGTCAGAGTATGGTCGCCTGTTATTCCCAATATAATAGGCTATCTCAAATAAGCGTTTCATTCTCTGTCTTTCATCATCAGACATCTTCCTAAAGGCAACTTTTATTGCACAGTCTTAAGGTATGGACTTGACGATATGTTTTTTTGGTATAGTTCCAAACTGTTCACGACTCTCATGATCACATGCTTTTTGATGCATCTGACTGCCTGCGTGATCTTTCAACACGCTGAGGCGATAATTTGTACTGCCGTCGACCATCACACAACTATAATTTCGACAGCTCATCAACTTTTCATTACATTTTGTACAAAAAGAACACTTAAGTTTTTTGTCTGAAAAACCAAGCCATTTGTACTCGTCTTTCCATTTCTGCAACGTGGCAATTTTAGGTACCTTCCGTTCCGTCATGATGCTGAATCTGATGGTTTGTGGCTTTGTGCCAACCAAGTATGTTAGTAATGGTACTACTCTGCTAGACAGAGTGGGCGTTTGTCTGGAATCGCGGTCACGACGTCAAAGCCTCCGTAAGTCTTGTCGGGAAATTTTCAATGCGCTACATGTAACATTTCCAATGCACCGAACGTTACTGGCACAATTTGAGACAAACGACCACGCCGAGTGATGTAGGTCAAAGAAACTAAGCCGCGCCTAGAACGTAAACATGCCACTAAGCGGCCTTTGATGTCTATTGATTGAAACGCGGTGGTGAGTAGACACAACTTGTTGAAAATTAGAAAAAAAAAAATACAATTTTGGAGATTTATTTTTTTTCCCGACCGTAAATTTGACGCACATGTCCGATGTCCGACCATTTATTTCATGGCTCTGCTAATAATGTATGCCAAATTGTGTTCAAATTGGCCCAATGGGTTTGAAAAATATGAAATTAGGACAGCACCCAAAATCTTACCCCCTCCCGTAAAAAGAACAAGGGATTCACTCAGAAGTGACTATGGCCCCTACATGGCAATGGCCTTGATCTGTGACCTTGACCTCCATCAAACAAAAAAAAAATTGTAAAAAGTTTAATATTTGTAGGTTGGTTCATTTCTGAGTTATGGCTGAGACACGAATATTTATGATTTTCAGTGTGACCTTGAAATGTGACCTTGAGCTTACGGACCTGGCTGTGGTGCATTACACATCCACCTGTTGTCCTTTATAATTGAGAGAAGTTAGATGATTGTAGCCATAATAGTTTTGGAGTTATGCTTGAGACACGATTTGTGACCCTGAACATATGAAGGTCAATTGTGACCTTCACCTTGCAGATGCAGTGGAAACAATTATATGCAACACACCTGACTGCCACTGCCCTTAACATTTGTAAAAAGTTTAACAATTGTACTATGATTCGTTTCTGAGTTACGGCTGAGACATGAATATTGACCGATTTTTAGTGTGACCTTGACCTTGAAGGAACGAACCTGGCTATGGTGAGTGACACATCCTCCCATGGTCCTTTATAATTGTGCGAAGTTTGATGACTGTGGCCCTAACAGTTTTTGCGTTATTGGCTCAGACACACATGCACACTTCAATCATTATATGCCACCCGACTTAAGTTAGGGGGCATAACAAATATTACCCACTAACATTCCTTGAACAAACTTCATTCTACACCTCAAAAGAAAGCTTGAATCTAAATATCAAGTCTTTGCATCTATCAGTTACTAAGAAGATTCCCCCATGGGAACTCCAGAAATTGAAGCAGTGCTTGTTTACTGTGGTAAACAAGCTCTGTTTTACTGTTAAAATATGACCGGTCACCAATGCCTGGGGTGAAAGTACTCAAAAATAGGCAACAAGGATATCAACGATTGGCTGGACTTGACTTTATGTCCATGCTGCGGTCACAAGTAGTCATTGTGCAGAAATATGTGACCTTAAACACCAATAAATAAAATAAATAAATAAATAAATAAATAAGGCCTAAAAAAATAAAAAATCTGTTTCTCAGGCCCTCCCGCATGGTCCTTTTGGCTACCACATGCTCTCTTTTTATAACCAATTTAAACTTGAAAAAAATAATAATTAAATGGTTTTTGTCTGATATTTTACCCAAGTTAAAAAAATTGATGAATTTGTCCCTTGAGTGCAAGAAGGCTTTGCAATGCTTTAGCATTGCAAAGCCTTCTTGCACTCAAGGGATGAAATACACCATCACCCATGCTATTCTGTAGATTGGGGCCTAAAACTTGAACCAAGAACATGAACTTTTGATGGCAAAAAAGTAATTACTGAAATAAAAAATAAAATAAAAAACCGCTCGCCCGCATGCAATTTCACAAATAATGGCCTGAGAAACAGAAGAGCTACTTTGTGTGGCCTAAATAAATAAATAAATCACAAGAATATTTAAAAAGAAAATGGGATAGTTTTTCTGCCACTCCCCCTCCAAAGAGGAAAGCACATTTATTTTAAGACACCTGAATTTTCAAACCCCAGTCACCATTCATAAAATTCTGGAATGGACCCAGTGGTCCTTCTTCGAAGTATCACACACCATCTTCAATACAATGTCCAATCCTGTTCAGTCAGTGAACAGTAAAATGAACAAATTTGAGGAATGATTCGTGATAATCTGGGCCAATCAGATGAACTTTCAACTGAAGTGGTAAAACAACTGGTTAAAATATATTCTGAAAAAAAAGGTTCTGTTCAGTGTCCATTTCTCTACCATGTACCAGCAGAATGTGTTTACATTTTCGAAAGTCTTTCTAAGATTGTTTTTCTTGACCTACGAACAACCACGTGACCCTCTTCAAACTCAGGACCAAGATCACTGATAACTCGATCTGCCCAGGCTTTTACAATTTGATTGGATTCAAATAATTTCTGCTCATCGACCATAGTTAACTGCATCAGTTCACAAATACAAAGTAAATCTGCAATAGAAATCTGGTCACCACAAATATATTTACGGTTTTTCAGAAAATAATTCTCTAAGTGATCCACCACCTTTTCTACCTCTGATTTGAATTGTTTTACTTTGTCCCAATCAATTGGTGACTGTCTTGATTGTGGAATAATCACCTGTAAACAAATAATGAGAAAAAGTTAATTAAACTGGAAAACTTGGACTTATCATACCCTGTAGGCCAAGTCTGAAAATAAGCAGTCTAGTCATTTGCAGAATGAGGGGCCCCCAGAGAGTGAATTTGCTAATGCTATCCCATACAGTGGGCCAATTTATCCTCTGGGTTCCTCTTTTTGTTTAGGTTTGAAAGTCTGATTCAGATTGAGGTTCACAGAGGGTAAATTTAGTGATGCTACCCTGCTGTGCAGGGTAACATCACCAAATTCACACTCCAGGGACCTCATTTTGCAGATGACAGTCTGCTTATTTTCTGGCTTGCTTTAGGCCCTACACAGTAAATCATCTGTTTCTCAGGCCATTTTTTGTAAAATTGAATGTGGGCTGGCATTTTTTATTTTATTTTTTGTTATTGTTTTTTTTCCATAAAAAGTTCATGTTCTTAAGTTTGTTTTATGTTTTAGGCCTCATAATCAACAGAATAGCATGGGTGGTGGTGTATTTTGTCCCTTGAATGCAACAAGGCTTTGCAATGCTGAAGCATTGCAAATCCTTGTTGCACTAAAGGGACACATTTATCAATTTTATGAACTTGGTTAAAATATCAGACATAAACCATTTGATTTTTAGCTCAACTTGACAAAGTAAAGTATGAGCTATTGGAATGAATTGTGATACGTCGTCCGTCCATATGCATGTCGGTCTGTCCATCCATCCATCCATCCACAATTACTTTAGCACACCCTACAGGCTGCAGATCTCACAAGAGCAGTTCCAAATTACATACATGGCTCTGGGGCAATGTCTAGATGGGACCAATTTCCAAATTTCACTGTAAAGCATTGCCATCTTAGATTTGGCACATAAATTGTCTACAATTCCACTGGTGCACCCTACAGGCCGCATCTTTGACTTAATCAGTTTCAAATTTCATATGTAGCTTTGGTGTGATGTCTAGATGGGAGCTATTGGATTTTTCTGAATTTTGTTGAAAAACATGGCCACCAGCAGCCATATTGGATTTGGATATAAATTGTTCAACAATTTCTTTAGCATACCCTACAGGCCGCAGCTCTCACCCAATCAGTCCCAAATTACTTATGTGGATTTGGGGCAATGTCTAGATGGGAACTATCAAATTTTTCCAAATTTTATTGAAAAATATGGCCATCCTAGATTAAGAAAATAAATTGTCGACAATTCCATTAGCTCATGCTGGAGGCCACATCTCACACCCGATCTTTTTCAAATTTCATTTGTAGCTTCGGTGTGATGTCAAGATAGGAGCTATCGAATATTTCTTAATTTTGTTGAAAAACGTGGCCACCAGCAGCCATCTGGTATTTGGATATAAACTGTCAACAATTCCATTAGCACACCCTACAGGCTACATTCCTCACCTGAACTTTTTTAGAATTTCATAAATAGCTTTGGTGTGATGTCTAGATGGGAGTTATCACATTTTTCTGAATTTCACTGAAAAATATGGCCGCCAGCATCCATCTTGGATTTGGCATATGAATTGTCAACAATTCCATCAGAATATCCTGTAAACCACATCTCTCACCCAATCTTTTTCAAATTTCATAAGTAGCTTGGGTGTGATGTCTAAATAGGAGCTATTGAATTTTTCTGAGTTTTGTAGGAAAATATGGCCGCCATCTTGAATTTGGCATATACTTTGTCAAGAATTGCATTAGCACACCCTACAGTCTGCATCTCTCACCCAATCTTTTTTGAATTTCATATGCAGCTTTGGTGTGATGTCTGGAATGGGAGTTATCCAATTTTTAATTGAAAAACATGCCCCCCCACATCTTGGATTTGACATATAAATTGTCAACAATTCTATTAGCACACCCAACAGGCTGCATCCCTCACCCAATTTTTTTCAGATTTTATATGTAGCTTCGGTATGATGTCTTTTCATTGGAAACTTGAGTGCATACCGTATTTACTCTATGTATTGGGACAGCTAAAAATAATTATTTTCACAGGTGTCCCAATTCTTAGAAAATGGGGAATGAACAGAGCCTGGTCTTGATTTGATGCTGAATAAAGTTGTGTGTGATTCGTTTTCCATCACTCTACATGAAAATCGCTGTCCAATTTTTTTTTTATTTTCATTTTGTGCTTCCAAAACATAGCTTATGATCCCTCATTGGAACAAGCGTACTGCGCTCATTCCAATGAGGGATCATAAGCTGTGTTTTGGAAGCAAAAAATGAAAATTTTTAGTTACCCAAGAATTTTTTTTATGAGTGTCGTCTGCTACTAGCGACGGGCCAACTGGAAACAAATCTCCTGAATGTCCCAAAGTTTGGAGTATAAAAAAAATATAGTTTTCTGGAAAAAATGTGTGTCCCAAATTATAGAGTGTCCCAATACATAGAGTAAATACGGTAACTTGGCATTACTGGATCTTTCTATTTAGTTCAGTCCCTTCTTGGACAAGTTGAGCTGTAGTATCATTGACACTTTTATGATTTTTTATGTTTGCATTGGTTATAAAAAGCGAGCATGCGGCAGCCAAAAAGACTATGCAGGAGCCGAAAGGACTGTGTGTGAGGGCCTGAGAAGCAGATTTTTAACTTTTTTAGGCCTAGTGAACACGATAGCACAGGAGCCAACAATGTTCCAAATATTTGAAAACTATTGACGAAATCTTGAGAATGCTCACATTATTATCATAGCTGATGTGTATGTGTACATGATTACCTGTTATTCTATTTGTCATCCTTAATAAAGTGGAACATATTTAATTGGGTATTTCTTAACTCTTTCAACACGAGAGGCCACTTTTCTGGCCCAGGAACATGATACTTCATAATTTCATTAAGTAGGATGGCTAAGTGAACGTGTGTGGTAGAACAATTAATATTTTCAATGTGCAGCCTGAAGGCTGCACGTTGAAAATATTAACTAGAGGTACTGTGAGCAAACTCACAAAGTGATCCCCCCCGCCTGAAATGTATAAGTTAGATTATCTCCCCTTGGAAATGTCAGAACGGAATTATATTGCTTCATGCACATCTTCATATTGAGTTCTTCCATTGTGTAAAGTTTCGGAGGAGTTGCGCTTACAAAGATGGACAGACGGTATAAGTTAGGTTATCTCCCCTTGGAAATGTCAGAACGGAATTATATTGCTTCATGCACATCTTCATATGGAGTTCTTCCACTGTGTAAAGTTTTATGAAAATTCTTCAAACGGTTTAGGAGGAGTTGCGCTTACAAGGATGGACAGACGGACGGACACGGTCATTCCTATATACCCCCCCTGTTGGAGAGCTGACAGCTGCTCGTCGTTGCTTGGTGGTTCTCTCCAGGTACTCCGGCTTCCTCCACCTGTATAACTGTCACGGTCACGATTAGCCATTGTGCATAAGTATGTGACCTTAAACACCAATAAATAATAATAAATATATACCCCCCAAACTTTGTTTGCGGGGGTTATAATTACTCTACCCTCAAATAATGGATATGGACTCTTCCAATTTCTGCCATTTAACTGGTATGGACGATACCACCAGTGTTCAAGGGGTTAACTGAATATCCCTGTTAACCTATTTACTGAATGAATCGGCTCCATCTACCTACATAATTTACAAAGTGAGCAGTTGAAAATAAACAATATTTTCAAAAAATTTCAACAAAACCATACCATGTGACCCCTCGTCGATTTTGTTGAAATTTTCTGAAGAATTTTAAAAAACGACAATTAAAATAATAATTGATGTAATTACTTCATTAATAATGTAAAGTAATAAACTTTGATATTCTATGTTTATGGTTAAGGGTTAATAGAATATGTAACTTTCAAACAAAAAAAAACATTAACCATATCTTCTGTTTCAAATTAGACCTGTTAATTGCAAATATGTTATGGAGTTATTGAGTATATTCCTACTACAGTAAAACCTGTCTTGAGAGACCACTGCCTTGAGAGACCAGTGGTCTCTCAAGGCAGTGGTCTCTCAAGACAGGTTTTACTGTAGTAGGAGAGACCACCTGTCTTGAGAGACCACATCTGCCAGGCACCGATTGGTTTTACTCTATAATGGACCTACTATGGCAGACCACCTGTCTTGAGAGACCACCTGTCTTGAGAGACCACCTGTCTTGAGAGACCACTTTGGCCTGGTACCAACATGTATTTTTATAAAAAATATATAAATTACTATAAATTTTTTAACATTTTTATACTGTACCAATGACCCAGACATAGCTGAATAGTAAAAAGGCTGGAGGGCCTAGGACATGGAGGAAAATCCAATAAGCTCAACTATATATAATAGAGTCATCCCCTCGAGGAGAAAAGGAGTATTAGGCTTTACATGTATCTGAAAAATAAAGATAAATTAGAAAGACACAACACCCTCCATAATTGAGCATAATAACATTCATGTTCTCTATTAACATCCAGTATAACCTGATGAAGGGCCAAACAAAGAATGATAATTGGCGCCAATTTCGAGACCTCCTCCTGCATGCGCAGTGGAGGAAAAGTATGGAGGACCATTTAGGACGGGATTTTTTCGGTTTTAGATGCAAATTTTGGGGATTGTGGGGCAAAATTTGTGTTTGGCCCTAGATTTTTGAGAATTAGCACCAGCTATGTCTGGGTCATTGGTACAGTATAAAAATAATTTTTACCTGTTCTGGAATTGGAAAATCCATTGTGGTTATACAAACATAATTAAAAGTATTAAAAGCTCTTAATTGGGTTTCAATTGCTATTCAGTTACATAACTCATTAAAGATTGAGATGTGTTTATAAGACCCCTGTGAAAAGATTAGGATTATTGCTGAATAAACAATTTCATACATACCTGAAATGTGACAGATAGGATTAAAAAAATAAATTTGTGTTGAAAATCTTCGATGAAGATTTTCAACACTAATTTACTTTTATAATTTTTATAACAGTCCATTTCAATTTGTTACAAAAACTTCATAAAAAAGAACTACAAAGTAATTACAAAAATCCATTCTTCTCCATTTCTGAATTTTGTGGTTGGTTATTCACTGACTTGAGAAAACCTGATATGAGAGACCACCTGTCTCGAGAGACCACTTTTGTGTGGCCCAAAGGGCGGTCTCTCAAGACAGGTTCCACTGTAACTGAATAAAATATCCTACAGTGTGTCGAAAAATTAACATGACAATCACCAATTTCACCTTTTTTATAGGCCTATTTGGCAGTATACATGTATACAATACTGTCATGTTATCTATTATATCTTGCTTGACAAGAGCTCTTTGAGCTCTGTCAAACAAGGTATAATAGAAAACATGCGCAGGTTTAATTATTCATTTATTGGTGTTTAAGGTCACATATTTTTGCACAATGGCTAATCATGACCACAACATGAGTATCAACTCAAGACCAGGGGTGAGCGTTAATAAGACATGCTGCCCATTTTAGAGAGGGTTTTCACCTCCCAAGTATTGCTGACTGGGTCCTATTTTACCAGTAAAACAGAGCCTGTTTACCACAGTGTAAAGGCACTGCTTCACTTCCCGGGGTTCCCATGGGGAATGCAAGTTTATTTCTATGCTATTCAAAAACAGTAGGGGATATCCAAACTGAAGTTGATATTTTCGGAAAATGGTATTGGATACGACTTATTGGACAATCAAAATGTAACCAAGTTTAGTGTGGATCCTGAATGTCACTGGCCCACGAAAACTTCGTGCAGGTTTTTTGCACTAGTGCCACATTAATGTCTGTGGGGTACGTTTTGAAATTTTAATTTGTACTGGACAGGTTTTTTCAGGGGTCTCATCGTTCTTTTCTTAGTATAAACTCGTTCATCAATATTTTCTGCTCGAAACATAACTTTTGAGGTATGCGAAGACTGACATGTGACAAACGTTTACGTGCCGTTGGCATGTTGGAAGCTGGCAACAGACGGACTGCAGTGGCTCAAATTCTCAATGTTACTCAAATGGTGATTAGCAGGTTGTGGTCATGCTACCATCAGACAGGAAATGTTGATGACAGACGTCAGTCTTGGTCATCCAAGGGCAACAACTGCTAACCAGGATCATTTCAACCAAACCACAGAATTACCTAACCACCATCAAAGTCCCTCAGAAATTGGACAGCAGCTGCACCGAGCAACAGATGTGCGAGTCAGTGGTCAGACTATCCGAAATCGCCAACACAGCTGGAATTTGTATGCTTGACGACCTCGATTAATTCCGCATTTGACTGAATGTCATGTTGCAGCAAGGCATGATTGGTGTGGAGCACGACAGCACTGGGACAATCGTCGGTGGAGCAATGCCATGTTTTCTGTTGAATCGAGGTTCACTCTCGAATTTCATGTTGGTACTAACCTGAAATGACAAAAGAGCCAGGGTGTTAAGGTACCTTAGTAGTGGTGCCTAGTGAAGTCTTGGCTGTATATATAGGCACCTATATAGGCAGCCAAGACTTCATTAGACACAAGTGCTAAGTGAAGTTTTGCAGCCTTATTGTGAGTGGTCGAAAACTAAGAATTTTCCTGGCTTTTTACAGATACCTGACTTTCATATCGTCAATTGTGTGCATTTTCACTAGTGCTCAAACGACTAGTGAATTCCAAACTCGACTAGTCAATACCCAAAAGTCAAGTCGACTTAGACTAGTCATTGGTGATAACTTGTCTCCTTATAACAGTGTTGGTGTTCCAGCAGAGTGCTGAAGGTCCAAATTTGGCTTCACTTGGGCATTCATAAACAGCAACTTACTGGAACATTATTCTCTTAATGTGCTTCTATTTATGCTAAGAGTGAAATTATATAGTCTTATTTAATTTGCCTTGTTGCGATTTATGGGAGAGTGCCTATAGGCACTCTCCCATAAATTGCAACAAGGCAAATTAATAACATATCCTGATAGCCCAAAATAATTCACCACTCTACTAGTACCAGTTAAAACAAACTACTGTCACTACTATTAGATGGCAATAGATGTATACATTGATTGCCCAATATTGCTGTTCAAACTGTCTGACAGTGGCACAGAAGGGATACTATTTACCTAAAAGCTTGAACTCCTACAACTAGTCGACTGCATAATTGAGAGTCGACTACTGGTTTGCCCAGAGTCGACATCGACTAGTCGACTAATCATTTGAGTACTAATTTTCACTACACTTGGAACAATATAGAAATCAAGTCACGACTTTTAGAATCAAATTAACATTTTGGATGAATCAAAGTTGATTCTCATTGTCTTCCTTGTGAGAAACGATTCTACTTCTCACATGAATTTAAGCCCTGTTGCAATTCCATTAAAACCCATTTTATATTACCATATGTCGGAACAGGAAGGCAGCATTGAGTCTGGTGTTGGCATGTTGCCAATGAGCATATTCATCAACCCAAGCTCTCTTGCATACATCATTCTGAGGATACCAGTGATCTGGAAGATTGAATTTCTTCACCAGGTAGTTTAAAATGGCAACACTGCAAAATAAAATGACAATTAAAATACTTCGGAAAGATTCAAAAAGTTTATTTAGCTAAGTAATCATTTGAGCCTTTGGAAACAGTAGTTTTCAAATTCTGACCTTTTAGACAGTAATTCTGTTGGTTTCTCTTTTACTGTAGAGTCAGTGAGTTTCATGCACTATCGATGGATGATTTTCACTTTCATAGTTTCGGAATCACTATTTCCGTTACTATTTAGGTTGGATTGTTGCATAAGAGTTAGGCTCCTATTATCCGGAACCTATTATTTTAAGGTCCTTCCGTCTTCGTATGGGCATAGGCCTTTACTCTTTCCGGGTACAGTTTATATATTTATAAACAGATATCTGTTTATTTCTATGGGCGTCAAAAATTTATAGTAATTTATATATTTTTTATACTTACCAATGACCCAGACATAGCTGGTGCTAACTCTTAAAATATAGGGCCAAACACAAATTTTGCCCCCAATCCCCAAAATTTGCATCTAAAACCAAAGAAAACATGTCCTGAAAGGCCCTCCACACTTCGCCCCTACTGCGCATGCGCAGTGTCAAGGACGTTCCGAAATTGGCGCCATTAATCATTCTAATAACCAGTGCCTGGTAAGCGCTATGTACTCAGCGGGGAGGCAAGAGTTCCCAACTCCTGGGAGGGCCATCCCTGTCTGGGTCATTGGTACATGTAAGTATAAAAAATATATAAATTACTATAAATTTTTTAACATTTTTATACTGTACCAATGACCCAGACATAGCTGAATAGTAAAAAGGCTGGAGGGCCAAGGACATAGAGCAAAATGGAATACGCTCAATAAAATAAAATAGAGTCATCCCCTGTAGGGAAAAAGAAGTAATAGGCCTTACATGTATCTTTCTTATTTATGATAAATTAGAAAGATACAACACCTTCCAAAATTGAGCTTCATACATCCATGTACTCTATTAATATCCAATATAATCCTTATACTAATAATTTTTAAAGTAAGCCAGTAAATAAAGTAAGTCTAGAGAATAGAGACTCTTATACTCCTAAAAGTGTCTGAGGATTGCATAATCATGTCCGTTGACATATGCAATATTCAAAAGCTATACTTTAAAAACTAAGACTTGAATGAATTTTAAAAACCTAAACTTCTCACTAAACAACCATCCCAATAACAGCTCAGAATTACTAACTCCGGAGGAGGTATCCCCTTGTTTTCATAGTAAAACAGGTGACCCAAGGGAACACCCTCCCCCCCCCCCCCCCCCCCCTTTTTCTTGCCCTGGGTCAAATAGCCCAGAGCGAAGAGGGCAGCAGAATGGAGACACTGCCGAAACAGACAGCCTACCTAGCTATAGTAGCAACTGTTAAGTGAATGACATTCTGAGCAGTAGATAATAGACCTAACAATAGAGGCCTCCAGAAATGGACTCGATATTTCTGAGATAAAATTCATGAATGAGGATGGCTGAGCGCAATGAGCGGCCTTCAAAAATCTATAATAGCGACACTATTAATGTGAGCCCAAGAAGTAGAAGAACTCTTACTTCATGAGCCGAAATCTTAAGCACAACTGCTAAGTCAATGATATACCATAAGCAGTACCGATAGTTAATAGAATCCATTAACAATAAAATGGAGTGTAACGTCCTTCTACTAGGCATCACAGACAGAAGAAGCTTACGCCCATAGTAATAAACAGATATCTGTTTATAAATACATAAACTGTACCCGGAAAGAGTAAAGGCCTATGCCCATACGAAGATGGAAGGACCTTAAAATAATAGGTTCCGGATAATAGGAGCCTAACTCTTATGCAAAAATCCAACCTAAATAGTAACGGAAGTAGTGATTCCGAAACTACGAAAGTGAAAATCATCCATCGATAGTGCATGAAACTCACTGACTCTACAGTAAAAGAGAAACCAACAGAATTACTGTCTAAAAGGTCAGAATTTGAAAACTACTGTTTCCAGAGGCTCAAATGATTACTTAGCTAAATAAGAACCGAAGTTAAAATCCATATAGGAATTTAATCTAAAGATTCTAAGTCTATTTATCAAAAAGTTACTAACTGACTTAGATAAAGAGACAAAAGACTCAATTGTAAACTATCGTAGAGTGCATAGGTATGAGGTAACATAAACCTATAACCTAAATAATAACAGGCTGCAGTAGATCTTGTGAAACAAGTATACTAAAAAATTGCAATGAGTAGTATGGAGGGATCAACAATATGAACATAATGATCCCTACACCACGACGGAAGAGCCTCCACTTTAGCCGCATAGAATAGCGAAGAAGAGGATCTCCTATAGTAAGAAATCGCGTCCAAAGCTCGTCCAGTACAGTGCTTACAATGCAGTACGGACCACACAACGGAATACATGAAGGTTGCGACCTTGCGGGTTGTGATAAAGATGACACGATTTACCCAGAGAAAAAAGATCCTCACATAGAGGAAGATTTCACGTTAAGACCCACAGTAGACAAGAGAGTAAATTACCCATGATCTCTGTGAAGATAGAGATGCTATCAACAGAAATGTATTGTGGTTGTTTATCTTAGCAATACCTGCTGAAACAACAGCGCCGGAGGATACGCGTATCCTATCATTCCGTCCTATAGATCAATAGAGCGTTAACAACATTAGCTCAGAGATCTGGACAAGCCAACACATACGTCTGCAATTGATTAGCAAGCTGTGTCGTAAATAAATCATCATTGGGCGCTCCCATAGATAGCAAATCTGATTGAATACTTGTTTGTTGAGAGTCCATTCTGACAGCAACAAGCGACCCGTAAGAGAACGGGAGTCCGGTAAAACAATCAGACGACCCGGAATATGACGGACCAAAACAGAACTTGGTGTACTATAACCAACAGACGGATTCTTTCCATTAAATTGAATAACGGAAACGAAAGAGTGCCTCCCTGGTTCCGGAGATACGCCACTACTGTCGAATTAAAGGACAGGATTTGGGCATGCGTTTCTGAATAATGTTCATGCAATGACATAAAGCAAGCCTAAAAAACATTATTCCGCAGAAGAAAACTGATTGCTAAGAGACTGCGGAACCCAAAGACCCTGGCACTTCGAATCCGTAGGGATCAGTATTATATCCCAATCTGTTTGACTGGCAACCGTCATAACAGCCACACTCGGGTCCGGCAACTGCGGTGGCACTCTCTGAGTCAACCACCGAATGTTTGCCCCAGTCTGAATCTCTTGTAACACTAGATAGACAAGAGAACGTGTAAATCGAGCAATTCATGGATTGCCGAAAAGTTGCCGTCGAAGAGAAGCTCCTCCGAGAACGAAGCGACTCTGAGAGAGTTCTTAACCTACTATCCACGCATGTGGATGTAGCTAGGGCTGCGTCACGTCTAACCAACTCCAATCAGCCACTGAAGGGCGGAGTTATACATGAACAAACTACTGCCCTCAAAAGAAATTACATTGAGAATAATATCCCGTAAATCTTTTCTTGAAGACGTAATGATAACGCCTCAGTAAGGCGGATTACGTATGATAAAGCGTCTAAGTTAAGTCAACTATACATCATGTCGTTTCCAACATTGAAATTGGAAAAGACATAAACGGCGAAAAAGAATATATGCAGTCTTTAACCACACCGTCTAGACGCATATGAACTCTCGGTATGCCCTGCTCTGCCAAAATAAACTATTCGTATAAATGATAAAATGGCAGAAATGAGCAACGCGGACAAGAAACTAAACTATCATGCTTGGAAGCAGGCTTGTATATATATATATATATAGCGTCGAAAAATAAAACACATGTTGTAATGACAATATTGGACTGCGTCGGTAAGTCAGGGACAATGTCCCTGAACCGATCGAAAAATCTGAGTCCAATGACGCTATAAGTCTCTTATCCAAGATCGCAGCAATGAAGTCCGAAATAACAATCACTGGAAGATAATGCCAGAAGATATGAAAGGCAGCTTCCGGTACTACTAAAGGGAAAACTCGAAATCTTTCGAATCCCTTTCGCCATCCTGTCGGACCCTATAAAGCGTTCGGTCGTCCGTACCTGATGCAACCGCGGACCGCACCGACCCAGCGCCGTCGGATAATTCCTGATTCGACCGAGAAACTGTCAATTGCTGGGATGCTGCGAAACAACTGTGCTAACTCGGATAGCACGTCCGTCACTGAGGCCTGAGGAGAAGCGGTCTTAGGATGCATTGCCGCTGGAAGCTCCGTGATCGTTACCGCGTGCATACTACGAATATGCTAGCGAACGGAGTGTATAGGCCTCGTGTCCCTTGGCTACCGGATGGCGCGACCTATTCGCCGTGGAATCACTGAATGACGAAACTGATCGGATACTCGCGGTCACGTAGCCAATGTGCGGTCGTGTGCCCTGCTGTGAGGATGAGGAAGCATTAGGGACAGTCTCTCGGACTGTCAATATAACGGAGCGTCCCGAGCGACGGACATATGCTCCGAATGTAAAATATCTGAACCACAACATGCGGTCCCGTATGTTGTTGGACGAGAGAGGGACCTCTCTCGCTCACAGCCCGGACGGACCTGGACAAGCCAGGAACTGGACTAACAGGCTTCCTCCGATCTGTCCTCAATCTGCCGTCACTGGGTGAGTACTAAAGTAATTAAAGTGCTCGCATCACCCAAATCTCCTTCCTAGACCGCAACGGACGAACCCGGCAGCCGAACCATTCGATGAATGTACGCTACACCGGGTGAGCTAGCGAATGTCACTCCGTAGGCGATAGACATATTCCATGAGCACTTATTGCCGCTAGCTCTTCATTAACTATGACGACAGAGGCACACTTTTGAAAGACATCTCCATAACTCTGCGAACAAGAAACCAGAAATGCTTGGTTATAGCAAGCATAAAATAATAATATATATAGCGTCGTTCAATAATTCGAAAGTTTGTGTGACATTATTGGACTATGTCGGAACTGAGGGACGATGTCCCTGAACCGAACCAAAAATTTCTAAGTCCACCGACGCTATCAGTTTCTTATCCGGCATCGCAGCATTCTGGTCCGACGAAAGAAGCTGTAGGAGACCAAGTCAGATGACATACACAACAGCATATGTTGTTCCGAAAGGGAAAGCTCGAAATCCTCCAAATCCCTTTCGGTATCCCGTCAGACCGGATGAAACTTTCGGACGTCCCTACCCGCTTCCGCGGAGCGTCCCGACCCAGCATCGTCGGATAAAATATATGCGACAGATTCAGTTGATGCTGGGATGCTGCGATAAACTGTGCTATTAAGGAAAGCACGTCCGTTCCCGAGGCCTGTGCAGTAGCGGTCTTACGATGCATTGCCGCCGGAAGCTCCGTGTACGTTGACTCCCGCACACTTCCTATGCGAACGTCCGGAGTCTGCAGGCCTCGTGTCCCTGGCTACCGGATGGTGTGACCTGGTCGCCAAAGAATCCTTGATCGGCGAAGCTGGTAATATATCGGCGGTCACGCAGCCAAGGTGCGGTCGTGTACGCTGACGAAAAGAGGAAGCCTTAGCAGTCTCCGCGGACTGCCTATACAACGGAGCGTCCCGAGCGACGGACGTATGCTCCGCTTGCGACACATTTTGTACCACAACATCTGGGGCCAGATGTTGTTGAACGAGAGAGGGGCCTCTCTCGCTTGCTGTCCGGATGGACCGGAACGAGCTATGAACCGGACTAAAAGGCTTCCTCCGTTCTCCCTCCGATCCGCCGTCACTGGGTGTGCATTAGGTTAATTTATAGTGCTCGCATCACCCCAAAATTCCTTCTAGACCGCAACGGACGAACCCGGCTGCCGAACCATTTGGTGAATGGACGCTACACCGGGCGAGCTAGCGGACGTCAAAGGCCGTCGAACCTACTAGGGTCCTCTTAGGCAATTGGCGTATTTACATGAGCACTTTTCCGCTAGCCCTTCATTAATTGTGACGACAGAGGCACACTGTTGGAAGACATCACAGATACATCACCCTAATCTTGATCGTCTGAAATAGAAATTGATAAAGTAGAGTGACCCTGCGGGGAAAGGACCGGAGTGTCCAAATCCCCAATAACATACCGTGACATACGCTTCCCATATTGTCATCGAAATCATACGATACAGAACAGGAGTTAATGCGAGTACACTGACCACATATAGAATGATTATAAAGTCAGAGGAAGACTTCCTCTTAATACAATTGATCAATATCCTTTCAATGTGAAAAGAAAACAAGTCCTGGTACTCGCACTAACCCCTGGCAATCAAAATACATAATAATAATATGATCCATTAATATAGAAAAAATAATTGAAATCAAAATATTTTGAAAAAATATTTTTTCAGAACAGCCCAAGTTTCTGAAAAGTAACGTTGAGCCCCAATGGATCCCAAGCCTAAGTGTGGACAAAAATTTTAAAAATATTTTAAACAATTTATTCAACACTTACGAACAATAATAATGTATCTAGTTATGATTAAAATAACATCAAGATATTATTTTCCAGAAATCCCCCCCTCACACAGAGGGCTGTTGTAAATGTAAACAATGAGTGTAAAAACACTAAAATAAGACTCCAGGCACCCAGGCCCGAAATCAGTTACCAAAAATACACTATCTGATGCAAAACAGAGACTTCCAGGGAAGAAACTGCAGAACATCAGATGGTAGATGCAGAACACAACGCCTAACCACCCGTAGGTGAAGACGTAAACATGGGGAAAAGAACAGAATTCATTCTGTTATTCAGCTAAAACTCCCAAGAAAATTTAGTAATAATAATTACAAAAACTATGCCAAAAGCATGGGAGAATAGCAAGGGGGGACTTAAAGGACAGGGAGAGAGGAAAACACTTAAAAAACAGTGTAACTAAATAATCAGAATGACAACAAAATGGCTGCTGCCTCGAAAATAGGTAACTTAACATAATTTCATTAAAAAATTTTAAGTTACAGCCCTGATAATATTCTGTCACACATTTTTTTCCTCTCCTCTTTCTCTATCCTCCTTAGAATCACCATTTCACTAATATTTATGTGTCTGGCATCATTTAAACTGAGATTTATAAGCACAAAGATCAGTCAGATGTTAACTGATGAAGAGCCAAACTTAGAATGATTAATGGCGCCAATTTCGGAACGTCCTTGACACTGCGCATGCGCAGTAGGGGCGAAGTGTGGAGGGCCTTTCAGGACATGTTTTCTTTGGTTTTAGATGCAAATTTTGGGGATTGGGGGGCAAAATTTGTGTTTGGCCCTATATTTTAAGAGTTAGCACCAGCTATGTCTGGGTCATTGGTACAGTATAAAAATATATATTTTTCCAAATCAACAGTGCTCTGGAAATCACCATAACCTTTGAAGACATTGTGATTCTGACAAACATTTGGTCTTGGAACAGATGTGGTACTGTGTAGAGCTGTAACGATTCATAGCAATTTCAATGCATCGCGATACATTTGTTCACGATACGCGTACTGTATCGTTTCATGTGTATCGCGATACAAAACGATACACTTCTAGATCGGCATGATGTAGAAAGAAGTTGCATTTTCAGGCCCAACAAGTCTATTTTTGTGCTTTTTCCAACTTATAATTCCACTTGTTCAATTGTATTTCAGAAAAATATCAACTCTGTGTAAATTATAAGCATAGTTTGAGGCAACAGACATCTCACCTCTGAGTTGAACCCAGACTCCCAGAGGTCCATTGGCCGAAACTCATTTGTCTTTCTCAAGCACTAAAAAAGAAATTAGATGTTACTGGTCAAATGAAAGTTGTACTCTGTGCAGTTTGTGGGCCTTTTATTACTGATAATTCACTCTCAATGTACTGCATGTAACGTATCGTGAAAACAAATCGCGATACATATCGTATCGTGAGTGAGGCGTATCGTTGCAGCCCTAGTACTGTGATCACAAAAGTAGAGGGTGAAATTTCGACCAGATCATGACCAAGATAGTAGATAGCAAAATTTCGACCAGATTCTTCACCAAGTCAGGCCTAGAGTTTTATCCTTCCACATTGGCACAAGAGCTATATTGATTAACCCATTCACATGCGTGTCATTCTGTGTTTATTACATGCCTTCACGTATATAAAAAACAATTATTAGGAGATTCAACAATTCATTTGACAACTATCAACAAAAACAACACATTTTATTGCCAACCAAATTTGCGACGGGAACCTATGTTACTGTTTCATCCCCTGAGTTCCAATGTGTTCTGTGTGCCTACTGCTACAGATTTCCATTTTCCGCATGGTTTAGTATTGCTGTAGATGGGGATTACATAGAACAGATGTGCAATAAACCAAGGTAACAAATGAATAAAGTTCGTCTAATCTATGTTGTGTTCTGATCGTCACATCTTCTCCCTTATTAACTCGTCCGGTGGAGTCCGGTGGACGAGTCAATGATGGAGAAAATGTGACAATCAGAACGACAAGAATTTGCTACCAATTTGTCGTATTTGCCCAATTTGAAATTTAGAGAAACTAAGTCCGAAAAGCGTTGTGAAAAGGGTTAAATGAATGCCAATATTATTTGAAACCACTGTGTACAGCTTCAGTAGACCTTGCTCGAAATGAAAAAAAAAACTTTGTAAAAGAGTGTTTGGAGAATGAAATTGATTGGCAAAAGGGGGGGTGTGTGGTGTTTGTCTGGATTTTTAACCACAAACCTTTACGCAAAACTGTAAAAATGCATTTTTGACGAAAGAAAAAAAAAGTGCCTAACTGGCCCCCCGGTCGAGGGGGGGGGGGGGGGAAGGTTACGTGAGTTTAAAAAAAGGTTATGCATGCAGTGACTGTAAATAGTTCAAGATGCATATTGGAGGAAAGGAAGAAAAAAAATGCCTAATTGGCGGGGGGCTGGGCAGGGCAGGGCAGGGCAGGGCAGGGCAATAACTTCAACAATTTTCATTGGATGATTGTGGTCATCAAACTTGGCCTGGAGACATGTACTAAAAAGAATTGAAATCTGTTAACTTTTGTTTAAGTTATGGCATAAAGAAAGTTCGGACAGACAGATGGACTGACGAATGAACGGACAGACTGACAGATAGATAGACGGAGCAATCTCTGCGCTATATCCCTCCCTTATGGGAAGGGATAATGAAAGTGTCAATGACACTGTAGCTTAACTTGTCTGTGTGTTGTGTTTGATGAAAAGGATAATGTTCAATGTTTATGAAAGGATTATGAAATAAGATAAGAATTGTGATAACTGGGAATATGTTAATTTCTGTTCCCTGTATGATATGTTTTTAATAAAATTAATATGAGGTGTACATGGTACTAAAGAGCTGAGGGGTGGGTTAATATGACCTCACAGTTAATGTATGTGGCCCTCACAGTTAACGTATGTCAATGAAAGTTACCAAGTTACAGTGAAATTATTTCAAAATGAGTCATCCTATCAAGTTACATTGAAATCCCTTCATAAATATGGCCTGTTGACTGTGCTGAAAGTTTTTGGGCTGCAGGCCTGTGTAGCCATGATGGTAGACCGATTGAAACTGAAAGGGAATGCCCTCATCTCGACATTATACTGAGTCATTCTACTAAGTTACAATGAAATCCCTTCACAAATACGACCTGTATTCTGTACTAAAGTTTTTGGCTCGGAAAGCCATCATGGTTGAATGATCGCGACCAAAAGTGGGCGTTGTCATCTGGGCATAATCTGGAGTGATCGTACGAAGTTACAATGAAACTCCTTCATATATATGACCTGTAGACTGTGCTCAAGGTTTTTGGGCTTCGGGCCCTGAAGCAATCACAGTTGACCAAACACAACCAAAAGGGGATGTCATCATCTAGGCATTATATGGAGTCAACGTAACAAGTTACACTGAAATCCTTCCATAAATATGACCTACAGACTATGGTAAAGGTTTTTGGGCCCGGGCAGCCATCAAGACTAATGAAACCCCTGACTAATGAAACCAATGAAACCCCTTCATATATATGACCTGTAGACTGTGCTCAAGGTTTTCGAGCTTCGGGCCCTGAAGAAATCACAGTTGACCAAACACAACCAAAAGGGGATGCCATCATCTAGGCATTATATGGAGTCATCCTACCAAGTTACATTGAAATCCCTTCATAAATATGACTTGTAGACCGTGCTTACAGTTTTCGGGCTTCGGATCCCTGTAGCCATCACAGTTGCCCAATTCCATCCAAAAGGAGATGTTTTCATCTAGACATTATATGAAGTCAACCTACCAAGTTACAATGAAATCCCTTCATAAATATGACCTGTAGACTGTACTATAGGTTTTCAGGCTTTGGGCTCAGACAGCCATCATCACAGTTGACCAATCACGACCAAAAGGTGATGTCATCATCTAGGCATTATATGGAGTCAACCTAACAAGTTACAATGAAATCCTTCCATAAATATGACTTATAGACTATGCTATAGGTTTTTGGGCTCGGGCAGCCATCAAGGCTGAATGATCGCGACCAAAAGAGAATGTCATCATCTAGGCATTATATGGAGTCAATCTAACAAGTTACAATGAAATCCCTTCATAAATATGACCTGTAAACTGTGCTCAAGATTGTTGGGCTTCGGGCGGTTGTAGCCATCACAGTTGACCAATCACAACCAAAAGGTGATATCATCATCTAGGCATTATATGGAGTCAACCTAACAAGTTACAATGAAATTCTTCCATAAATACGACCTATAGACTATGCTAAAGGTTTTTGGGCTCGGGCAGCCATCAATACTGAATGATCGTGACCAAAGTGGGATGTTCTCATCTAGACATTATTTGGAGTCATCCTACCAGGCTACAATGAAATCCCTTCATAATTATGACCTGTAGACTGTTCTAAAGGTTTTTGGGTCTCTGTTGCCGTCACAGTTCCCCAATCGTGTCCTAAAGAGGACGTTCTCATCCAGACATTATATGAATTCAACCTACCAAGTTACAATGAAATCCCTTCATAAATATGACCTGTAGACTGTGTTAAAGGTTTTCAGCCTTCGGGCTCTGGCAGCCATCATGGTTGAATGATCGCAAACAAAAGGGCACATTCTCATCTGGGCATCATCTGGAGTGATCCTACGAAGTTACAATGAAATACCTTCATAAATATGACCTGTAGACTGTGCTCAAAGTTTTCGGGCATCGGGCACCTGTAGCCATCACAGTTGATCAATCACACCAAAAGAGGATGTCATCACCTAGGCATTATATGGAGTCAACCTAACAAGTTACAATTAAATCCCTTCATAAATATGACCTTTTGACTATGCTAAAGGTTTTTGGGCTCAGGCAGCCATCAAGGCTGAATGATCAAGATCAAAATGGGATGTTCTCATCTTGACATTATTTGGAGTCATCCTACCAAGTTACAATGAAATACCTTCATAAATATGACCTGTAGACTGTGCTAAATGTTTTTGGGCTTCGGACCCTGTAGCCGTCACAGTTGCCCAATCACATCCAAAAGGGGACTTTCTCATCTAGACATAACATGAAGTCAACCTATCAAGATACAATGAAATCCCTTCATAAATATGATCTGTAGACTGTGCTAAAGGTTTTAGGCTCGGGCAGTCATCATGGTTGACAGATCACGCCCAAATGGGGAAATTCTCATCTAGACATCATACAGAGTTATCGTAGCAAGTTACAATGAAATCTCTCCATATTAAACATGACCTGCAGACTGTGCTAAAAGTTTTTGGGTTTCGGGCTTGGGCAGCCATCACGGTTGACAGATCATGCTCAAAAGGGGACGTTCTCATCTAGGCATTATACAGAGGCATCCTACCAAGTTACAATAAAATCCCTTCATAAATACGACATGTAGACTGTGCTAATGGTTTTCGGGTTTTGGGCTTGGGCAGCCATACCGGCTGTCCGATCACAACCAAAAGGGGACGTTCTCATCTAGACATGACCCAAAACCTGCATATGAAACTTCATGATGATCAGGTAAGATCTACAGGGTGTAGCCTGTACTTGAAGGTTGAATAAAAAAAACTTTAACCAAAACTCCAAATCAAATGTTAACTAAACAGGAAAAAAAACCCCACTTGAACCTTCAGTAAAAAACTTTAACCACAAACTTTAACCAAAACTCTAAATGTTAACAGACAGACGGTATGACGGATGGACAGACAAAAGTCATGACTATAGCCCTCATTGTAAACAGCTGGGCTAAAAATCCATTCTTCTCCATTTCTGAATTTTGTGGTTGGTTATTCAATGACTTGAGAAACCCTGAAACCTGTTATGAGAGACCACCTGTCTTGAGAAACCACTTGTGTGTGGCCCAAAGGGCGGTCTCTCAAGACAGGTTCTACTGTATTTGTTTATGAAATGCAGGCAATGATGAAATAATCCAGCGATTATTAAATGTTCAAATGAGGATGATCATGTGGGGGTGGGTAAGACAGATGTATCTCCTCCGAGACATGCGTATCTCAATAGGCATGTGGTGGGAGAAAATTTTATTACCAGTGTTTATACTGATACAGTACAACCACCATGGACTGGTCATTTTTCATGGCTGGGCAATATTTCCATGGATGCAATAATATTAAATTCTAAACACAAATTGTAGGAATAATCATCAAAAATTTAATTAAAGGAGGACTCGGTGCATCATTAATTAAAATTTTGCTGCTGCTGATTTTTATTACCTGGTAAACGCATGCATTGACATCACAGCCCACGTGTGGATTATGACCAGTCCACACCGGCTGGACTGTTTAACCCTTTACCTAACATGAAAAGCAGACGACACTTGCAACAAGCCAAGACCAATACCGGGTCTGGACCTGCGTCGCTGCATGCAAGTGAATCAGCAAAAAGGAAGTGGTTGCACAGCAGATCTGAAAATTGCATACACGATACAACTAATCATTATCAGGCTCCAGATGAAATATAAAATCAATCCCTTGCATAGAAGCCGAGAAAAGTTTGACGAAAAATTTCAATGTTCAGTGGGTACAGTAAAATTTCAAACTATCGGCAAACAGGAAGTGGCTGCACGGCAGATCTGAAAATTGCATACACGATACAGCTCATCATTATGAAGCAGCAGACCAAATATAAAATCAATCCCTTGCATAGAAGCCGAGAAAACCTTGACGGAAAATTTCAATGTTCAGTGGGTACAGTAAAATTTCAAAGTAACGGCAAACAGGAAGTGGCTGCACGGCAGATCTGAAAATTGCTTACACGATACAACTCATCATTATGAAGCAGCAGACCATATATAAAATCAATCCCTTGCATAGAAGCTGAGAAAACCTTGACGGAAAATTTCAATGTTCAGTGGGTACAGTAAAATTTCAAAGTATTGGCACACAGGAAGTGGCTGCACGGCAGATCTGAAAATTGCTTACACGATACAACTCATCATTATGAAGCAGCAGACCAAATATAAAATCATTCCCTTTCATAGAAGCCAAGAAAACTTTGACGGAAAAAGTTTTCGGATGGATGGACGGATGGATGGACTGAGTCGAGCGGTTACTAGACCTGCTCTGCCACTGGCGATGCAGGTAAAAACTAGAGGTACTGTGAGCAAACTCACAAAGTGATCCCCCCCCCCCCCCCCCCCCCCCCGTGCCTGAAATGTATAAGTTAGATTATCTCCCCTTGGAAATGTCAGAACGGAATTATATTGCTTCATGCACATCTTCATATGGAATTCTTCCATTGTGTAAAGTTTTCATGAAAATTCTTCAAACGGTTTAGGAGGAGTTGCACTTACAAGGATGGACAGACAGTATAAGTTAGATTATCTCCCCTTGGAAATGTCAGAACGGAATTATATATACCCCCCAAACATTGTTTGCGGGGGGTATAAAAAATTCTTGAATAACTATTATTTTCATTTTTTGTCTCAAAAACATAGGTTATGACCCCTCGACAAGCTCATTCCAATGAGGGGTCATAACCTATGTTTTTGAGACAAAAAATGAAAAAATAATGAAAATTAATTGATGCTTTTTGAAAATAGTGCTGGTCGGTTTTGACCATTACGTTGGGTAAAGGGATAAACAGAAGATAATAATTTAACAATTCCATCACAGTCATGATAGACCAGGCTATAAAATAATAATAAAAATCATGATTACCTTTCTGTTAGAATAAAACCATTGTCCTCAATCACAGGAACACGAGAAAATGGGTTAATTTTTCTGAATTCATCCCCAAAGTGTTCACCTACAAAGAGAAAGGAAATTCTGCTTGCATCCAGTTTGTTGGAATTCCATGGTGATGCATGGTTGCATTACAGTGTGTGTAGAGATATGGACTTAGGAATGTTTGGGGATGTTCAATTCAGAGGATATACATGTACACTACTGCGCAAGCGACTGTAACATGACTATCCTAGGTCCGAGGTGAGACAAAAGTATTAAACCCACACGAGATTACGCGGACAATGAAAGCAGTAATTAAACTGGACAAGACATTTGGAGTGAAAGGGATTGACTCCAGAGAGCATAATCGTGGCATTAACCCTTTACCCGACTAATCACCCGTATCCGCCCGCCTAATCTGCAGATTCAGCAGCTGAAAAAAATATTATTTTTCGGAAATTTTTAAAAAAAACCATATCATGTGACCCCTTTTTTGGAATGAGCTCGTTCCAATGAGGGGTCACATGATATGGTTTTGTTGAAATTTTTTGAAAAAAATTAAAAAAGATATTTAAATTAAAAAAATTTGATATCGTCTGCGTTGGGTAAAGGGTTAATTGTGCAAAAGATTAGACCAAATAAACTACTGCATGTTGATGTCATAGAATGTCAGAATGATAACCAGTCATCAATAATTTTCTGAATCAAATTTATGTACTTTTGTGTCCGAATGTTGCAATTTGTCAAAATTTAAAAAAAAATATTCTAACTGATTAAAAACATAAATATTTTATGAGTGTTGGTAGTGGTAAGGCCAATGTCATTTCGTCGAGTTGAGATTGTTGAGTTATACATGTATTTTGACCACAAAATTGTGAGAGTCATGTAAAATATGACAATGAGTACATCCTTTCCGCTCAGGTGCCCTAGAAATTAATTACTGCTGTAAGCTGTTTGACGGAGAATCACGGTGATTTTAATATCGTGTCGGACATTGACTCGAGAAACAATCGCCAATATTAGTCGGCAACTTCTCTTAGATCTTGAGTGAAGATATCGTGGACCTGGGATATTCATGTAATGGTCACTTGCGAAGTGGTGTACTCTGGTAATTAATAGATATTAGGCTATTGTTACTTAGTTTCTGGGTTAGTGTTATTCACCTCATTTTGTTTTTTGCCCAAAATAATACCACATTTCCTTTATTATTGGCTCCGCAAATGGGTCACCTCCTTCATTGGGCCAGGAGAATACACCATTTCATGTTTCTTCCTCATCCATTGAAATGCAAGATTACTGCCTCATTTTTGTCAGATTGCTATTGCAATAATAAGGAAATAGTCTGGTGTTATTGAGAATAAAATATTGACTAAGGGTACAGTTTGTTATTACAGTTAAAACTAGAAGTCCTGTCACGAAATGCGCACAAATAGCACGTTGATCTGCACGTTAATCTACGCGTTATGACCATAGTAAGGCTATCAAATTATGTACATATCGCCTGTGCACAAGCAATGTTTCAGCCAATGGACCTCCGGGTAACCCGGAGGTCCATTGGCCGAAACATTGCGTGTGTTTGCTATGAGTAACCAGGAGAACCTACGATGCTTTGGATGCCATTTGATATGGCAATTGCGCACAATTCCTACGCGCAATTAAGCCTAGATAAGCGCACATTTCGTGACAGGACTTCTAGTTTTAACTGTATATGTTATAGGCTGTTGTGTATCTAATCCTGGGCATTGAAAGTTCTACTATTTGAGACAACCTACACATGCAAGGAAGCAAAGAGTAAGTGCAAAATGATAAAATATGCATCTTGAGGAAAGGGATATATTATGTCATTACCCCCACAAAGATATAACTAATAATTAACAATAACCTCATTCCGCATTTTGTCCTAATAACCTGGAATAACTTGAAACTGAAAATTAACTAACCATGGCCTTAAATTGTACTTACTTGGGGTTGGAAATCTGCATTTGGGCTACTGCAGGAGTGTTTCAAAATGAAAGTCATTTAAGTGTCAATGACACTCTAGCTTAACTTGTGTGATGTGTTTGATGAAAAGGATGTTCAATGTTTATGAAAGGATTATGAAATAAGACAAGAATTGTGATAATTGGGAATATGTTTATTTCTGTTTCCTGTATGCTATGTTTTTGATAAAAATAAGAGGTGTACACTGTACTGAAGAGCTGAGGGGTGGATTAATATGTATTTATTTATTTATTGTTGTTTTTAAGGTCACATATTTATGCACAATGGCTAATCATGACTGTGACAGTTTTACGGGTGGAGGAAGCCGGAGTACCCGGAGAGAACCACCGAGCAACGACGAGCAGCTGTCAGCTACCCAACATCGTAACTCCGCACTGCAGCACAGGCAAGGTTAGATTGGTTGAAGACATGCGTACCATCGACGTGCAGTACGCCTTAGTACACGGCGTCATCGTGCCCTCACGCGGGCAGTGGAGATGAAGTGTCATGCCCAAGGACACAATGCGGTTGCCGCTGGTGAGATTCGAACCGTGGACCTCTCGGCTTGCAGCCTGCACCTCTACCTACTGAGCCACCGCGCTCTCGTGGGTTAATATGACCTCACAGTTAATGTATGTGGCCCTCACAGTTAATGTATATCAACGAAAGTTACCAAGTTACAGTGAAATTATTCCAAAACGAGTCATCCTATCAAGTTACATTGATATCCCTTCATAAATATGGCCTCAAGACTGTGCTGAAGGTTTTCGGGCTTTGGGCCTCTGCAGCCATCAGTTTCCCAATTGCGTCCAAAAGGGACGTTCTCATCTAGACATTATATGAAGTCAACCTACCAAGTTACAATGAAATCCCTTCATAAATATGACCTGCAGACTGTGCTAAAGGTTTTTGGGCTTTGGGCTCGGGCAGCCATCATGGTTGAATGATCGCAACCAAAAGGGGACATTCTCATCTGGGCATCATCTGGAGTGATCCTACGAAGTTATAATGAAATCCCTTCATAAATATGACCTGTAGACTGTTCTAAAGGTTTTCGGGCTTCGGGCACCTGTAGCTGTCACAGTTGCCTAATCGTGTTCAAAAGGGGACGTTCTCATCTAGACATTATATGAAGTCAAACCTACCAAGTTACAATGAAATCCCTTTATAAATATGACCTGTAGACTGTGCTAAAGTATTCGGGCTTCAGGCTCGGGCAGCCATAATGGTTGAATGATCGCAACCAAAAGGGGACATTCTCATCTGGGCATCATCTGGAGTGTTAATACGAAGTTACAATGAAATCCCTTCATAAATATGACCTGTAGACTGTGCTCAAGGTTTTTGGGCTTTGGGCACCTGTAGCCATCACAGTTGACCAATCACGACCAAAAGGGGATGTCATCATCTAGGCATTATATGGAGTCAACCTAACAAGTTACAATGAAATCCTTCCATAAATGCGACCTATTGACTATGCTAAAGGTCTTTGGGCTCGGGCAGCCATAAAGGCTGAATGATCATGACCAAAAGGGGGTGTTCTCATCTGGACATTATTTGGAGTCATCCTACCAAGCTACAATGAAATCCCTTCATAATTTTGACCTGTAGACTATTCTAAAGGTTTTCGGGCTTCAGGCCCCTGTAGCCGTCACAGTTGCCCAATCATGTCCAAAAGGTGACATTCTCATCTAGACATTATATGAAGTCAACCTACCAAGTTACAATGAAATCCCTTCATAAATATGACCTGTAGACTGTGCTAAAGATTTTCGGCCTTCGAGCTCGGGCAGCCATCATGGTTGAATAAGCGCAACCAAAGGGGAGTAGGGGACAATCTCATCTGGCATCATCTGGAGTGATCCTACGAAGTTACAATGAAATCCCTTCATAAATATGACCTGTAGACTGTGCTCAAGGTTTTCGGGTTTCGGGCACCTGTAGCCATCACAGTTGACCAATCATGACCAAAAGGGGATGTCATCATCTAGGCATTATATGGAGTCAACCTAACAGGTTACAATGAAATCCTTCCATAAATATGACCTTTTGCCTATGCTAAAGGTTTTTGGGCTCGGGCACCCATCAAGGTTGAATGATCGCGATCAAAATGGGATGTTCTCATCTAGATATTATTTGGAGTCATCCTACCAAGTTACAATGAAATGCCTTCATAAATATGACCTGTAGACTGTGCTAAAGGTTTTCAGGCTTCGGGCCCCTGTAGCCGTCACAGTTTCCCAATCACCTCCAAAAGGGAACTTTCTCATCTAGACATTATATGAAGTCAATCCACCAAGTTACAATGAAATTCCTCAATAAATATGACCTGTAGACTGTGCTAAAGGTTTTCGGGTTTGGGGCTTGGGCAGTCGTCACGGTTGGCAGATCACGCCCAAATGGGGAAATTCTTATCTAGACATCATCAGGAGTCATCCTACCAAGTTACAATGAAATCCCTCCATATTAAATATGACATATTAAACATGAAATTTTTTGAAAAATTAAACAAAAATGATATTTAAAAGAATAAATTTTGATATCGTCTACGTTGGGTAAAGGGTTAATCAACATATTGTTATGATTTTTATTCATTGGAAGTTTGATCACTTCTAGTCTCATCACAATTTTGCTATGATTATTTACTTACCATGTTGTTTTTGAATGTTATTACATGAAGGCATCGGCATTGATTTAACCCTTTACCAAATATGAAAAGCAGACGACACTTGCCAAAAAAATTCTTGAACAACTAATTTTTTTAATTTTTTGTCTCAAAAACCTAGGTCATCACCCCTCATTGGAATGAGCTCGTTCCAATGAGGGGTCATAACCTAGGTTTTTGAGATAAAAACTGAAAAAAAAAATGAAAATTAACGGACAATTTTTTAGAATATCGCTGGTCGGTTTTGACCGTTATGTTGGGTGAAGGGTTAATCAACATTGTCATATGTACTGATTTTTATCCACTGATCAGTTCTAGTCTCATCGTTGTTTGAATTAAAACAGACTTTGAATTTCAGTTGGCAGGTTTTATCTTAATAATTGTTCACCTTCATAATGTCTGTCAAGTTTTTTTTAGTAATGGCTTCACTAACACAGGCCTACTACAATGAAAGTGTCAATGACACTGTAGCTTAACTTCACTGTGTGTAATGTTTGATGAAAAGGATAATGTTCAATGTTTATGAAAGCAGGGTTTCCGCTAGACCGGATGCGGGTCAGTCGACCGGACCCATTCACCCCACCAATCATACTATGATCAGTCAGAAAAGCTGGTGGCTAAAATGTCAAGTACGATGCTGTATCGTAGCGACACTCAGGATCCTTTGTTTCCATGTAATATAGGCATAATTATGTTGTATACTATGCCTACTATTACTGGCGACAACCTGATACTTTATAACCCCCAGACGAGAGGGGGAAACAAAGTTCAAATCCTAAACGTCGCCTATAAAATTTCGGACTCAAATTGTTGTGTTTGGCCCAAAATCGCTGGCTTTTATTTCGAGCGATAAATGATGTAATTGCATGTGGAAGACGTCACACGTCCGCATCATAGTTCTTTTCGAATATCGGGTTGTATAAAAAAATTGAGGTCAAGAGTCGCAGTCACTGTCAGGATTCGTGGATTTTGTGTTGTTTTGGGTTTGTATTTTTTGAAACCTTCGACCAGATGTAGTATTGTGTGTCCCGTGGGAATTTAGAGAATTGTAGGAGGAAAAATACATATTTTCACCTTCAATTATTCAGCATTTTAGCGACCAGAATGCCCCCAGAGAGCACCTAAAAATCAAAATTTTCCTGGGGGGAGAACCCCCTCTATACGCACGTGCCTTTGGCACATGTGGCAGATGCCTTCAGCGTCTAAGTTTCACTTTCTTTAAACTACCGGACCCACAAATTTTTCCCTAGCGGAAACCCTGATGAAAGGATTAGGAAATAAGACAAGAATTGTGATAATTGAGAATATGTTAATTTCTGTATGCAATGTTTTCAATAAGAATATTTTGAGTGTAGACTGTAGGAAAGAATTAAGACCTGGGTTGATGTGGCCCTAACAGTTAATGTATGTCAACCAAAGTTACCAAGTTACAGTAAAATCATTCCAAAACGAGTCATCCTATCAAGTTACAATGAAATCCCTTCATACATATAACTTGCAGACTTTGCTAAAGGAATCTAGGTCACATGACAGTTCGGCAGTCACGATTAACCGATCATACCAAAATAGGAGAGTCTCATCTAGATATCATACCAAGTTACAATGAAATCCCTTCATAAAAACAACATGTAAGCGGTGCTAAAGGAATCTAGGTCAAGTGACCAGGCGGCAGTAATGGCTGACCGATCATGACCAAAATACGGCAGTCTCATCTAGACATTATACCAAGTTATCCTTCCAAGTTACAATGAAATCGCTTCACAAATATGAACAGTAGACTGTGCTAAACAAATCTAAGTTACGTGTCTGTTCAGCAGTTACGATTGACCGATCATGACTAAAATAGGGCATTCACATCTAGACATTATACTGAGTCATCCTACCAAATTACAACAAAATCCCTTCATAAATATGACCTGTAGACTGTGCTAAAGGTTTTTTGAGTTTTGGGCTCTGGCAGCCGTCACGGTTGACCGATCACAACCAAAAGGGGACATTCTCATCTACATGTAGATATTATACGGAGCCATCCTACCATGTTACAATGAAATCTCTTCATAAATACGACCTGTAGACTGTGCTAAATGTTTTGGGGTTTCGTGCTCTCGCAGCCATCACAGTTGACCAATCGCGACCAAAAGGGGATGTTCTCATCTAGATATTATACAGAGTCATCCTACCAAGTTACGATGAACTCCCTTCATAAATACGACCTGTAGACTGCGCTAAATGGCAATAACTTATAACTTATCTTGACTCTGTCAAATTAAGCTAAAAATGCTAAACTCGTTTTTTTCTGTTTTCAAAAGTTAACTGATTTAGAACTAACAAGTGAAGTTCATTTAACAGTTACATTCATGAAAAGTTTTTCTCATTTCATATTGAATGTTCTCTCTTCCCCTTCTACCTACATGTTTGAATTAAAACAAAATATTCTTAAAAAACTTTGCGTTTCAATCACAACTGTACCAATTTTTTTAGCCTTTAGGAGGTTCTGCTTTAATCATTTGTTCACAGTGAAACAAAACATATAATTTAATCTTTTATTTTTAAAATTATTTAGACATTTGTTAAAATTATTTGGTTGGTAATTCACTAATTGCCAGTAGATGGATGTTCACTATGGTAGCAAACTTACAGGAACCTGTGGTGCCTGCTGTCACCTCTTTGAGCTGATTTCATATATTTTTTGTGTTTTATACCTCCCAACCTTCATCTTTATGTAAAATTTGGGTATATTTAATTTGAATTGAAGGAATATCAGTGGTGAGAAATTTCAAAATAAACAAAATTCCATTACTTATATAGCATCTTAAGGTGCTATAGAAGTAACAGAATTTTGTTTATTTTGAAATTTCCACCTCTCATATTCTTTAAATTCAAATTCAATATACACAAATTACACATCAAAATGAAGGCTGAGATGTATCAACATGAAACATATATGTCATCAACTCATAGAGTTGACCGCAAGTACCACTGGTTCCTGGAAGTCTGCTACTGTATTCGTATCAGAACTGATAATTAAATAATATTTCATGAGAACAACTTGTGGCCAAATGTGATTCACATATCCAAGAACAAAGCTAGGTCATCAAAACATAGTGACAGAGCTGCTTGGGGGTAAATTCCATTTCCAAAACTGTATGCTTTGTTTACATTTTTAAATTACTTTCGATTTCCGGTCGTCATCGGATGGAAAAAGCATTGATATACAAAGCCATCTAAAATCAAACAAGTGTTTGACCACTGAGGTGGTATTAGTCCCCTACGGCGCTTTTGAGACATAAGGTGTTTTTGTCACAGAAGACACTAGAGTATATAAGCATCTTGGATTTTGAAAAAAAATATTGAAGATAAAAAATGACGTCATTATGTTTAAAAATACAAAACATGGCTGCCAACTTCATTTTCACGAACCACTTCGATGATATGAATCTTTCGTTTCTGAACAATATGGTGACCAAGTGCTTCCGACATAGAGGTTTTTGTTTTTTACAATTATCCTTCTTTCGGTCACATAATAACAATGAAAGTGTCAATGACACTGTAGCTCAACTTGTCAAGACAAAGACATGTACATGTATAGTATGTGACACAGCAATGACAAACATCTAGGTAATGACCTGATAACAAAGGTACATATAAAGTATTGTAATGGTCTGTACATAAATACTGAGCGTTGCCTGTAACAAATGTATAGGTAAAGTATTGTAAAGGTGGGTGACAGTCAGATGCTAAACTAGAAAAAATCTTTGAGTCCCACAGTGGGTCTGACTGAACCCCAAAATATTTATTCTCATAGCACAGTGATAACAAAGGCACCCCAAAACACACTCATTCCTGTCCCAAGGTGAAAATAATGGTACCCAAGAAGTTTCGTGAAGATCAGTTCACAAATATGAGCTGTGTAGAAGTTGTGACAAAAAACTGATTGGACCTGATTTCGGTACAAAATGGTCACTGGCAGCCATCTTGAATTTTGGACCGCGCCCAGAAACACTCGTTCTTGTCCCAAGGTGATAACAAAGGTACCCAAGAAGTTTTGTGAAGATCGGTTCATAAATACAGCCTCTAGCCCGAGCCGTCTTGACATGTGCACTTACAGAGTATAAGTAGCACTGAATAAATCAAAGTTCATCTAATTTGCATAATTTCTGCACGAGAAAAAAAACCTGTACTATATGTGATGTATTCCATGTTACTAAACATTCATACAAAAATTTATTCAAATCAGAACTTTCATACAGAAGTTCTGTACAAAAGACTGATTGCACTAATTTTGGTACAAAATGGCTGCTGGTGGCCATCTTGAAGTTCGGACCACACCCAAAAACACTCGTTCTCATCCCACGGTAATAACAAAGGTACCCAAGAAGTTTCGTAAAGATCGGTTCATAAATACGGCATCTAGCCTGAGCCGTATAGAAGTTGTGTACAAAAAACTGATTAGACCAAATTTCGATACAAAATGGCTGGCAGCCATCTTGAATTTTGGACCGCACCCAGAAACACTCGTTCTCGTCCCAAGGTGATAACAAAGGTACCCAAGACGTTTCGTGAAGATCGGTTCATAAATACAGACTCTAGCCCGAGCCGTATTGACATGTGTACTTACTGTGTGTAAGCAGCACTGAAAAAATCAAAGTTCATCTAATTTGCATAATTTCTGCACGAGAAAAAAACCCGTATTATATGTGATGTATCCCATGGTACTAAACATTCACACACAAAATTATTCAAATCAGCGCTTTCATATGGAAGTTCTGTGCAAAAATCTGATTGCACCAAATTTCGTACAAAATGGCTGCCATCTGCCATCTTGAATTTCGGACCGGACCCCAAAACACTCGTTCTCGTCCCACGGTGATAACAAAGGTACCCAAGAAGTTTCGTAAAGATCGGTTCATAAATACGGCCTCTAGCCCGAGCCGTATTGGCATTTGCACTTACAGTGCTGAAAGTAACACCAAAAAACATCAAAGTTAGTCTAATTTGCATAATTTACGCATGAGAAAAAAACCCGTATTATATGTGATGTATCCCATGGTACTAAACATTCATACAAAAAATTATTCAAATCAGAGCTTTCATATGGAAGTTCTGTACAAAAAACAGATTTCTGCATCGTCGGTACAAAATGGCAGCTGGCAGCCATCTTGAATTTCGGACCGCACCCAAAAACACTCGTTCTCGTCCCACAGTCATAACAAAGGTACCCAAGAAGTTTCGTAAAGATCGGTTCATAAATACGACCTCTAGCCCGTGCCGAACCCAATTGTTGACGGACAGACGGACGACGGGCCATGGCATAAGCTCAAATTTGGCTTCGCCAAAGTTGAGCTAAAAAAGCTTCTGGATATGCCATATTATTCTCACGAGGCGAGATAGACCAGCAAGTAAATCATTTGCAGGCCGTATAGTACAACACAGGGATCGAGAGCGTTGGACCTACAGGCCGCACCAACCCAAAAAATTATATTACGGACTGTGGGTCCAAGCACAGGGGGCTTGTTACAAACAATGATTGAAGAATTAAATATCTCCCCTCCCCTAGTATATAATATAATAACAACAGGGAGGACACACAATTCCTACCTCGATTTTTCAAACGGTTCAAATATATTCTGCGTACTTTCGGCCATCGACTTCTATGTACCGTTTTGTCAGGAAAGGACTTGTCTTCCAGACTGCACACATGTTTTCATTATATTAAAATAAAATCGATGCACAAAACATGATTTATTGTCACTTTCCTTTGAAAAGAACTCTGGTGGTACCGGAAGCTCGGCTTTCAGCTGTTGAGTCTCATCACCACATCCCCAAGAAAAGTCAGCCATGAACGTTTCGTCCGCAACAGCGTTTCGTTTTTATACAGAGTCATCCTACCAAGTTACAATGAACTCCCTTCATAAATACGACCTGTAGACTGCGCTAAATGGCAATAACTTATCTTGACTTTGTCAAATTAAGCTAATGCTAAAACATTTATCACATTGTGTTTCACACAACTCTAGTGTTAGTGTCTAGTAGTAGTGAATTCATCTTATGGGATACTCACAATGCCCCCCTCCAGTCGTAGAGTCCTCTTTTACACTTACATGTATGTCGCCATTACGGGATGATCCAACGAAATTTGCATTAAAAACACAGCGACTTAATTTTACACTTTAGAGACGTCCTCACTGAAACCCTGAAATATTAGAACTGTGTACAATCATTTGGGAATAGTGTTTCTTGTTGGATAATCTGGATTTCAGTTTATAGCAATGGAAACAAATTGCCCACGATACAATGCGCCAGACGCTATCTGAAAACATCAGATTTGTGAGTTTCACTCTCGTCACTGCATGTAAAAAACATGGATACAACCTCTTGAAGGTAATGGTTTGCGAGCGGGGATGGCATAGGGATAGAATGTCGTACTCACGCATCTTCGGTGCTCGTAAACTATTACCCCCCCCCCCCACCCCCACATGAGCGGGTGTTCCACCCATAAGGCTGTGAAAGATGCCATCATGCTTCTGCTGCACCCCATGTCTGTTGTCCATTTTTTCACGTAGGGCTATTCCCAATTCAGCGAAGTTGAAGTAGGCACAATCCCACCAGGAGACGTTGTTTGTTCGCTCCTCAAAAACGATTAGAAACAAGACAGATGCAGATTATACTTTCCCAATGATGATTCCTCTAACACGATGATGATTCCAAAAAGAACACGGTCACCATGGATAAAACCCCACTTGATTGTTTTCTTTTATTTCTGCATACGGACATTACTCATTTCTCAAACCATCAAGGGGCCCAAGACGCACTGGGCGATAATGGTTCAGCCCGGCAGGTGAAAATGTTGAAAATTGCATATGAAAAGGAGCAAAATCGTCGATTCTTACTAAGATCGTATAAAATGTAGATTTCATGTTCACCAGTGGAGAATATGCAATCTACATGTAGTACCTTTAGTGCTTTTTGAGATACTTTAATAAAATGCAACCTTCAATAAAGAAGATTATTTTTCTGGGTGGGGATGGGAGGTGGGGCAGTCCAGGGAGTCTTCATACACAAATACTGGCTGGGTACCTGTCTCATTTTGAGGACCGATATAAGGGTCTCTTAGCGGTCATCGGATCTTGACTGAGGCCTATATACTAGTGTACAAGAAGTACAGTTGGTGATTTACGATACACGAATTGAAATTCGTGCAAATAGAGAGACATCCTTCCTCTCTCTCGCCACCCCCCCCCCCCCCCCCCCCCAAATCTCTCTCTCTCTCTTTCTCGCTTCTGTAAGCTTGTGACTTGGGGACCCTTTTTTACCCTGTGGGTCCCATATTTTGTCGTGCCATTCTAAGCCGGAGGCCTATGACCATTAACCATCATGGTCCACAGGACAAGCCGCGTCTGGACAAGTACATTGTGTGCATCAAGAATGATCCCCACACATCGCGCAACATTTGTAGTTAAGGGGAACACTCAAGCTGATGTCTAATACTCGCTTGTGTTTGGTTGCCTCAATTCAAGTATCCTTACATCGTCTCTTGTATTTGACAGTAACAAGTGTGTTTCTAATTTTCTGTTGTCAGTAATGACATTGTAATTATTGAGGATAATTTCGAGAAATTCTAGAATCACCAGACGATATGTAGCAGTCAAGAACCGGATCACTTGGTTTCTGACACCTTCAGGTCCAACGTTTATTTATTTATTTATGTTCAAGGTCACATTTCTGCACAATGGATAATCATGACCGAGTTGTCCCGGAGAATTGGCTCGGGTCGAGCTGTCCCGAGGCCGAGTTGTCAGGTAACCATATTTTCCAGCTACCATATCAGACGGATGCCGAAAGCAGGCGAAACCACGCCGAAGCATCTATGTTTTTTGTGCAGGGTGGTGGGGGGGGGGGGGGGGGGGGGGAGGTGGGGGTGGGGGGGGGGGGGGGGGCTGCCAGTGGATAAGGAGCAGCACCCAGTGGCAGTGTCTAACAATATCAGAGTTTAACATCATACGAGTTAGAGATAATCCAATGTTCAGAACTCTGAAACAAGGAGATGGTGGGGATGGAAGGGTGGCCGCTCCTATATCCACACAACAATATATATAATATGCAATATGAAGTTCTCTAACATACTACGTGTACAAAACTCTTCACTGTAGTCCAGAAATTCACTGAAATCACCCAGACCGAAAAATATGCCAACCTTGTGTAATCTGTCCGCTCGAAAAGAAGACTCGGGTACTTTGGCTGAAAACATTAAAATAGACACTTACACTGGCAATTTAGTTGTAAACACACATAAGCCGTGATAAAAATAATAAAAGCGTTTGTCGACACTCATTTGCTGAATATTTTTCACATGAATTCTCAAAACTGTTTGCGACAGACCATCCCCGCCGCTTTCCGGCCTCTGAATATGGCAGAAATGACTGACAAAAACGAAACGTTCAGGGCCGACTTTTCTTGGGGATGTGGTGATGAGACTCAACAGCTGAAAGCCGAGCTTCCAGTACCACCAGAGTTCTTTTCGAAGGAAAGTAACAATAAATCATGTTTTGTGCATCGATTTTATTTTAATATAATGAAAACATGTGTGCAGTCTGGAAGATAAGTCTTTTCCTGACAAAATGGTACATAGAAGTCGATGGCCGAACATGCTCAGAATATATTTTGAACCATTTGAAAAATCGAGGTAGGAATTGTGTCCTCCCTTTTGTTATTATATTATATACTAGGGGGGGGGGGGGGGGTTATCCAGTTATGCTTACTTTATAATATTAATTCTTCAATCACTGTTTGTAACGAACCCCTGTGGTCCAAGTGTAACAGGAGGAGAGATAAGTGCGGGAGCCCGGGTTCGAACCGTCGACCTCGAGCACACAAAGCGACCGATTTACCACGAGACTAAGAGATCCGGACCAACCAGGCTGGTTGGTAAATGGCCTTTATACCTTGACCGCTACACTACTCTCCCCTTCTTTTGAGATTCACCCACCGAGAATCTCACCCAGATTCCACCTCAGAGCAGTCGAAACATCCACCATGCTTCACCACAGCATCCACAACTGCTGAGGATCGGACGAGCCCCCAAATGTAACAGGAGGAGAGATAAGTGCGGGAGCCGGGGTTCGAACCGTCGACCTCTAGCACACAAAGTGACCGATTTACCACGAGACTAAGAGACCGGACCAACCAGACTGGTTGGTAAATGGCCTTTACACCTCGACCGCTAGTACAAGTTTGGACTAGACTGGAACCAGCGGTGCCTGTTGTCAATTTTATGAGTTGATTACATGTGTTTCGTGTTCTATAGATCTCAGCTTCCATTTTGATGTATTAAGTTGTGTATATTTAATTTGAATTTAAGGAATATGAGAGGTGGAAAAATCAAAATAATATAAATTCCATTACTTTTATAGCACCTGAAATTTACAAATTACAGCGAAAAATGGAAATGATTGGTGTTGAATCTTCATCTATTTTGAAACCACAAGCTGACATTGGAAATAAATCACACCTTTTCGTAGAGCAACTGGTTTTGGTTCAAATGGAACCTTGTTCAGTTTAAGAAAAATGTAAACAGCCCGCGATGGCTGAGACATCAAGTCAAAATAATATTTCAACATTGCCATTTTTGTACACCGCCACTTCAAAGTACAAAGGTTACTTTCGATTCCAGAATTATCCAATGAGAATCAAGTTTATGGAGTATCTTGTCTTTTGTACTGCAAAATGTATCCAATCGAAATCAAGCTTTGTTACAGCGTCCATGGCGGCTGATTTGAAGGAAATTCACTTTAGCGTAGGATTTTCTTTTTAAATTTCAAAAATTAACGAAAACATGCCGGGCTGCATATCTGCACGAACATCAGAAATAGGAAGGAATAATCATTGTGCCTTATTGACATTGCAAAGAATATTTGAAATACATTTGTTTTTGGAAAGTAATTGGGTGATCAGGGGAGGTTATGGACGGGATCGGGAAGTTTCGTCCCCGGGGAGTTACGTCCCCAGGAACTTTCGTCCCCAGTTAGTGGGAAGTTTCGTCCCCGGGAAGTTTCGTCCTCTGCACTTGTTAAATAATAAGATTAGGGCTGGCGTGGGATTGTAAGGTTAGGTACAAGTAATAGTATCTTTTGATTAATCACATTTTATTCAATTTTTAATCAATGATTCACGGGTTAAATAAAAGCACTGATAACAACAAATGAACATTGTGGAAACGACCTTGTATAAGCTCTCTACCTTTCTGTCTGATCCACCATCAATTATGTTGTACTTTGTATCTCTTGAAAACTAACACACAGTTACATTAATAAACGAAATACATGGTAAATTAATACTTCATATTATTTTTTTACGATGAGTTGATTCAGGCAAAACAAATTTCATGAAAACGCATACATGAAAAACATGGTGCCATATTTACAATTTCAATGCATTTATATTAATAGGGAAAAATAAAGTCAGAAGAGTCACATTCCATGCATCCACATACATATATAAACATGATAGTACTTGATTAAAAATGGTTTAAAATATGTTAGAATTGTATACAATTTACCATTCAAGTGGGAAGTTTCGTCCTCTCGAGAGGACGAAACTTCCCACTAACTAAGGGACAAAACTTCCCGGGGACGAAACTACCCTAACCCGTTATGGACTATCCGACGAAAGACAAATTCGACAAATTTTTTTTTGGACGATTCAACGAGATTTTGGACGATTCGATGAAACTTCTGAACAAATTCAACGAAACTTTGGATGATTCGATGAAACTTTGGACTATTCGACGAAACTTTGGACTATTTGACGAAACTTTGGACAGTTCGACAATAAAAAAGTACAAGTTTGACGAAAACTCTTTATTTCCCCAAGCGGATTAAAAAAAGTTATTTTTTCAACATACCCCACCCAATATAACGTTGAGTAGAGAATAGAGTATGTTGTGAGATAGCATCTTTTATCTCGGAACTTATTGGGTGGAGGCAAGAGTGTGTGTGCATGAATAGCCGAGAATTTTTCTTGTAAATTACACTTAATTAAGGTGTCATAGCCTATATTTATGAGACGCTCACACTTAAGGCGCCAATTATAGGATTATCGGGGTGTCAAAAATAAAAACAATTAATGAATGAATGGATCATCCCAAGGAAGTTGACTGAAAAATAACAGACAATGAATGGGTACCAATGTTTTTTTTTATTTATAATATAAAACTTATCTTATGTTAACAATAGCGTACAGAATAAAGACCATAATGGAGAAGAAATGTAAATGAACAAACGTTTGAACAACTTCCCCAACAGAATTATGGCTGCAAGTTTCACTTAACTCTTTATCTTACAAAACCGGCAAAAATGTCAGTGGAAATGGCTAAACAAGCCGGTTTTAATGATAAACATTTTAGCATGGATTCATTGATACCCCCCCCCCCCCCCCCACACACACACACACACGCACACACAGTCTTGTTTTCCCTACATACCGAGGTACCCCATTGTCTGTCCTTTGTGTGGACTAACGGTTTCAACCTCGTTTTGCCGGTACAGTTCTGGGAAAACAAACGAGGTAAAGGGTTTCTTTTGTCTTTTGTACCTCGGTAAGGCGAAACACGCAAACTCTTTTGTCTAGTTACCTCGTCAAGTTGGTAAGACAAACGCACACACACACACACACGCACACACACACAATTCTGTTGGGAGAAGTTTTTAGTACAATTACAATTTACTACAACTGCAACATAATAATTTTAAAGTACAAAATTTATTTTTCTTTTTCTTTTGGACCATGTATCAATGACATGGATGCCATAAATTCCTTCGTTGTTATCTCAGAGTGTTTGAGCTTTTCAAATAATGTTTGTATGCTGTTTTCGCGTTAACGCAAACTTAATTTTTGATGTCTTTGAAGCAACTATTCAGAAACCAGCTGTGCTTGTGTCGGGATCAACCCGTAGTACGTAATCCCTGTGCCACATCGTATGTGGTTCCATTCCCGGCATTTATCGCAAGCAACTGCAATACTTTTGGCACTAACCACTTTGTTGCATGTTAGACAATCGGCATCACCGTTATCAGTTTCCATGTTTGAATGCTGGCGATGATGAATGAATGAATGGTTTTAGCATGCCGATGATGATGAATGAAAAGTTTTAGCGCGCCGAAGGTGCGCAGGGATGATTTGGGATTTGCAAATCCCTTGCGACACGATTAACCTTATTTTATTTCACTTGGATCACACAGGCCTAGCTTTCCTATTGCCTCAAATGGGGTCTGAGGGGGTACGCGGTTAGAATTTCCGGCAGTTTACGTTGGAGTGATAGATTGTCAATAATCAATCCCTCAACGGCATTAAGACTACTAGAGAGTGGGCTCTATTCGGTTCCAGCTTGGCGATGGTAGAGGTTTGAGTCTGATGAATGAATGAAAGGTTTAAGCACGCCGAAGGCGCGCAGGGACGATGTGGGATTTACAAATCCCTTGCGACCCAGTTGGCCTTATTTTTTGAGTCCCGATAATAAAATTTTCAGAAATATATACTATTTGGAAAATGGTTATCAAAACATATCTCATGCGGTAAAATGTTTGGCGGCAACATCAACAATACCACCACCAAGCTATATGGACATCTAAGTAAACAAGCAGATGTTTCGGTTGTTCTTCAAAGACCGGTTTAACAAAAGGCAAGAAACAAATAGCTTGGCCAATTGTGTCTTTAATATCATTTTTAAAAATATATTCGTCGAATTGACCCTTTTAAAAAAAATTCGTCGAAATTGTCTTCCGTCGAATTGTCTTCTCGTTGAATAGTCCATTTTGTCGAGTTTGTCTTTCATCGAATAGTCCAGATCCCGATCAGGGAGATTGGACAACTTTCCAACTTCAACTTCAAGTTCAACTTCCAAGTACGGTGTCAAATCGTTTCGGCCCAAATCACCTTTGCCCCCATTTGTTTCACCCCAGGTCATTGATTTTATTTTTATTTTTTATTGATCCAAACTATTTTTTATCCTTTAATTATCATTATTTGAATACTCGCGAGGCGACAACAGAAATTTCGAAATCGTCCATGTTTTTGTATAAAAATAAAACAGTAAAAACAATAACCCGGTAATGGCGCTGAAACGAATAGACCTTTTCATCAATGCAGAATCTCGATCTCATTCGCACAGAGGGGGTTATCAAACTCTGTCGCATTCGCACAAAGCAAATTATCAACCCCCTCTGCGCAATTTTGCAAACAAATTACCGATTCCGCATTGATGAAAAGGTCTCGTAGAGTTGACAGCAGGCACCACTGGTTCCTGGAAGTCTGCTACCGTATTCATACCAGAACTGATCTTAAAATAATATTTCACGAGACCAACTCGTGGCCAAATGTGCTTCACATATCCAAGAACAAAGCTAGGCATTCAAAACACTTTCGAGTGCAGCGATAGGACTGCATTTGGGAAAAGGACAACACTGTCTGCATTTTTTATTGAGGATGGTTTCCATGTTCGACAGACATGTGCAAATCACTAGTGCTCAAACGACTAGTGAATTCCAAAGTCGACTAGTCAATACCCAAAAGTCAAGTCGACTTCGACTAGTCATTGGCGATAACTTGTCTCCTTATAACAGTCTTGGTGTTCCGGTAGAGTGCTGAAGGTCCAAATTTGGCTTCACTTGGGCATTCATGTACAGCAACTTAGTGGAACATTATTCTGTTAATGTGCTTCTAATTATGCTAAGAGTGAAATTATATAGTCTTATTTAATTTGCTTTGTTGCGATTTATTTATCTAAAAGCTTGAACTCCTCCGACTAGTCGACTGCACAATTTAGAGTCGACTACTGGTTTGCCCAGAGTCGACATCGACTAGTCGACTAATCATTTGAGTACTACAAATCACTCGATACCACGAATTTCCATCGAAAAACAAAATCGTAATTCTAAGAAATTTTAACAGGTATCATGATACCTTGCATTGAATATGGCAACTGTGCATTCTCTGTATAATAATAGTATACTGTATTAAGGTGATCCTACTCATTATTTGATTTTAGATGGAGTTGTATATCGATGCTTTCTCCATCCGATGACGACCGGAAATCAAAAGTAATTTAAAAATGTAAACAAAGTGTACAGTTTTGGAATTTTTCCAAACACATGTGTAGTCGACTCATAGAGTCGACTTTAGGAACCACTGGTTCCTGGAAGTCTGCTACCGTATTCCAGGGCTCGCCTTGAGTAAAATGGTCGGGGCCTAAAAAAAGTGCCCCACATATTGAGGTTGGGGCCTTTTCGGGGCTGATTTTCCATTTTGTCCATTATTGTTAGTGCTTTTTGTGGAAAATGTTGGGGCTTGAAAAAAAGCCCCCAGCAAGTGCTCCTCGGGGCCTGGGCTGATCAGCCCCGATTCAAGGCAAGCCCTGGTATTCATACCAGAACTGATAATTTAATAATATTTCACGAGAACAACTTGTGGTCAAATGTGCTTTACATATTCAAGAACAAAGCTAGTATATCAAAATTCTTCAAAACACGGCGACAGAGCTGCATGGGGGTAAATTCCAAAACCTTTACTTTTGTTTTCATATGAATTTACAGTACGTGGAGAGTGTATTATCACTAAATCAGTCGCAGAGTGGAGATTCCACCCGAGCAATAATTGCAAATTTGTTGCAAAGCATAACCAGCACCAGCAAAGTTTCAGCCAATGGACTTCCGGGTTAAACCCGGAGGTCCATTGGCTGAAACATTGCTTGTGTTTTTAGTCGATATGTACAAAATTTGAAAGTTATAGCTTGGGTGATAACTCCACTCCGCAGGTGATTTAGTTACAATCCACTCTCCAAGTACTGTACTTTTGATTTCCAGTCGACGTCATCGGATGGAAAAGGCATCGATTATGACGATATACAATGCTGTCTAAAATCAAATAATGAGAAAGATTGCCTTAATACAGTTTCTATTATTATATAGAGACTGCTCAGTTGCCATATTCAATGCAAGGTATCAATATACATGTACCTGTTGAAATTTCTTAGAATCACGATTTTGTTTTTCGATGGAAATTTGTGGTATAGAGTGATTTGTGTATGTCTGTCGAACATGGAAACCATCGTCGATAAAAAATACAGACAGTTTTGTCCTTTTCCAAAATGCAGTCCTATCGCTGCACTCGAAAGTGTTTTGAATTCCTAGCTTTGTTATTGAATATCTGAAGCACATTTGGCCACAAGTTGTTTTCGCAAAATATTATTTTATTATCAGTTCTGGTACGAATATGATAGCACTAGCAGACTTCCAGGAACCAGAGGTGCCTCCTGTCAACTATATGAGTTGATAACATATGTGTTTCGTGTTCTATTCCTCCCAACCTTCATTTTGATGTATAATTTGTGTATATGTAATCTGAATTTCAGGAATATCAGAGGTGAGAATTTCAAAATAAACAAAATTCCTTTATTTATATAGCACCTTAATGTACTTTTCACCACCAGTTAACTTTAAAATTCCTATAACTTTATAACCTAATGTTTTTGTAATATGAATTACATTAGCTTAGACCAAGAAGAGAACACAACCGCAAAGGGCTCTATTGTATCGTAAAAATTGAAAGAAAATGTATTTGTCAACTTTTGATGCAGGCAGTAAACCAAAACAGAAAAGTTTTGTGGTCAAAAGTAGGATTTTAACATTTTCAACTAACAAAAATCAATTTAATACTGAATTCTAGGAAGCCAGTGTTCAAGATAAAAGAAATATTAATGTCTTTTATTCAGAAAGCATAAATGTTTGATGATTATTCCTTGTAACTTTATAATAATTCTAAAAATTATTTCATGTTTTCCAATTTTGGGACATATGCCTGACGTCATCATTCTTGCTAATGATTAATCCAGTGTTTAAGTGTTCATTCCCTATCCTTCCTTGAAGCCCTCCTGTTAAACTCCTAAGCTTTTTGTCTATTTTTTATTGAAATTTAAAAAAAAAATTTTTGGGAGTTTAACGTATATTACAGAATGTTTATTCTGTTTATCCTCCATGGTTACGTCCTCATCCCAGGGGTGTTACATGTAGGTCGTTTTGGTCTTGCATCTTCTATCCGATGTATCGTTTTTTCTACGTATGAAGATCTACAGTACAGTCGCCATGGATTTCAATGGCATCTATGTTCAATTACATGTCGGAGAAAGAAGAACGAGGGGGAGTGTGGGGATTCGAATTGGGGGTGGGGGTGGGACCTCATACTGCTACTGGAACTACCCCCCCCCCCCCCCCCCCCCCCCCCCCCCCCCCCCAAGGCAACTGTACCTATGTTTAAATTGAATGTCTGGGCAAGAACGATGAGACGGAAAGGGGTATCCAATTCTGGGAAGGGGGGGGGGGGGGGCATACTGCTTCTGGAACCACCTCTTTGAGTCGATTCCAGTGGCATCTATATATATGTTTAAATTTAAATTAAAGGTCGGAAGAACAAGTAGTGGAGAGGGGACTCACAATTTTGTTGTCTCATTACATTGTTTTCAGCTCAATTGATGTACTTATGGGATTATTTGAGGTGTCTTTCATTTCACACCTTCAGCACTCGTGTCAGATGCCCGGCCATATCATTCAATGATCAGAAATGTGTGCTTCCCCCACCCAACATTCAGAAATGTGCCCCCACCCAACATTCAGAAATGTGTGTGCCCCCACCCCCCTCCCTCCGCAAAATTCAAATGCATGCTTCCTGTGGTGGGCCCTAACATGCAGGTATCCGAATACCAACAAGCGCTAGTTTGGACTATGATAAAACATATGTATATCTTCCCTTTCCAGAGCCCACACCCCTGACTCCCAAAGAGAGAGAGAGAGAGAGAGAGAAAGAAAGAGAGAGAGAAAGGGAGAAGGAGAAAAGGGAGTGGGGAAAGCAATATCATATTGATATTTACCTTTTAGGGCTTTCTTGTAGGTGTAGTATGTGATACCAGTGCCACAACGTATGTGGTTCCACCTCTGGCACTTGTCGCAAGCTATTGCATTGCTTCTTGCGTTCACTAACTTCTGGCAGGTCAGACAATCTGCATCACCGCTATCAGTTTCCATGGTTGAATGATGAAGATCTCAAAATTTCCCGACATATATACTATTTTGAACATTGTTATAAAAACATATACCCAGCGACTCTGCAGTGAAATTGTCTGTCGGCAACATCAACAAGCCAGCCAAGCTTGTTATGTGCAGAGTAGCAGATGTTCGGCGAATCAAACGGTCCATTCACCGCTCAGTCCTGTTAAAACTTCAATAAAACACCAATAAAACAAACAAAGAGAAAAGAAACAAGGATAATTTAGTGTATATTTTTTTTTTTTTTTGAATTTCGTCGAATCGACCTTTTTTGAAAAATCTCGTCGAATAGTCTTCTCGACGAATAGTCTTCTCGTCGAATAGTCTATCTCGTCGAATAGTCTTCTCGTCGAATAGTCCAGACCCCGCCATGGAATGGCACTTTCCCACATGTCCACGTCGGATGCCCATGCTCAAACCACGGTATTCTGTTACAACTGAAATACTGTGGACCCAGTGGACAGAAAAATACATAGGACAGAGCGTGTTCTAGCGTGGATGGGATTAAGAAAGTGGTGATGTGTTCCTCCAAAGATGATCGTTGACAAGTCTACGGCATCAATCTTTATCACGGTGCATCCACGGTGGTTTGCATTCGCAGCACAAATGTGTATCCTTAAAAACATGAAATGGTTGTAGGCCTACATGTATGTGTTTATGTTCTATGTTGTTCATTTCAATTTATTCCCGCTTCTGTTTTTATTAAACCTGTGTAAAAATATGCACATGCAAACGGTAAACTTTATCGAGGGGTCGGAAGCACCATAATAATTTAAGCCCAGCATGTGAAAATTTGATAAACGTGGTTGTAAATGACACATTCACGCAAATAATTATGGGAATGCCGGTACTCTAAAAGTTAATAGAAATGAGTTTTATTTGAACGAATTATGGCCAACACAAACCGGGGAAGGTGCAAGTATAAACAGGTGGGCATATCTATTATTTACCGGCTGTTGGTAACATCCAACACCCGCCCCCCCCCCTCAAAAATTAGGTCTCTCCCACCAATTTTTAACTTTAATACCATCGGAAACCCTACCTATTTCCCCAAAGCATGGACTGCGTGTCCTAAAAAATGTGTAGGCCTACATGGTCTAATTTCTCGCCTTGCTCTGGCGTCGGAACCAATGAAAACAAAATTTTTCGCCATAAATTTCGATAGCAAGTTTTCATCTCGGTAATTGTAAAATTGGCCACCTATTTCAGTATTTGATCACCTCAGAACTTGTATTTCCCATGCACATCCTTTTCAAACTCTGATACGTGGGGTGTTATTTTCCATTGAATAAAGGAGTGAGCTTTGGTATATGGCAATCAACCCCACCCTTCGAGTTATCACTTGCCCAGGAACCAACAAATAAAGGCTTGAATTTAATCACCCAGGTTCTGGACCCCTCATTATAATTTGTTGGGATCTGTGCTTGTGATATATTGATATCCTGTTTGCTTTCATCAACTGGAATCGAATAATTACGTTTTCAAACGAGAACCCCCACACCACACCAACCCACCCTCCTCAAAACAAGAAGAAAAACCACCAGCAATATCCATTTTAATTATTAATTTGCCATAATATTGTTGAATACAGCAATTGTTTTAACTTAATTTGAAGTCAAAACACAACCTGCAACATCAACATAGACCCACAAAACAAAGTCGTTGCTCACCACGTGCATTTTAGTTTCAAGATAAATTGACAAATTGTCCTTATTAAGTTTGATCCAGACAATCGTAACTGCTACATGAACATTCATATAATTGCCCTGTGCCTTGTGTGGATGTGCGCTGCTGTAATTTGACATGTCGGAGTTCATATTACAGACAGGAACAGAATATGCTAATGCCCGTTTTATTAGCTCACCTGACTGAAAGTCACTCTTCGTCCGTCGTCTGTCGTCCGTCGTCCTGCGTGAAGTTGGTGTTTGAGCCTCTTTCTCCTAAACCACTGGCCACATTTTAATTAAATTTCATGTAAGTAGTGGTTATATAGGGGCATTTTGATTTTTAGCCAAAATAGGTTTCGGCTCATATTGAGCAGAGGTGTGGGGAAAAAATGGCTAAATTTTTTGAAAATCTTCTTCTAATGAACCACCAGTAGCAGAGACTTGATATGTGGTATACAGAGTCCTTTTGAGGTTTAGAATTGTTCAAGAGAAGTTTGTCAGGCATTATTTACCTTCGTTATGGGAGGGGCAAAAATTTTGGCCACGCCTAAAATTTCTATTTTCAGAACCGTGAGGTCGATTTGAACCAAATTTGATATGAGATGATAATGGGTCATAAGTAGTTGATTGATGCAAAAAAAAATTTTCTCGTTGCCCCGTGGGAACCTCGGGAGCTAAAAATAGGAAAAACCTTAAAACTGCCATATCTCCAAAACTACACGGCACAGAGAATTCTTATTTTGTATAAAGCTTACTTTTATCCAGTAGAATAGAATGGTTAAAAAAATCCCTATCGGGTTTGATCACAAGGAACTTTTTTCAGGACTTTGAAAAAGTGCTGAGTCGGCACTTTTTAACACTGTAGGCAATGGGAAAAAGATTAAAAAATCTTCTCCAGATCCAGCAGGCAGAATCTTTTGATATTTGGTATGCAACATTGTGGGGTGGATCTGATTCAAGTTTGTTCAAATCAGCCCCCTGGGTTTATATTTGGGCTCAGTATAGGAGCCCAAATTTGAACTTAGTGCATTTCAGGCAAATTTCTTTGAAAATCTTCTTCTCAAGATCCAGAAGACAGAATCTTTTGATATTGGGTATGCAGCATGCATAGGGGGTGAGATTCAAGTTTGTTCAAGCCAAGTCCCTGGGTTCATATTTGGGCTCACTGTGGGAGCCCAAATTATAACTTAGTTCAAAATGAGGAATTTTCCTTAAAAATCTTCTTCAGATCCAGCAGTCGGAATGTTTTGATATTTGGTGTGCAGCATCCTTAGGGGGGCGAGATTCAAGTTTGTTAAAGCCAAGTCCCTGGGTTCATATATGGGCTCCCTGTGGGAGCCCGAATTATAACTTAGTTCAATATGAGGAATATTCTTTTAAATCTTCTTTTTTTTTTAGATCCACTGGTCAGAATCTTTGGATATTTGGTATAAGCTTTTCTTAGGAGGAGCAGATGCAACTTGTTGAAATCAATTCTCTGGGTTGATATTTAGGCTACCATGTCAGGTGAGCGCCCTCAGGCCCCTTGGGGCCTCTTGTTGAACGATTATTACCACTGCTTTTAATTATTAAACAAACTATTGTAATCATCATCACCTGTACAAGTTCAGACTTGGTGAGGTGTGACTTCTGTAACCAGTCGATTTTTATTGGGAGCTTGTGACAAATTCGTTGTATTCGTTGTATTCTTGGTTTGCAGGACTCTCTTGTGTGGCTAATAATTTGTCTTCAGTACATTGCATTCAGTTTAATTTTATTGTTATTTTTCAGCAGAAACATTTTCTTAAAATGTTTGATGCATTAATTAACTACGATGACATTAAGACAGAAAAAAATGTGCGACTTCGTAAAGTTAAAATATCATCAGTAATCTGTCGGGATGGCTTTTAATCTCCAACACGGAAATCTCTGTGGAACGTATTAACGCTAAAGTTGCTAAAGGTGCCCACGCCCTTTTTTTCTGTCCACAGTCATTACCCTGGACAAATTTTGATGTCTTTTCTTGTTCATGCCCACCACGGGCACGTGGAAAAGTGCCATTCCACGGCGACTGTACTGTAGCTTTGCATCTGGTAGCATTTCAATCGGTCACTGACTTTGGGCCTTTTTGCGTGCCTGATGTCTTGTTTCCGTTTTTTTCCTTTGACGTTTACATTGGCAACGTCCTCAAAGATATGTAGTATTTAATATTATATTACTGTAGGATTACTGTAGGATACATAGATTATGATTCCGGTAGTGTAGCTCAAAAATTTGGATTTTGTCCACACTTAGGCTCTATCGAGATGCCCTTGGGCTCATCTTGTTCCCTTGGGGATCTTAGTCATTTTTTCAAAAATTTTTTGTTTAAATTTTTCGATTTTAATTTTGATTGCTATTATTCATGTATCTTTATCATATATTTATTGTGGAGTTTGTAGGCTATCGACTTTGTATTTTGATTGTAATTATGAAAGCTTTGTGCTCTAAATGCAAGGTGAGGAAGTCTACCCAGGGCTCGATTTAACTGGATTGGCATAGCACTTTGCTCTCCAATTTCTGAATTTTGCTATTCAAGATTTATTAGTTTCAAGTGCTTTTGGATCAACTGCTAATCAATTTTCCAGGGTGAATAGTAAATTGCTATTCAAAATTTTCAGATTAAATCAAGCCCTGCTACCTCGGATTTACATGCTTGTTGCCTTGCCTGTAGTCGATGCACACCTACAGATTCTTGTCCTACATGTGTACACTGGGATGACAAACAGGGCTCGATTTAACTGGATTCGCAATGTGATTTTCGAGGCAATTTTTAACTATAGCTAATCAATTTCACATGACAAAAACATAAATAAATAGGAAATGCTAATGAAAAGTTATCCAGGTTACCAAACTGCTATTCAATTTTTAAAAATTAAATCGATCCCTGATGACAAACGTTGGAGATGGGTGTTGCGGTACGTTGTTGTTGTTGTTGAGATTCCTACAGTGGATGCCAGAACTCTCACCGCAAGATTATTCGATTTTTTGAGTTTCTTTTTCAGAGGAACAAGAACATGGTGATGGTATTGTGACAAGTGTGCTACCGTCGTCGCACTCTGATGAGCAAACAGAGCTAGCTGCAAAGGTGCTCATGAATATTAAGCAAGGGATAAGGCCTCTAGTTGGTGTTCTTAATCCCTTGCAAGCAGCTAGCTCGACTGGTGAAGTGGTTACTCCATCTGTGGGAGCCGTGACACCGGATAAGTCCATTGCGGTCAAAGGAAGTGTAGATTTGTGTACAATGACCACCTCAAAATCAAAAGCTCACCCAGCGACGATGGAAATAGGGAGGAAGTCAGAAAGTTTCTTTTTGGGAGGCTCGGCGAGGTCTGACCAGACCGCGAGCGGGAGGGGTCCCTCTCTAACCCAACAACTTCTGGGACCAAACGTTGTTTTGAGAAACCTGCACAAGCCGGAGCATACATCCACACCCGCTGCTTGGGACGCTCCATCTAGACTGCAGCCGGGGAAGGCTACAGTCACGGCTTCTTCCACAACGTCACAAAAGCACACATGACCACATGCTAGCTACCCAACTTCGGATATCCAACCAGCTCACAGCAAAGACGGAGCCTGTCTTCACCCCTGAAGTCGGACCATCCGGTAGCTAGTGAACTGAGGCTTCGACCATCGGGACATTCGGAGAAGAGATCTATCTGCAGGTCTCTGTCCCAGGAGCAGCAAGCGGCAAAAAAACTGATCGCAGCATCCCAGCAAGTGCAAGAGCAGCCTTCCGCAGACTCCAGTGGTGAGCTGTCAGATGGTGCTGGGTCGGTCCAGTCATCTGCACACGCAGATGCGATGGACCGAACATCACTGCTGAATCAGTCGGATGGTGAAAGGGACAAGGAAGAGGATTACCCTTCCCTTTCGGAACAGCATATGGTAGCGATGGATTTTATTCATCAGTACTATCCTGATTTGTTCCACCTGATCAACATTCTGCGACTGCTAGAGAGAAACCGCTGTCGTCTCTGGACGGTCGGTAAGAGTGAACATTCCAGTGGACGACTGTGCGGCAAGCATAGATCTAAAGGATGCCTACTTTCATGTCTTGGTACATCCGGCATTCAGAAAGTACCTGCGTTTTGCGGTGCAAGGAGAGGTTTATCAGTTCAGAGCAATGTGCTTCTGTCTGAACCTGGCTCCTTGGGCTTTCACTTGAATAATGAACTCGGTTATGTCATACTTCCGAGCTCATTCTTCTGTGGTAATGTCGGCTTACTTGGACGACATTCTTCAGAGATCCGGCAACAGAATTATTCTTCAGAACGATGTTCAGAGTTTGCTGCAATTGTTCCGACGTCTCGGTTTTATAGTAAACGAGAAAAAGTTGGATCCAGCTCTGTCCAAGTCAATCATTCACTTGGGAATGAGCTTCGAGACTCACAACAATCTGACTCGTCTGCCGTTACCCAGAGCGAAATTAGTCAGTTGTTATGCTTGCTTTTGTCTAAACTCTCTCGCAATAACAGCGAGGGAGTTTATGCGACTGATGGGGCTTATATTCCAGGCCTGGCATTTTCAGGCGAGCGATTTATTCGCTTGCCTACTGCTCGCCTTAAATAAATTGAGGAGAGCGAAAAATAGCCCCCCTTAGTCGTAGAAAATAATGATTACTACAACAGTCTGTTCCTGAAACCCACAGGTTTTCAGATTTCTGCCATGTTAGTGGTCTCTGTAAGATGGCCACACTGCTACTCCACACCTCCGAGCCTTCAGAGCCCGGTGTGTGGGAGGGGCAGTGTAGCCGTCTCACAGAGACTACCTTGTTAGCAGCACCAAATAAAATGTACAAAGCCCATTAGGCAGAATTCATTAATAGTACAACTTAATTTTGCCATTTTTATCTTTTGTAGGCTTGAGGAGAGCTAATCCGCCTAATCTCTCCCCTGGGCTATTGGAGGAGAGCGATTTTTAGCCCTTCTGCATTTTTAAGAATGCCAGGCCTGTTATTCCATGGGCCACCTACACACGCGTCCCCTCCAGATGTTCTTTTCTCAGAACTGGAGTGTGAAGACGCATTCGCTCGAAATCAGTATTGTTTTAACAGACCTAGTAAAACAAAAGGTTCAGATCTGGGCAGATTTTCAGTGATTAACTCGGGGAGTTCTGCTTCAAATGCTGGATCAGGCTTTCACGATTATGACGGATGTGAGTCAGACGGGCTGGGGCGCGTCTCTAAGTCCCGCAGACTTGAAGTGTCAGGGTCTTTGGGACTCTCAGTTCCTAGAAAAGCACATAAACATCAAGGAGATGATGTCAATCTGGTTAGCATTACATCATTGGATTCGTCAAATAGCAAACGTCCATGTTCAAATTCTATCAGAAAACTCGACAGTAGTTGCTTACCTCAGGAACCAAGGTGGCACTCACTCGATTTCGTTATGCGAATTAATGGAGAAGATTCTCCTATTCGTTCTGAATCATCACCTTCATCTCTCAGTCTATCATATACCGGATCGTCTGAATGTTCTAGCAGACTCGCTGTCTCGGAAAGGTCGCCTGTTGCCATCGGAGTGTACTCTCAACAAGCGAATATTCAGTCAGATCTGCTACCAGTGGGATCATCCCATGATAGGTCTTTTTGCGACACACCTAAACAATCAGTTACCGATGTTCATATCGCCATGTCCAGATCATCGAGTGTATGCAGAAGACCCTCTATCGATCTCATGGGACGGAATGATAGGATTTGCATACCCTCCTGCTCCGTTGATTCAGCAGATTCTGTTAAAGATCAAACAGTCTCACTGCAAAATCCTGCTAGTAGCACCCTTGTCGTCACAGAAACCTTGGATCAGTCTTCTCAGGTGTCTATTATGGGACATTCACCGGAAGCTTCCTCCTCAAAGGGATCTTCTATTTCAGGGGAAGTCACAGGCACTGCCTCACAACCCGGAAGGTCTCAACCTTCACGTATTTCCCATTGTGCGGTCCTACTTGCATGGAAAACATTATACAGGACGTGCAGTGAAGTGGAGGGTTTTCTTCCATTCGTGTATGGATCAGTCGATAGACATATATGATCCGTCCATTCCACAGATTGCCAATTTTCTGGTCTATCTGTTGGACGAACTCAAACTGCAGCCCGTCACTATTAAGGGCTACAGGTCTATGTTATCAGACATTTACGCTCATCATGGTAACTTGGCTGTTGGATCAGATACTTCTTTATCCAAGCTAGTCTATTAATAGACCTAGAACCATCAGATGAATTCCTAAGTGGAATTTGGCTTGAGTTCTGTTGAAGCTTCAAGAAGCTCCTTTTGATTCATTAGACGATGTAGAGTTCAAATTCTTGACATATAAAACAGCGTTTCTCTTAGCCTTTTCATCTGCCAGAAGAGTTAGGAAACTTCATGCATTATCTGTTGATGATTCCCATTACCGTATTGTGGGTAATACTATTTCCCACGCTACGAAAGTGGGATTTTTGGCAAAGAATCAGATTCCAGATAAGCGGCCAGAGCCTATTGTCATTAAGGCTTTACCGTCCTCAGATAACCGTAGACCATTGCTGTGTCCAGTTAGAGCAATGCACATTTATAAACTTCAATTGGATTTTATTAGAAAGGGAAGAAAACGATTCGTTCTTTCTCTGATTCCTAACAGAAAAGATATTTCTGTTCATTCTATCGCCAGATGGATTCCGTTGGCAATATGTATTGCCTACGAAAATCTATCTTTGGATCAACATTCTGTCAACAAGATTTCAGTGCACGAGGTTAGAGCACTGTCCACTTCTTGGGCTTATTTTAACAATATAGCCATTACTGATCTTATGAAGGCTGCTTACTGGACAGCCCTCTTCATTTACCAAGTTTTTCCTTAGAAATTTAGAGTCCATCTCCGGTGACCTTAGATCTTTGGGTCCTCTTTCTGATGCTCAGGATGTCTCCCATTAATATTACATCTATAAGGTCTTCAGGCAGTCTGCTTGAGGACTGACGCCGTTCCACTGCCCTCTTCGTTCTGAGGAATTTTACCTCAGAACATGGGGAGGGGGTGGGGGTGGGTGGCGTTTTTTCCCTTATGTTATCTGGCTTTATAGTGAAAAGCAAGGGAATACCTCCTCCAGAGACACTAGTCCAGCTTCGGTGCTGGGTAATTTTAATGTGTAGCTTGGTGCGAAGCAATAACTATGTCTCATTTATGTACTGTTTTTAAAATGTAGCTCACTGTGAAGCATTTGTATATGTTACGTGTCATACAAGCATTAATATACAATCCTCAGACACTTTTAAATGAGTATAAAGAGTCTCATTCTCTGAACTATCTTTAAATATTGGTTTCCTTTACCGAATTAGCGTAACAGGTTATGCTGGCATTAAATGGAGAAATTATGTAATTCTCAATTACATTGTTGGTGTTATGCCATTCTCTTTTCTTGTAAAAGAGAAGGACATATGTAATTCCTATGTCTTCTATTCTCCTGTAGGAGCTATTCTTTATCGAAGTAATTGAGAGATTGGATTTTCCTTTAAGTCATAGGCCCTCCAGCCTTTTTATGATTCAGCTAGTCTGGGCCATTGGTTGTGGTATAAAAATATGATAAATTTCAAGTAATTTGTATATTTTTTATACTTACCAATGGCCCAGACGGGGATGGCCCATCCATGAGTGGGCCCTCGTACCTCCCTTCTGATTATAACATTTAGCAGGCACTGTAGAAAGAATGATGGTTGGTGCCAATTTCGGTACCTTCCTGGATACTGTGCATGTGCTGATAACAAAAGTATGGAGGACCAGATAGGACTTATTTTTTTCGGGTTTGTATGCAAATTTTGGGGATTGGGGGCTAAATTTGTGTTTGGTCCTGAATTAAATTGAGTTAGCACCAGCTATTCTGGGTCATTGGTAAGTACAAAAAATATACAAATTACTTAAAATTTATCTATTTTGTGTCTGCTCCATAACTCGGAGATGCTTTGTTGGATATTGTTGAAACTTGGCAGAGATGTTGCTTATGCAGAGATGATGTGTCGCACCCAAAACATCTTTTGTTTGATGGAGGTCAAGGTCATAAATCAAGGACATAGTTTTGGGGCATCCGTGGCCATACAGTTACTGTTAGTCTTGTTTTTAATGGTTTTAAAGTACTTTTCCAACATCAATTAACATTAAACTGGATATAACTAATATGAAAACAACACACTTACCATCTTGAAAACTATTTAACGCCGGCAGGAAATTAAATCCCACTACCTGTTGCATTGGATGAATGTACTTCATGATGATTACAAAAGAGCAAAAGAAATTGCTCAACTGCTTTCTTTGCTAAGACAATTCAGACAAGAGGCGGAATCCGTTAAATCCAGTGTAATGGCTGATGATTTGCAATGAGAAACAAGGACGTACTACAGCAAAATTGAACAGGATCTTGTCAGAATGGGAACAATATGAAGGCGGACAGATTTCTAAAACCAAATTTCTTTGCCTTTGTGGAAACATATATGGAGAGATGTTCGGGGAAAAGACCCACAGAAGAGAAATGGCACATGACCATCAATGATGGTAATGCGTTGTTACAGATGTACATGTAGTCCTGTTATTATTTAATCCATATCTCATCGACATACCACCAAAACCCTCTCGATTTGTCTGATTTCATGTATCAGTCCATGCAGACAGGATGATAATTGTAATGGAAATTGTTTACTTCATGCATCCTTCAGAAATAAGTACTAAAGGAAACAATTACATTGCATAACTTTTGGGGGCGAAACCACCCACCTCCATCTGTGGGGCAAAATGACCCAATGCGAAACAACCCGGGACCTGTAATTTTGTACCCATAACCATTTCGTGCGCAATAAGAAAAGGTAATTTCTAGTGATGAGATGATTAATCGGTATACAATCGGCCATTGGCCGACAAACGTCCCTCAGTCATCGGTTCAGAAGGTGGGGTAAACATCAGCAAATGCCGATTGTCAAATGAAAAAGTTTGTTAACATTTTCATACTGCTACGCCTTGATTTTTTTAGCTTACAGCCTCACACATGCGGTTTTAGGAGGACTGTAATCCGAAATGAGTCGCGTGGGTTTTTGAATTACAACATTTGTTGTCTTCACAAACTTTTACCGTCTTTTCCATAATTGGACACAAAGTTACAAACCTTGTTTCCTGTATTCATTAAACCAATCGACAACCTTGTAACACAAAAGCGCTGCTGTTTAAGCATGTGACAATGTTTTTATCCCTAGTGGGGTCAGCGAAATGATCAATGTCGGTGATTCGTGTTTAACCAGTGAGAAGGTAGAAATACTGAAACACATGACATGTGGTTCATGTTATCTTCGCCAGAGGGGTAATCCAAATGACAAAACTCTGATTTCTTCTAACAGTGAAATGTCTCATTTTAGTCAGTTACAGTACGTGGAGAGTGTATTATCACTAAATCACCCGTAGAGTGGAGATTCCACCCAAGCAATAATTGTAAATTTGCTGCAAAGCATAACCAGCACAAGCAAAGTTTCAGCCAATGGACCTCCGGGTTAAACCCGGAGGTCCATTGGATGAAACATTGCATGTGTTTTTTGTCGATGTGTACACAATTTGAAAGTTATAGCTTGGGTGACAACCCCACTCTGCGGGTGATTTAGTTACAATCCACTATCCATGTACTGTATGCGGTTGCACTTAACGGAGGTCCGTTTGAAATTTGAAAACTGCCAGGATTAGAGTTTGGAGGTTGAATTATCATGTAGTTCCAATGTGCATACACAGTAACACTTTAACAGTAAATTATTAAAATTACCACTGACAATCTGACATCGGCATCAACAATCGGCCGATTGTGTCTTCAAAACATCAGCTTTCGGATGACGGGCCTTTCTTCTTATTGGCTCATCACTAGTAATTTCGTACCCCAAAAATAATAATATGTCCGTGGCAATATTAAGTTGCAATATAAGTAAGGGAAAATTGTTTACTTTGAATCTACCACCACTGATATTACATAAAGTGAAATTAAATATGTACAAATTCTACATCAAAATGAAGGTTGCAATGTATAGAATACAAAAAATGTTTGCAATCAACTCACAGAGTTGACAGCAGGCACCAGTGGTTCCTGGAAGTCGGCTACTAGAGCTGAAATGGTTAAGGTGTTTTCTTGATCGATTAATCATATGGATTAACCTTGGTTAACCAACCAATTAATCACTTGTCCAAATAGATATCTGAATAATTGCCATACTGTTGATGATTTACAGCATGAACCCTTTACCCAACGTAACAAACCAAACCGACTAGGCCTACATACAAAAATCTCCATTCAAATTTATTATGTTTTCAATTTTTGTCTCACAAACATAGTATGGTAAAATTGGTTATAACCATATGAACTACTGATTCAATAATAGCAATGACACTACATTCCACAATGGGATTAACATTGCACGTCTTGTCACTTTGAAGCTACATTACTAAATGACAACAAAGGAAGATTGTCCGCCAGTGAGCATATCAAGGGAGATAATATGTTACAACTTTTCATTAACCCAACAAATGCCTATGTACACACAACAGGAAGACCACCAGTACAACACTCCTCCCCTGCCTGTTTAGAGCTATTTACATTTATAATTGAACAGATGGGGGTCTTGATGTCCAAACGGGTGGACATACAAATTATCTACAAACAATAGATTATTTACAAGAAGTCAGTGTCGCACTGGTAAGCTATTTACAAAACAGTTGGGAAATGACAACAATCACCCCTTAACACGTTTAGAAACAAATCGTGTAGCCAGAAATGGATATTCGCAAAAGCTCATACTACAAAAGTGAGTTCAACAGAACACTTGTGTAATCATCGACAGATTCATTAACTGGAGCATGACAAGGTAGTAGAAATCACCTCCCCTGTCAGACCTGTCCAGCCACTAAAACTGTCGACAATTAAAATGAATGCTGAGCCATGAATAAACATTTGAGACAAAAGTGATTTGAGCTTTTTACAAAATTTAGCAGATAGAGAACAATCACTCCCTAAAACCAGAGTGAAAATAAAACAGATTTCCAGTTGGAAACTTCTCGTATTGCTGAAATGGAAAATATCCAATGTCAACGAATCTGGGGAGTGGATTCACTAAAGAAAGCAACAAAGGCCTTCCCTAAAATGGCACCACTCACCAAAAATGTTCACCGCCGAAAGAGAAGTTTACACTGCATGGTTCACAGTACCTTCAAAATTACGCACTCTGTTTGAAATAATTTGACACAATTTTAAAAGTTTTAAAAACATTATTTGAAAGAAGACGCTGATGTGAGTAAAAGGTGAGGATTTTAAAAGACACAGAGTGTGTGCTTGCATTTGAGCGAAAGTTGCATGGTGTAAAGTGAGCGTAAACGTCCCCATGAGGAAGTGATTAAGACCTCCCTACGGAAAACATAATGTGTTTGTGTATATCTGTTGTGTAATGTATTATGGGCGCTGCCAATGTTATCCAGGCAAGAAAGCATATAGAGCCTTCCCGCTCTGAAATGTGTGATATGTGCAGTAATGCTATCATTGTGGTTATGTAATGTGTGTATCTCCGTTTTCCATAAACTCATTGCAAGAAAATTACTGGAATGGAAGGCTGGTAAAAAGGCGTAATTCTGCTGTAGGTCTGCACTATGTGCGGTCCGAAACTACGACCTGAACCAGGACATTGTTGTCTCGGTACTGTTGGTGCCAGATATGCATTAAGCAGTTCCTGAGGCGCCTTGACTGCTGTGCTATTGGGTGGAATGAATTGATATGTACGATGCAGAAGTAGTGGCGGTGTTGTAAATGTCAGTGGTAGATAATATTGTGGTAATTGGTTGTTCTGTTGCAAAAAACCGTCAATAATTACCCGACCATCACAACCATGTACATTTTGTGACAACCGCAATGGAGGAGGGGGAGGTTCTCTGCTTCTCATCCTGACATTAGGTACCACGTGGGCTGATTGGTTTTTACAATGTTTTCTCCAACGAACTCATTGCCTCGGTGCTTGTTCAGTGTTCGATGCCCGTCTCGTGGAATACTTGGTTGGATTGTAGACTTGATCGAGTTGCACATCCAGGTGAAATGGCATGTCACTTTTCGATGACCCCTTCACCACAGAAGACTTAACTTTTCTAAAATATCTTTTACGCCTGTGTTTCTTGCACTTTCTTATGGCATCAGAGGCATGGTGGCAGTCTTTTTCAGATTCTGGTGTTTTCTCAAGCAAGATGCGCTGAAAACGGTTTAGTTGTGCTGGAATTTGCTCAGTGGACAGAGCAGAATTTTTCATTTTGACGTTCATTGAAGGAACACTGTAGAGAACAGATTCATTTTCTTCACTGCGCTCTTCTGTTCGAGTTGACGAACCAAGATCATCAACATCATCAGTCTCTTTATTTGTTGTTGGTGATTTTACACCGACCTTATCGGAACATACACATTTGCTTTGTTCACCAGGCAGGTGAAATAAACCGAGAAGAGACATTAATCTTTTAAATTCCTCTTCTATGGGCTTCTCGGAACTCAAAGAACCATTATCAGCATCAACAGCCGTATTGGCATGAACAGGTTTTGTGATGTCATTTTCATCATGGCTACTCGGCTGTTCATCTGCTATGGTTATCTGAGTGGCACATTCTTCCAAAGTGTCTGGGAACGGTTTAAATGTTGGTGTTAGAATTTCCCCATCTGGAGATTTCAGGACTTCATTCTCAAGTACCCCCGTCATTCTTTCATTTAGTTTTATATGTTCTTGAAAGTAATGTTTATAGGCTTTACATTCTCTTTCTAACTTTATATATTTGTCCTCCCAGTGACACTCCGTTTCTTTCACTTCCTTTAGATGCACTTCGTGAAGAATGTAGTTTTGTTTTATGTATGATTTCCATTTACTATTGGTATCTTCTACCACCATCCAATAATTCTCTTCACATAATTTTTCTTTGAGTTCCACTTTCTCCTCCAAATGCTTCACCTCCTCCCTCAAAAGCTGCACTATACTATACCAGTGGTCATTTTGCGGTGTATATTTGGTGTTTCGTGACGCTTTGTCATATGATGGGTGTATGAGGTTTATTTGCCCTTTCACCAACAGATGAGACCAATACTCAATCGGCAAGCTGGATTTTCGTTCCAAATCATTCAGTTCCAGACATTGTTTCCTTTCCCTACATTTTAACAACTTGTAGGCTGTTCGCTCATCGATATTCTTTATTTGCTGAAACTCTTCGGCTGTGGCAGTTTGGATATTTACTAGCTTCATATCTTTGGTGAAGTTTGCAATGACAAGAACAGACTAATAAAAAAGGTCTAAAACAAATACAATATTTGCAATGTAGAAGTGACTAAATTGAATTTTAAACAACTGAAATGGTTGTCAAAATTTTACATGAGCTATTTCCAGTGTTAAGTGTACCAAATGTGATAGCTTACAGAGAGCAACAGGGCTAAAAATTTACAAAAGAGTGAACACAGTCATTGAACAGTAGAGCCTGCAGTGAGCTGTACTCATAATTCATCGACCACAATGTCAAAGTTTTCAAACAATGATTTACAAAACAATGGTGCAGTGCAAATGAATATCGCCGAGAATCACACCAAAACACATACAATTTATAAACGCCGAAATGTTTTGAATAATTTTTACACAATAATTTAAATAACTGAACAATTTTTCTTCTGTGGAAGAGCCAAACAAGATCGTTTTCAAAAGAATAAATTACAGTTTTTACATAAAATCAAATTTACAAATGGGAACTTTGAAACGGAAGGGCTCAAATTCCATGACAGAAAAACACACAACATTGAAAACAAAATACTGTTTTATCAGAAAATAACTAAACTCAATTTTCATGGAAACGATGGTAAAATTTCAGAATCAGGCAGCAATTAAGATCCGCCCGGTTCACGTATGCTCTCATATCGTTCCATGAAGAAGAAAAAAACAGTTGAACAAACCAGATGACGAAATGGCGAGAATAAAATCAAAATATACAAACAAGTTTCCTCGCAACCATTTTAAATCCACGTCGCCAGTATGGTAAAATTGGTTAAAACCATATGAACTACTGATTCAATAATAGCAATGACACTACATTCCACAATGGGATTAACATTGGACGTCTTGTCACTTTGAAGCTACATTACTGAATGACAACAAAGGAAGATTGTCTGCCAGTGAGCATATCAAGGGAGATAATATTTTACAACTGTACATTAACCCAACAGATGCCTATGTACACACTACAGGAAGACCACCAGTACAACAATAGCTTATGGGCCCTAATTGGAATGAGCTCATTGAGCTCGTTCCAATGAGGAGTCATAAGCTATGTTTTTGAGACAAAAATTGAAAATTTTGAGTAATTTGTGAATTTATTTTGCAAGTATCGTCTGCTACCCGCAGTGGGTAAAGGGTTAAGAATGACCATTTCCAGCCACTGATACAGTATGAAGATCATGCAAGTAACTTACATGCTTTACTCTGTCTCATATAATTGATGTGAGTCAGTGTGACAATGTTTGCCTGTTTTGGAGCAAGTTTGTTCCTTTGTTGACCCATATAATAGAGCAGTTCAAAAGTAATGGTTAATCGATCAATTACATTTTGGATCTATCAAGCTGTTGATCACAGATTAAATGATTAATCGGTTAAACGTTTCAGCTCCAGTAAAGGGTTAAATTGACTCAATTCTTTTCATTCGAATCCTAGCAGAGGTGCAGTGAGAATCTCCATGGATTCTCGCTTGTTTTATTTTGTGAATTAATTCTCTGATTCTCATTGTTATATAAGTCCTGCCATATTTACATGTAATTCTCAAGTCAGCTGAGAAAGTTGTGCCTACTGATGATGGAAAGGACAGTCATCGAGTGTCAAACTCTACAGTTTCAACTACATATCAAATCAAGTCAAAGACAAAGTTCAAACACTATAGTTTCAACTACATATCAAATCAAGTCAAAGACAAAAAACTACCTGGGGTGTGGGGTGGGGTTGAGATCTGCACTGACATGTAGTGGGGAATGTTGCATATCCTGTCTACTGCCATGTACAAGAAACAACTCGTTACTAGTTCATATCATGGACTCCATGGAAAGCTATTTAGTTTTAAAATGTGGCTTTTCTTAACTCTTTGCATGCTGCTTGTGAATATTCCTGCCCAGCACAGGGTTTCTCTTGTCACTGACATAAGTATAATTTGGGCATATTTAAACATATTTCCCCCTGCAAATTGAATGGATTTTTCACCAATGACTTATTGTTATTTGTAGATTAATTTTTCATCAACTCTTGTTGCCATGACTTGATTTGATAAAAAATATCTTGAAAATACTCAGCGAGTTAAGAGTTAAGCCTCAGTCAGGGTTTTCATTTTTATAATTGGTCGGAGTCTGAAATAAGTCCACAAGATTCGAGGGTCGGGGCCTACCCGGGGCTGTTTTTAAGCATGCCTTAATTGTTCAGTTTTGTTTTAAATTTTTGTCAGGACTGGAAAAACAGCCCAGACAGAAGCTCTCTCAGGGCTGATCTCAGGGCCTGGGCTGATCAGCCCTGATAAAATGCAAACCCTCTCAGTATTCCATTCAGTTTTTTCATTTGTTTAATTAACAAGAAAGCAGAAATAAAAACTGAAATCAGGAACAAAACTCTTCTTAAACGTTTGTCACAACTGACACTGAAACTGTGACAAAATTTCACAACTGTACAGCTTTACATCTGAGACTATCATGAGTGGAAGACCCATGCAAATTCAGTTTAACTAATTATTTGATGTGACCCACATATGAGGACTTAACTCTTCACATGCTGCTGGCAGATATTCCTGTATTGCACATGGTTTCTCTTGTCACTGAAATAAGCATAATTTGAGCACATTTAATCATCATATTTTCCCCCTGTAAATTGAATGGATTTTTAGCTGCGACTAGCAGCTCAATAAGTGGCAATGTCAGTCTGTCAGTGTGTCTGTCGGTCTGTCGATCTGTCGATCTGTCGATCTGTCTGTGACCAACGAGTTTCAAAACTCAATAACTTTTGAAATACTTGATGGAATGACTTTATATTTGGCATGTAAGTGTATCTTATTGATATCTAGCCACTGTTCAATGCATGTGTTGTTCCAAGTATTTTTCTTGGAGTTATGGCCCTTGATGAACTTAGAATTTTGTGAGATTGCACCACCCGTCGCAGCTACGGTGTCGATGTCGCAATTTTTTAACCCATGATTCCTTGTGTTGGATTTAGATTAATTTTTTGATGAAAAATATCTTGAAAATATGCAGCGTGTTAAGAGCTAAACCTTTACTCAATGAATCGGCACCATCCAGTCACATAATTGTCCTCCGTTTTTTTTTCAGGGGACTATTAAAATAGGCTGCGTGCGTCGGTGTGTGTGTGTCCATCTGTCCCACTTTGATTTCCCGATAACTTTAGATATAGTTGGTCAAATCAAATGAAATTTGGTATGTATGTGCATCAACATAAAATACAGGTCAGGTTCCAATTGGGGTGCGGTCCGACAATTTTTGCCAGAGTTAAGCCCCTTATTTGACTTCCAAAATTCTTTTTTTTTGTTTCCCGATGTGAACTTCAGTTATAGTTGGCCAAATCAAATGAAATTTGATATGTAGGTGTATCATCATAAAACACATGTCAAGTTCGAATCGGGGTGCGGTCCGACAATATTTGCCAGAGTTAAGCCCCTTTTTCAACTTCAAAAATTCATTTTTTGGGGGTTTCCCTATAACTTCTGTTGTAGCCGTCAAATCAAATGAAATTTGGTAGGTAGGTGTATCAACATAAAATACAGGTCAGGTTCCAATTAGGGTGCGATCCGACAAATATTTGCCAGAGTTAAGTCCCTTTTTCAACTTCAAAAATTAAGTTTTTTTGGTTACCCGATGATAATTTCAGTTATATTTGGCCAAATCAAATGAAATTTGGTATGTATGTGTATCACATAAAATACAGGTCAAGTTCGAATCGGGATGTGGTCCGACAATTTTTGCCAGAGTTAAGTCCCTTTTTCAACTTCAAAAATTAAGTATTTTTGGTTCCCTAATGATAATTTCAGTTATATTTGGCCAAATCAAATGAAATTTGGTATGTATGTGTATCAACATAAAATAAGGTGAAGTTCGAATCGGGATGTGGTCCGAGAGTTATGTCCCTTTTTCGAGTTCAAAATTCATTTTTTGGTTTCCTGATAATAACTTTAGTTGTTGATGACCGATCCTAATAAAATTTGGTATCTAGGTGTATCAACATAAAATACAGGTCAAGTTCATATCAGGGTTTGCTCTGACATTTTGTACTAGAGTTATGTCCCTTTTTTGACTTCGATAAATTCAGTTTTTTTCAAATACCTCGAATTGCAGCCTTTTATTTATAAATGAGCACTTGAAGGAAACAAAATTTTTAAAAAGCCTTTTGCAAAACTAGATCATGTGACCCCCATCATTGGAACGGGCCCACATGATAAGGTTAAATTTGTTGAATTTTTTTGAAAATTTAGTGAAAATTTAGGAAAAAAATAATCATAATATTAAAATTAGGAATTTTTGATATCATGTGCATTTGGTAAAAGGTGAAAACTGTTTATTGGCCACTGGGTACTATTTTATCCTCACAGCAGTATGTTTTCAACCTTTACCCAACGTAATGGCCAAAACCGGCCAGCACTCTTCACAAAATTTGCCAATAAATTTTCATTATTTTTTCATTTTTTGTTTCAAAAACATAGGTTATAACACCCTCTTTGGAACGAGCTTATCGAGCTCGTTCCATCGAGGGGTCATAACCTATGTTTTTGAGACAAAAAGTTAAAAAAATTAGCCATTCAAGAATTTTGTTTGCAAGTGTCTGCTTTTCATGTCAGGTAAAGGATTAATTGATCATACATTTCTTATTGAACTTCTCAATTTTTGTATTAGTAATTTAAGAATGTTAATGACCCTCCCTATCCCCAAATACTTTGTGTACAATTTCCATCGAAACCATATAGGAAAAAGAAACAGCGTATATACCAAATCCTAGGTTGCTGTTACTTAAAATTTAGATTTTACTGAATAGAATGTTGAATATTTTGTAGTTTCAGAATCTTTTCACAACTTTCACACCTTAATTCAACAAATAATGTATAGAACTCACCAGCAATATACATTAAAGACAAAAACTGTGCACACTTCAACATTGGTGTTGCAACATGGGGTGGGGCATAGGGGCATCTGTTAAAATAGACTTTATCCCCACTTTTTCTCCTCCTCATGGGAAGCATTTTACTTTAAGAAAAATTCTGGGAATCAAAATGACAAACCCTCTCTCTAAAAATGAAAGCACAATAAGTTGAGCTTACACAGTTTGTTAAAGAACAAAAGTATTTACGATAAGAATGAATGAAAAATGCACAGTAGTCTGTTTGAGGACGGCTTGAGGGCTAAGCATCTTTGCATCAACCTTCAAATGTGATGAGTGAAAAACACAAGTGTTCAACCGATGATCAGAACGGGCCACCACAATCAGCCGATTGTAGGCAATCGGATGACAACAGCAACGGCTCCTGGAACATCAGTTCAACAAATTGGTGCCAAGCATTTTGTGATGATTCATTAACCACATTTTATTATCTTCTGCAGTTGTTCAATTGTTAATGTAAAATGAGGTAATGATGCCATTCAATAAAGTTGAGAAATAAGCGCAATGTGTATTCTTAATCTCTCTAGATGCCCGTTTATGGGATATACAAGTTAAACAACATGTAAAGCTTACAATTGAGCGTACTTTCGGCAATCACCTGTTCATACCAGAAAAGTGAAGGTTGTACTCCATTGAGTCAGGTCGCAGTAAAATTACCAGCCGCGCACACTTGTGCGGTAAATGTGGCTCTGAGAGCCACATTTTCACCCAAATGTGCACGACTGGTAATTTTACTGTGACCCCGGTCAACGAAGTTTAACACTTAATGTAGTTCTTTCGAGCCAGGACCTGTCTAGTAGTGCATGGTATTATAATCGGAATCGGCATCAGAATCGGCCGAATGTGAGCTCAAATAACTGGTAATCAGTCAGCGAGCATTTTTGATAATCGGTTGAACACTAAAAACACGTTACAGATGCTTGAGATTTGCTCTTAGAGCACTTAATTCTGCAAAAGTTTCACCGCACCACACCTTGGCCTTCCAAATATAAGTCTGCCTCCACCCAACACACAAAAGCAAAACAAAATAAAATAGAACCCTATCTGAATGCTACAGAATCTTGACTACTCTCTCTGTGACCCACGTACAGAAACTCCCAGTCATCATACTGTGATGAAATAAGCTCTATGAGCTTACATCAGTTCTTTTGTCAGAAGGTTTGGACAGATAGAATTTAACTGGTAAGCATAATTTGTAGTTTGTCTGTAGTTATAATGAGATATTCCATCACAATCGATCACTTCTAATGTTTTATTCAAAGTACTATCACCTAAGTTAAGCAACGTTGAGCCCGGTTAGTCCTTGGACGGTTGACCGCCTGAGCGATCGATTCGGATGCCCGCATTGTGTTCTTGGGCAAGGCACTTCACCCCGATTGTCCACATGGGGGCACGATGACGCCATGTACTAAGGCATACTGCATGTCGATGGTGTGCATGTCTTCAACCAATCTAACCCTGCCTGTGCTGCAGTGCGGAGTTACTTTGTTGGGGACCTGGCAGCTGCTCGTTGTTGCTTGGTGGTTCTCTCCGGGTACTCCAGCTTCCTCCACCCATAAAACTGTGACTGACACAATATGACCTTGGCTGTTTATGTGTCATTAAACCCTAATAAATAAGTAAATAATACAAAGTACTAAGTTCACCTTATAAATTGTTTGTCAAAACTAGCTTAAATTGTCAAACAACCATCATCACTCCAGTTTCATTGTCAGAGATAGGTATGTTAGGTGGACAACTAATTCTCTTTAACTGTCTGTGTGCTGGAGTTTAAGCTAGTAAATTTTACTATGTAAATTATCTTTGGTCTCCTCATTTATTTACTAAATGCAGTGTGTTAAAGCAGTTGGCTGATGAAATACTAGTCTTGGCATCAGAACCATGAATGAGAGACTCTCTCATGGGTGCTTTGCTCAGGGCTCAAAATAAGCGGTGTCGCGTCGCTTTTTGCTATGCAAAACTTGCAAAAAGCTACCCAATGTTCAATTATGTATAGCATTTTGCGATACAAGATAATCAACTGCAGCCTATTAGGCTGCAGTTGATTATCTTGTATAGCAAAATGTAAAGGAAAATTTGCAAACAAATTTGAAAACTATTTCACTGATGCTTTACTTCTGATTGTGGAACATTCCAGGCATAACTCAGATTAACTCTCCATCAAGCATCATTAGCAACTTCATATGTAAGATGAATTCTATTGGTTTAAATTCTTCCTGTTTTTACAACATTTGGCATAAAATGTACATTAAAAATAACTTCAAGCCCATCAAATTAAAAATTCCAACTTCCATTTTGAGAACTCTACTGATCAACCAAGACGCTATTTGAAAATATCCAAGTCCATGCAACCCTTAAAGGCAGTTCAGTTAAAAAAAACATTGTAAATGTTTCATGTGTTGTAGATCATATGGAAATGCCCAGAAATGGATGGAAACTATTCTATCTACTTAGAAGAATTCAATACAAAACAGCATAACATAACTCTGGTATACAAAAATAGCTATGTAATTTTTACAAAATGCTATTCATTTTTTGGAAATTTGTAGCATTTTGCTACGCAAAGTAAAAAAGTTATTTTGAGCACTGGCTTTGCTGCCTCTGATTTGTATTTAAGCAGCTCATTGTCACTGTAAAATCAGAACTTGCTCTCATCACAGTTTGACGGAACTGACTTTCTAATAGTCCGGTGGAACTGACTCTCATAGCTGAGAGCTCTTAGAGCTTATGTTTGAAAAATTTATGAGGTCGGTTTTAGTTTTTTTCAAATGGTCTAAAATCACATAGTTCGGAGAGCTAACCGATTTTGGGCTATTATATTTATTTAATCTATTCAGTACTCTCTTTGGTTAAATTTTAAGAGCTTTGGCTCTTTGTGGAGAGCTTTGAGCTCCTGGTAAGTGCTGGTAAATCATTAGGGCTAAGGAATTTCATGGAGTTGAATTGATGTTCAAGTTAACTTATGAGTTTTAATTTGGGATAAGAACTTCAGCTCCTATTGAGAGCTCTTAGGCAGTACCTTAAATAAAATCTGGTTAAAGGTATATCATTCATTTCTCACGCTTAACTGGTAGAGTGCTGGAAGCCGTATTTGGGATTTACTCTGAAATGCAGGTACCACAGATTTAAGGATCCATATTCTGTGGATGTGCTTCATATTATCTTCAAAGTGGAATTATTTAGTTTGTATAGATGTGCACTGTTGCAATGTATGAGAGAGTGCCTATAGACACTCTCTCATAAATTGTAACAGGGCCAAGACATGTGAAAAAATTTTGAAGGCCCAAAATATTTTAGCGCTCTACCGGTTAATTAAATAAATATCTATTGGTCACTGAAAAACTGTGTTGAAGCTTATTTTTTATTTCACAAGTATCCTTTAAGCCTATCTGGCCAAGTCTAAACAACAGAACCTGGAGAATCGAAATTGACCACTAGACGACCACATTGGGAGTCGGTCCCTAAATCAAAAAAGTACACAGTGTTGGGACCCACCCCACGACCTTTTCCATTGCACCCAGGGTCAAACCCACAGGGTTGGAACTATTCTATCATGTCTTGGGGTTAAGGGACAATATCCTTGTCTGAAAGATACATTCTAGGGGTGGAATATCCACTCACATGATATATGCCTAGTTTTGATGACAAAGCAGGCACAAGGAATTAGAGTTGAGCGGCATAGAAATTTTAAGTTCAGTTTCGGTATCGATATTTTTTGAATAATTTACCTTGGTATCGGTACAGTATTCGATGTCAACCACATACATGCACTCACACCGATACCAATATCTTACTGTATTTTGGATTTTCTGCCCAGCTAATGTTCGATGTTTTAAATTGCACAAAGCTGCCAAAGAGTCAGTTGATGGAAGCAACACAGGCATTAACCATCAGTCATTTGATGTAACAAAAAAGTTTTTGTTACATCAAATGACTGACTAACCATCAGTCATTTGATGTAACAAAAAAGAGAGAAAAAACCTCTGGGTATTTTTTCTCAGCTTGTTTGTTACATACAATGACTGGTGATGACTGCTTCAGACATACACAGTCCATGGGCTCATTTTGTCACGAATTGTGCTTCATTTCCTGTTGTCATCCTTTTAGTTTTAACTTATGTCTGAAATATTATTCAATACCAAAATTTCCGTATTTTGAGATACAATCGGTACGGTAAACAGGCCTGGCAATCTAGAAAATCAGAGTGCAAAACAGTTGCCCTCCTCAGATTGCTTGGGAGTGCAATTGCACCGGAAATTTTCAATGCGAAAACTTGTATGCTATTCTGGTTATATTCACTTCAAAGTATTAATATTGTGACTGAAAATTGTACTACATTCACCTACAGAGCGGAAAATTTGGCACACACATCTTCTCATTATTCAAAATGTTGCATTCAGTTCTTATGTGACCGTCTTCTACACTCAAAATCTATCGAAATGCGACACAGAATGGGTCATGAATTATTGTGAATGAGTGCAACATTGACAAATCGTCCCCTGAGTTCCAATGTAATCTCTGTGCCAGTTGGCAGCCAGTAGGGACGAAATGATAATAGATTTTAAAGGCAGTCCCAAACAGGTCTAGCATTCCAGAAAATCAAGGGGTGCAAAAAATTGCTTTCCTCAATATTTTCTAGGCGTGCGGTAGGCATGCAGCACACCTGCACTCCTAAAGAATGCCAGGCCTGGGTCTCAGACTGATGCGTTACGTCGGGCTGATATCTCTGCCGATATCAAACTAACCATGTTATAACCTCTACATGTGAGTGGTGCACCGTAAAATGCACCGTTAACTCTTTTGGCGCGACAGGCGACTGAAGTCGACAGACCGCAGACTGCGGAAAGGTACTGCCGTCCCAAACAGGTCAAGCATTCCAGAAAATCAAGGGGTGCAAAAAATTGCTTTCCTCAATTTTTTTTAGGCGTGCAGTAGGCGTGCAGCACTCCTAAAGAATGCCAGGCCTGGGTAAATCGGTATTGGTTCAGTACCAATACCGAATGGTATTTACGGTAAACCGCCCATCTCTGCAAGGAACACAGTATGATTCAGTGGATGGGCTTTTAGAATTGTTTCAGATCTCACTTGTAGTTGAGAATGTTTCTTTCACATAACACAGTCCAGTTTGTGTGGAAATTCCACTCTCTTAGTGTTTCTTTTATGAAATCAGTTTCCATATACTGTGGATGGATTGTAGACAAGTTATAGGATATCCACAATCAAAAGCACAGTCATTCACAGTGTAAGAGAGAATGTTCAAATCACAAGAACGATGGGTCAAGCTGCATGCGGTACAAAACTGAGAGAGGATGAATTGCAACTTCTCAAACCGCGTTTCATGATGTGGAGGGGAAAGTTCTTGACTTTTTTTTTTCAGTCCAGCACCTAAACTTTATTTATATAAGTACATGGTACATGTACAAGTTGTTCCTATGGAGAAACAGCTCCAATGTTAATTGCCCGGAAAGGGGGGAGCGGTGGCTCAGTTGGTAGAGATGCAGGCTGCATGCCGAGAGGTCCTCGGTTCGAATCCCACCTGCGGCAACCACGTTGTGTCCTTGGGCAAGACACTTCACCCGCATTGCCCACGTGGGGGCACGGTGATGCTGTGAACTAAGCATACTGCACGTCAATGGTGCACCTGTCTTCAACCAAACCTAACCCTGCTTGTGTGGAGTTGGTATGTTCGGGAGCTGACAGCTGCTCGCCGTTGCTCAGTGGTTCTCTCCGGGTACTCCAGCTTCCTCCACCCGTCAAACTGTCACGGTCATGGTTAGCCATTGTGCAGAAATATGTGACCTTAAACACCAATAAATAAATAAATAAATAATTGCCCGGAACTCCTTTAAAGAAACATGTCTGAGAGAGTCAGACAAACTTGAATGTCAAGATGATAGATCTGAATTCTGATTAAACCTAATTTATATTGCAGGCTGTCTGAAAGGAACAATTAATTATCATCATTGATAGTAATGGGTCAACATCAAGAACTTTATATGTTATTCTGATATTGAGAACTGGAAACGTACAAGTACATTGAGTATGTCTTGTAAGGTATGCAGTAGATAATGACTTATGATTGTTGGCATATATAATTGTTCATTGTGATACTTCATTCAACATAATATTCAAAAGCACTAAAACTGGCAGATGGGATACAAATGTAGCTGACAAATCCAGTTGGCTGATATAATCAAACACGTATAGAAGCCAGATAGGTAACAACCACTACCCCTTTCCTCTTTTCTCCTCCTCGTGTTACACGTTGATCGTGTCCAGATGATCTCTTTCCAAATAGGATCCTCTCTCGATTTTCTTGCTATATAAATACAACCATCCCAATTTGAGGGTGGGGGAGCATCAGTTCTATCCGAATAATGGACCTCAATGATTATACTGAAAAAAGAACGGTCGATGATTAATCTCTCTTATCAAGCTTGCCTATTAACGTACTCTAGGTGACATATAGGCCCAGCGGGCCGGGTGCTATTGTTCTATTTGATAACTATTTCTATTATTATTGTATTAGCACATGTCACGTTAATAAAGATTCCTACTACTACTACTACTACTATAGAGGCCAGATATGTCTGGAAAAGCACCCTCTTTTGCAAGAAAGAAAATAAGTAGACTCTCATCTGCAAAATGAGGTCCCCAGAGGGTGAATTTAGTGATGCTACCCCGAATAGCAGGGTAGCATCACTAAATATTCCCTCTGTGAACCTCAGTCTGAATTAGGGTCTCAAAACTAAACAGAAAGAGGTACCCAGAGGATAAATTGGCCCACTATATGGGATTGCATCATCACATTCAGCCTCTGGGGACCTCATTCTGCAAATGTCAGACTGCTTATTTTCAGGCCTGATCTTTTGGTCTTTTAACAAAATAAGGTCAATACAGCTTTTGGCTGCTATGTTCAGATGTATTTTATTAAATTGGAAGCCTTATGGACTATAGTGAGCACCAAATTCAACACAAAACTCTTTTCATTCCAGTATTATGGGCCATTTGGCCATAGTTCGGAGGTATCTGTGGCTGGCATTCACTGTTTGTCTGGTTTTGTCCTTGAATTAATTGTACGTAAGGGTTGTTAACCCCCTTCACTCTGATGTCAAAATACTAAAATTTCAGGAAGCTGTTTTTTCCCATAATGCATCTAGAAATTTAACCAATGCAATCTCGTTTGACAGAGCTCAATGAGCTCTGTCAAACGAGATTGAATTGGTTAAATTTCTAGTTGCATTATGGGAAATTTTTTCTGCCTGAAATTTAGATATTTTGACATCAGTGTGCAGGGGTTTAATCACCCCATGATAAAAATCCAAGTTTTACACTGGGTCCCTTCTTTATGTGTTGTGCTCTTGTATGATAGTTTAGCTTTTGTTGATCATTGCATCAACACAGTAGAATATCTGCAAACAGAAGATAATATTTTTTAGTGCCGAAATGGTTGGCCCATTTTTGTAACCGGCTAACCATCGGGTATAACCGGATTTCAACCGGATATCCATTAATTTTAACCGCTGTTATTATTGCAAAATCAGTAGGGAATGGTGAGAAAGTGTATGCAAGCGGACACCATTGAGTGCCAACAGGAATTGCCAATGTGCAAACGATCGTTAACAATTTATATGACTGTAATGGTCCCATGTAATAGTGATGATACATCGTAATTGTGGTCACCTGCATTGCCCAGTCACAAAAACAGGCCTTGAAGATCACAGGTGCACGACATGTGAAAATCAAAGGCTACGGCATGCAGCTCACCTGAAACAAAAATCGTGTGTTCAATTTGTTCCCATTTGCGCACATTTGAAGTGAAGGACAAATGTCATTGGAATTAGTTAAGAATTTTCCAACCAGTTTGTAAATTGTAGTTAGGCATAGTTATTAGTTAACTGTATTAGCAAAGAGCCTCTTATCTTGAGTGTCTTGAATTTGATATGATCATAAAGTGAATATGAATCCTAATTTTTTGAATATCTTTTTCTGTTCACTGGTAAGATAAAAATCACAAACAAGTTCACATTTACTTTTACCTGTACCTCGCAATGAAATTTAGGGTGGGAATATGTTTTGAGTCCTGAAAGGGGTGTGGTAAGAAATTATTATATGCCCCATTTACCAAGAGCCCCTTGTCCGATATTGACAATTGAAAAATGAATTTTACAGTGCTAGATTTTAAAATACGTTTTTTATGACATTCGTTCATACTTTTAAACAGTTCTATAAAATCAAAACATGCTTTTTCTGAAACATGTTTATAAAGTACCAAGCAGTCAATTTATTCTGAAAGCACCATTACTCACACTGAGGGATTTTTTCAGCATTATAATCTGCAATTAACAACACCTCATCAAAGAGAAGAATGTCAAATTTGTCTGTAGAAGACAATGTTACATTGACAGGCACATGCTCACTGCTGCCCACACAGAAAACAACCTGAAGTGCCCTCAACTGTTGGCAGTTTGATACAACAAAGTAATAGACATTTATCCGTGACTTGACATCCCATGTGACCGAAATAACTGTTCATTCAACATTCCAACACCTTAACCCTTTCATGTTACATCGACTACACATCATTGTAAATCGACAAATGTTTGGTAGCTTTGACATTGCTTGTGTCGACAAAAGAATTCTAATGTCTCGCGGTTCAATACTATTTATTTTCCCTACGCTATCCCGTAAACTATAGATATAGCGGTTATCCGGTTGACAACTTTTCCAACTGGTTATGCTGATAACCGGTTGCAAACCAGTTATCCGGCTAACCGTTTCAGCGCTAATTTTTTTTCTGTTTTGTTTATTCCTTTGCTTTCTGTTTTGCAGAAACTGAAATTTGTTGAGAGTGGGTTTAATACTAACCACATTGACGATGTTGCAACAATTGAGAATTTGTCAGCTTTAAGACCAATAAATGTTAACACAGGTAAGTATTTCACTCTCACTGTGTAATTTATGATCTCAGCTCTGAGTAATTTTTAGCTTAAATTGACAAAGTCAAGATAAGCTATTGCCATCACGCATGCGGAAGTCTGTGAGTCTGTTCACATTTTCCTTTAGCACAGGCTACACCCCGTACTTCTTATCCGATCGTCACGAAATTTCATTTGCAGGTTTGGGGTCATGTCTAGATGAGAACGTCCCCTTTTGGTCTCGATCGGTCAACCGTGATGGTTGCCCGAGCCCAAAAACTGAATACCTTTAGCACAGTGTACAGGTCGTATTTATGAAGGGATTTCATTGTAACTTGGTAGGATGCCTCTGTATAATCCTTTTGGTCATGATCTGTCAACCGTGATGGCTGCCCAAGTCTGCAGGTCATATTTAATATGGAGGGATTTCATTGTAACTTGGTAGGATGACTCTGTATGATGTCTAGATGAGAACTTCCCCATTTGGTCACGATCTGTCAGCTGTGATGACTGCCCGAGCCCAAAACCCCAAAACCTTTTAACACAGTCTATAGGTCATATTTATAGAGGGATTTCATTGTAACTTGGTAGGTTGACTCCATATAATGTCTAGATGAGAATGTCCCCTTTTGGTCGCGATTGGTCAACAGTGTCGGCTACAGGGGCCCAAAGCCCGAAAACATTTAGCACAGTCTATAGGTCATATTTATGAAGGGATTTCATTGTAACTTGGTAGGATGACTCCAGACAATGTCTTGGTGAGAACGACCCCTTATGGTTGTGATCATTCAGCCGTGACAGCTGCCCAAGCTCATAACCCAAACACCTTTAGCACAGTCTACAGGTCGTATTTATGGAGGGCTTTCATTGTAACTTGGTAGGATGATTCCATATAATGTCTATATGATGACGTCCCCTTTTGGTCGCAATTGTTCAACTGTGGTGGCTACAGGGGCCCGAAGCCTGAAAATCTTTAGCACAGTCTACAGGTCATATTTATGAAGGGATTTCATTGTAACTTGGTAGGATTACTCCAAATAATGCCTAGATAAGAACGTCTCCTTTTGGTCATGATCATTCAACCATGACAGCTGCCAGAGCCCAAAACCAGAAAAGCTTTAGCACAGACTACAGGTCATATTTATGAAGCGATTTCATTGTAACTTGGTGGGATGACTCAGTATAATGTCTGGATGAGGACATCCCCTCTTGGCGATCGGTCAACTGTGATGGCTACACAGGCCCGAAGCCCAAAAACCTTTAGCACAGTCTACAGGCCGTATTTATGAAGGGATTTCATTGTAACTTGATAGGATGACTCATTTTTGAATAATTTCACTGTAAATTGGTAACTTTCATTGACATACATTAACTCTGAGGGCCACATTAACCCACCCCTCAATTCTTTAGTACAGTCTACACCTCATATTATTTTTATTGAAAACATAGCATACAGGGAACAGAAATTAACATATTCCCAATTATCACAATTCTTGTCTTATTTCATAATCCTTTCATTAACATTGAACATTATCCTTTTCATCAAACATAACACAGACAAGTTAAGCTACAGTGTCATTGACACTTTCATTAATTTTATATCACAGACAGATTTACTTAAGGGTCCGTAAAGGTTTACAGAAAGGTATGGAAAGTCTTTAAAAACAATTGATTTTCCAGGCCCTGGAAAACTATGGAAAATTGGTAGTGTTGAAACAATTAATTCCATTTGGATTTTAACTAAGCGAGTATATTGCTGGGTGGTAGTCAACGATTAATCGACTTGTCGGTTATGCAATGTCAGGTGCTAAACTAAACAATAAAGTCTACAAAACTGGTTTCAACTAAATTGAACTTGTGTCAGGTGTAATATCGGGAAGAATGTCCTTGAGCAGGAGGTTGACACTTATTTTTACTCAAAATTTTGTTTTTGTCTATAATGGGTTGACAAAATAATAGTTAATAGAAGATTAGTTTCTTTTATTCGATTTATTTTGATTAAAATTTATATTTCATGTCAAATCTTGTAGTATTTCTCCTTTATACAGTGAATTGTTCAGAATGTGTCCTTCCATCACGCTAATTGTCCTTTCGTCACGCTGTCACAGTACATGGAAAAGAATTTCTTAGAAAGTCTTGAGAAAATTTTGCAGGGCTCAAAATAAGCGATGTCGCGTCGCTTTTTGCTATGCAAGACTTGCAAAAAGCTACACAATGTTCAATTATGTATAGCATTTTGCAATACAAGTTAATCCACTGCAGCCTATTAGGCTGCAGTTGATTATCTTGTATCACAAAATGTAAATGAAAATTTGCAAACAAATTTGAAAACTAGTTCACTAATGCTTTACTTCTGATTGTGAAACATTCCAGGCATAACTCAGATTAACTGTCCATCAAGCATCATTAGCAACTTCATATGTAAGATGAATTCTATTGGTTTAAATTCTTCCTGTTTTTACAACATTTTGCATAAAATGCCCATTAAAAATAACTTCAAGCCCATCAAATTAAAAATCCCAACTTCCATTTTGAGAACTCTGTTAAACAACCACGACGTCATTTGAAAATATCCAAGTCTATGCAACCCTTAAAGGCAGTTCAGTTAAAAAAAACATAGTAAATGCTTCATGTGTTGCAGATCATTTGGAAATGCCCTGAAATGGATAGAAACTATTCTATCTACTTAGAAGAATTCAATACAAAACAGCATAACATAACTCCAGTATACAAAAATAGCTATGCAATTTTTACAAAATGCTATTCATTTTTTGGAAATGTGTAGCATTTTGCCACGCATAGAAAAAAAGTTATTTTGAGCACTGAAATTTTGGAAATTTTGTATCTGATATAGAGGAAAATATCAGGCTGACTGGGGGAAAAAAGCATCTGAATGAAAATAATGCTTAATTTCAGAGAGGTTTGATATGGTACAAGGTCCCCGAAACCCTTAGTGAACATGCTCGTCTTTCCATCACACTGCACATGAACCACTTTTTACCTAATTTGAAGACTGAATGCAGCATGCTGAAAGGGGCCTTTTCAAAGATAAACATACTGGCAATGTTTCTATGCTACAAAATGTTGGCCACATATTTTTACAACTCTGAAGTAATCAGGATTAGAGTGAGAATTAGTCCTGAGTGTCCTTCTGTCACGTGTGGAATTGCCCATGTGTTTTTGCATGATGTGCCAGGAATTCCATCTGTTGATTTTTCACATTCGGTTGGTTTGGGTAACCGCTGGAGGCAATGGCTACGAGCATTTGAATTGTATGCTGGTGGTAAAGCTGTCAGCGGAGCTTGTGAAAGTGAAATCAGAAAGGGTGACAAGGGATTGAGGAAAACAAAATAGAGAGAATAAGTTAAGTATTCCATTCAGTCCGATCCCTTTCACAGTTGTACAGAAGAATGGAAATAGTGTCACTGTTAACCCTTTACACAACACAGACGATATCAAAATTTATTATTTTAAATGTCATTTTTTTAAATTTTTCAAAAATTTCAACAAAACCATATCATGTGACCCCTTGTTGGAACGAGCTCGATGAGCTCGTTCCAACAAGGGGTCACATGATATGGTTTTGTTGAAATTTTGTGAAAAAATAATATTTTTTCAACTGCTGAATTTGCATATTACGCAGGCAGATCCGGCCAATTCGTTGGGTAAAGGGTTAAGTCAGATGAAGGTGTGAGGTATAACCGAAATACAGCACATTTGAAAAAGTTCAACTCTGACAATATTCAACATACAAGTAGTAATTCATGTCATTATAGACAAGATCCTGTGTACTGTAGTCAGTTTTCTTGCTGTCGGGGGTAGAGCTGAAACGGTTGGTTCATTTTCGTAACCGACAAACCGAGAGCTATAACCGGGTAATATCCGGTTATCCGTGGCCATTATTCCACCGAATATGGGATCAAATCTTTAGGAATTGGAAAGCAGTATTCTCAAACTATTCCAGTGTGTGTATACAAGCGAACGTTGTCGAGAACTCGACAACGTTTGTTTGTATACACCCAACGGAATAGTTTCTGCGATTACTCATTACTCACGGAAACTGCAAATCATTAACGAAGTCTTGAATGCCAAAGTCGATTATTTCTCAATATATACAACGTGGCTTCGATGTGTAATCTATCACAGAGGAGAAGCGGCAGATTTTCTACGTTTTAAACATGGAATGACGATCATTATCGATATTTTGGATAACCGGTTGACAGTTTTTCTAATCGGTTAGGTAGCTAACTGGTTTCAAACCGATTATCCGGTTAACCATTTCAGTACTAGTCGGGGGGCCAATGATGCCAATTGCATTAAAATATTTTATTGGGCACCAAAAATACAACATTTGGCACCAAAATTTGGCACCAAATATATACTTTGGGCAGGTCTCAAAGGCTTTGTGGTTTATTATTTCAGTGTGTTGTTATCAATAAAATCAGTGTCTGACAGAGTTCACTCTAGAGATGAGTGGTATACCGAAAATAGGGAACAGTATCGGTATTGCTATCATACCAAAATACCGAACCGAGGGTGAGAGAAATTACAGAAAAATTTGGTACTGGGAAAATCCCCCATAAACGTGGAATTTGCGCAGTGCCAATCGCAGTTTTGTTTGCCTTGACAAAAATCCCCGAAGCAAGGAGTCAATGGGTAGAATTTTTCACGCATTCAGACCGGTTATGCCCCCTCTAAAAGCAGAATATGCAGAGCGCAGGGCCAATCGCTGTTTTGCTTGCCTTGAGTTCATAAAAAATGTCCGAAGCAAGATGTCAATGGGCATAATTCTTCACGTGTTCAGCCCTCAAAACTTGCGGCTGTTCATTATGCAAAAGAAATGTTGCTGCAGACCATGGAAATACATCTAACCTTAAATCTCACATGCAACATCATCATAAAAAAGAATTCCAAGAAATCCAAAATACCACAGCTCTAAAACGAAAGTTGGTAACTTATTGCAGTGTAAACAATGATGAAGCATGTGGCTGTCATTGCAAATAAGTAGAAAATCAAATTCTTATCTGAACTCTCTACATAAAATGGGAATAACTAAATAAACAACAACATAAAATGTAACTGTTAACCCTTTACCTACCTTTACCTAAAGCAGACGACACTTGCAAAAAAAATTCTTGAATAACTATTATTTTCATTTTTTGTCTCAAAAACATAGGTTATGACCCCTCATTGGAACGAGCTCGTCGAGCTTGTTCCAATTAGGGGTCATAACCTATGTTTTAGAGACCAAAAATGAAAAAATAATGAAAATTAATAGGCGATTTTTTAGAATAGCGCTGGCCGGTTTTGGCCGTTACGTTAGGTAAAGGGTTAATTAAAAAAAAAAAGAAGAAAAATGTGCAACTTCGAACGTTCAATTTTTGTGAATAGTGGATTCTGCCTCTCACCAAAAGCTGTTAAAAGACAATCACACAAGCAAATAACGCTGGCCATTGTTGTGGCAGTAAAACTAATTGCCTGAACACATACGCACACGTTGCACAGAAACAGTCACACACACAACCATTCACAAGTGGTTGGGGTGTTCTGGTCACCTGATGGGGGAAGCTTATAAGGTGTGTGGGGGATACTTGTGGGAGTGGGAGATATATTCTATTATGGTCATTAGTGGTTTGGGGGTCAGGCCATTTGCATTATAGATCCAATTTCCAAAAGTGTGATGTGCCATCACCTAATAATAAATTTTCCGATCCCTGATCCCTGATCCCAAGAATGGCCAAAATTGTACTTTTCGGCAAAGCTATATGTGGTAGTATTTTGTACCGGTGGAGGTATCACATCAATCAAAAAGGGAATATTTTAAGCCAAATTTAAGGTTAGTGATATATTACAAACTGAAAGGCATACACACTCAGTCAGTGTAACACACACCCTCACCCCCACCCCCTCCCACCCCCACACACACAAACACACACACACACACAGATGCTCCGTCTCACACTGTGTCACACACAAAGTCACAAAGACACACGACATGACAAAGAGAATATTTATTTTCATCTGGAGACAGACAGAGTAGGGAAGTGACCGAGGGTGGAGGGAGATTCCTCTTTATATGCAGCCTCTCACTCTTGCACTGACAGGCACGTCCATTCCATGTACAATACTACAATCACTCATAAACAGATATACATGCACTCATAAGCTCACTTAATTGTATATCTCTTAGCTGAATAATCCTGTTAATTGAATATAATTTCCAAACACCAAATCATTTGCTACACTTTCAGTGCAAATTCGCCCTGTTAAATGCATATTGGTTATAGAGCAAACTCCTATTAATTGAATAAAAAATCTTTCAATATATCGTGGAAATACCAGGAAAATGACCGAATGTTCCTTGTTTATAGAAATACTTGGCCTCAGCACATCCATTACAGGCATTTAAGGCCTCACAAAGTAGATCTTCTGTTTCTCAGGCCATTTTTTGTAAAATTGCATGCGGGCGGGCGTTTTTTTATTTTATTTTTTATTTTTGTTATTATTTCTTTACCATTAAAAAGTTCATTTTCTTGGTTTGTTTTATGTTTTATGCCTCACAATCTACAGAATAGCATGGGTAGTGGTGGATTACATCCCTTGAGTGTAAGAAGGCTTTGCGATGCTAAAGCATTGCGAAGCCTTCTTGCACTCAAGGGACAATTTTATTAATTTTTTTAAAGTTTGGATTGGTTATAAAAAGAGAGCATGCGGCAGCCAAAAGGACCATGTGGGAGAGCCTGCGAAACAGATTTTTATTTTTTTTATGCCTAATCTATTATATCTTGAAATATAATAGAATAAATGCTCAGTTTATCTCTGGAATACAGCACAATGACAAATCCTTTTTTACTGAATACTCCTGTTAATTGAATAATTTTCTCGGACAAAGTGGCTATTCAATTAACAGGATTCTACTGTAGTAACAATACACACACATGGTAGATGAACATCCAACATGGACACAATCATGTGCACACAGCACACACTCAGTCACACAAATCCACCATCATGACCTCATGCACACATAGTACATATTTAGGACATTTTGGTTTATTAAAATACATTGATATGGTACCGAATACCGTACCAAAACCCGAGGTATCTGGTAGAAAAAATACCGATACCAGGCCTGGCATTTTGAGGAGAGCGATTTATTCGCTCGCCTACTACTCGCCTTAAAAAAATGAGGGCAAAAACTAGCCCTCCTGGCCTTAGAAAATAATGATTACCATAACAGCCTATTTCGAAAACCCACATCTTTTCAGATCTCTGCTATGTTGGTGATCTTTGTAAGATGGCCACACTACTCCTCCCACACCTCCGGCCTTGAGGTGTGGGAGGGGCAGTGTGGCCATCTCACAGAGACTACCTTGATAGCAGCACCAAATAAAATGTACAAAGCCCACTAGGCAGAATTCATTAATAGTAAAACTTCATTTTGCCACTTTTAGCTTGAGGAGAGCTAATCGCTTGCCTAAGTCATGCGAGGGGAGCAATATTTAGCCCTCCTGTATTGTTAAGAATGCCAGGCCTGTGATACCGAATCAAAAATTTCAATACTGCCCATCTGTAGTTCACACCTATCAAGTAATCTATAGGTAACAGCTAAGTATAATCATTGTTCTTTGTTAATAGTTTATCCATTCAGTTTGATTCTTATCAAAACATTTCTTTGTTACTTAATATATTTTTTTTTTATTTCTCTCCAAAGTGTGATTTACTGAGATTTCCGGGTTTGATTATAAACGATAACTTCACAAGTGAATTATGCAATCAACAATTGTGCCATGTATCTGTGTGCGCAAATGAAGAAGCTTTGCCGTAGGTGTAATGGGGACTTCATTGTTTTTTTTGTTGGTTTTTTTAACCCTTTACCTAAAATGGAAAATGAAAAGCAGACGACACTTGCAAAAACAATTCTTGAATAACTATTATTTTCATTTTTTGTCTCAAAAACATACGTTATGAACCCTTATTGGAACAAGCTCGATGAGCTCGTTCCAATGAGGGGTCATAACCTCTGTTTCAGAGACAAAAAATTTAAAAAATAATGAAAATTAATTAGCGATTTTTGAGAATAGCGCTGACCTTCTTTGCTGTTACGTTAGGTAAAGGGTTAAATAATAGAATTATAGTTAATAATGAAAAGTAATAAACAGAGTAATCGCTTGACTGAACTGGTTACGTGAAATAATTCATTCGAGGCGAGGGACTATATTGTAAAACACTCGTGCACATTTGCGCACTCGTGTTTGAACAACGTCCCTCACCTCTCATGAATTATTTCACGTAACCAGTCCAGTCAAGCGATTACTCTCTATATCTTTCATAATCTTTTTATAATCCTGAAAGATAAATTATTTACTACTAGTTTATTTAGAGTGAATAAACAGTGAGTAAATAATAATCATGAAATTATTTTGTTAACTTTTAATAGTAGCCTTTTACTTTTTGTATTACAGTAGAATCCTCTTAATTGAATATCCATTTTGCCAGTGAAAATTATTCAATTAACAGGAGTATACAATTAACAGGGATTTGGTCAGTTTCTTGTGTTCTGGAGGTAAACTGGGCATTTATTCTATTATATCTTGTTTGACAGAGCTCATAGAGCTCTGTCAAACAAGATATAATAGAATAAATGTCTGTATTGGATGTATGAGGCCAAAAAGGTTGATAAATAAGGGGAATTTGGTGCGTGTCACAGCAATTTTTTTGACATATTACAAAAATTTATATACAATTAACAGGAGTTTACTCTACAACCCATATGCAATTAACAGATCAAATTTGTACTGAAGGTATGGTAAATGGTTTTGTGTTTGAAAATTATATTCAATTAACAGGGATATACAATTAAGAGATATCCAATTAAGTGGGCTCCACTGTATCTATCTTTTTATCATTTGTGTTTTTTTGTTTTTTTTTAACTAAAATACTAAAAAGAGTCAGGTAACACTGAATAAAAATATTGTATTTTGATTGAAACAAGGTGCAATGGCATCTTGTTACACTCTGGGGACAATACATTGTTAATTTGTTCTTGTTTATGATCAGATTCCATTTGGTACTAAAATCTTTCATTTAGCACATTAAAAATTCAGTTGGCACTGAACAAAAATTCCACCATAAATTTTCGGGTAAGCGTGGGGGCACTGACTGAAAATTATTACTTGTAGTTGTAAAATGTTTTGTAGTGCTATGCTGTCTGGAAGAAAGATTTAAAAATGGAATATTTTACACCAATGGTGGTAGTACAATAATAGCAGTTAACCCTTTTAAAGAAGTACCAGATTTATACACAGATGTTGTTATTGAGAAATATCAGTGCGAACAGGTAATTAGTTTCTTTTAACTTCTGGAATTTATTAGTCCAGTCTCCATTATGTGTATCTTCCATTTAAAACCTAGTTTTGTCACACCCACTGAACACCTTGTTAGAAAGAAATGCAAAACTCAGTTTGCAAGACCAGTTTTCAAGACTAATGATGGAACACTGGAATGTCCAAACATTAAAGGTGGCATCAATCAAGACCATGTCAGATTACCAATAGTGCTTCGACTGCACAATCTAGTTGCAGTGTGCTCATACAGTGTATAAAATCTTGAATTCGATTAGAAGTATGAAAAATAAGAGAAAAACCTTATTTTATTTTTTTAATTCAAAATAGATTTAGTCTTTTAACCCTTTACCTAACATGAAAAGCAGACGACACTTGCAAACAAAATTCATGAATAACTAATTTTTTTCATTTTTTGTCTCAAAAACATAGGTTATGATCCCTCTTTGGAACGAGCTCGACGAGGTCGTTCCAAAGAGGGGTCATAACCTATGTTTTTGAGACAAAAAATGAAAAAAAATAATGAAAATTAACTGGCGAATTTTGTGAATAGCGCTGGCCAGTTTTGGCTGTTAGGTTGTTTAAAGGGTTAAAAATATTTTTCAAGTGAAGAAGGCCGTTATTTCTGTATTTATTAACCCTTTACCCAACACATACAATATCGAAATTTATTTTTGTAATTATAAGTTTTTCAAATTAAAAAAAAAATCAACAAAATGATATCATGCAATCCCCTCATTGGAACAAGTCCGACGAGGAGGTCACATGATAGTTTTGTTGAAATTTTTTTGTGCGCTCAGTTTGTAATTATTGTGAGTTGGTTGTGGCTCATTTGTTAGGTAAAGGGTTCATGCAGATGAATTTATGATATCGCAGATACGAACATTGAACCTCCTGTCTTCTTCCGAAAGCATTCAGTCAGTAGATTTTACACACAGAAAGATACGATGAATAACCATTGGGATTTATGCGGAATCGGAAACCGACTTTTTCCATGCATTTGCTTGTGAATATCGGTTCAGTACAATTCACACTTAACTTCCATGTTACACAGTGATGTAGAAGCCTGAGATGGCCCAGGCGCATACATCATACCTAGCTTCAAATATGAGAGTGACTCACTTTAAAAACTTTCACTTTTTTGAGAGTTGAAATGCATGTATGAATTTCAGGAATGCGTCAAGCGATCATGAAATATGATTTCCAGATATTCTGTAAAATGCACTCAAACATTTTCCCCAAATTATTTGATGGTGGATATTTGCCTGCCCCCAACTCTTACCGTGAGGTAATCATGATAATATTAATTTGGTTCCAATTTTTGTTCTTGGATATCAACATTCTCTGCATTGTAAAACAGCTTTTGAAGACAAAGGATCAGCATGTGGTGTGAGGATGTGTTCAGCACCTACTAGATTAGGGAGTTTTCTGGACCTTGAGAGAGACCATAAAATGTTGGGCATATATTTCTGTAAATGGCACATGGTTTCTGATAGGTCTGCAGATTCTTCTGCTATTTTTGAAGGGGTGTGAGCTTGGGGCAGTGTCTTCCACCCGACATCCACTGTATGTGCACACCTCATAAAAATAAGATCATTATATTTTTAAAGATCATTTAAACATCTTGTTTCAGCTGGCACTGTATAAGCTGGTTTTACAGGGATAATATTGAATCAGCAAGTAAATATCCACTGAAGTATTAGAGTTTTGTTTTGTAATTCAAATTGGCCAGTTCGTGTCACTACCTGTACATGCACTGTCTTCTCAACAGGGCTGGGCTAGAGCTGCACGATATTCAAAACTGAATACCGGTATCGGTATTCAAAAAAATACTGCGGTATACCGGTATATCGAAAACTGTTCAGCAAAATGAAAATAAGAACCACATCCGAGGCTTGAGGCATCACAGACGAAACGAATTAGCATGCCTTGTGATGCAGTTTGAAAAACCTTTACCCAAGGCAGACGATATCAGATTTTTAAAAAAAAATTCTACAAAACCATATCATGTGACCCCTTCATTGGAACGAGCTCAACGAGCTCGTTCCAATGAGGGGTCACATGATATAGTGTTGTTGAAATTTTTGAAAATTTTTTTCAACTGCTGAAATTGCATATTACGTGAGCACATGCAGACGATTCCTTTGGTAAAGGGATGATATTATTCATTCGGGGCTGCAGTTAAAAATCTCAAGACATCTTGAAAATTAAACTGTGAGGAAATAAATAATGACAATAAACCGATATTTTTGTAATTGCACCAGTATTCAATCAATATTGGTTTGAATACCGGTATATATCGGTTTATCGATATACCGTGCAGCCCTAGGCTGGACATTTTTTCATTTTTCTGGTTTGGTTGCAGTTTTTGCAGCAAACTGGAAAACCAAACGGCAATACCCAGCAAAATCCAGCCTAACGATTTTACTGTGTTTGTACATAAGCTCATCAAACTATCTTGCTGGAAGGGAATTGAACTAGTGACAACTGTGGACTCTCGTCACTTAGTCTCTCCTGTAAATGGGTGAATATGTTGTGTTCTGATTGTCATGGTTTTTCCCTTATTTACTCGTCCTGTGGACAGCAATACCCAGCAAAAACTGGCCTAACGTTTTTATTGTGTTTGTACATAAGCTCATCAAACTATCTTACTGGGAGGGACTTGAACTAGTGACAACTGTGGACTCTCGTCACTTAGTCTCTCCTGTAAATGGGTGAGTACGTTGTGTTCTGATTATCATGTTTTTTCCCTTATTGACTTGTCCAGTGGACGAGTCGGTAAGGGAGAAAATGTGACAATGAGAACACAAAATAGATGAGATGAACTTTATTCATTTGTTACCCTGATTTATGGGTTTTTTTGACTGAAAAGTCTTAGCAAATGATCCCCTAGAGCACCCCCCCCCCCCAAAGAATGATTAAGCGGAAGTTGGCTAAACCCAATGGAGGTACTTACAGACAGAGCTTTTGTGGTATGTTGTCTTACAAACTTTTCCAGGTTAACCCTTTACCTAACGTAACGGCCAAAACCGGCCAGCGCTATTCTAAAAAATCGCCAATTAATTTTCATTATTTTGTTACGTAAAGGGTTAAGGATCCTGAAGTGTTATTTACTGTCCGTTCTTAACACACAGAAAAACCGAACCAAAACCAACGTTTTTCCTGAAACCCAACCGAAACCAAATCTGAAAAATCAAAACCTCCCAGCTCTACTTCTCAAATATCGGTAAACATGAAGAATAGCGGACCCAACAAATTATGCAAAAATTATCAACTTTTCCCAACTTTTCATGATTTCCCTACATTCTGTAGTGTTTTTCTTCACATATGTACCAAAAATCCTGAGTTTTTAATACATTTAGACATTATTTACCAAGTTTTTCCTTCCCGTAAGAGAGGCACGGAAAAGTCGTCTGATCGTGTTTATCGACAGCGATGTACTTTCAGTGGAAACTGTCAAAGATGTGACGTCATGGTGGGCATCTCCTCCCATTTGTGGAGAATTCAGTATCACATCAGTTCAGAAAATCGCACTGTGTTCAACAGATTAGGGTCAGTGTAGGAAGGGTTCGGGTTAGCTAACCCGAACCCTTGCTAGACTGACCCTAACCCGTCGAGCGCGGTGCTATTTATTACATAATAACTTACCTTAATAATGAAAAAAGTGAGAAAAAAAAACACTACTTACCAACTTCTCCTTGTGGTAACAGTGCAGAACAAGTGCGCTTCAAAATCGAACACACACTTTCGGTAGAAAAGATGGTTGATGCGCAAGTTGAATTGCTTCGTCTCGGAAGTTAAAAACTAGTAAAAACAAGCTAAAAAGTGATTTTTATTCCCCCAAATTTATGAATATGTAAAGAAAAAACACTAAAGAATGTAGGGAAACCATGAAAAGTTGGGAAAAGTTGGTAATTTTTGTATAATTTGTTGGGTCCGTTATTCTTCATGTTTACCCAAATATCTATATATGGACAAATTTTTGAGAGAGAGAAAGAGGAAGAGTGTCACTGTCTGGAAGTCAATAAAATTGGAAATAAATAATTTACTGATAAATTAAAATATGAATAAATGAATAAATAAATAAATAAATAAATAAATATTGTTTCAATCAGCATGTGTTTGTAATTCCAGTTTTCCTAACTGCATAGTGACGAAATATAACTCAGGTCAGTTTTTACTTTTTAAATCATTTGATTGATCGGTTGCTATGGTAACTGTAAAAATTCAAGCACTGTCAGTTGAGCTGTTCAATTGTGAAAATTTTCCTTGGTTTCGTTTCCACTGTCGGTTGTGTTTAAAAGAGTCGAGTCTTGGTTTCGGTTTTCATTTTTTATTTCAAATTATTAAGCAAACAGGAAAACTCAATGAAATACTAAAACTGTAACAAAAGCCACTTGTTGAAATTTGAGATTAAAGGACATTTTTATACTGTACCAATGACCCAGACATAGCTGGTGCTAACTCTTAAAATATAGGGCCAAACACAAATTTTGCCCCCCAATCTCCAAAATTTGCATCTAAAACCAAAGAAAACATGTCCTGAATGGCCCTCCACACTTCACCTCCACTGCGCATGCGCAGTGTCAAGGACGTTCCGAAATTGGCGCCATTAATCATTCTAAGTTTGGCCCTTCATCAGTTAACATCTGACTGATCTTTGTGCTTGTAAATCTCAGTTTAAATGATGCCAGACACATAAATATTAGTGAAATGGTGATTCTAAGGAGGATATAGAAGGAGGAGAGGAAAAATGTGTGACAGAAAATTATCAGGGCTGTAACTTAAAATTTTTTAATGAAATTATGTTAAGTCACCTATTTTCGAGGCAGCAGCCATTTTGTTGTCATTCTTGTTATCAAGTTACACTGATTGTTCAGTGTTTTCCTCTCTCCCTTTCCTTTAAGTCCCCTCTTGCTATTCTCCCATGCTTTTGGCATATTTTCTGTAATTTTATTACTAAAATTTCTTGGGAGTTTTAGCTGAATAACAGAATGAATTCTGTTCTTTTCCCCATGTTTATGTCTTTACCTATGGGTGGTTAGGCGTTGTGTTCTGCATCTACCATCTGATGTTCTGCAGTTTCTTCCCTGGAAGTCTCTGTTTTGCATCAGATAGTATATTATTGGTAACTGATTTCGGGCCTGGGTGCCTGGAGTCTTATTTTAGTGTTTTTACACTTATTGTTTACATTTACAACAGCCCTCTGTGTGAGGGGGGGATTTCTTGAAAATAATATCTTGATGTTAATTTAATCATAACTAGATACATTATTATTGTTCGTAAGTGTTGCATAAATTGTTTAAAATATTTTTAAAATTTTTGTCCACACTTAGGCTTGGGATCCATTGGGGCTCAATGTTACTTTTCAGAAACTTGGGCTGTTCTGAAAAAATATTTCTTCAAAATATTTTGATTTCAATTATTTTTTCTATGTTAATGGATCATATTATTATGTATTTTGATTGTCAGGGGTTGGTGCGAGTACCAGGACTTTGTTTTCTTTTCACATTGAAAGGATTTTGGTCAATTGTAATAAGAGGAAATCTTCCTCTGACGTTTATAATCATTCTATATGTAGTCAGTGTACTCGCACTAACTCCTGTTCTGTATGTGATGATTTCGATGACAACATGGGAAGCGTGTGTCACGGTATGTTAGTGGGGAATTGGACATTCCGGTCCTTTCCCCGCAGGGTCACTCTACTTTATCAATTTCTATTTCAGACGATCAAGATTAGGGTGATGTATCCGTGATGTCTTCCAAAAGTGTGCCTCCGTCGTCACAATTAATGAAGGGTAGCGGAAAAGTGCTCATGTAAATACGCCAATTGCCTAAGAGGACCCTAGTAGGTTCGACGGCCTTTGACGTCCGCTAGCTCGCCCGGTGTAGCATCCATTCATCGAATGGTTCGGCAGCCGGGTTCGTCCGTTGCGGTCTAGAAGGAGTTTTGGGGTGATGCGAGCACTATAAATCAACCAAATGCACACCCAGTGACGGCGGATTAGAGGGAGAACGGAGGAAGCCTTTTAGTCCGGTTCCTAGCTCGTCCAGGTCCATCCGGACGGCGAGCGAGAGAGGCCCCTCTCTCGTACAACAACATCTGGCCCCAGATGTTGTGGTACAAAATGTTTCGCATTCGGAGCATACGTCCGCCGCACGGGACGCTCCGACATATAGTCAGTCCGGAGAGACTGTCAATAAGGCTTCCTCATTCTCATGGTAGCGCACACGACCGCTGTTGGCTACGTGACCTCGGATATCCAGTCAGCTTCGCCAATCAGAGAATCATCGACGACCAGGTCACACCATCCGGTAGCCAGGGACACGAGGCCTGCAGACTCCGGATGTTCGCATAAGAAAGTGTGCGGGAGTCAACGTACACGGAGCTTCCGGCGGCAATGCATCGTAAGACCGCTACTGCACAGGCCTCGGGGACGGACGTGCTATCCCAAATAGCACAGCTTATCGCAGCATCCCAGGAACAACGGAATCTGTCGCATAATGTATTATCCGACGATGCTGGGTCGGGACGCTCCGCGGAAGCAGGTACGGACGTCCGAAAATTTCATCCGGTCCGACGGGATACTGAAAATGATTCGGAGGATTTCGAGATTTCCCTTTCGGAACAACATATGTTGTTGTGTATGTCATCTGACTTGATCTTCTACAGGTTCTTTCGTCGGACCAGAATGCTGCGATGCCGGATAAGAAACTGATAGCGTCGGTGGACTTGGAAATTTTTGGTTCGGTTCAGGGACATCGTCCCTTAGTTCCGACATAGTCCAATAATGTCAGGGCTCGATTTAACCGGATTCGCATCGCACTTTGCGAGCCAATTTCCGATTTTTGCGACTCAAAAAATGTCAGTCCAGAGTTATTTGCGAATCAAATAATTCCTCCAACTTTGGAGAAAATTTTTGCGGTAGTCAGCGCAGTATATCGCAAAGTTCTAAACTCGTCAAGTCAAACGTGTATGCCAGTTTAAGTATCAAAAATCAAGGACAGTACTTAGGACACAGTATTGGCGAAATGACAGTACTGACCCAAATTCCCCAATAACTGGGACTGAATAACCCTTGCGATTGCATGCGGTTGTTGAAAATGTAGGCCACTCCTGCGTAACTTCGGTGTTACTAATCGTTCAATGCAAACAAAAGTTCCGGGAAGCAGACGGCTATTTTCCCTGTATATATTGCAGTGCTGTGCAGTGGATCAGCGGTCACTGTTCTACCAATGGTGGATGCAAGGGGTGGGGGACGGCACCACTTGTCCCCGGGCCAACTCGCCCCCTAGCTGGTGGGCCATCGCTCCCGGGCCAATTTGCCCTCAGGCCAACTCGCCCCCAAATGGAATAAAGAGGATTGGTCGGGATGGGTGTTCAGAATGAGTAACAATACGCGATTTCAAAAATTGTTTTGTCGGATTGGGTCAGTGTTGTGTCACTGTGCCTCACGGAGTCAGTGACAGCCAAAGACATTCAGCTTCCCCCCTTATATCAATAAACGGAGAACCGGGGATTCGATTGAGGCTCTCTTCAAGATGTTTGCGTTGATCCTCTGTTTTATTCCCCCCCCCTTGATGTTTGAAGTTCTTTCGATGGCTGTGATTTGGATCAGCCAGCTCCTTCTGAGCACGGAGCTCCAATTGTAGTTTTTCAGTTGTCATGCGTGGGGGGGGGGAGGTTATTTTAAAAAAATCCTTGTGACCCGATTGTCCCCCCCCCCCCCCCCCCCCCCCGGTTTAGCTTGTTTAAGTCGTATTTGTCTGGCATGCAGGGGTAGCCAGGGTTATTAATTAATATGTAAAATATATCTACTGGTCGCCTTCATTTAGAGTGTCACCAGAACGGCATGATTTTGAGGTGTTACTCGCCCCCCCCATCCCCCCCCAGCCCCAGGAATCCCATGGCTATGCCAATTATGATCCTTAACTGAGTCAGGATTTTAATTGGCATAGCCATGGAGTACCTATGCAGCCTAGAGGGCTGACACTTGCAAACGCTGGCAAATCGTAATGTTCTCCTCGGGTTAAAAATCATTATGACTGTAAACATTGTGTTCAAAATGCGATATTATATTGAATGATCCCCCCCCCCCCCCCCCCCCCCACACACACACACACATCTCGGGCCTTGGGCATCTTCAGAATTCCACCCCCCCCACCCCCCCACCCCCCTCCCCCCACCCTCCTTTGAGAAATGAGAATCCTGTATCCCCCACTGTGTTCAAACTTCAACTGACTGTTGGTGGACAGATATTTTGGCTGACGGAAAAGCCTTTCAAAATCATATAAATTGGCATTGAGAGAAACATTACGCCATGCGCGTAACCCCAAAACTTTGTGGCGATAAGTATCTTATATTCTTTAATTAAAGTTTAATGGATTTCGTGTTAAAACAATTTAACCGAAACTTTGATACCGACAAGACACTTGGACAGTATTTCCTGGAGGTGCGGCTGCGTTTTCAGTTTCAGCCTTTGATAGCATACATTGTTATTTGGCAGACTGGCAGAATGTTATAATTGCGAGTGACCCAATGAGAGCTTGTCGGTTTCATTTGCAATTACCCGATGAGAGAATAGACAGATATTGCAGAGATCAAAGACACTGCCGAAATTCCTGGAGCACGTGGGGCGTGGATGTGTGTCCTAGTCCTACATGTAGTACTGTACATAAGAGCAATTGTAACAGCCGATAACGAATCAAGTGCTGTTGGCGTAACACATAATCTAGGATAGCCAAATAAATGAAATAATCTATTATAATGTCAACTAAATTGAAAACAATTCAAAACTGGGCTAAAGAATATCCTTGGCTGAAATATTCCATCAATGAAAATGGAAGTGGTATTTCTGTGTCGTGCAATATGTGCATAACGCATGAACAACGTATTTGTCACGTACGAAACTTTAACAGGACTTTTATCGACGGCATTCGTGGCAATATCAAGAAAGACAGTGTTGTCAAGCATGCTGCCACTGAGCAACACAAAAGGGCGATAGATCTACAATCTCCAACGACAAGCATCCAGGCCTATCTTGGAACGCCAATTGGGAAATCACTAACAAAGGGTTCTTCTGAGGAGAGAAATAGACTCATGAAACTTTTTGACATAACGTATATGATGATGAAAGAAGAAATGCCCTTCACTAAGTTTGCACCTATAGTTGAACTTGAGAAAAGACATGGTGTTAATGTTGGGAGCACATACATCAATGACAAGAAATGCAATGAATTTGCTAGCTTTATTGCTATGGATGTTCGCGAAGGAATAATTAAAACTGTTAAAGAATCTGATTACTATTCAGTTTTAATCGATGGATCTACCGACACCAGTGTATCAGAAAAAGAACTACTTTATCTGAAAGTTATGGAAAATGGCAAAGCAAAAACCCTTTATTTCAAAATTAAGTGTATGGAAAGTGGAAAGGCTGAGGCATTGAAGGAAAATCTCCAGGACATTCTTCATGAGTACGATATGGACAGCAAACTTGTCGGATTCTGTTCCGATGGCGCTAGCGTAAACATGGGACGCAAAGGCGGAGTTTCTACTTTACTCATGCAGACCCACCCGTGGCTTGTTACTATACATTGTTTGAATCATCGCCTCGAACTAGCAGCAAAGGATAGTTTTAAGGGAACATATTTCGACAAGGTCATTGAAATTCTATTCTCGTTGCATAACCTGTACCACAGAAGTCCCAAACGTTTGCGGCAATTAAAGGTTTTAGCTGAACTTATGAATGAACATGTAAAAGTCCCCCAGAAAGCCAATGGAACACGTTGGGTTCAGCATAAGAGGAGAGCATGTGAGAGTTTGATGGACTCATTTCCAGTGATTGTATCACATCTTGAGAATATGGCCGAGGACAATGAAACAAAGTCAGACGATAAAGCCAGAATGAAAGGCTACCTAAAAACTCTGAAGTCGTGGAAATTTGTAACCCATGCAATGTTGTTTCAGCAGGTGTTGCAGTCATTGTCAAAACTATCACTTTCCCTTCAGAAAGAAAATACTAATCTTCCAATGGCCATTTCTCTTCTGGAAAGAACATACTCACAGCTAAACATGCTGAGAGGGTGCAATAATGAAGGGCCCCAAATGAATAAATTACCTACTGGGGAATCTGATGTAGATCAGTCCGGACAGCTCCAGTCTCTCCTGCAGTCAGCCGCAGAGGACCAGAAAAATGTCATTATTCAAGGTGTTAAGCTGGATGTTGAAGTCAACGCACTGAAAGTGTTTGCAACCGAAAGGAATAAATACATAGACAGTATAAATAAATGCTTATTAGATCGATTCGGCAACATTCATAAAGAGCCATTGTTCAAATGCTTCAATTTACTGAACACAGACATTTGGCCTGAAAAGGCGACAGTCTTGGCTGATTTTGGGAATGAGCTAGTTGCAGAGTTCACTCACCATTTCCAGAAACTCTTGGAGTCAAAAGGTGTCAATAATGATCAAATGCTAGATGAGTGGGAGGAGTTGAAAGTGTTCACGAGTAGAAATCTGAAGCATTTAACCCCTGAAGAGGTATGGAAATTGCTCCTCACTAAATATAGGAATGACTACCCAAATATTCTCCACATGGTGTTAATTTTAATGGTTCTCCCTAGCTCAAATGCTGTTGTGGAAAGAGGATTTTCTACCATGTTACGGGTCAAGTCAGACTTCCGTAGCACTCTTGGTGATAGTATTCTTGATGACCTCATGATGGTTAGCTTGGAAGGTCCAAATCTTGCAAACTTTGACTCTCTCCCTGCTGTTTCACTTTTCATCGCTGGAAAACCCCGCCGTATGAACGTTCAGCCTTATGGTCCACGACCTGGACCTTCCAAGCGCCCGGCCGATGAAACGATTGATTCACTTATGGCACCTGGGTCTGAAAGTGACACACTTGAACTTTCAGGATCTGATTCTGAACGTAACTAATTTTGACTCAATACAACCGTTCCTGCCACTGGAAATACCAGAATTGACGTACTGTGTATCGTAACATTATTTTTTCAATTTTAATTAACAGTGGAAAAGCAACACTCCTACAACAGTTTGCAGCAATTTTTTTTCTTTTTTTTTCGTTTTGTTATGACAGTGTCAATCATTAATTTGTTTGAACTTTGAAATTAGAATAACAACTAACGTACGTGAAATTCGTGAACAGTGAAACTTCTTGGTGTTCACAGTGTCTTGTCATTTACATGTACCTTACACGATTACACGAACAGCAGAAAACAAAAAATCTTGAACTGCAAAATTTAATTTTTTTCCCCCAAACATAGGTTAGGACCCTGCTGAAATCAGCTCAACGAGCTGTTGCAATATGGGCCATAACCTATGTTTTTGAGACATAAAATCAAAACCAAATTTGGTGGTACTTTTGTGCATAGTGCAGGTCGGTTTTAGGCATTACGTATACCGCTGGGTACATTTGGAGCTACAGAAGACTACATTGGGTACAGTATTACCTACGATAAGTCGATAACGCATGAACATCACAGCTACAAGCCAACAGCCAGCGGCACTGTGGAATTGGATGTTCTAGTGAACTGAGGCAGCGATGGAACATGGCACTATCCTGGCTATCCACGATAACTGTAGAACAGTTCTACAGTTATCGTAGATAGCCAGGATAGTGCCATGTTCCATCGCTGCCTCAGTTCAATGCTTGTGAACCGCTGCCTCCTGGGTTAAAATGAGCTACAAACGATTACACTATACTGTTGTCGTCGACAGCTGGAAGCACAGTCTGTGCGCCCCTTCCCCCCCCCCCCCCCCCCCCCCCCCCCCCCCCCCACACTTCACCGACTCCCAACCCAACCAGCATATAAGTCCTTTAAGCCCAGTTGTCTTTTTACGTTGCCCGGGCCGTACGTAGTGTGACTTGTACAAGCTTGCTTGGCTTGGACAGAAAGTCCATAACATAAGTTTTTGGTGTAGACCGGTTCTTGCAAAGGACGTGGCACACCAAAAAATTATATTACGGACTTTGGGTCCATTTGTGGGGCCGACGTCTCTCGTAGGCCGAATTCTCCGAAATTTGTTGGGCCAACTTTTCCTAGGGTCCAAGTTCTCCTGCAGTTGATGGGGCTGACTTCTCGCGTGGACAGACTTCTCCGAAATTATTTGGACCGACTTCTGACAGGTGCCAACGTCTCCGGGCCGAGTTCGCGATGAACGGATTTCTCTGCATCAGTTTATCCGAATTTAAGTTTTGATGGCGAATCATGGTTTATGTTCTGTTGAAGTCGGAAGGATCAAGAAAAGCTGCAAATCTGCATGGACGAGTTTACTCAGTTTAGTGAATATAAGGTTAGATTGGCTGTAAAAAGAATTACCCTGAGTCAATGAGTTGTAGAAATATTTGTTTTTCCAAATTCCAAATGGGTGTTCCCTAATTTCGCGTAGCGATAATTGGTGGTTAAAATTGACCAGTGACTGGTCAATTTTAACCACCAATTATCGCGGCAGTCGGGATTGTTTTAACAGTAACAGTATGATCATTTTACAAATCCTCGTCCTCGAGAATTGTTGACACAATGACTGGACATACCAATTTACCAAAGTAACCAAACTCAAAAACTTATATTGCAGACTTGGGACCCAAGTAAGTTTAGACTGGTAGTACACTAGTACTGTAGTAGGAGTAGGACCCCTGTACTGCCAGTACGGCTCGAATGGCTATGGGAGGTAGACCAGTATCAGGAATAATTAAGTGAACTCGGAAGATTAAGAATATAAATGTTTTATTAAACCTGAAAGATAAACAAAGAAAACAACTGTAGCTGATGCAGCCCTCAGAAAACATTTCAAAATTGGAAACAGAACATTATTATGGACGCCTGGTTTGTCCTGTAAAATAGCTAATCAATTGCTGTCAACAGCTAATCAATTTTCCCAAATGTATAGCAAATCGCTAATCAAAATTTCCAGATTAAATCGAGCCCTGAATAATGTCACACAAACTTTCGAATTATTGAACGACGCTATATATATTATTATATGCTTGCTATTACCAAGCATTTCTGGTTTCTTGTTCGCAAAGTTACGGAGATGTTTTTCAAAGTGTGCCTCTGTCGTCATAGTTAATGAAGAGCTAGCGGCAATAAGTGCTCATGGAATATGTCTATCGCCTAAGAGGTCCCTTGTAGGAGTGACATTCGCTAGCTCATCCGGTGTAGCGTACATTCATCGAATGGTTCGGCTGCTGGGTTCGTCCGTTGCGGTCTAGGAAGGATATTTGGGTGATGCGAGCACTATAATAACTTTAGTACTCACCCAGTGACGATGGATTGAGGACAGATCGGAGGAAGCCTGTTTGTCCGGTTCCTGGCTCGTCCGGGCTGTGAGCGAGAGAGGTCCCTCTCTCATCCAACAACATAGGGGACCGCATGTTGTGGTTCAGATATTTTGCATTCGGAGCATATGTCTGCCGCTCGGGACGCTCCGTTATATTGACAGTCCGAGAGACTGTCGATAATGCTTCCTCATCCTCACAGCAGCGCACACGACCGCACATTGGCTACGTGACCTCGAGTATCCGAACAGTTTCGTCATTCAGTGATTCCACGGCGAACAGGTCACGCCATCCGGTAGCCAAGGGACACGAGGCCTATACACTCCATTCGCTCGCATAATAGTAGTATGCACGGGGTAACGATCTCGGAGCTTCCAGCGGCAATGCATCGTAAGACCGCTTCTCCACAGGCCTCAGTGACGGACGTGCTATCCAAGTTAGCACAGTTTTTCGCAGCATCCCAGCAATCGACAGTTTCTCGGTCGGATCAGGAATTATCCGACGGCGCTGGGTCGGTGCGGTTCGCGGTTGCATCAGGTTCGGACGACCGAACGCTTTATAGGGTCCGACAGGATGGCGAAAGGGATTCGGACGATTTCGAGTTTTCCCTTTCGGAACATCGGAAGCTGCCATACATTTCTTCCAGCATTATCTTCCAGTGGTTGTTCCTTCGGACTACATTGCTGTGATGTTGGATAAGAGACTTATAGCGTCATTGGACACGGAATTTTGGATCGGTTCAGGGACATTGTCCCTGACTTACCGACACAGTCCAATAATGTCATTAGAACATGTGTATTATTTATCGACGCTATATATATATATAAGCCTGCTACCAAGCATGATAGTTTAGTTTCTTGTCCGCAATGCTCAATTCTGCCTTTTATCATTTATAGGAATAATTTATTTTGGCAGAACAGGGCCTACCGCGAGTTCATATGCGTCTAGACGGCGTGGTTAAAGACTGGAAATTATCTTTTTCGTCGTCTATGTCTTTTCCAACCACAATGTTGGAAACGACAATGATGTCTAATAGACTTAACTTAGACGCTTTATCATACGTAATCCACCTTACTGAGGCGTTATCATTACGTCTTCAAGAGAAAGAATTCCGGGATTTGATCCTCAATGTGATTTCTTTTGAGGGCAGTAGTTTGTTCACGTATAACTCCGCCCTTCAGTGGCTACCTGGAGTTGGTTAGACGTGACGCAGCCCTAGCTACATCCACGCACGTGGATAGTAAGGTGAAGAACTCTCTCAGAGTCGCTTTGGTCTCGGAGAAGCTTCTCTTCGACGGCAACTTTTCAGCAATCCATGAATTGCTCGATTTACACGTTCTCTTGTCTATCTAGTGTAGCAAGAGATTCAGATTGGGGCAAACATTCGGTGGTTGACTCAGAGAGTGCCACTGCAGTTGCCGGATCCGAGTTTTATAATTATGACGGTTGCCAGTCAAACAGGTTGGGATACAATATTGATCCCAACGGATTCGAAGTGCCAGGGTCTTTGGGTTCTGCAGTCTCTAGGCAAGCACTTATCTTCCACGGAATAATGTTTTTTAGGCTTGCTTTATGTCATTGGATGAACATTATTCAGAAACGCATGTCCAAATCCTGTCCGATAATTCGACAGTAGTGGCGTATCTCCGGAACCAGGGAGGCACTCATTCGTTTCCGTTATTCAATTTAATGGAAAGAATCCTTCTGTTTGTTATAGTACACCAAGTTCTGCTTCGGTCTGTCATATTCCGGGTCGTCTGATTGTATTACTGGACTCCCTTTCACTTATGGGTCGCTTGTTGCCGTCAGAATGGACTCTCAACAAACAAGTATTCAATCAGATTTGCTATCGATGGGAGCGCCCAATGATAATTTATTTACGACACAACTTGCTAATCAATTGCAGACGTATGTGTTTACATGTCCGGATCTCTGAGCTTATGTTGTTAACGCTCTATTGATCTAATAGGACGGAATGATAGGATATGCGTATCCTCCTGCGCTGTTGTTTCAGCAAGTATTGCTAAGATAAACAACCACAATACATTTCTGTTGATAGCATCTCTGTCTTCACAGAGACCGTGGGTAAATTTACTCAGATGTCTACTGTGGGACTTAACGCGAAAACTTCCTCCATGAGAGGATCTTTTTTCGCTGGGAAAATCGTGTCATCTTCATCACAACCCGCAAGGTCTCAACCTTCACGTATTCCGTTGCGTGGTCCTTATTGCATTGTAAGCATTGTACTGGACGAGCTTTGGATGCGATTTCTTACTGTAGGAGAACCTCTTCTTCGCTATACTATGCGGCTAAAGTGGAGGCTCTTCCGTCGTTGGTGTAGGGATCACTATGTTGATATTGTTGATCCCTCCATACTAGTCATTGCAACTTTCTAGTATACTTGTTTGACAAGATCTACTGCAGCCTGTTACTATTAAGGTTATAGGTTTATGTTATCTCATACCTATGCACTCTATGATAGTTTACAATTGAGTCTTATGTCTCTTTATCAAAGTCAGTTAGTAACTTTTCGATAAATAGACTTAGAATCATTAGATTAAATTTCTATACGGAATTTAACTTCGGTTCTTATTTAGCTAAGTAATCATTTGAGCCTCTGGAAACAGTAGTTTTCAAATTCTGACCTTTTAGACAGTAATTCTGTTGGCTTCTCTTTTACTGAAGAGTCAGTGAGCTTCATGCACTATCGGTGGATGATTCTCACTTTCGTAGTTTCAGAATCACTACTTCCTTTACTATTTAGGTTGGATTTTTGCATAAGAGTCAGGCTCCTAATAATATCCGGAACCTATTGTTATTAAGGTCCTTCCGTCTTCGTACAGGCATAGGCCTTTACTCTGTCCGGTTAGAGTTTACGTATTTATAAACAGATATCTGTTTATTACTACGGGCGTAAGCTTCTTCTGTCTTTGATCCCTAATAGAAGGACGCTACGCTCCATTCTATTGCTAATGGATTCAATTAACTATCGATACTGCTTATGGTATATCATTGACTCAGCAGTTGTGCTTGAGATTTCGGCTCATGAAGTAAGAGTTCTTCTACATCTTGGGCTTATATTAATAGTGTCGCTATTATAGATTTTTGAAGGCTGCTCATTGCGCTCAGCCATCCACATTCATGAATTTTTATCTCAGAAATATCGAGTCCATTTCTGGAGGCCTCTATTGTTAGGTCTATTATCTACTGCTCAGAATGTCATTCACTTAACAGTTGCTACTATAGCTAGGTAGGCTGTCTGTTTCGGCAGTGACTCCGTTCTGCTGCCCTCTTCGCTCTGGGCTATTTGACCCAGGGCAAGAAAAGGGGGGGGGGGGGGGAGGGTGTTCCCTTGGGTCACCTGTTTTACTATGAAAACAAGGGGATACCTCCTCCGGAGTTAGTAATTCTGAGCTGTTATTGGGATGGTTTTTTAGTGAGAAGTTTATGTTTTAAAAATTCATTCAGGTCTTAGTTTTTAAAGTATAGCTTTTGAATATAGCATGTGTCAACGGACGTTATTATACAATCCTCAGACACTTTTAAGGAGTATAAAGAGTCTCTATTCTCTAGACTTACTTTATTTATTGGCTTACTTTAAAAATTATTAGTATAAGGATTATACTAGATATTAATAGAGTACATGGATGTATGATGCTCAATTTTGGAAGATGTTGTATCTTTCTAATTTATCATAAATAAGAAAGATACATGTAAGGCCTAATACTTCTTTTTCCCTAGAGGGGATGACTCTATTTTATATAATTGAGCGTATTCCAACTTGCTCTATGTCCTTGGCCCTCCAGCCTTTTTACTATTCAGCTATGTCTGGGTCATTGGTTCAGTATAAAAATGTTAAAAAATTTATAGTAATTTATATATTTTTTATACTTACCAATGACCCAGACGGGGATGGCCCTCCCAGGAGTTGGGAACTCATACCTCCCCGCTGAGTACATAGCGCTTACCAGGCACTGGTTATAAGAATGATTAATGGCGCCAATTTCGGAACGGCCTTGACACTGCGCATGCGCAGTGGAGGTGAAGTGTGGAGGGCCATTCAGGACATGTTTTCTTTGGTTTTAGATGCAAATTTTGGGGATTGGGGGGCAAAATTTGTGTTTGGCCCTATATTTTAAGAGTTAGCACCAGCTATGTCTGGGTCATTGGTAAGTATAAAAAATATATAAATTACTATAAATTTTTTAACTTTCCAGCGAGTTCATGAAATGTACCTGTGATGTTCTATTATATGTACTTAGCGGATATACTGGACAGCAACATTCACTAGTAGTGTGGATGGATACCCCTCCCCCTTCCCACATTCCATGCATCTTTTTGTGTTTGACTTTATTCGACATGCACATATCACAAATGGTGATGGTGATTGTTAATCATGCAGTGTTTCCTCCCCATGTACAGTACATGGAGAGTGTATTATCACTAAATCACCCATAGAGTGGAGGTTTGACCTAAGCAATAATTGCAATCTTGTTGCAAATCATAACAAACTGGTTAAATCCGGAGGTCCATTGGCTGAAACATTGCTTGTGTTTTTCGTCCATATGTACTTATACAGAATTTAAAAGTGATAGTTTGGGTGATAACTCCACGCAATGGGCGATTTAGTTACAATCCTCTCTCCATATACTGTACGTGACATCATACTCATATTGAATTCTAAGAATCCTCGATCGTAATTTTCAGTCAGATACTGATAATCACACATGTTCTAAACATTTGAATGGGAATTACAACCGAGTTGGATTCAACAGCAAATTTTTTTCCACTTGTTTATATTTAATGAGGTAAGCCGACAGAGCAAAGTGTCAATTTTAACATCTTTTTCTTTTGGGCTCATGTTCTGGAAGCATCTACAATTAAAACTAGAAGTCTTGTCATGAAATGCACACAAATAGCACGTCGATCTGCACGTTAATATACACGTTATGACCATAGTAAGATTATCAAATTCTGTACATATGACCTGTGCACGAGCAATGTTTCAGCCAATGGACCTCCGGGTAACCCGGAGGTCCATTGGCAGAAACATTGCCTATGTTTGCTATGAGCCACCAGGAGAACCTGTCGTGTTTGGATGCAATTTGATATGGAAGTTGCGCTTAATTCCTACTCGCAATTAAGCCTAGTAAGCGCACAGTTCGTGACAGGACTTCTACTTTTAACTGTATCAGTTCTACTGATATTTTCTTGTTTTATTTATTGAAAAGAATCTCCCATGTTTTGTTTCAGAAGTCATCACCTCACATCTACCATATTGCTCATAAGGCCCACAAAGGTGTTTTACAACAATATGGAAAAATTAACCAGTGTATCATTGTCAGTGGGGAAAGTGGTGCTGGAAAGGTAAGTGAAAAGATGATGCTCTAATGCCTTTTTTAACACCCCAAACGGGGGCGCGGTGGCTCCGTTGGTAGAGGTGCATGCTGCAAGCCGAGAGGTCCTCGGTTCGAATCCCAACTGCGGCAACCGCGTTGTGTCCTTGGGCAAGACACTTCACCCCCATTGCCCACGGGGAGCACGGTGATGCTGTGTACTAAGGCGTACTGCACGTCGATGGTGCACATGTCTTCAACCAATACTAACCCTGCTTGTGTGGAGTTGGTATGTTGGGGAGCTGACAGTTGCTCGCCGTTGCTCGGTGGTTCTCTCCGGGTACTCCGGCTTCCTCTACCCGTAAAACTGTCATGGTCATGATTAGCCATTGTGCAGAAATATATGACCTTAAACACCAATAAATAAAATAATAATAACACCCCAAACACTCACAAAAAATCATTTATATTTTATTATTTTTCGCCTTTTTGGCCTAAAAAAATAGCTTATGACACCATTATTTTAAGAAGCTTGTCCAGTGGGGAGTCATGTAATGGTTTTTTTTAGGAAAATGAAAAAAATGAAAATTTTCAGTTATCCAAGAAGTGTTTTGGCTAATTTTATTTCCACTGAAATGTTGGTGATATTTGCATATGTCATTCAAAATGGTCCAAAGATTGGCTCGTGGAGTTTAATCCATCAAAAACTGAGTTGCTGATTATGTCCTGGAAACTGAACAACACATTCAACATTATGCATATCAGATATTGCAGAACTCACAAATCCCAAAAACCTGGGGCTTTATTTTTATGCTAATGGAGGATGGGCATGCCACATGAACCTGTCTTGACCAGGTACAGTGGAACCCTGTTAATTGAATAGCTACTTTGCCAATAAAAATTATTCAATTAACAGGAGTATTCAATTAACAGGATTGTGTCACTTTCCTGTATTCTAGAGACAAACTTAGAATTTATTCTATTATATCTTGTTTGACAGAGCTCCATAAGCTCTGTCAAACAAGATATAACAGATTAAATGGGTGTATTGGATGTTCTGAGGCCAAATAGGTCTATAAATAAAGGAAAACTGGGGAAAGTCAGGATAATTTCTCGACAGGTTACAAGATTTTTTATTCAATTAACAGGATTTTACTCTATAACCGAAATTCAGTTAACAGGACAAATTTGTACTGGAGGTATGGTAAATGGTTTTGTGTTGGGAAATAACAGGGTTATTCAGTAAAGAGATATCCAATTAAGTGGGCTCCACTGTACCAGGTATTTACTCCGCTCAGTCTAATACCGATTACTAATGCGACAAATTAACAAACTAAACTAGAATACAGTCTCATTTAATACCTGCCTCCAGACAGCTAGAGAGCGAGGGTCAATCCTTTGTGTTTTTTATGCAACAGCTATAGTGTTTGTCAAATGTAATAGTATGTTATGATCAGGCTTATCCCATGGAAACAGCCTCAAATTAATCTCTCGAGCTTGCTGCCCGATCCTTTTCCATCACTTACATGTTATTAACATTTACTCAAACTGTACCATTCACAATTACTTGGAAATAAATACTGTTTAAACTAAACTAAATATTTTTCTTGTCATCGTACAACTCATTTCCACTGCAACTTTGGTGATATTTGCATTTGTCATTCAGGCTTGCATTTGCTAAATACCTTTCTTAATATTGTATTATTAATATTGTATTGTCCAATATTATTCACAACTAGTAGCTATACCAACAGTGGCACAAAATATTTGTCAAATTAGTATACAGTACATATATGTAAGGCAAAGTCTAAGAAAATTGGAACCTCTTCAGCACAGCATCCCTTGTGGGAGCAAACGTACCAAGGGAAGTAATCGGTGTAGGGCTTATTTGAATTTTGAATTACTTCTCAAATAGGTGCAATCAAATTGAATTGGGCATGGTGAATGATTGTGTGAAGTGTGTTAAGTAGCTACTATTTGACAGATCAGGAAAGCCGGAGGGGGGGGGGGGGGGTGGGGAAACAAGTGGAAATATTTAACACACCATACAAGCTAACTCGTACTTATTTATAACTAAACAGGCAATAAAAGTCCCTCCACTCAGGTGTTTGGGTGAATGACAGTTCTTCATCCAGCATGATACACGATATTCAAGATGACATGACAATGATCATCATTGTGACCTTTAACCTACAAATTTTCCCAGTTTCTGCTGACTAATTAAAGTTCTGCTGGGCTGATCGAAACCAAACTTGACATGTAGATTAGGTATGATGAAAGGAAGAAGCATATATATTTTAGGATCATTGTTCCAAAGGTCAAAGTCTCTGTGGCCTTTCACTTACAAATTTTTCCAGTTTGCGCTCACTAATTAAAGTTCTGCTGGGCCTACCAAAACCAAACTTGAAATGTTTGTTGGGTATGATGAGAGTAAGAACCCTATTTTGGATTATTTGTGCCAAAGATCAAGATCACAGCTGCCTTTGACTTAAAATTTCCTGTTTCCAGCTCTCGTTGCTGTATCAGGGCATTTTTATCTGGGGTATTAGCCATGCCTAGCAGCCAGCTCTAGTTCTGGTGGTGCATTGCTTCTAGGTACTGGACATGTGCGTTTTCCTAAATTTCTAAGTTGCGTCAATTTTTGATTGAATTATCTCATGCACATACTCCCCTGCAACAATTTTTAACTAAATTTTTACCTCTTGAACTTTTTTTTGTTGATTTCTATACGAATTCCTTTGTGTTACACCTCCAAGATTGTTTTTTATGTAACCTGTACTGCATTCGCATATTTTACAATGACGTGACCTCAACGTAACCTAAACGATAGTTTGTGTGTTATTTCCAGTTCTGACTTGAGCGGATGTGACTGATTCATTAGATAAAGTGTTAATTACAAGTGTATGTTGGGTTTTAATTACCCTAAAGTGAAAGGTCTAGTTGCATGTGTTTTCTATCTAAATATATATAGGTTATTACCATTATGTGGGTTTCCGAGACAGTCTATTGAAGTCAAGACCTCATCTCTGCACATATATCAATGAGTCCATTAGGACAAGTTGATATATGACCCAGAGGCGAGGCCAAGAATTTTCAACAATCCCCTTTCTTGACACGTTCTCATATTCTCATATATTTTGATAATCATACAGCGTCTTTGAATTGATTTTTTTTACGAATGAAGATCATGACGTCATTTACATTATTACGTTCTTGAGCTGTGCATGTTGTAATCCCCATTCGTAGTTCCACTTGTTCTTTTACAGCCAAAGTTTATAGTAGAAATGTTTCAACTGTGTGTTTTGTTGTTTTATTTTTTCAGATTTATCGCTTGGTAGTCGTAAATGAAAATGTCATCATGGCAAACAATTATGTACCGTATTTACTCTATGTATTGGGACAGCTAAAAATAATTATTTGCACAGGTGTCCCAATTCTTAGAAAATGGGGAAAGAACAGAGCCTGGTCTTGATTTGATGCTGAATAAAGTTGTGTGTGATTCGTTTTCCATCACTACATACGAAAATCGCTGTCCAATTTTTTTTTATATTTTCATTTTTTGCTTCCAAAACATAGCTTATGATCCCTCATTGGAACGAGCGTATTGCACACGTTCCAATGAGGGATCATAAGCTATGTTTTGGAAGCAAAAAATGAAAATTTTTAGTTACCCAAGAATTTTTTTTATGAGTGTCGTCTGCTACTAGCGACGGGCCAACTGGAAACAAATCTCCTGAATGTCCCAAACTTTGGAGCATAAAAAAAATATAGTTTTCTGGAAAAAATGTGTGTCCCAAATCATAGAGTGTCCCAATACATAGAGTAAATACGGTAGTCTAATTTATTTCATTGAGTTGATTTATTTCACATTTAGTTACTGCTATCAAAATGGTGGCCTTGACTTGGGTAATCAGTTTTGTGATGAGAGCATGTAAAAACATTCTCTTTCTGAATCAAATGATCGCACATGAGGTTGCTACCATTACAGTTAAAACTAAAAGTCCTGTCATCAATTGTGCTCATACATCTCGCCATTTAGTGCGTTTATCAGCGCGTTAGGTCATATGGAAAGGCTATCACATTCTCTACGCAACCTGTGCACAAGCAGTGGTTCAGCCAATGGACCTCCGGGTTTAACCCGGAGGTCCATTGGCTGAAACATTTCTCGTGTTTGCTGTGAGTAATGGCAAGACTCTGTGGTAATTTGGGTATTTTCAATAGGAAAATTGCGCGCAATTCCTGTGCGAAATTGTGTCAAGATAAGCGCGCAATTCATGACAGGACTTCTAGTTTTAACTGTAATAGAGATTTGTATTTTGTTTAGATGTTTTCCTTGTATTGGGGGAAATATGTTCTTATTGTAAGATAAATCAAGGTAAGTCACCATTTGTGAGAGTTGTATGTTGCTCGAAACAGTTTACATGTTGAAAGAATACTTTTACAATGTTGGTAACACTTTGCATGTTATAGTCTATGGATAACAAATGAAAAACATAAACCTGTTGATCCGAAAATTAAAAAACTGTGAATACATGAATAGTATCGGGCATTTTATTTGTTTAAAACAGATGTTAAGAAACTGATAAGGCCAAAAACAGTTAAAATACCTGTTGCTCAGGCCCTCCCACATAGTCCTTTTGGCTGCCGCATTCTATTTTTTTATAACCAATGCAAACATAAAAAAAAAATTAAATGGTTTATGTCTGATATTTTACCCAAGTTAAAAAAATTGATAAATCTTTCCCTTGAGTGCAACAAGGCTTTAGCACTGCAAAGCCTTCTTGCACTCAAGGGATGAAATATACCACCACCCATTCTATTCTATAGATTATGAGGCCTAAACATAAAACAAACTTTTGATTGCAAAAAATAATTACAAAAATAAAAAAAATGCCAGCTTGCATGCAGTTTTCAAACAAATGGCCTGAGAAACTGAAGATCTACTTTGTGAGGCCTAAAGAATGTTTTGTATTCATGTTTCAAACTAGATGAACCATTCAAAATATTACAGAATTGCATCTCAAAACCTTTTACATATTTGAGTCAGTATCAGATTTGGCCAAAATTTGCATTGCCAAAAATGAAAAATATAAAGGGTATAACGTGTATAATTCTTATGTTTTTATGATGTTTTTGGTAAAACAAATTTTAATTGAAATAAAAACACAGAGAACGGAGCTTAATGATCTTTTCATCGTGTCCATATGTCATCTTGAAGTTTACAGCTCACACAGAATGTCTATACGGTAACATAAGTGTTTATAGAATTTTTTTACCCTTCAAACAAAACAACCTTATGTGAATATTTATTATGTGTTTGGACCTGACCCAAAATTTGAACATAAAAATATGGGCAAACCTGACTTTTCTCAATGGGACATCGCTGTTATACCAAAATTTGTCTGAGAAAGAAATATTTCACCAGTAAGATAATGGTCAATTTGATAAGATCGTCTGATTACAGCGCATTGAACTTTGAGACTAAATAGGACGTGTATAATGCTATAAATATAATGCAAAAGGTGAGATGTATTCATTTACAAATTGTCCCTAAAAACCAAAACTTCATTCATTACAGTAAGGAAATGGTATTAAATGGCAGACACTGTTTGGTTAAAATTTCATCATCTTGACAAACTAATATTGATGTACTCATGCAGAACCTTGTACATGTACAATACATTTGCTGTGGATTGGTCATGATCCATGTGTGGACAGTGATGCCCATGCATGTGTTTACAAAGTGATAAAAATCATCAGCAGCAAAATTTTAATTAATGAAGCACCGAGTTGTACCCGGTGTTTCATTAATTAAATTTTTGATGCTAAGTCCCGTAATTAATGTCTGGAATCTAATATTATTGCATCCATGGAAATACTGTCCACCCATGCAAAGTGACCAGTCCATGGTGACTGTACTGTACAGTGAGCGCAGTGCTTTGAACACTGGGTTTTGAACTGAAAGGACGATGGTTCGGTCTGAACTGCTGTATTATGTTAGGTTTTTTTTACGTTTTTCTTTATTATTTCAGACTGTAACAGCAAAACATTTACTGAAGTATCTCATTGTGGTCTCCAGTGATTACACAAGCAAATGCCAGTAAGTATATTTGCTTGTGTTCTACAAAAATAAAAATGCAAAATGACTTGAATTGTTATAACTGAAATAGTGTTAAAAAGTTTGTTGCATTTACCCAGGGAAGTTGTCTTAATTGATAAGAAAACAGAAGCTTTCTAATTGTATGGCTAAGATTTCTTAGTGAGTTCATTATCCTGTCAGATAATGGGATTGGAAGATAGGAATTCTGTCTATCCTTCCTTATGTCCATTCTTCTTTGTCATCACATTTTAAAGAAACCATTCAAACTATTTTTATGCCCCCATCAATTTTGGCTGGGGGCATTAAGTGTTACTCTTGTCTATATGCCTGTCTGTCCATCCATCCATCCGTCCGTCCGTCCATCTATCCATTCGTCTGTCCATCCGTCTGCCCATCCATCTGTCCGTCTGTCCATCCATCCATCCATCCATCCATCCATCCATCCATCCATCCATCCATCCATCCATCCATCCATCCATCCATCCATCCATCCATCTGTCTGTCCGTCAGTCTGTCTGTATGTTACATATGTATGTACGTATGTGCATACGTCTGTATGTCCCAAATATGTTTGACTGAATGAAATGAAACAAAATTTTATACATAGCTTTATTATCATATAATACAGGTTGGGATTGATAGTGCACATGGTCCAATATTTTTTGGCAGAGTTATGGCCCTATCCGACATAGAAGACATGTTGATATTGGTTTCTGGACAATAACTTTAGTTTGACTGAACGAAATGAAACAAAATTTTATACATAGGTTTATAACCACACAGTACAGGTTGGGATTGATAGTGGGCTTGTTCCAATATTATTTTACAGAGTTATGGCCCCTTTTCCAGATGGTAACTTGAGTTGTGGGTGTCTGATTTCAATCAAACTTGGAATATAGCTTACTGTAGACAGCATACCAGAGGGGTTTGATTTTGAGTGTGGTGCGTTAATTTTTATCTGAGTTATGCCCCCATTTTTGACTTTGTTAACCTCTAAGTATAGTTTATCATGAAGTGGGGACATTATATTGGTGCTCTCGTTTAATGGAGAGAAGATAAGATATTTATTAATTCAATATCAACAAAAATAAGTGACTAGAAACTCATGCTTAATTGGGGGTGTGGGGGGGGGGGGGGGGGGGGGGACATAACCACCCTTGGCATTGCACTCGTTTTAAAATTTAATATAAAACATTTTGGGGATAATATTGTAAAAGGGATTGCTAGCCAGCTATGTCCAACTATTTTTTCAAGAGTTATTGCTGGTCTTGGAATTTCTTGTCATCACTCTACAAATTCGTGTCATCACATTTCAAAAAAATTCATTCAAGATCATTCTCCCAGATTTAATAAATAGTTTTTAGATGATAATATCATGAAGAAAGGGATTGTGAATCAGCTGCATTTAAATACCTCCTCAAGAATTATTCTCTTGTTGAAATTAGAATTTCTTGACATCACATTTTTAGCTCACCGAAGGGAGCTTAACTTATCACTTGCCGTCTGTCGTCGTCCGTCATCGTCCGTCATGAACTTTACATTATCGACTTCTCCTCCCAAACTACTGGACCAAATTGAACCATATTTGGTGTGCATGTTTCTTATCATATGTCAATTCAAGTTTGTACAAATAAACTTTCCGCATCCACAGGGGGCACCACAAGGGGCATTACTCTGATAGCATCCATAAATTTTTTTTAAAATTAAAAAAATCTTCTTCTCCAGAACCATCATTTAGAATCTTTTGATATTTGGTATATGACATCTCTATTGGGGTCAGATTCAAGTTTGTTCAAATCGAGTCCCTGGGTTAATAATTGGGCTCCCTGTAGGAGCCCGAATTTTAACTTAGTGAAATATGAGGACATTTCTTTAAAAATCTTCTTCTTCAGATCCACCAGACAGAATGCTTTCATATTTGGTATACTACATCTATAGGGGGGTCAGATTCAAGCTCGTACAAATCAGGTCCCTGAGTGAGTATTTGGGCTTTCTGTTGGAGCCCAAAGTTTAACTTCGTGCAATTTGAGGAAATTTCTTTAAAAATCTTCTTCTTCAGATCAGAATCCTTTCATATTTGGTGTACAACATCCATAGGGGGATCAGATTCAAGGTTGTACAAATCCGTTCCCTGAGTTAGTATTTGGGATCTCTATTGAAGCCCAAAGTTTAACTTCGTACAATTTGAGGAAATTTCTTTGAAAATCTTCTTCTTCAGCTCCACCAATCAGAATCCTTTCAAGTTTGGTATACAACATCCATAGGGCGGTCAGAATCAAGTTTGTTCAAATTAAGTCCCTGGGTTTATATTTGGGCTCCCTATGAGAGCCTGAATTTTAACTTGGTGAAATATGTTGAAATTTCTTTAAAAATCTTCTTCAGATCCACCAGTCAGAATGCATTCATATTTGGTATACAACATCTTGAGGTGGGTCAGTTTCAGGTTTGTTCAAATTGCTTACCTGGGTAAATTTTTGGGCTCTCTATGGGAGCCTGAATATCAACTTAGTACAATATAGGGAATTTTTTTTAAAAATCCTCTTCTTTAGACCCTGTAGTCAGAATGTTTTCATATTTGGTATACAACATTTCTAGGCGGGTCTGATTCAAGTTTGTTCAAATCTGGTCTATGGGTTGTTATTTGGCTTCCTATGGGAGCCCGAATTTTAACTTAGTGCAATATGAGGAAATTTCTTTTAAAAGTCTTCTTCTTCAGATCCACCAATCAGAATCCTTTCATATTTGGTATACAACATCTCTAGGTGGGTCAGATTCAAGTTTGTTCAAATCGGGTTCCAGGGTTAATATTTTGGCTCCCTATTTGAGCCCAAAGTTTAACTTAATGCAATGTGAGGACATTTCTTTAAAAGCCTCCTTGTTCAGATCCACCAGTCAGAATTCTTTCATATTTGGTATATACATTTGTAACATCTCAAGAGGGATCAGATTCAAGTTTGTTCAATTTGAGTCCCTGGCTTATTATTTGGGCTCTCTATGGGCAGGGTTGGGGGGAGGGGCAGGGGGAGCATGTTAGATTCAGGTTTGTTCAAATCCGTTTCCATAAAATTTGCCTTTCGTGGCTTCATTCCTTTGTAGTGTTGATGAACAATGTCTAACTGAATGTGACCCCAAACACTTCTTTGAACCACTTTGGCCGGTGAGCGATTAAGGCCCCTTGGGGCCTCTTGTTCCATTTCTTGTTATCACATTTCAAAGAAAACCATTCAAAAAGGCATTCAAGATTTTTTTTTTCCAAATTTAATATATAGCTTTCTTAGCTCTCACCTGACTGAAAGTCAAGGTGAGCTAAAGTGATCACTGTCATCTGTCCATCTGGCGTGAACTTTACGTTATCAAATTCTCCACATAAACCACTGGGCCAAATTGAACCGAATTTGATATGCATGTTCCTTATCATATGTCAGTTCAAGTTTGTCCAAATAAAGTTGCCACACCCAAAAGGGGCATAATTCTGTTAGCACCCATCTTCTCCAGAAATACCAATCAAAATCTTTTGATACTTAGCATGTAACATCCTTAGAGTGGTAAGATTCAGGTTTGTTCGAGACAAGTCCTGGTTTCATATTTGAGCTCCCTATGTGAACCTCAATGTTAACTTGGTGCAATATGAGGAAGTTCCTTCATTTAAAAATCTCCTTCAGATCCACCAGGTCAACTGGATGATTTTTTTCTTTTTGCTTCATGAGTTTTGAAGGGATTTGAATGATGATATGCACCCCCCCCCCCAAAAAAAAACAAAAACAAAACAAAAACAAAAACAATTCACCCAACAGACCCCCCACCCCCCCCCCCCCCCCACCCCCACACACACACCCCACCCCATCAAAATTAGATTAGATCTTCTCCTTCAGATCTATCAGTCAGAATCTCTTGATATTTAGTATACTGCATCTTTTTTCTGGGTTTTTTTTTGGGGGGGGAGGGAGGGGGTCAGCTGAAGGTTTGTACGAATCAAATCCCTGGAGTCATATTTAGACTCCCTGTAGGAGTCTGAAATTTAAATTGCTGTAATATGAGGAATATTCTTTAAAAATCCTCTTCAGATCCATCAGTCAGAATCTTTTGATATTGGATATATAGCATCCTAAGTGGGGTGAGATTTAAGTTTGTTCAAACCAAGTCCCTGGGTTCATATTTGGTCTCTATGGAAATCCAAATTTTAACTCCATCATTAGGACAAAATGCTTATTGCAATCTTCTTCTTTGGATCTTTGTGTCATAATCTTTTGATGATTGGTATAGAGCATCCTTAGGAGGGTCAGATTTAAGTTTGTTAAAATTAAATCCTTGGGGGTCATATTTGGGCTCCCTATGGGAACCCAAACTTTGGCATACTGCAATATGAGGAATGTTATTTAATAAAAATTTTCTTCAGATCTACCAATCAGAATCTTTTGATATTTGATATGCAGCATCTTTAGGAGGTTCCAATTCCAGTTTGTTCAAATCAAGTCCTGGTGTTCATATTTGGGCTCCCTATGGGAACAGGAAGTTTAACTTGGTGCAATATGAGGAAATTTATTTAAAAATCTTCTTCAGATCTACCTGTCAAAATCACTTGATATTTGGGATACTGCATCTTTAGGGTGGGGAGGGGGGGCAGCTTGATGTTTGTCCAAATCAAGTCCCTTGAGTAATATTTGGGCTCCCCGTGTGAGCCCAAATTTTCAATTTGGGTAATATGACTATTATTTAAAAATCTTCTTCAGATCCATCAGTCAGAATCTTTTGATATTGGATATGTAGCATCCTAAGTGTGGTGACATTTAAGTTTGTTCAAAGCAAGTCCCTGGGTTCATATTTGGGGCCTGAATTTTAACTCCAATATCACAATTTTTAAAAAAAAAATCTTCTTCTTTGGATCTATGTGTTAGAATCTTTTGATGATTGATATAGAGCATCCTTAGGAGGGTCATATGCAAGTTTGTTCAAACCAAGTCCTTGGGGTCATATTTGGTCCTTATGGAAACCCCAATTTTAACTCTGTCCATTATGACAAAATTCTTTTTAAAATCTTCGGATCTATGTGTCATAATCTTTTGATGATTGGAAAAGAGCATCCTTAGGAGGGTCAGATTCATGTTTGTTCAAATCAAGTCCTTGGGGTCATATTTGGGCTCCCTATGGGAACTCAAACTTTAACATACTGCAATATGAGGAATATTATTTAAAAATCTTTTTCTTCTGATCGACCAGTCAGAATCTTTTGATATTTGACATGCAGCATCTTTAGAAGGTTCAGATTCAAGTTTGTTCAAATCAAGTCCCTCAGTTCATATTAGGGCTCCCTATGGGAACCCGAATTTTAAACAGTGCAATATAAGGAATTTAATTAAAAATCTTTTTCTCCTGAACTAGCAGTCAAAATCTTTTGATACTTTGTATACTACATCTTTGGGGGTTGGGGGGGGGGGGGGGGTTCAGCTTGAAGTTTGTTCAAATTAAGTGCCTGGAGTGATATTTGGGCTTCCTGTGAGAGCCTGAATTTCAGCTTTGTGTAATATGTGAACAATTTTTTAAAAACTTTCTTAAGATCCACCATCAGAATCTTTTGATGGTTGGTATTACTATAGATATAGAGCACCCTGGGAGGGGGGAGGGGGGGGGATATGAGGAATGTTCTTTAAAAATCTTTTTCAGATCTCTGTCACTCTTTTGATATATGGTTTGCAGTATCCTCAGTGGGGTCAGATTCCAGTTTGTTCAAATCAAGTCACTGGGTTCATATTTGGGCATCCCTGGCCACCTAAATTTTTACTTCGTGCAATATGGGGAAATTCCTTTAAAAATCTCCTTCTTCCTATCCTCCAGGTCAACTGGGCCATTTTTTTTTTCTTTCTGCTTCAAGATGATTCTTGAAGGGGTTTGGATGGTGTTATTTAACACCCTTCCTCCCCCCAAAAAACAAAAACAAAACAACAACAACAAAAAAACAAAAACAGTTCACCCAACAGACCCTTCCCTCACACCCCTAGCAAAATTAGATTAACTATATTAACATGTAGATGCTGAATGTGACCTTATATCATTTTTTAAACAATTTTATCAGGTGAGCAATTAAGGGCCCCTTGGGACCTCTTCTTGTCATCACATTACCGTTTCTTATTATCACATTTCAAAGAAAACCGTTCTAGTTTTTCCAAATTTATTACTTTCCAAAGTGTGATTTACTGGGATTTCCGGGTTTGATTATAAATGATAACTTCACAAGTGAATTATGCAATCAACAATTGGGTCATGTATCCGTGCACTCAAACGAAGAATCTTTGCCGTGGGAACTTCATTTTTTTTTTTTTTTTTTTTTTTTTAACCCTTCACCTCACATGAAAAGCAGACAACACTTGCAAAAAAAATTCTTGAATAACTATTATTTTCATTTTTTGTCTCAAAAACATAGGTTATGACCCCTCATTGGACTGAGCTCGACGAGCTTGTTCCAGTTAGGGGTCATAACCTATGTTTTAGAAACAAAAAATGAAAATTAATTGGCAATTTTTTAGAATAGTGCTGGTTGTTTTGGGCCGTTACGTTAGGTAAAGGGTTAAATAATATAATTATCGTTAATAATGAAAAGTAATAAACAGAGTAATCGCTTAACTGGACTGGTTACGTGAAATAATTCATTCGAGGCGAGGGACTAGATTGTAAAGCACTTGTGTGCATTTGCGCACTCGTGTTTGTACAACGTCCCTCACCTCTCATGAATTATTTCACATAACCAGTCCAGTCAAACGATTACTCTCTATTTAATTTTAATTTATCGCTTTTTGGTGATGCTATTTCTATTTATGATAAACTGTAACAAAAAAATATTTTTATACTGTACCAATGACCCAGACATAGCTGGTGCTAACTCTTAAAATATAGGGCCAAACACAAATTTTGCCCCCCAATCCCCAAAATTTGCATCTAAAACTAAAGAAAACATGTCCTGAAAGGCCCTCCACACCTCGCCCCCACTGCGCATGCGCAGTGTCAGGGACGTTCCGAAATTGGCGCCATTCATCATTCTAAGTTTGGCCCTTCATCAGTTAACATCTGACTGATCTTTGTGCTTTTAAATCTCAGTTTAAATGATGCCAGACACATAAATATTAGTGAAATGGTGATTCTAAGGAGGATAGAGAAGGAGGAGAGGAAAAGAATGTGTGACAGAATATTATCAGGGCTGTAACTTAAAATTTTTTAATGAAATTATGTTAAGTTACCTATTTTCAAGGCAGCAGCCATTTTGTTGTCATTCTGATTATTTAGTTACACTGTTTTTTCAAGTGTTTTCCTCTCTCCCTGTCCTTTAAGTCCCCCTTGCTATTCTCCCATGCTTTTGGCATAGTTTCTGTAATTATTATTACTGAAATTTCTTGGGAGTTTTAGCTGAATAACAGAATGAATTCTGTTCTTTCCCCATGTTTACGTCTTCACCTACGGGTGGTTAGGCGTTGTGTTCTGCATCTACCATCTGATGTTCTGCAGTTTCTTCCCTGGAAGTCTCTGTTTTGCATCAGATAGTGTATTTTTGGTAACTGATTTCGGGCCTGGGTGCCTGGAGTCTTATTTTAGTGTTTTTACACTCATTGTTTACATTTACAACAGCCCTCTGTGTGAGGGGGGGATTTCTAAATAATAATATCTTTATGTTATTTTAATCATAACTAGATACATTATTATTGTTCGTAAGTGTTGAATAAATTGTTTAAAATATTTTTAAAATTTTTGTCCACACTTAGGCTTGGGATCCATTGGGGCTCAACGTTACTTTTCAGAAACTTGGGCTGTTCTGAAAAAATATTTTTTCAAAATATTTTGATTTCAATTATTTTTTCTATATTAATGGATCATATTATTATTATGTATTTTGATTGCCAGGGGTTAGTGCGAGTACCAGGACTTGTTTTCTTTTCACATTGAAAGGATATTGATCAATTGTTTTAAGAGGAAGTCTTCCTCTGACTTTATTATCATTCTATATGTGGTCAGTGTACTCGCATTAACTCCTGTTCTGTATCGTATGATTTCGATGACAATATGGGAAGCGTATGTCACGGTATGTTGTTGGGGATTTGGACACTCCGGTCCTTTCCCCGCAGGGTCACTCTACTTTATCAATTTCTATTTCAGACGATCAAGATTAGGGTGATGTATCTGTGATGTCTTCCAACAGTGTGCCTCCGTCGTCACAATTAATGAAGGGCTAGCGGAAAAGTGCTCATGTAATACGCCAATTGCCTAAGAGGACCCTAGTAGGTTCGACGGCCTTTGACGTCCGCTAGCTCGCCCGGTGTAGCGTCCATTCACCGAATGGTTCGGCAGCCGGGTTCGTCCGTTGCGGTCTAGAAGGAATTTTGGGGTGATGCGAGCACTATAAAATTAACTTAATGCACACCCAGTGACGGCGGATCGGAGGGAGAACGGAGGAAGCCTTTTAGTCCGGTTCATAGCTCGTTCCGGTCCATCCGGACGGCAAGCGAGAGAGGCCCCTCTCTCGTTCAACAACATCTGGCCCCAGATGTTGTGGTACAAAATGTGTCGCTAGCGGAGCATACGTCCGTCGCTCGGGACGCTCCGTTGTATAGGCAGTCCGCTGAGACTGCTAAGGCTTCCTCTTCTCGTCAGCGCACACGACCGCACCTTGGCTGCGTGACCGCCGACATATTACCAGCTTCGCCGATCAAGGATTCTTCGGCGACCAGGTCACACCATCCGGCAGCCAGGGATTCGAGACCGATGGACTCCGGATGTTCGCATAGGAAAAGTATGCGGGAGCCATCTGATGCGGAGCTGCCCTCGGCGAAGCAGCGATAGACTGCGCCTCCGCAGGTCTCGACGCCGGACATTCTTGTGCACATAGCACAGCTTATCGCAGCATACCAGCAGCCGACAGAAACGGTGTCGGATCGAGAATTATCCGACGGCGCTGGGTCGGTAGCCGGGGACACGAGGCCTGCAGACTCCGGACGTTCGCATAGGAAGTGTGCAGGAGTCAACGTACACGGAGCTTCCGGCGGCAATGCATCGTAAGTCCGCTACTGAACAGGCCTCGGGAACGGACGTGCTTTCCTTAATAGCACAGTTTATCGCAGCATCCCAGCATCAACTGAATCTGTCGCATATATTTTATCCGACGATGCTGGGTCGGGACGCTCCGCGGAAGCGGGTACGGACGTCCGAAAGTTTCATCCGGTCCGACGGGATACCGAAAGGGATTCGGAGGATTTCAAGCTTTCCCTTTCGGAACAACATATGCTGCGATGCCGGATAAGAAACTGATAGCGTCGGTGGACTTAGAAATTTTTGGTTCGGTTCAGGGACATCGTCCCTCAGTTCCGACATAGTCCAATAATGTCACACAAACTTTCGAATTATTGAACGACGCTATATATATTATTATTTTATGCTTGCTATCCAAGCATTTCTGGTTTCTTGTTCGAAGAGTTATGGAGATGTCTTTCAAAAGTGTGCCTCTGTCATCATAGTTATTGAAGAGTTAGCGGCAATAAGTGCTCATGGAATATGTCTATCGCTTACGGAGTGACATTCGCTAGCTCACCCGGTGTAGCGTACATTCATCGAATGGTTCGGCTGCCGGGTTCGTCCGTTGCGGTCTAGGAAGGAGATTTGGGTGATGCGAGCACTTTAATTACTTTAGTACTCACCCAGTGACGGCAGATTGAGGACAGATCGGAGGAAGCCTGTTAGTCCGGTTCCTGGCTTGTCCAGGTCCGTCCGGGCTGTGAGCGAGAGAGGTTCCTCTCTCGCCCAACAACATAGGGGACCGCATGTTGTGGTTCAGATATTTTACATTCGGAGCATATGTCCGTTGCCCGGGACGCTCCGTTATATAGACAGTCTGAGAGACTGTCTTTAATGCTTCCTCATCCTCACAGCAGGGCACACGACCGCACATTGGCTACGTGACCTCGAGTATCCGATCAGTTTAGGCATTCAGTGATTCCACGGCGAATAGGTCGCGCCATCCGGTAGCCAAGGGACACGAGGCCTATACACTCTGTTCGCTCGCATATTGGAAGTATGCACGGGGTAACGATCACGGAGCTTCCAGCGGCAATGCATCGTAAGACCGCTTCTCCTCAGGCCTCAGTGACGGACGTGCTATCCGAGTTAGCACAGTTGTTTCGCAGCATCCCAGCAATTGACAGTTTCTCAGTCGAATCAGGAATTATCCGACGGCGCTGGGTCGGTGCGGTCCGCGGTTGCATCAGCTACGGACGACCGAACGCTTTATAGGGTCCGACAGGATGGCGAAAGGGATTCGAAAGATTTCGAGTTTTCCCTTTAGTAGTATCGGAAGATGCCTTTCATATCTTCTGGCATTATCTTCCAGTGATTATTAGTTCGGACTTCATTGCTGCGATCTTGGATAAGAGACTTATAGCGTCATTGGACTCGGTTTTTTCGATCGGTACAGGGACATTGTCCCTGACTTACCGACGCAGTCCAATATTGTCATTACAACATGTGTTTTATTTTTCGATGCTATATATATGTATATATACAAGCCTGCTACTAAGCATGATAGTTTAGTTTCTTGTCCGCGTTGCTCATTTCTGCCATTTTATCATTTTTACAAATAGTTTATTTTGGCAGAGCAGGGCATACCGAGAGTTCATATGCGTCTAGACGGTGTGATTAAAGACTGCATATATTCTTTTTCGCCGTTTATGTCTTTTCCAATTTCAATGTTGGGAACGACATTATGTATAGTAGACTTAACTTAGACGCTTTATTATACGTAATCCGCCTTACTGAGGCGTTATCATTACGTCTTCAAGAAAAGATTTACGGGATATTATTCTCAATGTAATTTCTTTTGAGGGCAGTAGTTTGTTCACGTATAACTCCGCCCTTCAGTGGCTGATTGGAGTTGGTTAGACGTGACGCAGCCCTAGCTACATCCACACGTGTGGATAGTAAGGTTAAGAACTCTCTCAGAGTCGCTTCGTTCTCGGAGGAGCTTCTCTTCGACGGCAACTTTCCGGCAATCCATGAATTGCTCGATTTATACGTTCTCTTGTCTATCTAGTGTTACAAGAGATTCAGACTGGGGCAAACATTCGGTGGTTGACTCAGAGAGTGCCGCCGCAGTTGCCGGACCCGAGTGTGGCTGTTATGACGGTTGCCAGTCAAACAGATTGGGATATATACTGATCCCTACGGATTCGAAGTGCCAGGGTCTTTGGGTTCCGCAGTCTTTTAGCAATCAGTTTAACTTCCGCGGAATAATGTTTTTTAGGCTTGCTTTATGTCATTGCATGAACATTATTCAGAAACGCATGCCCAAATTCCTGTCCTTTAATTCGACAGTAGTGGCGTATCTCCGGAACCAGGGAGGCACTCTTTCGTTTCCGTTATTCAATTTAATGGATAGAATCCGTCTGTTGGTTATTGTACACCAAGTTCAGTTTTGGTCCGTCATATTCCGGGTCGTCTGATTGTTTTATCGGACTCCCGTTCTCTTACGGGTCGCTTGTTGCTGTCAGAATGGACTCTCAACAAACAAGTATTCAATCAGATTTGCTATCTATGGGAGCGCCCAATGATGATTTATTTATGACACAGCTTGCTAATCAGTTGCAGACGTATGTGTTGGCTTGTCCAGATCTCTGAGCTAATAGTGTTAACGCTCTATTGATCTATAGGACGGAATGATAGGATACGCGTATCCTCCGGCGCTGTTGTTTTAGCAGGTATTGCTAAGATAAACAACCACAATACATTTTTGTTGATAGCATCTCTATCTTCACAGAGATCATGAGTAATTTACTCTCTTGTCTACTGTGGGTCTTAACGTGAAATCTTCCTCTATGTGAGGATCTTTTTTCACTGGGTAAATCGTGTCATCTTTATCACAACCAGCAAGGTCGCAACCTTAATGTATTCCGTTGTGTGGTCCGTATTGCATTGTAAGCACTGTACTGGACGAGCTTTGGACGCGATTTCTTACTATAGGAGATCCTCTTCTTCGCTATTCTATGCGACTAAAGTGGAGGCTCTTCCGTCGTGGTGTGGGGATCATTATGATCATATTCTTGATCCCTCCATACTGCTCATTGCTATTTTTTAGTATACTTGTTTCACAAGATCTACTGCAGCCTGTTATTATTTAGGTTATAGGTTTATGTTACCTCATACCTATGCACTCTACGATAGTTTACAATTGAGTCTTTTGTCTCTTTATCTAAGTCAGTTAGTAACTTTTTGATAAATAGACTTAGAATCTTTAGATTAAATTCCTATACGGATTTTAACTTCAGTTCTTATTTAGCTAAGTAATCATTTGAGCCTCTGGAAACAGTAGTTTTCAAATTCTGACCTTTTAGACAGTAATTCTGTTGGTTTCTCTTTTACTGTAGAGTCAGTGAGTTTCATGCACTATCGATGGATGATTTTCACTTTCATAGTTTCGGAATCAATACTTCCGTTACTATTTAGGTTGGATTGTTGCATAAGAGTTAGGCTCCTATTATCCGGAACCTATTATTTTAAGGTCCTTCCGTCTTCGTATGGGCATAGGCCTTTACTCTTTCCGGGTACAGTTGATGTATTTATAAACAGATATCTGTTTATTACAAGGGCGTAAGCTTCTTCTGTCTTTGATGTCTAGTAGAAGGACGTTACGCTCCATTTTATTGTTAATGGATTCTATTAACTATCGGTACTGCTTATGGTATATCATTGACTTAGCAGTTGTGCTTAAGATTTCGGCTCATGAAGTAAGAGTTCTTCTACTTCTTGGGCTTACATTAATAGTGTCGCTATTATAGATTTTTGAAGGCCGCTCATTGCGCTCAGCCATCCACATTCATGAATTTTTATCTTAGAAATATCGAGTCAATTTCTGGAGGCCTCTTTTGTTAGGTCTATTATCTACTGCTCAGAATGTCATTCACTTAACAGTTGCTACTATAGCTAGGTAGGCTGTCTGTTTCGGCAGTGTCTCCGTTCGGCTGCCCTCTTCGCTCTGGGCTATTTGACCCAGGGCAAGAAAAAGGGGGGGGGGGGGGAGGGTGTTCCCTTGGGTCACCTGTTTTACTATGAAAACAAGGGGATACCTCCTCCGGAGTTAGTAATTCTGAGCTGTTATTGGGATGGTTGTTTAGTGAGAAGTTAAAATTCATTCAAGTCTTAGTTTTTAAAGTATAGCTTTGGAATATTGCATATGTCAACGGACATGATTATGCAATTCTCAGACACTTTTAGGAGTATAAGAGTCTCTATTCTCTAGACTTACTTTATTATTGGCTTACTTTAAAAATTATTAGTATAAGGATTATATTGGATATTAATAGAGTACATGGATGTATGAAGCTCAATTTTGGAAGGTGTTGTATCTTTCCAATTTATCATAAATAAGAAAGATACATGTAAGGCCTATTACTTCTTTTCCCTACAGGGGATTACTCTATTTTATTTTATTGAGCGTATTCCATTGTGCTCTATGTCCTTGGCCCTCCAGCCTTTTTACTATTCAGCTATGTCTGGGTCATTGGTACAGTATAAAAATGTTAAAAAATTTATAGTAATTTATATATTTTTTATACTTACCAATGACCCAGACGGGGATGGCCCTCCCAGGAGTTGGGAACTCTTGCCTCCCCGCTGAGTACATAGCGCTTACCAGGCACTGGTTATTAGAATGATAAATGGCGCCAATTTCGGAACGTCCCTGACACTGCGCATGCGCAGTGGGGGCGAGGTGTGGAGGGCCTTTCAGGACATGTTTTCTTTAGTTTTAGATGCAAATTTTGGGGATTGGGGGGCAAAATTTGTGTTTGGCCCTATATTTTAAGAGTTAGCACCAGCTATGTCTGGGTCATTGGTAAGTATAAAAAATATATAAATTACTATAAATTTTTTAACTTTCGACAACCAAAAATAATTCAGTACTCTTATCAATTAAAGGCATGTAGTTATATATTTCTGAAACAGTAATATAAAGAGATGCTATTTTGTTTTCATTGTTGTTTTTGTTTAATTCTGAAACAAATAACAGATTTTACGGTTTGAATATTTTGTTCAAAGTAAGCAAATAGAATTAGAATGAGTTCATTTTTCCTTCCATGAAAGGATTAACTGGTCCATTTTAGCTCAACTTTGGGGAAGCCAAATTTGAGGTATTGTCATGGCCTGTCGTCCGTCTGTCCGTCCGTTGTGCCGTACACACAGCTCGGGCTGGAGGCCGTATTTATGAACCAATCTTTACGAAACTTCTTGGGTACCTTTGTTATCATCGTGAGATGAGAACGAGTGTTTTGGGGTCCGGTCCGAAATTTAAGATGGCCACTGGCAGCCATTTTGTACAAAATTAGGTGCAATCAGATTTTTGCGCAGAACTTCCATATGAAAGCTCTGATTTGAATAATTTTTTGTTTGAATGTTTAGTACCATGGGATACATCACATATAATACGGGTTTTTTTCTCATGCGTAAATTATGCAAATTAGACTAACTTTAATTTATGTAGTGTTACTTCCAGCACTATAAGTGCAAATGCCAATACATCTGGGGCTAGAGGCCTTATTTATGAACCGATCTTTACGAAACTTCTTGGGTACCTTTGTTATGACCGTGGGATGAGTGTTTTTGGGTCCGGTCTGAAATTCAAGATGGCCACTGGCAGCCATTTTGTACAAAATTAGGTGCAGTCAGATTTTTGCGCAGAACTTCCATATGAAAGCGCTGATTTGAATAATTTTTTGCGTGAATGTTTAGTTCCATGGGATACATCACATATAATACAGGTTTTTTTCTCGTGCATAAATTATGCCAGTTATACTAACTTTGATCTTCAACGTTACGTTCAGCCCTGTAACTGCAAATGCCATTACGACTCTGGCTAGAGGCCGTATTTAAGAACCGATCTTTATGAAACTTCTTGGGTACCTTTGTTATCACCGTGGGACGAGAAAGAGTGGTTTTAGGTTCAATCCGAAATTCAAGATGGCCACCGGCAGCCTTTTTGTACTTTAGTTAGTGCAATCAGTTTTTTGTACAGAACTTCCGTATGAAAGTTCTGATTTGAATAAATTTTTGTATGAATGTTTAGTAACATGGAATACTTCACATATAATACGGGTTTTTTTCTCGTGCAAAAATTATGCAAATTAGATGAACTTTGATTTGTTCAGTGCTACTTATACACAGTAAGTGCACATGTCAATACGGCTCGAGCTAGAGTCTGTATTTATGAACTGATCTTCACGAAACTTCTTGGGGTACCTTTGTTATCACCTTGTGAAAGGATCGTATGTTTTGGGGTGCCTTTGTTATCACTGTGCTGTGAGAACAAATATTTTGGGGTTCAGTCAGACCCACTCTGGGACACAAAGATTTCTTTTCTAGTCTACAGTCAGCATTTATGTACAGGCCGTTACAATACTTTACATGTACTTTTGTTATCAGGTCATTACCTAGGTGTTTGTCATTGCTGTGTCACATACTAAACATGTACATGTCTTAAACAAGTTGAGCTACAGTGTCATTGACACTTTCATTTAAAATATAATATACACAGAAAATGGGAAAAATATTACATTTAATTGTTTTTGAACCAGTAATTACCTTCAGACTTAACTGGCTGGGTGGGAGCGCAGTGGCTCAGTGGTAGACTGTTGGACTTCTGTGCTAGAGGAATCAAGTTCGATCCCCATCCAGGACAACCCGCATTGTGTCCTTGGGCAAGGCACTTTATCCCAGTTGCCTACATGGGGGCAAGATGATTCCGTGTACTAAGCCGTACTGCACGTCGATGATGCACATGTCTTCAACTGCTGTAACCCTGCTTGAACAGAGTTAGAATGATGAGGAACTGACAGTGTTGCTCATTGATGCTCGGTGGTTCTTTCCGGGTACTCTTGCTTCCTCCACTTGTAAAACTGTCATGGTCACGATTAGCCATTGTGCATAAGTATGTGACCTTAAACCATTAAATAAATAAATAAATAAATAAATAAATAAATAAATAAATAAATAAATGAATAACTGGCTGGGTGCTAGAAGCTACTATCAGGGCTCTACTGAAAAGTACTGAAAGCCACTTTTGTGGCTTTATGCTGTTTGCAATAATTTGTTGTTGGCTCAGCATTGGAAGAAAAATATTAGTACAAAATTGTTTTGTTACAATTTATTGGAGAGTGCCAACTGGCACTCCAATTAATTGTAACAAACTATCCTTTATAAGCAAAACCTTGTTAAAATAAGGCTCCTTTTGTAGTAGTGTGATATCTTTGGAAAAAAAAAACCTCACGTTGCAAATGACCATTGAAAAGTAATTTAGCATTCTACCAGTTAAAGGGTTTATTATACCCCTATAGGAGAGTGTATAGGAATCATGCCTGTTGTACACACCATGTCACATTGTGTTAAGTCAAGTCTCCGGCTAAATAATTTACTACTGCGTCAAATTTAACCAATGTTGGGACATATGTTCCCTGTAGCCTAACAATTGAATTTCATTCAAATTGATCTTTCCCGTCCCTTTAGAGAGCCCAAAACAGCAGATAACTTGAAACAAAATTTTAAAAATCTTCTCCAGAACCACAACACAAAAAGTGTTGATATTTGGGTTGCTGCATCTGTCACTGATGATATACATTCAGGTATGTTGAAGCCAAGTTGCCACATCCATATTTGGGCTCATTTTGGAGCCCAGAAATTATGTTTGGGTTCCTAAATACAACAAAAATTGTTACTTTGTTTTACAGAACCACTGCCCAAAAAGTGTTTTTGGCAAGCAACATCATCCACTCGCTTGTTCAGGCAATGTTTTCGGTTCCACATTTAGGCTTGTTGCCGTTGGGCTCCATAATTTAAAACTTGTAATTTTTTTCATTTATTTATTTTTTGCTTTTGGTGTGACTTGGTTTTTTACTCTGTAGATGTTATTGCGTCAAATATGTATACGATACATGATTTTGGGCTCCACGAGGAGAGATAACTAAGAAAAAACTAGTATTTTGTGAAATTGTTGCAAAATTTGCAATTCTAGTGAAGTTCATGTAATTTGTCATTGTACAGAAAGTGTGGTAGGTTTCACTCATATCATTCAAGAATGTGCATCCATGTTTCAGGCTTGTTTGGGAGCCAAAAGTTGCCTATGGGCTCTAAAATGCAAAAGTTGTAAATTTTTGCTAATTATTTTTTTGGTTTTGGTGTGACTTGTTTATTCACATTGCATTTAATATTAGTGCATGAAGTATGTGTACCATGCCCTATTTTGACCTCCCAGAGGGGAGACAATGTGCAAAAACACTTGCATTTTTTGTGAAATTCATACCAATTGTTTCTTTTGTAAAGCAAGTGGATCAAATTAAACCAAATGTGGTAGCTATGTTTCATACTGCATGACGGTTCATGTTTGTTCAAATCAGTACAGTGGAGCCCACTTAAATGGATATCTCTTAATTGTATATCCCTGTTAATTGAATGTAATTTCACAACACAAAACCATTTACCATACCTAAAGGTACAAATTTGACCTGTTAACTGAATATAGGTTATAGAGTAAACTCCTGTTAATTGAATCAAAAATCGTGTAACCTATCGAGAAATTACCCTGACTCTCACCAGTTTTCCTTTGATTATAGGCCTATTTGGCCTCAGTACATCCAATACAGGCATTTAATCTATTATATCTTGTTTGACAGACAGAGCTCATGGAGCTCTGTCAAACAAGATATAATAGAATAAATGCTAAGTTTATCTCTAGAATACAGGAAAGTGACACAATCCCTGTTAATTGAATACTCCTGTTAATTGAATAATTTTTATTGGCAAAGTGGCTATACAATTAACAGGGTTCCACTGTATTACTGTACAGTTTTTGTCAATTCCTTCAAGCTGCCATTCAAAGATCCAAAACTCTGTCATACTGCATCTGAGGTATGAAAAGCACTCAGCAATAGGTTTAGTTATATAGTTATAATCTGTACATTTGCTTTGTAGGTCTTCTTGTGTGGAGCAAACTGGCTGTTTGATTGAAAGAAGAATTCTTGATTCAAATCCTATTTTAGAAGCATTTGGTAAGTTAATTGTTATTGTTTTTTATGCTCCTGCCAATAGGTGAATAGACATTAAGTGTTATTGCAATCCAGCCTTATGTCCATTTGTACATCCAACTTTTTGGTTTCCTAATCGTAACTTCAATAGCCTTTCAGAAATATTTTTGAAACTTTCACATATTGTATAGAATGATAAAATACGGAACAGGTTCTCATTAGGCCATATTTACAAATTGTGCAGTTGGAAAACAAATTTTATCACAGAGTTTCATCAAAAACCATATGTGACCCTTATTGGAATGAGCTCAATGAGCTTGTTCCAATGGGGGAGGGGGGGGGGACATGATTTTGTTCGGTTGAAATCTGTAGATAATTTGAAATAATAAAGTAACAAATTTTGATATGTGTTGGGTAAAGGGTTAATTAAAAGGCCATGTTGCCAATATTCAATTTTTAACTGGTAGAGTGCTAAATTATTTTTGGCCATCACATCATCTAAACAGGTCTTTGCCTTGTTACAATTTATGGGAGAGTGCCAAGAGGCACTCTCCCATAAATTGTAAACAAGGCAAACCCTCACATACTAAATAATATCACTTCAAAGATAATACAAAGCACATCCATTGAATGTGAACCTTCAAGCTGTTGTACTGGCACTTCAGAATAAAGCCCAAATATGGGCTTCCAGCACGCTACCAGTTAAAGGAATATCCAGTTAACTGGAAGTTGTTCACTTTTCATGGTAATAAATTGAGTATTGATTTTATTATATCTTGTTTGCTAGATCTCATATATACAATAAGATAAATATTCATTTGAAAAATATGCAAGCCAAAGAGACCTGTTAAGTTGGGGCATTTAAGGATTGTCTGTATACTTGATAAATAAGAGTATCTGTTATTCAATTAACATAGATTTACATGTATCTTAACCTATATGAAATTAACCTGACAAATTTGTACTTACGGTATGACAAAGGGATTGGTGTGTACAAGTTATATACAGTTAATAGGGTTATTCTCAGGGACCGACCTGGGCATGCGCCAGTGCGTATTTGGTTCTGAAACATCAGGACCTGGCTCTTAAATCTCATAAATAGGCTTCTCAGTTGGCGCGTAACTTCTCAGATCATATTTTGATATTCTTTCGATGGATAATCGAGAGAGACACTCTTACATGTATTATATATATGATTATCATTTATCATTGTTGTAGAGTGCTTAAGTTAATACTTCAAGTCTTAATTACCAAGCATTAATCTTCACTGTAGTTTCTGATCAAGTCTTGACTGCCTAAATAGGCAGCCAAGACTTGATCGGAAACCACAGTGAAGATTAATGTTTGCTATAGTGTACTAAATGAAAATGATGAGAGCTATTAAATACTTGCAGGGTGTGTTACAAACAGCAGTGTGACTCCGTAAATTGAAATCTGGCGCATGAATTTAAAAAATAGGCTCCGAGGCTAGAGCGTATTTTAAATAGTCCTGATCGGTCCCTGTTTATTCTATTAGGCAAAATCAAGTGAAGTTGGACCCAATGTGTTTGCTAAAAATAAAAAAAAATTATCTATCACATTTACCAAAAAATGCAGTCGGAAACCGCAATATCAGTTGCGATAAATATTTGGCGATAAAAGATCTTGTATTGGTATTGCAGTAGCGATAAAGGTCACATGACATCACAAGAAAAGAATGCACACACGCCTGACAGACTATTTCAGTGGTACTGGCAATCACAAGTAATTTCCCACGAAAGCTTATAATGCTGTAATGACCAATGCATCAAGTTTGCTTCAACATACATTCAATGTTGCAGGGAACTGCATGATCCATTACATAAGCAATCCACCATGCAAAACACCAAAACAAAAATAAAAAAGATGGAGGTGAATAACAAAAATTGGAAGTTATGAGAAATTTCTGAAACGTGACATCAATCTTATTTGAATTTGATTGCTTCTAAAAATTATGAATGAAGTGACGTCATGTATTTAAAGCGATTCTTGCACTACAAAAAAAAATCATTTCCTAGTTCTTTTTGCAAACTAGCCATCTGTGCCTGGGGTGACTTCATGAAATGAATTTAATTTGGTTCAAAATATCATTGCTCGACGGAAAAAGCATACTCGGGCTGAGTTTGATTATTTTTTTTCACAATGTACAGTTTCATTCATGCTGAAGGAATTTCTTCACATGCCCTCGGGTTGAGAGGACAGATTTCCTTTTGCTGTTGAAATAAATATAAATTGAGCACATCTGATCAAATTTTTAGTCGAGTTTTGACGAAGTCAAACTCGACTTATAGTTTGATGAAGTGGCGGGCAGGCGGTGGGCGTAAACAATTGGTTTCCGGGCAATAACTTTAGTTCTATTTGATGCACCTTTACCAAAATTATACCAGAGGTTACCCTATAGGAAAGGAAGACATCTATCGATTTCAGAGTCTCGCACCCCAAAGTCAGGGTCACTGTTACTATAAATAGAATATTTTGTGACAAATTAGTTTCCGGGCAATAACTTTAGTTCTATTTGACGCACCTTTACCAAACTTATACCAGAGGTTACCCTATAGGAAGGGAAGACACCTATTGATTTCAGAGTCTGGGACTCCAAGGTCAAGGTCACTGTTACTATAAATAGAATATTTTGTGACAAATTGGTTTCCGGGCAATAACTTGAGTTCTATTCTGTGTATCTTCACCAAACTTATACCACAGGTTACCCTATAGGAAGGGAAGACACCTCTCGATTTCGGAGTCTGGGGCCCCAAGGTCAAGGTCACTGTTGCTACAAATAGCTTATTTCTTCAGAATTTAATGTCAAAACTCGACTTCTGGATCTGTGATCCTCTTGCTGGATTTTCACTTTATAAATTGAATGTATTTTTCAACAACGATTTCTTGAATTAAATTTAGATGAATTTTTCATTAAATCTAGTCATGGCTGCTTTAGAGCAGCCATGACTAGATTTGATGAAAAGTATCCTGAAAATACTCAATGGGTTAAGAGTTAACTAATCAGTGTTCAGTATTAGTCCCTCAAGACTAAGCCACATACTGTCATCTCGCAACTGAAGTCACCCCTTATGGATTTGTATGTAGTGAGTAGACACCTTTTTGGATTCCCAATAAATATTCTTGCCTCGCCTCATGTCGTCTCCCTATAAATACACATCACCAAGAGTGCGACGCCAGAATATCTTACTGCATAATGTAGTCTTTTGCGATTTATAAAATGCTTGATAATGTACAATTTAAGCGAAAACTGAGTTAGTGCCTTCACATCACCCAACGCAGATGTTTTATTTATAACCAAAAACACACATGTAAAAATCGGTCAGTTGCACCTTGAAACGTTTTTGAACATCATTAACCCTTTACCTAACGAATCGCTCGCATCCACCCACATAATATGCAAATTCAGCAGTTGAAAATATATTATTTTTTCAAAAATTTCAACAAAACCATATGTGACCCCTCGTTGGAACGAGCTCGTTGAGCTCATTCCAACGAGGGGTCACATGATATGGTTTTGTTGAAATTTTTTGAAAAATTTGAAAAAATTATATTTAAAATAATCAATTTTGATATCGTCTATGTTGGTAAAGGGTTAAGAACAAGGGGTAGCAGAGAAAAAGTGGAATGTACACTCTGAAAACACAACAAAACTCAAAAATCAGGTTGTTAATAAGTTCTTATAAAAAGTGAATTGGGCTGATGGTAAAATAAATACGTTAATGTGTGCTTAGCTGGCAGATACCATGTCATATGAGGCCCAACAAAAACAATATTAGGCTTGGCATACTGCCTTATCCAGTATTGTTTTTGCTTCACCTCATATTACACTTTATTATATGACCATGTAATTTAACAGCTAAATATCACTACTGTTTGATGATTTTTTCCAAGTTCAAGGAAAATCCACAGTGTGGAATCTGATTCCATATCACTATAGTATGACAGACTATTCACGGGGTGCATTCAAATTTGCAAAATTAGCTGTTCCAGTCACAGAGTACTTTACTCCGAGCTGGAATAGGTGCACTCGAATGGCGGTCCAGGTTTTTTATCGTATTCATGATATTTTTTTTATTGTATTAATGCGCTTCCGGGAATTCCCCGGAAGTGTGCACCCGTTAGAAAAATAAGTGTAAACAAAAATAGTTCTTTTTTACTTCAATCTAATTTGCCAAAAAAAATGTTGGGGGAATTGTTAATGCTAGCGTTGGCATGCGATGTTGAACTATGTCATATAATAGACATTTTATCACTACAGTGAAGTGATCTGGGTTGTCGCATCATGTCTCATTGAGGAGGTCAGATCGCCACATCAAATGCGCAGCTGCAGGCAGCGCATTTCATCCTGTGATCTGACCTCCAAAACTCGACTTGATACTACAATCCAGATCACTTCACTGTAACGATAATATGTATGTATCTGCCAACTACGTCCACCATAACTTATATTATCACACATGATACTGTTTTGCACATGTACAGTACGTGGAGAGTGGATTGTAACTAAATCACCATCGGAGTGGAGTTATCATCCAAACTATAAGTTTCAAATTTTGTACATATCTTCTAAAAACACAAGCAATGTTTCAGCCAATGGACCTCCGGGTTTAACCCGGAGGTCCATTGGCTGAAACTTTGCTTGTGCTTGTTATGCTTTGCAACAAATTTGCAATTATTGCTTGGGTGGAATCTCCACTCTGTGGGTGATTTAGTGATAATACACTCTCCATTTACTGTAGGACTGAAGATTCAGCCAATGAGCTCTGTCCAAACAAAATTAGTTTGTTAATATTTCCAGCTGTATTATGGGATATTTTTGCTGCTGAAAATGTTGGTTTTTCACACATCTGAGTACAGAGAGTAAGCTTCATTTTGTTATACAGTGAAACCCTGTTAATTGAATAGCCACTTTGCTAATGAAAATTATTCATTTAACAGGAGTATTCAATTAACAGGGATTGTGTCACTTTCCTGTATTCTAGAGATAAACTTAGCATTTATTCTATCATATCTTGTTTGACAGAGCTCCATGAGCTCTGTCAAACAAGATATAATAGATTAAATGCCTGTATTGGATGTACTAAGGCCAAATAGGTCTATAAACAAAGGAAAGCTGGGGAGAGTCAGGGTAATTTCTCTACAGGTTAGAAGTTTTTTATTCAATTAACAGGAGCTTACTCAATAACCTATATTCAATTAACAGGTCAAATTTGTACATGAGGTATGGTAAATGGTTTTGTGTTGGGAAATTATATTCAATTGACAGGGATCTTCAATTAAGAGATATCCAAATAAGTGGTCTCCACTGTAATACAATAACAGAAAAATTCAAAGTTAATTGTTATATAAACTTTCATTTAAAATTTCAGGGAATGCAGTCACCCCCAGAAATGACAATAGTTCCAGATTTGGAAAATTCATCCAGCTTCAGTTTCAGAGGTATTACTGATTCCATTGATAACTTTAGGCCTAAAAAAAATAAAAATCTATTTTTCAGGCCCTCCCGCATGGTCCTTTTGGCTGCCGCATGCTCTCTTTTTATAACCAATGTAAACTTCAAAAAAATAATAATTAAATGGTTTATGTCTGATATTTTACCCAAGTTAAAAAAATGATAAATTTGTCCCTTGAGTGCAAGAAGGCTTTGCAATGCTTCAGCATTGCAAAGCCTTCTTGCTCTCAAGGGACGAAATACACCACCACCCATGCTATTCTGTTGATTATGAGTCCCAAAACATAAACCAAGAACATGAACTTTTGATGGCAAAGAAAGAGTTACAGAAATAAAAAATAAAATAAAAAACTGCTCGCCCACATGCAATTTTACAAATAATGGTCTGAGAAACAGAAGATCTACTTTGTATGGCCTTATCCCTACTTGTTTGTGGCATGATAAGAACATCAGAAGATTGTTGTTCGTGAGGCAACTACTTCATCAAGATTTTTGTCCCAAAATGATTTGTTATCTCTTTTATTTTTAGCTTTTTAAATCGGAACTGACTAAAGTAAGTTCATTTGAAACTCAATATACAGTGAGTATGATTGAAACTTTGACATGCAAAAAACAGCTGTTGAAGAACTAATTTATTATTTGAGGAGGTTGAATATTTAAAATTTTCGAGACATTTCAGGCCATTTTCAGCATGGTTTTCAAAGAATGAAGAAAAAGGAAAAAATGCCTTTTTTCTCAAAACAAACTCAAAAAAAAATGCTTGAGAAACATATTTTAATTTATAATCATGTTTGTAGAAAATAATTACTGCCTTTCCATCCATCCATCCATCCATCCATCCCAATTCCATACAATGATTGCTCATGACTCAATGCTGCTTCATGACCTTGACCCAAGTTCTTAACTCCCAAGTTCAAAGTCACAGACCTTTCATGCATTCTAAGTTTGTCTTGTACATAAAATTGATTCAATGGACAGATGTTGTTCATAATTTGCATAATGGGTTCTCAAGGGTGTGTCATGACCTTAACCCATGGTCATAACGCCAAAGTCAAAGTCACTGACTGTTCAAGCATTCTAACTTTGTCTAGTGTTCAAAAAATGATTCAACAGACAGATGTTTTACATACTTCACTCAATGCTTGCTCATGACTCAAGGGTGTGTAATGACCTAGACCCTGGTCATAACTCGAAGGTCAAGGTCACAGAGTGTTTCATCTGTTCTGGCATTGTACGGTTCATACTTAACACAATGCTTGTGCATGACTCCAAAATGTATGACCTTGACTGAAGGTCATAACCTCCAAGGTCAAGATCACAGAATGTTCATCTTTTCTAATTTTGTCTGTTCCATAAGAAATGATTCAATGTACAAATCTTGTTCCTACTTCACACAGTGCCCACTCTTGTCTTGAGAGGTGTGTCATGGCCTAAAACCAGAATCATAACTTAAAGGTCAAGGTCACAGACTGTTTGTCCATTCTGACTTTGTCCTATCCATAAAAAATGATTTATGGACAGATCTTGTTTATACTTCACACATTGCATGCCCATGGCACAAGAGTGTGTCATGAACTTGTACCAAGGTATAACTCCAAGGTTAAGATCACAGACTTTTTCTTACGTTTTTTCTAACTTTGTCTGGTCCATAAACATTGATGCAATGATCAGATCTTACACATGCTTCACTATTTTTAAAAAAATGTCAACAAAATCATATCATGTGACCCCCCCCCCCCCCCCTCCCTCCCCTATTGGAATTGGCTAAACAAGCTTGTTCCAGTAAGGGGGTCACATCGTATAGTTTTGTTGACATTTTTTGAAAAATAGTTTTGTTTCAACTGATCAGTTTTAAATATTACCTGGGTGGATACGGCCAGTGTGTTAGGTAAAGGGTTAAAAATATTTATGATTATTTGCAGATATGTTTTTCAACAGAATCTGATCCTTGATATGAGACATTTTAAGTATTTATCAACTTCTTTTTTCAGAAATGGTAACATAAGTGGTGCTAGTATAAAAACCTACCTCCTGGAGAAAACAAGAATCACTCATCAGGCTGAAGATGAATGCAATTTTCATATATTTTATCAGGTAATGAAGCAGGCATGAATAAAGCAGTTGAGTCCATTCCAATCAATTTTATTTGATCATTTTTTTTGAAAAAGCATTGATATCTACAGTTTAGATTGACTGATTTTTGAGTTCATTGATCTTGTCTGTTGGACGGTTTCATGTGGGAAAGAATCTTGGTGCACTAAATTTCATTACAAACTTTAGAGGTAAAAAATTGAAATACATGTAATAATAAAATTTGAATGGTGACTTTTTATCCATCTTGATGGGGTGTATTTTGGCTTACCAAGTAGGTAAAATGTTTCATCCGTTGAAGGAATGGGTTCATTCAACATGTGCCCTGCATACCCCTCACTTTTCACGGGAGGGTAGGGTGGCTCAGTGTACTAAGGCATTCGCACATCAATGGTGCACTTGCCTCCATCCTCAACTAATTTGCTAGATTAATAAGTTGGAGTGTCTGACAGTTGCTTGCTGGTTCTCTCCAGGTATTCTCATCTTCTTCTATCCAGAAAACTGTCCAACATTATAAGGTCTTGGCCATTGAATGTGACATTAAACAAACATCACTTTCAGTTGACCAGTCAGTGTTGAGTGGCTTTCAAATTGTAATTGTCAGTCTATTATTTAAATAGAAAGTGTGTGATTCAGTTACTATGTCCAGTCAGAAATGCAAGCTTTGATTATCTCCCTTGAGACACCATGCAACTAGAAATTTTCAGTCCTGCTTGCATGGATTACCATCCGGGGTTGAGTTGGTCCACAAGTTGAACGTAAAAGAGAACTGCAGTCGCTATGCAAAATATTAAAGTTTTCACAGAACTTCAGAAGCATATTTTGGCAGACACAATCATTTGTTTACTTGTTTCATTTACCTCATTCTAGCAAAACCGCTTATCCATCCTGACATAAAAAAAAATATTTTAAATTTGTAAATGATATATAAAATCAATATTGTGCAAGAGTTACTGACTTCAGTTCAAAAATCAGTTCATATAGGAATGAAATAGAGAGTAATCGCTTGACTGGACTGGTTATGTGAAATAATTCATGAGAGGTGAGGGGCGTTGTACAAACACGAGTGCACGAATGAGTTATTTCATGTAACCAGTCCAGTCAAGCGATTACTCTGTTTATTACTTTTCATTATTAACGATAATTATATTATTTAACCCTTTGCCTAACATAACGGTAAAAAACGACCAGCGTTATTCTCAAAACTCGCCAATTAAATTTCATTATTTTTTAACTTTTTGTCTCTAAAACATAGGTTATGGCCCCTCATTGGAACGAGCTTGTTCCAATGAGGGGTCATAACCTATGTTTTTGAGGCAAAAAATTCAAATAATAGTTATTCAAGAATTTTTTTTGCAAGTGTTGTCTGCTTTTCATGTTAGGTAAAGGGTTACAAAAACAAAAAAACAATGAAGTCATCATTACACCCACGGCAGAACGTCTTCGTTTGTGCACACGGAAACATGACCCAATCGTTTAAAACCAAAACCCAGAAATCCCAGTAAATCACACTTTGGAAAGTAATAAAAAATATTAAAATCCTTCATCTTTCGCTCACCTGAGCGAAACTCAAGGGAAGATTCAGTGATCACTTTCTGTCTGTCGTTTGTCCATCCGTCATTTGATATGAACTTTATACTGGTCGAGCTCATTCCAAAGAGGGGTCATAACCTACGTTTTTCAGACAAAAAATGAAAACAATGAAAATTAATTGGCGATTTTTTAGAATAGCACTGGCCGGTTTTGGCCATTATGTTGGGTAAAGGGTTAAAGATGCCTTGAGCAAGTCCCAACTTAATGAGTTGATCATGATTCTTAAGAGAGGTAAGTGATATTATCAGTCGTGCTCAAAAAGTCACCCTGTGTACTTCATTATCCAGAACTTGTTTGGCTTATTAATGCATACCTCTTTCCAACCAACCTTATCAACACAACCACACGAAATTGTACCTTCAACCTAGAAAGTACTAGTTATACAAGTATTCAGACAAGAAAGAAAGTTCCACATACCTCATTGCCTGCTTTAAACAGATGTTGCTACCATGAAGCTCCTGGTGTCTTCACAATACACCAAACATAAAGTCAGTTTCGGTGAGAATACTGTGCCTTTCAAGAGAGGTAGCAACTGTGGTCTCGGGGATGTTTGGTAGATGAAACTCCATTGGATGATACAGCAGCTCCTCTCTGTGTCATATCCTACTGTTTGATGAGTATGTCTCAACCTTATTCATGATTTTAACCCTTAAAACCTCTTCACAGCCATAAACTGCCACTTTCATATTGTCTTTCATAAGTTGACCCCCCCCCCCCCCCCTCCCAAGTTTATTCTTCCTTGAGAATTCAACCATCCGAATGCATTTATCTTGTGAATATTTTTACATCATTGTTGGCTGCCTATACAGGTAGCCAACAGTAATGTAGAAACATTGTTAAGTTATCAGCTGTGTGCATGTACATAAGGTAGTGATTATATAAAAATTAATCTGAGGGCTAAATAACATGGAACTGTGAGGAAGCATAATATATTCGGCTCCAGGCCATATGCAGCTTGATTACAAAGGAAGGCTTGAAAACAGCAGTCTTCAGTTACACCTATGCATGGTTAGAAGCACCCTCATCCATCAAGAACTCAAACTCTAGGGATGAGGTATTTTCACCTCCATTAGGCCTTAAGGTGGTGAGGAGAGAAATGCCACTTCCCTCCTTGATTTGCTCAAAGTAGGGGGACTCATTTTGCACTATTTTGTCATCAGTGGAATTGGATTACAAAAGACTGATGATTTCTTCAGATTATTCAAGGGCTTACAAATTACTTTTATTCAACAGATGCCTCTCACCCGTACACTGATGGCTACATTCATTTTGCAGGACCCTGTGTCCTGGAGATCCACTGGCCTTGCCATCAAGTAGTTCATTCGGTTTAACCAAAAGCACCTTCACTCTTATAAATGTTTTGACACATGAAAGTTCATATAATAGTACATGAGGGAGCAGTCAAGGTCATAGGTCAAGAGTCATCAGAGTTCAAGAGGTCAATCTGTTGTGTAGAACAATATGGACAAGTCAGATCATTTATACTCAAGAGCCTGCAGAACTTTTTCATCCCTAATGTCCTGTATTTACAAGAATGTATTTATTGCCACAGGGTTTTGCAAATTTATTTTTTGCAGGACCCATTTTGGGATCCCGCAAATATTTTTTGCGGGACCCATTTATTTTTTGTGGTACCCAATTCCAACGTGTCTTAATCTCATGTATATGCTTATTTATCTTTAAATACATAGATCGTTAGATTGTTCAACCGCCACATCAAAGGCTATTGCTGTAATCATATTTATAGAAATTAATTAGAGCTGATACGGTTAACTGATTAATCGACTAACCAATGATCAACGTCTTGATTGATAAAAAAAATAATTGATTGGTTAACCGTTACTTTTGAACTACGGTACTATATGGGTTAACAAAGGAACAAACTTTCTCCAAAACAGGCAATCATTGTCACACTGGCTCACATCAATTATATGAGACAGAGAAACGTATGCCAGATACGTGCTGACATACTTGTTCATTTGCATGATCATTATACTGTACCAGTAGCTGGAAATGATTATTCTCAACCCTTCACCAAATGCGGGTAGCAGACGATACTTGCGCAAGAAATTCTTGAATTCCTAAAGATTTTCAATGTTAGTCTCAAAAACATAGCTTATGACCCCTCAGTGGAACGAGCTCAATGAGCTCGTTCCAATGAGGGGTCATAAGCTATGTTTTGAGACAAACATTGAAAGCATAATAAAATTGAATGGACATTTTTGTATATGGCGCTGGCCGGTTTTGTCCATTACGTTGAGTAAAGTTTTAATTGTATAAATCATCAACGGTACGGCAATTATTCAGCTACCTATTAGGGCAAGTGATTAATCGGTTAACCAAGGTAAATCCATGCGACTAATCAATCAAGAAAACCCTTTAATCATTTCAGATCTAAAATTAATCTAGTTTTATTAAATTTTATCTGATGAAAAAATGCTTATATTTTTGTGGGAACAGTAAATGGGTCTTCTCAACAATCATTTGCGAGAACGTCACGGGAACGAAACGACCGTTCTCGCAGTTTGCAAAACCCTGTTGCCTGGAAAGATCTCAAGGATGCATATTTCTCTGTTCCAATCTATGAGACATCAAGGGAGTATCTTGGGTTTTAATTTCGAGGCAAAGTTTTCCAAATGAAGTCATTGCTGTATGGCCTTAAGTTAGATCCTTGGGTTTTCAACCTCTGTTGAATCAAGTGATGACATATCACCAAGAGCATACATCAGTGACATCTCATTTTATTACCTGCCTGTTCTATGAAATCCCCATCTACAGCAAAACTAAACCGTGCGGAAAATGAAAATCTGTTCCGCACATATATGCGGAATGGAAATCGTTGATGGATTATTTTTAAATAGAAGCAAAATTTCACTGGAATCTTCTACAAATCGTGCAACGCAATTACAGTTTGAATCGTCAGGGATAGCTAAAAATCATCCCCTGAGTTCCAATGTGTTCTATGTGCCAGTAGGCACATAGAACACATTGGAACTCAGGGGACAAAATAGTAACATGGGTTCCTGTCGCAAATTTGGTTGGCGATAAATTGTGTTCTTTTTGTTGATAGCTGTCAAATGAATTGCTGAGTGTCCTAATATTTTTTTTATAGATATGAAGGCATGTAATAAACACAGAACGTCATGCATGTGTGAATGGGTTAATCGATATGACATTTGTGCCATCACAGAAGGATAAAACTTGATGCCTGTGGCCTTTCATTCTATCCTTCCATTCTGGCACTCGTGCCATATCGATTAACCCATTCACATGCATGTCGTTCTGTGTATTTATTTCCATGATATCCTCCAGGGACATCAAATGTTTCTGAACTGGAGGATGATGTATGTCATTTGGTGTATCTGCAGCAATCACTGGTCAGTTTGTCATCACTATGAAACAATTGTAAATATTTTACCAAATGAGCTTTTTAACTGATGTATCACTCCAGTTTGAATGAAGCACAGTTTTGGTTATTCTGTTTTATACTACATGCTCTTTGTCATTTGAAGTTTATAAAATGCACTGCTTATTCTGTGTTTTAACTTGTGAAAAATCATAATTTCCATGCCCAATCCTAATCTTTTTATGAGTTCTTGGCAAAAATAATTATATCTGTTAGAAACATCTGAAGATATTTGCAGACGTATCAAATACATGTACACTGCGAAAATAAGCAATGCATTTTAACCCTTCTTCAAATCTGAAGAACAGACGACACTTGATAAAAATTTCTTGAATAATTATAAATTTTTTGGCCTCAAAAGCACAGCTTATGAGCTCTCATTAGAACCAGCTCAATGAGCTCATTCCAATGAGGGAGCATAAGCTTTTTTGTGAGAAAAATGAAAAAATAATAAAAGTTGAATGGTGATTTTAATAGATATCATTGGCCAGTTTTGGCTGGTATGTTGGGTAAAGGGTTAAGCCACTTATGAGAAAATGAAATATTCAAATCATTTTTTTTCAAAATCTTGACGGAACAACCTTATATTTTTATACTGTACCAATGACCCAGACATAGCTGGTGCTAACTCTTAAAATATAGGGCCAAACACAAATTTTGCCCCCCAATCCCCAAAATTTGCATCTAAAACTAAAGAAAACATGTCCTGAAAGGCCCTCCACACTTCGCCCCTACTGCGCATGCGCAGTGTCAAGGACGTTCCGAAATTGGCGCCATTTATCATTCTAAGTTTGGCCCTTCATCAGTTAACATCTGACTGATCTTTGTGCTTTTAAATCTCAGTTTAAATGATGCCAGACACATAAATATTAGTGAAATGGTGATTCTAAGGAGGATAGAGAAGGAGGAGAGGAAAAGAATGTGTGACAGAATATTATCAGGGCTGTAACTTAAAATTTTTTAATGAAATTATGTTAAGTTACCTATTTTCAAGGCAGCAGCCATTTTGTTGTCATTCTGATTATTTAGTTACACTGTTTTTACAAGTGTTTTCCTCTCTCCCTGTCCTTTAAGTTCCCCCTTGCTATTCTCCCATGCTTTTGGCATAGTTTCTGTAATTATTATTACTAAAATTTCTTGGGAGTTTTAGCTGAATAACAGAATGATTTCTGTTCTTTCCCCATGTTTACGTCTTCACCTACGGGTGGTTAGGCGTTGTGTTCTGCATCTACCATCTGATGTTCTGCAGTTTCTTCCCTGGAAGTCTCTGTTTTGCATCAGATAGTGTATTTTTGGTAACTGATTTCGGGCCTGGGTGCCTGGAGTCTTATTTTAGTGTTTTTACACTCATTGTTTACATTTACAACAGCCCTCTGTGTGAGGGGGGGATTTCTAAAAAATAATATCTTTATGTTATTTTAATCATAACTAGATACATTATTATTGTTCGTAAGTGTTGAATAAATTGTTTAAAATATTTTTAAAATTTTTGTCCACACTTAGGCTTGGGATCCATTGGGGCTCAACGTTACTTTTCAGAAACTTGGGCTGTTCTGAAAAAATATATTTTTATACTGTACCAATGACCCAGACTTAGCTGGTGCTAACTCCACAAAAACCAGGGCCAAACACAAATTTTGCCCCCCAATCCCCAAAATTTGCATCCAAAACAAAAAGAAATAATGTCCTAAAGGACCTCCATAATACGACTCTACTGCGCATGCGCAGTGACGCAGTCGTCCCGAAATTGGCGCCAAATATCATTCTCTGTTTGGCCCTTCATCAGTCAACATCTCACTGATCTTTGTGCTTGTAAATCTCAGTTTAAAGGATGCCAGACACGTAATTCTTGGAGAAAATGTGATTCTAAGGAGGATAGAAGGAGGAGAGGAAAAAAGAAGTGGCAAAAAATAATCAGGGCTGTACTTAAAATTTTTTGTTAAAATTATGTTAAGTTGCCTATTTTCGAGGCAAACGCCTCTTGTTGTCATTCTTGCTAATTGTTGCACTGCTTATTCAGTGTTTCCTCTCCCCTAACCTTCTAAAGTCCCCCCTTGCAATTCTCCCATGCTTTTGGCATATTTTTGAGAAGTTTCATTTCTAAAATTTCCCTGGGAGAGTTGCTTGGTTACAGAATGTTTTCTGTTATTTTCCCCATAGTTACGTTTTCACCCATGGGTGTATAACGTTTGTGTTCTGCATCTTCCATCTGATGTTCTGCAGATTCTCCCCTGGGAGTCTCTGTTTTGCATCAGATAGAGTGTAATTGAGGACTGATTCCGGGCCAGTTTTTTCAGTGCCTGGAGTCATGTTTTCTTCTGTGTTTACACTGTTTGTTTTCATTGGCAACAGCCTTTTTTGAGGGGGGCTGTTTGTCTTTGAGGTAGTTTATCTCATTATAAGATACATTTATATTATCCGAAAGTGTCTCATTAATTATTTTATATAATTTTAAAATTTTTGACCACACTTTGCCATCGGATCCATCGGGGCTCAACGTTACTTTTCAGCAACTTGGGCTTCTCTGAAAAAATATTTTTTCAAAATTATTTTGTTTTGCAATTGTTTTTTCATTTATTAATGGATCATGTTATTATGTATCTTTGTGTCAGGGGTTTTTGCGAGTAACTAGGACTTATTGTTGTTCCTTCACAATGAAAGGAACTTGTTCAAATTGTAATAGGAAGAAATCTTCCTCTGACTTTCATGATTATTGCATAAATTGTAGTCAGTGTTCTCGCATTAATCCCTGTCCTGTATGTGAACATTGGGATGAGAAACATTGGAAACGTGTGTCACGATATGTTGTTTCTGGAGAAAGAGCGATGCCGGCTCTTTCTCCACAAGGTCACTCTACTCTCTCAGTTTCTATTTCAGAGGAACCAGAACAGGGTGATGTTTCCATGTTATCCTCTTCAAGTGTGCGTCCGTCGTCACAATTAAATACAGAGCTAGCGGCAAAAGTGCTCATGGAGATTAGACAAATGTCGTCCGCTAGCTCGCCCGGTGTAGCGTCCATTCACCGAATGGTTCGGCAGCCGGGTTCGTCCGATGCGGTCCAAGAGGAAATTTTGGGTGATGCGAGCACTATAAAAATAATAGATGCACACCCAGTGACGGCGGATAGTGAACGAGAACGGAGGAAGCCTTTTAGTCCGGTTCCTAGCTCGTCCAGGTCCAGCCGGGCCGCGAGCGAGAGAGGCCCCTCTCTCGTACAACAACATCTGGGACCAGATGTTGTGGTACAAAATGTGTCTTTAGCGGAGCATACGTCCGTCGCTCGGGACGCTCCGTTGTATAAGCAGTCCGCAGAGACTGTTAAGGCTTCCTCTTCTCGCCGGCGCACACGACCGCACCTTGGCTGCGTGACCTCCGATATCTTGCCAGCTTCGCCGAGGAAGGATTATTCGGCGACCAGGTCACACCATCCGGCAGCCAGGGACTCGAGACCGATGGACTCCGGACGTTCGCATAGGAAAAGTATGCGGGAGCCATCCGATGCGGAGCTGCCCTCGGCAAAGCAGCGAAAGACCGCTCCTCCGCAGGTCTCGACGTCGGACATTCTAGTGCAGATAGCACAGCTTATCGCAGCATCCCAGCAGCCGACAGAAACGGTGTCGGATCGAGAATTATCCGACGGCGCTGGGTCGGTACGCTCCGCCGAAGCATCGGGGGCGGACGACCGGGAACATCGGGAGGTCCGACCGGATGGTGAAAGGGATACGGATGAATTGGAGCTATCCCTTTCGGAACAACACAAAGCTGCCGTAGACTTCATCCGGCACTTTCTTCCTCAAGTTGTTCCGTCGGGCCAGACTGCTGCGCTTCCGGACAGGAGAATTATAGCGTCATTGGACTCTGATTTTTTCGAGCGGTTCAGGGACATCGCTCCCGAGTTTCCGTCGCAGTCCAATAATGTTGCAAGAACATTTGAATTATTAAACGACGCTATTTTTAAACTTGCTTCCAGGACAGGGAAAGCAGGCTTCTTGTCCGCAAATACTCTCAACCTGCCTTTCATTAATGCAAGGAATAAATTCGACACGGCAGGTCAGGGTATACCGAGAGTTCCTCTGCGTATGGACGACGAGGCGGAAGACTTAGAGCTATCATTACCGTCGTCAGCTTCTATTCCAACCGCAGTGTTGGAAACAGCTATTGCGTCTAACAGAGCCAATTTAGATGCCTTATCTTACGCAGATCACCTTACGAAGGCGTTATCACTGCGTCTTCAAGGGGAAGAGTTTCAGGATATACAATCCTCCTTAAGACTTCTTTCAAGGGCAGTAGCTTATTCCACGTGTAACTCCGCCCTTTCAGTGGCTAATCTGGAGTTGGTTAGACGTGACGCAGCCCTGTCTACATCCACACTAGTGGATTCTAAGGTGAAGAACTCTCTTAGAGTCGCTTCGGTCTCAGGAGATCTTCTCTTTGACGGCAAGCTTTCCGCTATTTATGATAATATTAAAAAGAAAGCTAGTGATTCTCTGTTGTTTAGATCCGCTCCTAAAAGGTCGGATTCAGCAGACACGAATAAGGCGGGCACTTCTGGGTCTTATCCGCCCAAGAGAGGTTCCTATAGAGGTTCCGGTGCGTCCTCTAGCTCTTATTCGAGAGACCGTCAGGATAGCGACTCTCGTTCGGGACGTCCTTCAGGCCGGGACAATCGGTCGGACGCCCCGAGGTCGACGAGGCGAGGTGTGGGTCGTGGAAGACGTGGTTTCTCCTACCGCAGGCCTCGCAGATCCAGGAGGTGATGGCTCAAACCTCTATCGCGTTCCGGTTGGCGGAAGGTTGTCGAGTTTTTCTCAAGAGTGGGCGTCGATTACGGACGACCCTTGGGTGAGAGGAGTGACTTCGGAAGGTCTAAAGATATCCTTCAAACGAAAGCCTCCATTAACTCGAAGTCCAAAGTGGACTCATCTTCCGTCAAACCCTCAGAAAAGAGACGCTCTGCTATCAGAGGTGCAGTCTCTTTTAATGAAGAACGCGGTAGAGGTCGTAGAAAACCAGGAATCGCTGGGATTCTACAGCCATCTGTTTCTGGTTCCGAAACCAGACGGCTCGTTCCGTCCAGTAATAGATTTGAGCTGGATAAACAAGCTGATCATCGCTCCGAAGTTTTATATGGAGACGATTCGATCGGTCAGAGCGAGTATTCGGGTGAACGATTATGCAACGAGCATAGATCTCAAAGATGCGTACTTTCACGTCATGGTACATCCGACATTCCGAAAGTATCTACGCTTCGCAGTCCTAGGAGTGGTGTATCAGTTCCGGGCCATGTGCTTCGGATTGAATCTAGCACCCTGGGCTTTCACTCGAGTAATGAACTCGGTAATGATTTACTTCCGAGCTCATTCGTCTGCGGTAACGTCGGCCTACCTGGACGACATTCTTCAGAGGTACGGCAACGAGTTAACGCTTCAGAACGATGTTCAGAATCTTCTTCTATTGCTCCGACGTCTCGGTTTCATAGTAAACGAGGAGAAGTCGGATCTGGTGCCGTCCAAGTCATTCACTCATCTGGGAATGAGCTTCGAGACGCACAACAATCTCGTTCGTCTGCCGTTAACCAGAGCGAAATTAGTCAGTTGTTACGCTCGCTATTGTCTAAATACAGACAAAGTCACAGCGAGAGAATTTATGAGACTGATAGGTCTGTGCGGAGCCGCTGCGGATCTCATTCCGATGGGACGGCTACGCACACGGCCTCTTCAAATTTTCTTGACTCAGAATTGGAGTGTGAAAATTCATTCGCTCGATGTAGACGTTCTCTTGTCAGATCAAGTGAAACAAGAGATTCAGACTTGGGCAAACATTCAGTGGTTAACTCAAGGAGTTCCGCTGCAGTTGCCGGATCCGAGTTTTACCATTATGACGGATGCCAGTCAAACAGGTTGGGGTGCATCATTAATCCCAACGGATTCGAGATGCCAGGGTCTTTGGGATCCGCAATTCCTGGGCAAGCACATAAACATCAAGGAAATGATGTCAATTTGGCTTGCGTTACGTCACTGGATGGACATTATTCACGATGCTCATGTCCAAATCCTATCCGACAATACGACAGTAGTGGCGTATATACGGAATCAGGGAGGCACTCATTCAGTTCCGTTGTTCAATCTAACGGAAAGAATCCTTCTGTTTGCGTTGGAACATCACGTTCTTCTTTCGGTCCGTCACATACCGGGTCGTCTGAATGTGCTAGCAGACTCCCTTTCTCGAAAGGGTCGCTTGTTGCCGTCGGAGTGGACTCTCAACAAACAAGTATTCAATCAGATTTGCTACCAATGGGAACGGCCAATGATAGACTTATTTGCGACACATCTCAACAATCAGTTGCAAACGTATGTGTCCCCGTGTCCGGATCCAAGAGCTTTTGCTGTAGACGCTCTATCGATCCCTTGGGACGGAATGATAGGATATGCATATCCTCCAGCGCCGTTAATTCAACAAGTATTGCTAAAGATAAAACAATCTCAATGCAAGATTCTGTTGGTAGCATCTCTGTCGCCACAGAGACCGTGGATAAATCTACTCAGGTGTCTGTTGTGGGACCTACCGCGGAAGCTCCCTCCACGAGAGGATCTTCTTTGGCAGGGGAAGTCGCGCCAACTGCATCACAACCCGCAAGGTCTCAACCTTCACGTTTTTCCGTTGTGCGGTCCTTCTTGCATGGCAAGCACTTTACAGGACGAGCAGTGGACGCGATTTCTAACTGTAGGAGGACCTCCTCTTCGCTAAACTATGCGGCTAAGTGGAAGGTTTTCCGTCGTTGGTGTAGGGATCATTCTGTTGATATATTTGATCCCTCTATACCAGACATTGCTAACTTTCTAGTATACTTGTTTGACGAAATCAAACTGCAACCGGTTACTATAAAGGGTTATAGATCTATGTTATCTGATACCTATGCACATCATGATAGTTTACAAATTGGATCTAATGTCTCTTTATCGAAATTGGTTAGAAACTTTTCGATAAATAGACCCAGAACTCTTAGATTAATTCCTAAGTGGAATTTAGCTTGGGTTCTCCTTAAATTGAAGGAAAAGCCATTTGAACCTCTTGGGACAGTAGATTTCAAATTCTTATCTTATAAGACAGCTTTTCTCTTAGCTTTCTCTTCTGCCAGAAGAGTCAGTGAGCTTCATGCACTATCGGTGGATGATTCTCATTATCGTAGTGTTGGGAACACTATCACCTTCACTACTAACGTCGGTTTTTTAGCTAAGAATCAGGCTCCTAATAAATATCCGGAACCTATTGTTATTAAGGCTCTTCCGTCTTCAGACGGGCGTAGGCCTTTACTCTGTCCTGTTAGAGCACTACGTATCTATAAACAGAGATCTCAGTTCATCAGAAAGGGACGGAAACGTTTCTTTCTGTCTTTGATGCCTAATAGAAAGGACATTTCAGTCCATTCTATTGCTAGATGGATTCAGTTAACTATCCGTACTGCGTATGAAGATTTATCTTCTTCTCAGCAGTCTGTGCTTAAGATTTCTGCTCATGAAGTAAGAGCTCTTTCTACTTCCTGGGCTTATGCTAATAGTGTTGCTATTACAGATTTAATGAAGGCTGCTTATTGGTCTCAGCCATCCACATTTACTAATTTTTATCTCAGAAATATTGAGTCCATTTCTGGAGACCTGCATTGTTTAGGTCCGTTATCTGTTGCTCAGAATGTCGTCCACTAAACAGTTGCAACTATAGTTATGCAGGCTTTCTGTTCCGGCAGTGACTCCGTCCGGCTGCCCTCTTCGCTCTGGGCTATTTGACCCAGGGCAAGGGGAAGGGGGGGGGCGGGTGTTCCCTTAGGTCACCTGCTTTATAGTGAAAAGCAAGGGAATGCCTCCTCCAAGACAGTATTTCTGAGTCGCTTCCGGGATGGTTTTAAAGTGTAATATTAATGTTTAATTTCATTCATGTCTTATTTTTAAAGTGTAGCTCGGTGTGAAGCATTTGTATATGTCAAGTGTCAAACGGGCTTTAATATACAATACTCGGACACTTTTAAATGATTATAAAGAGTCTCAATTCTCTGGACTACTTTATTTATTGGCTTGTTTTAATAATAATTAGTATAAAGGTTATACTGGATATTAATAGAGAACATGAATGTTATTGTGCTCAATTATTAAGGGTAGTGTATCTTTCTAATTTAAATATTAAATAAGAAAGATACATGTAAAGCCTAATACTCCTTTTCTCCTTAAGGGGTTATCTCTTTATTTTATAATTGAGCTTATTGGATTTTCCTCTATGTCCTAGGCCCTCCAGCCTGTTTACTATTCAGCTAAGTCTGGGTCATTGGTACAGTATAAAAATGTTAAAAAATTTATAGTAATTTATATATTTTTTATACTTACCAATGACCCAGACGGGGATGGCCCTCCCTGAGTTGGGAACTCTTGCCTCCCCGCTGAGTACATAGCGCTGACCAGGCACTGCCAGTAAGAATGATATTTGGCGCCAATTTCGGGACGACTGCGTCACTGCGCATGCGCAGTAGAGTCGTATTATGGAGGTCCTTTAGGACATTATTTCTTTTTGTTTTGGATGCAAATTTTGGGGATTGGGGGGCAAAATTTGTGTTTGGCCCTGGTTTTTGTGGAGTTAGCACCAGCTAAGTCTGGGTCATTGGTAAGTATAAAAAATATATAAATTACTATAAATTTTTTAACTTTTTCAAAATATTTTGATTTCAATTATTTTTTCTATATTAATGGATCATATTATTATTATGTATTTTGATTGCCAGGGGTTAGTGCGAGTACCAAGACTTGTTTTCTTTTCACATTGAAAGGATATTGATCAATTGTTTTAAGAGGAAGTCTTCCTCTGGCTTTATTATCATTCTATATGTGGTCAGTGTACTCGCATTAACTCCTGTTCTGTATCGTATGATTTCGATGACAATATGGGAAGCGTATGTCACGGTATGTTGTTGGGGATTTGGACACTCCGGTCCTTTCCCCGCAGGGTCACTCTACTTTATCAATTTCTATTTCAGACGATCAAGATTAGGGTGATGTATCTGTGATGTCTTCCAACAGTGTGCCTCCGTCGTCACTATTAATGAAGGGCTAGCGGAAAAGTTCTCATGTTATACGCCAATTGCCTAAGAGGACCCTAGTAGGTTCGACGGCCTTTGACGTCCGCTAGCTCGCCCGGTGTAGCGTCCATTCACCGAATGGTTCGGCAGCCGGGTTCGTCCGTTGCGGTCTAGAAGGAATTTTGGGGTGATGCGAGCACTATAAAATTAACTTAATGCACACCCAGTGACGGCGGATCGGAGGGAGAACGGAGGAAGCCTTTTAGTCCGGTTCATAGCTCGTTCCGGTCCAACCGGACGGCAAGCGAGAGAGGCCCCTCTCTCGTTCAACAACATCTGGCCCCAGATGTTGTGGTACAAATGTGTCGCTAGCGGAGCATACGTCCGTCGCTCGGGACGCTCCGTTGTATAGGCAGTCCGCTGAGACTGCTAAGGCTTCCTCTTCTCGTCAGCGCACACGACCGCACCTTGGCTGCGTGACCGCCGATATATTACCAGCTTCGCCGATCAAGGATTCTTCGGCGACCAGGTCACACCATCCGGCAGCCAGGGATTCGAGACCGATGGACTCCGGACGTCCGCATAGGAAAAGTATGCGGGAGCCATCTGATGCGGAGCTGCCCTCGGCGAAGCAGCGATAGACTGCGCCTCCGCAGGTCTCGACGCCGGACATTCTTGTGCACATAGCACAGCTTATCGCAGCATCCCAGCAGCCGACAGAAACGGTGTCGGATCGAGAATTATCCGACAGCGCTGGGTCGGTAGCCGGGGACTCGAGGCCTGCAGACTCCGGACGTTCGCATAGGAAGTGTGCGGGAGTCAACGTACACGGAGCTTCCGGCGGCAATGCATCGTAAGTCCGCTACTGCACAGGCCTCGGGAACGGACGTGCTTTCCTTAATAGCACAGTTTATCGCAGCATCCCAGCATCAACTGAATCTGTCGCATATATTTTATCCGACGATGCTGGGTCGGGACGCTCCGCGGAAGCGGGTACGGACGTCCGAAAGTTTCATCCGGTCCGACGGGATACCAAAAGGGATTCGGAGGATTTCAAGCTTTCCCTTTCGGAACAACATATGCTGCGATGCCGGATAAGAAACTGATAGCGTCGGTGGACTTAGAAATTTTTGGTTCGGTTCAGGGACATCGTCCCTCAGTTCCGACATAGTCCAATAATGTCACACAAACTTTCGAATTATTGAACGACGCTATATATATTATTATTTTATGCTTGCTATCCAAGCATTTCTGGTTTCTTGTTCGAAGAGTTATGGAGATGTCTTTCAAAAGTGTGCCTCTGTCGTCATAGTTAATGAAGAGTTAGCGGCAATAAGTGCTCATGGAATATGTCTATCGCTTACGGAGTGACATTCGCTAGCTCACCCGGTGTAGCGTACATTCATCGAATGGTTCGGCTGCCGGGTTCGTCCGTTGCGGTCTAGGAAGGAGATTTGGGTGATGCGAGCACTTTAATTACTTTAGTACTCACCCAGTGACGGCAGATTGAGGACAGATCGGAGGAAGCCAACAACATAGGGGACCGCATGTTGTGGTTCAGATATTTTACATTCGGAGCATATGTCCGTTGCTCGGGACGCTCCGTTATATTGACAGTCCGAGAGACTGTCTTTAATGCTTCCTCATCCTCACAGCAGGGCACACGACCGCACATTGGCTACGTGACCTCGAGTATCCGATCAGTTTCGGCATTCAGTGATTCCACGGCGAATAGGTCGCGCCATCCGGTAGCCAAGGGACACGAGGCCTATACACTCCGGTCGCTCGCATATTGGAAGTATGCACGGGGTAACAATCACGGAGCTTCCAGCGGCAATGCATCGTAAGACCGCTTCTCCTCAGGCCTCAGTGACGGACGTGCTATCCGAGTTAGCACAGTTGTTTCGCAGCATCCCAGCAATTGACAGTTTCTCGGTCGAATCAGGAATTATCCGACGGCGCTGGGTCGGTGCGGTCCGCGGTTGCATCAGCTACGGACGACCGAACGCTTTATAGGGTCCGACAGGATGGCGAAAGGGATTCGAAAGATTTCGAGTTTTCCCTTTAGTAGTATCGGAAGATGCCTTTCATATCTTCTGGCATTTCTTCCAGTGATTATTTTTCGGACTTCATTGCTGCGATCTTGGATAAGAGACTTATAGCGTCATTGGACTCGGATTTTTCGATCGGTACAGGGACATTGTCCCTGACTTACCGACGCAGTCCAATATTGTCATTACAACATGTGTTTTATTTTTCGACGCTATATATTTATATATATATACAAGCCTGCTACTAAGCATGATAGTTTAGTTTCTTGTCCGCGTTGCTCATTTCTGCCATTTTATCATTTTTACAAATAGTTTATTTTGGCAGAGCAGGGCATACCGAGAGTTCATATGCGTCTAGACGGTGTGATTAAAGACTGCATATATTCTTTTTCGCCGTTTATGTCTTTTCCAATTTCAATGTTGGGAACGACATTATGTATAGTAGACTTAACTTAGACGCTTTATCATACGTAATCCGCCTTACTGAGGCATTATCATTACGTCTTCAAGAAAAGATTTACGGGATATTATTCTCAATGTAATTTCTTTTGAGGGCAGTAGTTTGTTCACGTATAACTCCGCCCTTCAGTGGCTGATTGGAGTTGGTTAGACGTGACGCAGCCCTAGCTATATCCACACGCGTGGATAGTAAGGTTAAGAACTCTCTGAGTCGCTTCGTTCTCGGAGGAGCTTCTCTTCGACGGCAACTTTCCGGCAATCCATGAATTGCTCGATTTATACATTCTCTTGTCTATCTAGTGTTACAAGAGATTTAGACTGGGGCAAACATTCGGTGGTTGACTCAGAGAGTGCCGCCGCAGTTGCCGGACCCGAGTGTGGCTGTTTTGACGGTTGCCAGTCAAACAGATTGGGATATATACTGATCCCTACGGATTCGAAGTGCCAGGGTCTTTGGGTTCCGCAGTCTTTTAGCTATCAGTTTAACTTCTGCGGAATAATGTTTTTTAGGCTTGCTTTATGTCATTGCATGAACATTATTCAGAAACGCATGCCCAAATTCCTGTCCTTTAATTCGACAGTAGTGGCGTATCTCCGGAACCAGGGAGGCACTCTTTCGTTTCCGTTATTCAATTTAATGGAAAGAATCCGTCTGTCGGTTATAGTACACCAAGTTCAGTTTTGGTCCGTCATATTCCGGGTCGTCTGATTGTTTTATCGGACTCCCGTTCTCTTACGGGTCGCTTGTTGCTGTCAGAATGGACTCTCAACAAACAAGTATTCAATCAGATTTGCTATCTATGGGAGCGCCCAATGATGATTTATTTATGACACAGCTTGCTAATCAATTGCAGACGTATGTGTTGGCTTGTCCAGATCTCTGAGCTAATAGTGTTAACGCTCTATTGATCTATAGGACGGAATGATAGGATACGCGTATCCTCCGGCGCTGTTGTTTTAGCAGGTATTGCTAAGATAAACAACCACAATACATTTCTGTTGATAGCATTTCTATCTTCACAGAGATCATGAGTAATTTACTCTCTTGTCTACTGTGGGTCTTAACGTGAAATCTTCCTCTATGTGAGGATCTTTTTTCACTGAGTAAATCGTGTCATCTTTATCACAACCAGCAAGGTCGCAACCTTCATGTATTCCGTTGTGTGGTCCGTATTGCATTGTAAGCACTGTACTGGACGAGCTTTGGACGCGATTTCTTACTATAGGAGATCCTCTTCTTCGCTATTCTATGCGACTAAAGTGGAGGCTCTTCCGTCGTGGTGTAGGGATCATTATGTTCATATTGTTGATCCCTCCATACTACTCATTGCTATTTTTTAGTATACTTGTTTCACAAGATCTACTGCAGCCTGTTATTATTTAGGTTATAGGTTTATGTTACCTCATACCTATGCACTCTACGATAGTTTACAATTGAGTCTTTTGTCTCTTTATCTAAGTCAGTTAGTAACTTTTTGATAAATAGACTTAGAATCTTTAGATTAAATTCCTATACGGATTTTAACTTCGGTTCTTATTTAGCTAAGTAATCATTTGAGCCTCTGGAAACAGTAGTTTTCAAATTCTGACCTTTTAGACAGTAATTCTGTTGGTTTCTCTTTTACTGTAGAGTCAGTGAGTTTCATGCACTATCGATGGATGATTTTCACTTTCATAGTTTCGGAATCAATACTTCCGTTACTATTTAGGTTGGATTGTTGCATAAGAGTTAGGCTCCTATTATCCGGAACCTATTATTTTAAGGTCCTTCCGTCTTCGTATGGGCATAGGCCTTTACTCTTTCCGGGTACAGTTTATGTATTTATAAACAGATATCTGTTTATTACAAGGGCGTAAGCTTCTTCTGTCTTTGATGTCTAGTAGAAGGACGTTACGCTCCATTTTATTGTTAATGGATTCTATTAACTATCGGTACTGCTTATGGTATATCATTGACTTAGCAGTTGTGCTTAAGATTTCGGCTCATGAAGTAAGAGTTCTTCTACTTCTTGGGCTTACTTTAATAGTGTCGCTATTATAGATTTTTGAAGGCCGCTCATTGCGCTCAGCCATCCTCATTCATGAATTTTATCTTAGAAATATCGAGTCAATTTCTTGAGGCCTCTTTTGTTAGGTCTATTATCTACTGCTCAGAATGTCATTCTCTTAACAGTTGCTACTATAGCTAGGTAGGCTGTCTGTTTCGGCAGTGTCTCCGTTCGGCTGCCCTCTTCGCTCTGGGCTATTTGACCCAGGGCAAGAAAAAGGTGGGGGGGGAGGGTGTTCCCTTGGGTCACCTGTTTTACTATGAAAACAAGGGGATACCTCCTCCGGAGTTAGTAATTCTGAGCTGTTATTGGGATGGTTGTTTAGTGAGAAGTTTAAGTTTATAAAATTCATTCAAGTCTTAGTTTTTAAAGTATAGCTTTTGAATATTGCATATGTCAACGGACATGATTATGCAATTCTCAGACACTTTTAGGAGTATAAGAGTCTCTATTCTCTAGACTTACTTTATTATTGGCTTACTTTAAAAATTATTAGTATAAGGATTATATTGGATATTAATAGAGTACATGGATGTATGAAGCTCAATTTTGGAAGGTGTTGTATCTTTCTAATTTATCATAAATAAGAAAGATACATGTAAGGCCTATTACTTCTTTTCCCTACAGGGGATGACTCTATTTTATTTTATTGAGCGTATTCCATTTTGCTCTATGTCCTTGGCCCTCCAGCCTTTTTACTATTCAGCTATGTCTGGGTCATTGGTACAGTATAAAAATGTTAAAAAATTTATAGTAATTTATATATTTTTTATACTTACCAATGACCCAGACGGGGATGGCCCTCCCAGGAGTTGGGAACTCTTGCCTCCCCGCTGAGTACATAGCGCTTACCAGGCACTGGTTATTAGAATGATAAATGGCGCCAATTTCGGAACGTCCTTGACACTGCGCATGCGCAGTAGGGGCGAAGTGTGGAGGGCCTTTCAGGACATGTTTTCTTTAGTTTTAGATGCAAATTTTGGGGATTGGGGGGCAAAATTTGTGTTTGGCCCTATATTTTAAGAGTTAGCACCAGCTATGTCTGGGTCATTGGTAAGTATAAAAAATATATAAATTACTATAAATTTTTTAACTTTTCTATTACATGCAACCTGAACGAAACCATTTATTTATTTTTTTCATCTTATGCATTTTTAATTGAAAATATTGGTTATTTCTTAGCTTGCAGATCCAGGATGTCCAACTTCATCTGATCCAGACATTTCTATCTTGCAACAAGAGCTGATGAACACCAGATTTAAAGTCTTGCCTTACAGTCAAGGTTTGTAACACTTTGATAGTATGTCGTTTCGTAATTCATGTTACTCCTTCATTTTTATAATAATAAATTTATTTTGCCTTTCTTGAAGTATGGGATAGAATTAAATTTCTCAGATTTGAAAAATTTGATATTTTATTTTTGTTCAGCTATGATAAAAATGTGTAACTATAAAATTTATTTGATTAAAAATACTTTCTGTTCAGGCCGAATGGTATTAGCTTACAGTGTAAGGATCCTGTGTATTTCAGCACTTTGTCTCTTCAATTGGGACCCTCTGGATCGGTCTGAACAATTTGGATGATACGAAAGTGTACATCCTTGATGGTGTGATCGCTTTGATTAAAATGTATTGCCACAGGTGTTAACCTTTTTTGTCGGATGTCGGCAAGGTGTTCTTTAATACGGAGATGGAATGTCCACTTAGTATCACCCACATATTGTTTTTTTGCATGTATTGCAGATGATCAAATAGACACAGTTTTTGTGAGACAGTTTGATCTGTTAAGGCCTTTATGCCTGTTTCTAATCACTGTCCCTGTGAACCACTGGCCGTTGGGTAATTGCCAGCATGTCATGCATCAATTTTAGAGTTATATGTTTCTTGGGCTTGTCTTAACTCTATTTTCGCCTGGTTCAAGGAGATTTGAATGATCTCTCCTGTGGCCACAATGCAAATGTCCTGCATTTGTGTCTTGGTTTAGTCAGAACGTTCGTTTCAGCTCTTGGGGATGGTGGCCCTTAACCCCATAGGTGCAAGGTTGCACCCTATGCAGTTTTCCAGAAATTCGCATTGTAACCCAGTTTTAGTATCTTAATGCTCAGATTTCTTATAGTTCTATAGAGTGGTTTGTTTTCCACACTAATGTGAACAGAAGTGGATGCTTCTGGCTCATCAGTTTTGGGTCGTTTTCTTGTGGTGTCATTTCCTATAGTGGTGATAGTATGGGTGCTACTGCTAGATGAAAGGCTCATAGAGCTTAACCCTTTACCCAACGCAGACGATATAAAAATTCATTTTAAATATCATTTTTTTTTAAAATTCAACAAAACCGTATCATGTGACCCCTAGTTGGAACGAGCTCGTTCCAACGAGGGTTCACATGATGTGGTTTTGTTGACATTTTTTTGAAAAATAATATTTTTACAACTGTTGAATTTGCATATTACGTGGGCGGATGCGGGCGATTCGTTGGGTAAAGGGTTAATGTGCTTTTGGCCGTTGCATTGTTGGCCATAGTTGCTGATATAGATTAAAGAAGTGATCAAGCCTGAAAATAAGCAATCTGTCATTTGCAAAATGAGGTCCCCAGAGGGTGAATTTGTTGATGCTATCCCATACTATGTGCCAATTTATCCTCTGGGTACCTCTTGCTGTTTAGGCTTGAGACCTTGATTCAGAATGAGGTTCACAGAGGGTAAATTTGGTGATGCTGCCCTGCTGTGCAGGAAGTATCACCAAATTCACCCTCTGGGGTCCTCATTCTGCAGATGACCGTCTGCTTATTTTCAAACTTGGAAGTGATAAACTATAAAAATTCTCAAAAGTGAGCAGGAGAGTTTAGCTCAGTAACTCTACCTATAGAGTTGAAATTTTATTAAGTGTTTGACTGGTTTCGTTCGAATTTGAACTCCTCATCGCCTTTGATGAGCTCAAATTCGAACAAAACCGGTCAGGCACTTAATGGGAATAGTTACTGAGCTAAACTCTCCTGCTCACTTTTGAGGCTTTTTATAGTTTATGATAAAAATGTTTTGTTTTTTTTCAATTAACCCCTTATGAAAGGAAAAGGATATCAAAATTTTTTATTTTAATTATATTTTATTTCAATGTTTCCAAACAATTTCAACAAAACTGTATCATATGACCACTCATTGGATTGATCTCGACTAGCTCGTTCGAATGAGAGGTATCTTGATATGGTTTTGTTGAAATATTTTGAAAATTTTTTTTTTCGACTGCTGAATTTGTAATTTTTAATTTGTGAGATGATGCAGCCCTTCACTAGGTAAAGGGTTAAGATATAGAATAAATAGGTACTAGGACCGGTAATCAGATTTAAACCACGAGTAGGATAAAGATTTTAACCACTTGACTTTATTCTATGAGTGGTTTAAATCTGATTACCGGCTCTAGTACCTATTTGTTTTATTTATTCCATCCTCTTAACAAATAATCCACTTTGTCACCTAAAATGGAGAAAAAACGACACTTTCTCTGATCAAATAACACTTTCTATGACTTTCTACGCACTTAACCCCAATTGCCTACATGGGGGCACGATGATGCTGTGCACTAAGGCGTACTGCACATCGATGGTGCACATGTCTTCAACCAATCTAACCCTGCCTGTGCCGCAGTACAGAGTTCTGAGTTATGATGTTGGAGAGCTGACAGCTGCTTGTCGTTGCTCTGTGGTTCTCTCCAGGTACTCTGGCTTCCTCCACCCGTAAAATTGTCACTGACATGATATGACCCTGGCTGTTAATGTGTTGTTAAACCCTAATAAATAAATCAATAAATATGACTTTCTGTGCATGGTGAATGCTTGATTGACAGCTAGACACATTGCAAAAGTTGATTGAATTTACCTTGCTTTTTCAGTCAAATTGTAATTAACAATTCTTAAATTTTATTTTAAGTATTTAATTGAAGGTAATTTAAACTCAATAAGTCATTGTACATAGAAGATAGTACTGCAAAACGTTATATGTTTGAATGAAACATCGCGAAGTGTGAATGTATCGAAGTCGGCAAATTACATCATGTCACGTCATGGATGAACTTCCTACTGTGGGTGTACATTTTTTTAACACCAATAGATGCTTTACACCGGTAGTGGGGTTAAAAGCTAAAATTTAACATACAGGCTTTTCACAGGTAATAACATAGGCGAGCATGGTATTATCTCATATGAGCTACATGCAATTAAAAGAACAAATTTTTACTGATGGATATGGCAAATGATTGGAGGAGAAAATATTTCCTTTATTTTATTAACCAATAATAATATTGGACTTGACTACCAGGCCTGAAAATAAGCAGTCTGACATTTGCAAAATGAGGTCCCCAGAGGGTGAATTTGATGATGCTATCCCATACAGTGGGCCAATTTATCCTCTGGGTGCCTCTTTCTGCTAAGTTTTGAGACCCTGATTCAGATTGAGGTTCACAGAGGGTCAATTTAGTGATGCTACCCTGCTGTGCAGGGTAGCATCACTAAATTCACCCTCTGGGGGCCTGATTTTGCACATGGCATTGACTACATGGCATTATAATAATAATTTACACTAAAGTTGTTGACAAAGGACCTTACTTATTACTGTTTTTTGTATTTTAACCTGTATGTGTCATCAGGGTTGTCTGTTTTTGGTGACTTTATTCTTGAAAACACCATTAGGGCTGATACCAGGATGGAAGGTCATAATTTTCTACCCTTGAGGGCTTTTTATGCCCCTGACCTCCGAAAGGAAGATTCCAGGGTATCTTGTCAAACCGACCCTCTGCCTGTCTGTCCATCTGTTCATACAAATGTTTTGCATTATAATTTCAAAGCCATCGCTCAGATTTGGATCTCCTTTGTTATGCCAATAGACCTGCATGGGAGAACGGATATGAAAAAGGAACAGGTTCCGTCCATTAATTTTCCCCAGAGTTATGCCCCTTTTTCGACTTTCGACTCTTTCCACTTAGAAAATTTTTCTGTCCAACAATACCTTCAAGGCTACTTTGAACTTGCATATAGGTCGGAGGCATTGGCCCATACTTTATGTTGCGCTTGTTTTATTTTATTAACCAATAATAATATTGGACTTGACTACATGGCATTATGACAGATTTTTTTTGAGGCCACAACAAATACCCCAAAATGCGATCATGGGTAAATTCTGCAAACAGTTATAAAACTACCCTGGTAGTGGTTTCCAGTTCGGTCTTGACTGCCTCTACAGTCAGCCAAGACTTGACTAGAAATCACACCTGACTTATCTGGTATACTGGCTTTGGTGCAGAAAAATACATTTCATATCCAGTCAGAAACAACAATATGAATCTGAATATGTTTTGTTACTATTCATTAAGATTGCCTATTGGAACAATCAGTTATTAACCCTTTACCTAACGAATCGGCCGCATCCGCCCGCGTAATATGCAAACTGAGAAGTTGAAAAAAAAAAAAATTTCAAAATATTTCAACAAAAACATATCATGTGACCCCCACATTGGAACGAGCTCATTGAGCTCGTTCCAATGAGGGGTCACATGATATGGTTTTGTTGAAATATTTTTTAAATTTTTTTAAAAATATATTTGAAATAATAAAATTTTGATATCGTCTGCGTTGGGTAATGTTTGTTTCAGGTTCCTTTTGCACCTCGGATTGTTTTTAAAATCATGTGCTTGAAAAATATCTATTCTATTAAATTGCATTCAGGTATATGGGAGTGTGATGGCTCAGTGGTTTGCGGCATTGGACTTTAAACCTTTAAGTCCATGGTTTGATCTGTGCTAGGGTAACTGTGTTGTATCCTTGGGCACAGACCTTTAGATCAGTCTAATTTGGGCACAACGGCAAATATGGATGTGGTCTGCATGGTTGGAGAAGAAGTACCGTATTTTCTTTGTCTTGCGTCTGTTTTAGGTTTTTGGTCCCCATCTTAAAATGCTAGTTTACAAACCCTTGTTATAGGTCTTCACCATTATTGCTGGTTCCTTCCCACCACCCTTTTGACGTAAGTTTACTTGACTAACTCGAGAAGCCTTCTTAGTTTCCCAGTGTCGAGCCAAAGATCTATTTGAATGTAAATTACGCATGGCATTTACTGAGAAATGCCACAAACATGAATATAATAGATCTCAAGCTTTAAGTGCATGATCATATGGAATTCGCCACAGAAAAGCAATCGTCGTCAAGGACACTGTCGACGCCGATTGCTTTTCTGTGGCGTACTATGTGGATTTTTAAAACAATTATTTATCTCTTGCATTGTTTGATTTTCGAAGTTAAGCTTTAAGCTATATTGCAATCATTGGGGAAACCTGGCCAAACTATATATTGCTGAAACACTGCAAAACATAATTTTGGTGCAATTATCTTATTTGGGCACAGCGTTTACTGTCGTTAGTTGGGAAGAATTTAAAGGCCAGCTTGGGCAAGGCTCTCATGGTATGGTAGTGCTGTACACTAAGGTACAATGCTAGTCAATTATGCACTTTGCCTTCAACTAATGCTAACCCTGCTTGTGCAAAGATAGTATGTTGGGGAGAATGACAGTGTCTTGCTGCTGCTCGGTTGTTCTCTGCAGGTACTCTGGCTTCCTTCACCTGCCTGACATGAGGTGACCTTGGCTGCCAAAAGTGTCGTTAAACATGAATTAAAAAAAAAATAATTAAGCATGATGATTGTGGTACATTCTGAATATATGTTTGAAAATGGTTGTTGAAAATTTTATCAAAAAGATTCCTTGTTGCAGAAAAATTATTCTTTCTTAAGGGTCTAATTCACATGAATTTTGATGCCTGTATATTGCTGAATGTTTGTGCCCCCAAAAATTAAATTAGTAGGATGCCATCTTGTGGTAAATACATAGAGATTATCATGATAATGTGCATGTCCTGTGATTTGTATCAGATTCGAGGTGGTGTCCAGAATGGGATCTCAACGAGCCGGCTTTGTGATCCCATTTTTGGACACCACCAAACATAAATATCTTGTACAAATCACAGGACATGCACATTATCATGATAATTCATTTATCTAACAATTCTGTCACATAAACAGATTAAATCTTTACTCTTTACCCAGCGTAATGGCCAAAACCGGCCAATGCTATTCTTAACAAATCGCCAATTAATTTGTTAGTTTTTCATTTTTTGTCTCAAAAACATAGGTTATGACCCTTTGAGTGGTCATAACCTATGTTTTTGAGACAAAAAATGAAAAAAATGAGTTATTCAAGAATTTCTTTTGGAAGTGTCGTCTGCTTTTCATTTTAGGTAAAGGGTTAAATTATTTTTAAACATTTTTGGGACATAATGTTCGGTCGATCACTGAAACACACATAGAATGTATCCATGTGCCTGTTATGATAGCCCGTAGCGTTACCGGAAACGAGTCGTCTATATGATACAGAATCAGAATGAGTCATCTCTATGATATGGAATTGGAACACATTATGTGATACGTACCGTTTCTTGTGGTTTCCTGGCCAAAATCTATATGGTTGTTGGATAAAAATGAGTAACTCACCATTTAACAAAACTGCTGCAATCTTTTTCATTCTTGAGGGGTAAGGCTTAAAAAAGATAAAAATCTGTATTTTTATACTGTACCAATGACCCAGACTTAGCTGGTGCTAACTCTTAAAAATCTAGGGCCAAACACAAATTTTGCCCCCCAATCCCCAAAATTTGCATCTAAAACCAAAAGAAATCATGTCCTAAAGGACCTCCATACTTTGCCCCTACTGCGCATGCGCAGTGTCAAGGACGTTCCGAAATTGGCGCCAATTATTATTCTTTGTTTGGCCCTTCATCAGTTAACATCTCACTGATCTTTGTGCTTGTAAATCTCAGTTTAAATGATGCCAGACACATAAATATTGGAGAAATGGTGATTCTAAGGAGGATAGAGAAGGAGGAGAGGAAAAAGGAGTGACAGAAAATATTCAGGGCTGTAACTTAAAATTTTGTAATGAAATTATGTTAAGTTGCCTATTTTCGAGGCATGGGCCTGTTGTTGTCATTCTTGCTTTGAAGTTGCACTGCTTATTCAGTGTTTCCTCTCTCCTTATCCTGTAAGTCCCCCCTTGCTATTCTCCCATGCTTTTGGCATATTTTTGAGTAAGATTACTACTAAAATTTCTTGGGAGAATTAGCTTGGTTACAGAATGAATTCTGTTATTTTCCCCATGTTTACGTTTTCACCCATGGGTGTTTAGACGTTGTGTTCTGCATCTACCATCTGATGTTCTGCAGATTCTTCTTTGGAAGTCTCTGTTTTGTATCAGATAGTGTGTAATATTGATAACTGATTTCGGGCCAGTATTGTCAGTGCCTGGAGTCATGTTTTCTGGTGTTTATACACTTCTTTTTTACATTGGCAACAGTCTCTTTTGAGGGGGGCTTTTTGCCTTTGGAGTAGTTTATCTCATTACAAGATACATTATTATTATCCGTAAGTGTTGCAATAATTATTTAAAATAATTTTAAAATTTGTGACCAAACTTACCCTTGGGATCCATTGGGGCTCAAGGTTACTTTTCAGAAACTTGGGCTTCGCTGAAAAAAAATATTTTTCAAAAATTATTTTGAATTTCATTTGCTTTTTTCAATGTTAATGGATCATGTTATTATGTATCTTTGTGTTTAGGGGTTTGTACGAGTACTAGGACTTGTTGTTGTCTTTTCACAATGAAAGGACATTGTTCAAATTGTAATAGGAAGAAATCTTCCTCTGACTTTCATGATCATTGTATTAATTGTAGTCAGTGTACTCACACTAACTCCTGTTCAATATATCAATATTGGGATGACAAACATTGGAAACGTGTGTCACGGTATATTGTTAGTGGAGAAAGGGCTATGCCGGTCCTTTCTCCGCAGAGTCACTCTAGTCTATCAGTTTCTATTTCAGAGGAACAAGAACAGGGTGATGTTTCCATGTTATCTTCCAAGAGTGCGCTTCCGTCGTCACAATTGAATGAAGAGCTAGCGGCAAAAGTGCTCATGGAGATACGACAGTTGCCTAAGAGGTCCCGAGTAGGATCAACGGCGCTGTCGTCCGCTAGCTCGCCCGGTGTAGCGTCCATTCACCGAATGGTTCGGCAGCCGGGTTCGTCCGTTGCGGTCCAGGAGGAAATGTTGGGTGATGCGAGCACTATAAACATACTAGGTGCACACTCAGTGACGGCGGATGTTAGGAGAGATCGGAGGAAGCCTTCTAGTCCGGTTCCTAGCTCGTCCAGGTCCAGCCGGGCCGCAAGCGAGAGAGTCCCCTCTCTCGTACAACAACATCAGGGACCTGATGTTGTGGTACAAAATGTGTCGCAAGCGGAGCACACGTCCGTCGCTCGGGATGCTCCGTTGTTTAAGCAGTCCGCGGAGACTGCTCAGGCTTCCTCATCCTCTCACCAGCGCACACGACCGCACCTTGGCTACGTGACCGCGGATATTCTACCAACTTCGCCGATAAGGGATTCTTCGGCGACCAGGTCACGGCATCCGGTAGCCAGGGACACGAGGCCGGTAGACTCTGGACGTTCGCATAGGAAGAGTATGCGGGAGTCAGTTGATGCGGAGCTTCCCGCGGCTAAGCAGCGAAAGACCGCTACTCCGCAGGCCTCGATGACGGACGTGCTTGCTCAGATAGCACAAATTATCGCAGCATCCCAGCAACCGACAGAATCGGTGTCGGATCGGGAATTATCCGACGACGCTGGGTCGGTACGCTCTGCCGAAGCATCGGGTGCGGACGACCGGGAGCATCATGAGGTCCGACCGGATGGTGAAAGGGATACGGATGACTTGGAGCTATCCCTTTCGGAACAACATAAAGCTGCCGTGGATTTCATCCGGCACTTCCTTCCTCACCTTATTCCGTCGGGCCAGACTGCTGCGGTACCGGACAAGAGAATAATAGCGTAATTGGACACTGAATTCTTCGAGCGGTTCAGAGACATCGTCCCTGAGTTTCCGTCTCAGTCCAATAATGTCACAAGAACATTTGAATTATTGAACGACGCTATATTCAGGCTTGCTTCCAAAACAGGCAAAGCTGGTTTCTTGTCCTCCAATGCTCTTAACCTGCCTTTCATTAATGCAAGGAATAAATATGGCAGGACAGGGTATTCCGAGAGTTCCTCTGCGTCTTGACGACGAGGCGGAAGACTTAGAATTGTCGTTACCGTCGTCTATGTCCGTTCCAACCACGGTGTTTGATACGACAATCACGTCTAACAGGGCCAGTTTAGACGCTTTATCTTACGCAGACCACCTTACAAAGGCGTTATCACTGCGTCTTCAAGGGAAAGAATTCCAGGATATACAATCCTCTTTAAGACTTCTTTCAAGGGCAGTGGCTTATTCCACGTATAACTCCGCCCTTTCAGTGGCAAACCTGGAGTTGGTTAGACGTGACGCAGCCTTAGCTACATCCACATGCGTGGATAGTAAGGTGAAGAACTCTCTCAGAGTCGCTTCGGTCTCCGGAGAACTTCTATTTTACGGCAAGCTTTCTGCAATCTACGATAAAATTACTAAGAAAGCTTCGGATTCTCTGCTGTTTAAATCCGCTTCCAAAAAGTCGGATACGGCAGAGAAGAATAAGACAGGCATTTCTGGGTCTAATGCGCCCAAGAAAGGTTCCTATAGAAGTTCCGGTGCGTCCTCTTGGTCTTATTCAAGAGACCGTCAAGGCAGCGACTCACGTGCGTGACGTCCTTCGGGCCGGGACAATCGGTCGGATGCCCCGAGGTCAACGGGACGAGGTGCGGGTCGTGGAGGACGTGATTTCTCCTCCCGCAGGCCTCGCAGGTCCAGGAGGTGATGGCTTCAACCTCTATCGTGTTCCGGTTGGCGGAAGGTTGTCGAGTTTTTCAGAAGAGTGGGCGTCGATTACGGATGACCCTTGGGTGAGAAGGGTGATTTCGGAAGGTCTAAGAATATCCTTCAAACGAAAGCCTCCTTTAACTCGAAGTCCAAAATGGACTCAACTTCCGTCAAATCCGCAGAAAAGAGACGCTCTGTTATCGGAGGTGCAGTCTCTTTTAATGAAGAACGCGGTAGAGGTCGTAGAAGACCAGGAAACACCGGGATTCTACAGCCATCTGTTTCTGGTTCCGAAACCAGATGGCTCGTTCCGTCCAGTCATAGATTTGAGCTGGATAAACAAGCTGATCGTCGCTCCGAAATTTTATATGGAGACGATTCGGTCGGTCAGAGCGAGTATTCGGGTGAACGATTATGCTACAAGCATAGATCTCAAGGATGCGTACTTTCATGTCATGGTACATCCGACATTCAGAAAGTATCTACGCTTCGCAGTCCTAGGAGTTGTGTATCAATTCCGGGCGATGTGCTTCGGATTGAACCTAGCACCCTGGGCTTTCACTCGGGTAATGAACTCGGTAATGATGTATTTCCGAGCTCATTCATCTGCGGTAACGTCGGCCTATTTGGACGACATTCTTCAGAGGTACGGCAACGAGTTAATGCTTCAGAACGATGTGCAGAATCTGCTTCTATTGCTCCGACGTCTCGGTTTTGTTATAAACGAGGAGAAGTCGGATCTGGTGCCGTCCAAGTCATTCACTCATCTGGGAATGAGCTTCGAGACGCACAACAATCTCGTTCGTCTGCCGTTAACCAGAGCGAAATTAGTCAGTTGTTACGCTCGCTATTGTCTTCATGCAGACAAAGTCACAGCGAGGGAGTTTATGAGACTGATAGGTCTGTGCGGAGCCGCCGCGGATCTCATTCCGATGGGGCGGTTACGCACTCGTCCTCTCCAAATTTTCTTAACTCAGAATTGGAGTGTGAAGATTCATTCGCTCGACATAGACGTTCTCTTGTCAGATCAAGTGAAACAAGAGATTCAGACTTGGGCAAACATTCAGTGGTTATCTCAGGGAGTTCCACTGCAGTTGCCGGATCCGAGTTTTACCGTTATGACGGATGCCAGTCAAACAGGTTGAGGTGTAACATTGATCCCAACGGATTCGAGATGCCAGGGTCTTTGGGATCCACAGTTCCTAAGCAAGCACATAAACATCAAGGAAATGATGTCAATTTGGCTTGCGTTACGTCATTGGATGGACATTATTCACAAAGCTCATGTCCAAATTCTGTCTGACAATACGACAGTAGTGGCGTATATACGGAACCAGGGTGGCACTCATTCCGTTCCGTTATTCAAGCTAGCGGAGAGAATCCTTCTGTTTGCTCTAGAACATCAAGTTCTACTTTCGGTCCGTCATATACCAGGTCGTCTGAATGTACTAGCAGACTCCCTTTCACGGAAGGGTCGCTTGTTGCCATCGGAGTGGACTCTCAACAAACAAGTATTCAATCAGATTTGCTACCAGTGGGAACGGCCAATGATAGACTTATTTGCGACACATCTCAACAATCAGTTGCAGACGTATGTGTCACCGTGCCCGGATCCAAGAGCATTTGCAGTAGACGCTCTATCGATCTCATAGACGGAATGATAGGATATGCGTATCCTCCAGCGCCGTTGATTCAGCAAGTATTGCTAAAGATAAAACAATCTCAATGCAAGATTCTGTTGGTAGCATCTCTGTCTCCACAGAGACCGTGGATAAATCTACTCAGGTGTCTGTTGTGGGACCTACCACGAAAGCTTCCTCCACGGGAGGATCTTCTTTCGCAGCGGAAACCGCGTCGACTTCATCACAACCCGCAAGGTCTCAACCTTCACGTTTTTCCGTTGTGCGGTCCTTCTTGCATGGCAAGCACTTTACAGGACGAGCAGTGGACGCAATTTCTAACTGTAGGAGGACCTCCTCTTCGCTAAATTATGCGGCTAAGTGGAATGTTTTTCGTCGTTGGTGTAGGGATCATTCTGTTGATATTTTTTATCCCTCCATACCAGACATTGCAAACGTTCTAGTATACTTGTTTGACGAAATCAAACTGCAGCCTGTTACTATTAAGGGTTATAGGTCTGTGTTATCTGATACCTATGCACACCACAATAGTTTACAAATTGGATCTAATGTCTCTTTATCTAAGTTAGTTAGAAACTTCTCGATAAATAGACCCAGAACTCTTAGATTAATTCCTAAATGGAATTTAGCTTGGGTTCTTCTTTAACTAAAGGAAAAGCCATTTGAGCCTCTTGGGACAGTAGATTTCAAATTCTTGTCTTATAAGACAGCTTTTCTCTTAGCTTTCTCTTCTGCTAGAAGAGTCAGTGAGCCTCATGCACTATCGGTGGACAATTCTCACTATCGTAGTGTCGGAAACACTATCACCTTCACTACTAATGTTGGATTTTTAGCTAAGACTCAGGCTCCTAATAAATATCTGGAACCTATTGTTATTAAGGCTCTTCCGTCTTCAGACGGGCGTAGGCCTTTTCTCTGTCCTGTTAGAGCTTTACGCATTTATAAACGGAGATCTCAGTTTATCAGAAAGGGACGAAAACGTTTCTTTCTGTCTCTGATGCCCAATAGAAAGGACATTTCGGTCCATTCTATTGCTAGATGGATGCAATTAACTATCCGTACTGCTTATGAAAATTTATCTTCTTCCCAGCAGTCTGTGCTTAAGATTTCGGCTCATGAAGTAAGAGCTCTTTCTACATCTTGGGCTTACGCAAATAGTGTGGCTATTACAGATTTAATGAAGGCTGCTTATTGGTCTCGGCCATCCACATTCACGAATTTTTATCTCAGAAATATTGAGTCCATTTCTGGAGACCTGCATTGTTTAGGTCCGTTATCTGTTGCTCAGAATGTCGTCCACTAAACAGTTGCAACTATAGTTATGCAGGCTTTCTGTTCCGGCAGTGACTCTGTCCTGCTGCCCTCTTCGCTCTGGGCTATTTGACCCAGGGCAAGGGGAAGGGGGGGGGGGGGAGGGTGTTCCCTTAGGTCACCTGCTTTATAGTGAAAAGCAAGGGAATTCCTCCTCCGGAGTCAGTAATTCTGAGTCGTTTCCGGGATGGTTTTAAAGTGTAATATTAATGTTAAAAATTCATTCATGTCATATTTTTAAAGTGTAGCTCGGTGTGAAGCATTTGTATATGTCAAGTGTCAAACGGGCATTAATATACAATCCTCGGACACTTTTAAAGAATATAAAGAGTCTCAATTCTCTGGACTAACTTTATTTATTGGCTTACTATAAAAATAATTAGTATAATGGGTTATACAGGATGTTAATAGAGAACATGAATATTATTGTGCTCAATTATGAAGGGTATTGTATCTTTCTAATTTATCATAAAATAAGAAAGATACATGTAAAGCCTAATACTCCTTTTCTCCTTGAGGGGTTCACTCTATATTATATAGTCGAGCTTATTGGATTTTCCTCTATGTCCTAGGCCCTCCAGCCTTTTTACTATTCAGCTAAGTCTGGGTTATTGGTACAGTATAAAAATGTTAAAAAATTTATAGTAATTTATATATTTTTTATACTTACCAATGATCCAGACGGGGATGGCCCTCCCAGGAGTTGGGAACTCATACCTCCCCGCTGAGTACATAGCGCTGACCAGGCACTGCCAGTAAGAATGATAATTGGCGCCAATTTCAGAACGTCCTTGACACTGCGCATGTGCAGTAGGGGCAAAGTATGGAGGTCCTTTAGGACATGATTCCTTTTGGTTTTAGATGCAAATTTTGGGGATTGGGGGGCAAAATTTGTGTTTGTCCCTATATTTTTAAGAGTTAGCACCAGCTATGTCTGGGTCATTGGTACAGTATAAAAATTTAAAAAATGATATCCTAGTTATTTGATATGAATGACGTTCGGCTGAAGGTCGATCACAAAAATATCATGATCCGCAAATTTTTTGCCCCGACATAGGTCGGGGTGGTCGGAGCGGCTCCAACACCTCTGCTACAGTAAGGGAAACTTTCACCACTGAAAGCATGGGTTTTTCCACAGAATACTGTGAGGAGTTAAATGTATAATTCCAACTATTTTCCCAAATGTTTTTTGCAGGTTAAAAAAACGAACTGATTCAGATATCATTGGGATACCAAATGAAAGTGTCAATGACACTGTAGCTCAACTTGACAAACTTGAAATGGTAAATTTGAAGATCATTGGTTCCAATGTTATTTGGTTCTCGAATGTTCTAAGACATTATTGGACTGCGTCGGCAACTCAGGGACAATGTCCCTGAACCGATCCAAAACTCCGTGTCCAATGACGCTATTAGTCTCTTATCCAGCATCGCAGCAATGTAGTCCGACAGAACAACCTCTGGAAGATAATGCCGGAAGAAATGTATGGCTGCTTCTGTTGTTCCGAAAGGGAAAGCTCGAAATCATCCGAATCCCTTTCGCCATCCTGTCGGACCCAATGAAATATTCGGTCGTCCGTACCTGATGCAACAGCGGAGCGTACCGACCCAGCCCTGTCGGATTATTCCTGATTCGACCGAGAATCTGTCGTTTGCTGGGATGCTACGATAAGCTGTGCTATTTTGGATAGCACGTCCGTCACTGAGGCCTGTGGAGAAGCGGTCTTACGATGCATTGCCGCTGGAAGCTCCGTGTTCGTTACCCCGTGCATACTTCTATTATGCGAGCGACCGGAGTGTGCAGGCCTCGTGTCCCTTGGCTACCGGATGGCGTGACCTGTTCGCCATGGAATCACTGAATGCCGAAGCTGGCCGGATATTCAAGGTCACGTAGCCAATGTGCGGTCGTGTGCGCTGCTGTGAGGATGAGGGAGCATTATCGACAGTCACTCGGACTGTCTATATAACGGAGCGTCCCAAGTGGCGGACATACGCTCCGAAGGTGAAATGTCTATACCACAACATCCGGTCCCATATGTTGTTGCACGAGAGAGGGACCTCTCTCGCTCGCCGCCCGGACGGACCGGACGAGCTAGGAACCAGACTAACAGGCTTCCTCCGATCTCTCCTCTAATCCGTCGTCACTGGGTGTGTACTGAAGTCTATTATAGTGCTCGCATCACCCAAATCTCCATCCTAGACCGCAACGGACGAACCCGACTGCCGAACCATTCGATGAATGGACGCTACACCGGGTGAGCTAGCAAATGTCAACCCCGTCGATCCTACTAGGGACCTCTTAGGGGATTGACGTAATCCATGAGCACTAATTGCCGCTAGCTCTTCATTAACTATGACGACAGAGGCACACTTTTGAAAGAACCAAAAATTTCTAAGTCCACCGACGCTATCAGTTTCTTATCCGGTATCGCAGCATTCTGGTCCGACGAAGAACCTCTAGAAGATGAAGTCGGATGACATATACAGCAGCTTATGTTGTTCCGAAAGGGAAAGCTCGAAAACCTCAGAATCCCTTTCGGCATCCCGTCGGACCGTATGAAATTTTTGGACGTCCGCACCTGATGCTTCTGCGGAGCGTCCCGACCCAGCGTCGTCGGATATTATATTATGCGACAGAGATTCTGTCGTTGCTGGGATGCTGCGATAAGTTGTGCTATTTGGGATAGCACGTCCGTCACCGAAGCCTGTGCAGAAGCGGTCTTACGATGCTTTGCCGCTGGAAGCTCCGTGTACGTTGACTCCCGCATACTTTCTTATGCGAACGTCCGGAGTCTCCAGGCCTTGTGTCCCTGGCTATCGGATGGCGTGACCTGGTCGCCGAGGATTCTCTGATTGGCGAAGTTGACTGGATATCGGAGGTCACGTAGCCAAGGTGCGGTCGTGTGCGCTGCCATGAGAATGAGGAAGCCTTATTGACAGTCTCTCCGGACTGTCTATATAACGGAGCGTCCCAAGCGGCGGACATATGCTCCGAATGCGAGACATTTTGTACCACAACATCTGGGGCCAGATGTTGATGTACGAGAGAGGGGCCTTTCTCGCTCGCAGCCCGGATGGGCCTGGACGAGCTATGAACCGGACTAAAAGGCTTCCTCCGTTCTCCCCTCTAATCCGCCGTCACTGGGTGTGCACATGGATATTTTATAGTGCTCGCATCACCCAAAACTCCTTTCTAGACCACAACGGACGAAGCCGGCTGCCGAACCATTCGATGAATGGACGCTACACCGGGCGAGCTAGCAGACGTCAAAGGCCGTCGAACCTACTAGGGTCCTCTTAGGCAATTGACGTATTACCTGAGCACTTTTCCGCTAGCTCTTCATTAATTGTGACGACGGAGGCACACTTTTTGGAAGACATCACGGATACATCACCCTGATCATGATCGTCTGAAATAGAGATTGATAAAGTAGAGTGACCCTGCGGGGAAAGGACCGGAATGGCCAATTCCCCACTAACATTCCGTGACAAACGCTTCCCATGTTGTCTTCGTAATTAACACATACAGAACAGGAGTTAGTGCGAGTACACTGACTACATTATACAATGATTATGAAAGTCAGAGGAAGATTTCCTCTTATTACAATTGAACAATATCCTTTCAATGTGAAAAGAAAACAAAGTCCTAGTACTCGCACCAACCGGTAACAATAAAATACATAATAACAAGATCCATTAACATAGAAAAAATAATTGAATCAAAAACTTTTGAAAAAATATTTTTTCAGAACAGCCCAAGTTTCTGAAAAGTAACGTTGAGCCCCAATGGATCCCAAGTTTAAGTGTGGACAAAAATTCTAAAAATATTTTAAACAATTTATGCAACACTTACGAACAATAATAATGTGTCTAATTATGATTAAATTAACATCAAGATATTATTTTCAAGAAATCCCCCCTCACACAGAGGGCTGTTGGAAATGTAAACAATAAGTGTAAAAACACTAGATCAAGACTCCATTCACCCTGGCCCGAAATCAGTTACCAATAATACACTATCTGATGCAAAACAGAGACTTCCAGGGAAGGAACTGCAGAACATCAGATGGTAGATGCAGAACACTACGCCTAACCACCCATAGGTGAAGACGTAAACATGGGGAAAAGAACAGAATACATTCTGTTATCCAGCTAAAACTCCCAAGAAATTTTAGTAATAATATTACAGAAAATATGCCAAAAGCATGGGAGAATAGCAAGAGGGGACTTAAAGGAAAGGGAGAGAGGAAAACACTGAATAAGCAGTGTAATCTTGATAACAGGAATGACCACAACAGGCTGTTGCCTCGAAAATAGGTAACTTAACATAATTTCATCAAAAAATTTTAAGTTACAGCCCTGATTATTTTCTGTCACTCATTTTTCCTCTCCTCCTTCTATATCCTCCTTAGAATCACCATTTCACTAATATTTATGTGTCTGGCATCATTTAAACTGAGATTTACAAGCACAAAGATCAGTCAGATGTTAACTGATGAAGGGCCAAACAAAGAATGATTAATGGCGCCAATTTCGGGACATCCTTGACACTGCGCATGCACAGTAGAGGTGAAGTATGGAGGGCCATTCAGGACATGTTTTCTTTGGTTTTAGATGCAAATTTTGGGGATTGGGGGGCAAAATTTGTGTTTGGCCCTATATTTTTAAGAGTTAGCACCAGCTATGTCTGGGTCATTGGTAAGTATAAAAAATATATAAATTACTATAAATTTTTTAAGTTTTGTTCTGGCAGATATCCAAAAATAGTGCACGCACAGATCGTCTTGTTTCTTTAATATTGTGCACACATTGGCAGCTATTAATGACGAGTTAACGTAAGATGAGGGAGGGGGCGCGGTGGCTCAGTTGCTAGAGGTGCAGGCTGCAAGCCGAGAGGTCCTCGGTTCGAATCCCACCTGCGGCAACCGCATTGTTTTCTTGGGCAAGACACTTTACCCCCATTACCCACATGGGGGCACGGTGATGCTGTGTACTAAGGCGTACTGCACGTCGATGGTGCACCTGTCTTCAACCAATACTAACCCTGCTTGTGTGGAGTTGGTATGTTGGGGAGCTGATTGTTGCTCACTGTTGCTCGGTGGTTCTCTCCGGGTACTCCGGCTTCCTCCACCCGTAAAACTGTCATGGTCATGGTTAGCCATTGTGCAGAAATATATGACCTTAAAACACCAATAAATAACGTAAGATGAGGAGACTTTAGGAAGCGGTTGGAATACTAAAGAAGTAGCCCCAAAATGAGTCTGAGAGATGTCATTTTGCAAACTTTATCTGGGGGTAGGGCCGGATTTACGAATAGGCAGACTGAGTGGACGCCCAGTGCTCCCACAAATGGCCCCACATTAAAGTTTGTCTTTCGAGGAACATAATATGACAAAATTCCCTGCCAAATTGCCAAAGGGAATTTTGTCATATTATGTTCCTCGAGAAACGAACTGCATGCACTGTCATTTTTTTTTTCCCCCACATAATCAATGGCAACAATTAAAAAAAAAACAGGGATCTGGGTGTTATGGTCGGGCCAATGTCTGGGCCATTCCGGCACCCCTGTGTAGATGCAAATTTAACCAACTATATCTTGTTTAACATAGCTCATTTCATTTTTTAATCCTACTAGTGCAAAATAGTTTAAGTGACAAGATTTCCAGGTGAAAAAAAGAGTAATGAGGCAGATTTTCAATGATGAGGGAGGTGCCTGAGAAAAATTATTTTTTTAATCAGCCTTTAACCCTTTACCCATCGTCATGTCCCAAACCGGCCAGTGCTATTGGCAAAAAAACACCATTCAATTTTCATTTTTTGTCTCAAAAATACATTCCTTGAGGGTAAGGAGTGATACAGGAAATTAGTTTGAGCACCCCTATAAGTATGGGAAGATTTATTTATTTATTTCTTGGTATTTAACGTCACATACTTCTACTTCTGCACATTGGCTAATTGTGGATATAAAGTCAAATGCAGCCAATTGTCAACTCATGTTGCCCATTTTAGAGGATTTCCATCCCAGGCATTGGTGAACAAGTAAAGCAGAGCTTTTTAACCCTTTACCTAAGACAAAAGACAACACCTGCAAAGTTCTTAAATGACTGTTTTTATTTTTTGCGTGAAAAACATAGCTTATGACCCCTCTTTGGAACGAGGTTTATCCTGTTCCAGTGAGGAGGCATAAGCCATGTGTTTTTGATGCAAATAAATGAAAAAATTTAGTTACTCAAGAATTTTGTTTGCAAATGTCATCTGCCTTTCGTGTTAGGTAAAGGATAAATCTACTTTTTCTTGTTTGGCACTCCTCATGGAGATCTGTCAATCAACATATATAGATGATATGGAATGAGTGTTTTTCTCATATAATATTTATGAAACGAGTCTAAGAATTTTCCATTTTGGCGAGCCCAAACGGAAAATTTGAATGAGTTTCATAAATATTATATGAGAAAAACACTCATTTCATATTTCATTTATCATAGGACACACACACGCACAAATTAGCCACTTAGAATGCAGGGGTCAGCCGAGGGGGTGACTAGGGCAAAGAAGTCGCCTTGTCATTCCTCAAGTCGTCTTGACTTACATTGGGGGCAAAATTCAAGTCGCCCTCCAAAACTTCCTTGGGAGACATGGCAGTTTACTTTATTTTCTTATGTTTTATTTCCAAAAAAACAATGCTTCCGCATTCACAAAAAATTAAATATGGCTGCTGTTAAAATCCGTCATACGGCTCTGAAAATAGCCTAAACTAGCCTGATTTTAGATTTCTGAAAAGAGTTGTAATGGCGTAGTCGTTTGAACAATACGCCCCAACTGATAACAACCAGCACAAAATGCTATTTAAAACCAAAAGTGTCAGCAAAAACAACGAATCACACAAGACACGCATCAAGTTTATTGGAATTTATTAAAGTTAACCATCGTTTCAAAACCCCCAAAAATGTGCAGGGGACAGTTCATCCATAAAAAACGTCGAAATTGCTTACGGTTATGCTCTGTTCCACTGAAAAATTGATTGCTTTGAAATTCGCCACGCAATTTGCATTGAAAGTTTTTCTTTGAAAACCTGTGTTGAAGGGGGTTAAATGTGATAAGGGTACGATAGAAATCACACATATTAGGATGGATAAGAATTGCAGGCCTCATCGCACCAATCGCACGTGTCAATGTAAGATGGTTGACAGAAATTGTTATTTTTCTGAACAGAGTATTATCACACAGCGCAGCAGGTAAGGGAGACAACTGAAATATTTTGTTGTTTACCTTAGAAATAAATTAACTAAAATTGTTAATGACGCTTAATTTACGAAGGATGTCGAAAACTTTTTTAACTACACTTTTTAGTTCAATTAGGACATTCAGAAACCATGAATGACCCAGCTTCTTATGTGAACTTGAAATTTATTTGAAATACTTTAAATATTTTTTTTAAAAGAATATACCTTCTATTACAGAGAAGAACACTCTCACCATGGGTAATGCTAAATTTCAAATCCACTGCATTGAGGCAAATACAAAATCAGCTGCATGGTAACCCTAGTCATCACTGTTAAGGAAAGAGTTAGGGTATTCAGAAACCATAGACGACACAATTTTTTGTAGGGGGGGGGGGGGGGGGGAGGATTTTAGCCTACATGACTTAGTTTTGTGTGTGTATGTATGTTTGTATAACTTTTATTTATTTTTTTCTCCACAATTGTGTCCTCTGTGTACATTTATTATGTCGCGATGTCATATACGTTTATTTTTTTTCTGACTTCTCCCTCATGTCCACTGACTTCTCCCTCCTGGCCCCTGACTTCTCCCTAAAGTCTCTGGAGGGAGAAGTCACTTCTCCCTAACATCAGCTGCCAGACTGACCCCTGTTAGTATGACTTTTTAACCCATCACCTAACTTGAGTTGCAGACGGCACTTGGAAAAAACATCCTCATATAACTAAAAATGTTCATTTTTTGCTTCCAAAACATAGGTTATTACCCCTCATTGGAACGAGCTCGTTGAGCTCATTCCAATGAGGGGGTCATAACGTATGTTTTGGAAGCAAAAAGTGAAGATATAAAAAAAAATGAATGGCGTTTTTCTTGTAGGTAAAAGATTAATACAATATAACCCACCCTAAATAGGACAGATAACATAAATTCTCCCTACTGAAATTATGCAAATGTGACCCATTTGTATTTTGTTTAGCCAATCAAATTATCCAGTTTTGAAATTGACCAATGAAATTGACGGAAGACTTTATTTATCACTGATCAATAGAACAAATAAACAAAATATCAAATGTTTTAAAGTGAACACAACGGATGAGTCATATGATAAAATAGACCAAATTGAATTCAGGTAATGCGGCCAAAAAGATGTGTAGGTCTGTCAAGTTTTGTGATTACTTGTATATTTTCTAATAGATCATATTTTTTATTCCTGTGCCATTTACAGCTCAGATTTGTTCAAAAGGGCTGGAAAATGTTTTTGTTGTAGAATTATATGCAGTTAACAGAATTACTATATTAACCAGTATGTGATTAAAGGAATCCACTGTAATAACTTTATGAAAGAAATATAAAAATGGGCTCAGGTATTTTGAGCCAATAAGGCCTAAAAAGGTTAAAAATCTGTTTCTTAGGCCCTCCCATGTGGCCCTTTCGGCTGCTGCATGCTCTCTTTTTATAACCAATGCAAATTTAAAAAAATAAAAATTAAATGGTTTATGTCTGATATTTTACCCAAGTTAATAAAATTGATAAATTTGTCCCTCGAGTGGAGCAAGGATGTGCAATGCTTTATCATTCCAAAGCCTTCTTGCACTCAAGGGACGAAATACACCTCCACCCATGCTATTCTGTAGATTATGAGGCCCAAAACATGAAACAAACCAAGAACATGAACTTTTGATGGCAAAGAAATAATTACAAAAATAAAAAATAAAATTAAAGTACAGAAAGTGGCCTGAGAAACAGAAGATCTACATTGTGGGGCTAATATCAGATTTCGTACAAGCACATTTTGGAGGTGTTAAATTTTTTTCAAACATTTCTTCAATTATTTTTCAGATATTTGTGAAAATAGAAATATTTCATGCACAGTGCATGCTTTACTGAGTACTGGTATTGACAAAGACAGCATTCTTGGAATATTTCAGGTGAGCAACTCTTGTTTGCAACACCTTGATCACAAAAACAAACAGAAATTCGGCCAGATCACGACCCAGCCATGATCAAGAGGAAATTATATTCCTGCTTCTGTCCCCACAGCTCTACAGAATCTTATTTCCAAATGAAACAAAATACTGCATTTTGATTGGCTGAGAGGTACGGTGTAACTTGCAATCCACAGAGACTTTTTTTTTACACCGTGGTTAACCACGGTGTAAAAACAAGAATATACAATAGCAGGCTATATGGCTAAAAAAACAGTACCCATTTTTAATTGCTAATTGATACCTTCTACTCGGTTATGTTAGAACAAAAATAACTAGAGAATGGCCACCAAAGGGTGGCTGAATCCCCCGAAAAAAGCCTTGATAGCCATTCCAACCTTATTCGCGACACACCCTCTGATTGTGGGAAATAATAATACCAAGTATCATTAATATCCTTGAAGGCTGTAAGAAGTTATGGAGCGGACACGAATTCTGTCTATGCCCGGACGGACAGACGGACGACGTCACGGCTAGATTCTCCCGAATTTTTTTCGGGGGGATAAAAATACAGAAAATTTAATATTTATGTGCAATAAAATATTACAGATATGGATGTCATTGGAACTGGCTCATTGAGCCAGTTCCAATGACATCCATATTTGTCGGGTTTTATTTATTAAGAAACTTACAGAGTACAAATTTTCTGTCAGTTTTTGCCCACAATGTAGGTTAAAGTATTAAGTACACAAAAATTCTTGGAAATAAATCTGTTATCCTTGTGTTTTCCAGGGTGTATGGGAATTTACACCGGTTTGGGAACTCATACACCCTTCGGCTTCGCCTCAGGATAACTAATATTATCTGTCAGAAAAGTGTTGTGAGAATATTGAATCTGAGATGCCGCTTTCCTTTGTTTTTCTTGATTCAGCCTTGACTTCGCAATATTTTATTTATGACATTTCAACGGCTGGTGAGTAACTGTGTTATTGCTTGACCACGATTTGGTTGACAAAATACCACTTCTGTGATCACAGTAATTTACTTGTTCATTTCATTGGCTTTATGGGGCTGAAATATTTATGAATAAGGCCTATAAAAAAAAAATTTCTTGTTTCTCTCCCAATTTTTCCCCAATTTTATGATGAGGGAGGGCGGCATTTTGGGTTTTTTTTATACCCCCACAAAACGAAGTTTTATGAGGGAATATAGGAGTCAACTTGTCGGTTGGTCTGTCGTCGTCGTCGTTGGTCTGTTGCACATGTAAACTTGTGGAGTGAGCTACTTCAACAGTTTTAGCCACATTTTCATGAAACTTCACAAAAATGATCAACATGATAAGGAGCAGTGCATAACATAATTTTTTTTCGATCAGATTCAAGATGGCCGACTGGTGGCCATATTGGATTTTTTTTATGTAAACTTGTGGAGCAAACTACTTCCACGGTTTTAGCTGCATTTTCATGAAACTTCACAAAAATGATCAACATGATGAGTGGAAGTGTGTGACATAATATTTTTCCTGCTTGATTTCAAGATGGCCGACTGGTGGCCATATTGGATTTTTTTTTATGTAAACTTGTGGAGCGAACTACTTCCACAGTTTTATATGCATTTTCATGAAACTTCATAAAAATGATCAACATGATGAGGGGAAGTGCATAACATATTTTTTTCCCCGCTCGGTTTCAAGATGACCAACTGACGGCCATATTGGATTTTTTTTTTTACTTAGAAAAATTGAATGCCCCTTTTCAGTCAGTGGAGGTATAGCAGGCGACAGACCATCTCTATTTTTGTTTATTCACAAAACAGTTCAGTTAACTACTTACACTATTATGTGGCAAACCAATGTTTTCAGCAGTGAAAATTTCCCATAACATAGTTGAAAATTTAACCAACTTTATCTCATTTGACAGAGCTCTGTGTCAAACATGGTAAAGTTAGTTAAATATTTGTCCTACAAGAGCAAAATAGTTTCATAGTTTCCAGGTGAAAAACAAGGTGACGAGACCGATTTTCTATGATGAGGGAGGTGCCAGAGAAACCGTCATTTTTTTAATAGCCTAAACGGGATAAACTAAACCATATTAAGACGTAAGTAGAATTAATATTTTCCATCTGATATCTAATACTAAATTAGGGCCTCGGTGTCTCAGTCAGTTAGGGGTACAACTCAGAACCGTCTAACCTTCCAGCACTAACAATGTGAGTTCGAATCCAGGTGTAGCCATCTGGACTTTGTTACTCTTTGTTACTCTAATTCGTTATCTGGAAGAGTTTTCAGTTACTCAAGGGTAGTTACCAAAGATTTATCTATAATATCGGAGCTTTAGGGGCACTATATGGCGTAACTTAAAAATGTAAATAAAGATGTTTGATGTCAGATATATATTTGTTCCACTTATGTTTAACCAACCACTTTTTCTCGGTATCTAGCACCTTAACAGGAGAAGTGACCCCAGAATGCTTGAGTCGATAATGATAACTGATGAATTGTGGTGGGGTCCCTTTTTTGGAGAGAAAACAAATAATTTTTTTGCACAAAAGGGGTGGGTGGATCCCTTTGGAAAAGAAAAAAAAATTTTTGGGCCTTGTGTCTACCAATGTATTTGAACAATTTTTTCTGCTGGTATCCTCACACACCGCCCTCACTAAATACATGATTCTGCCTTCCCATCCCCACCATAAACAGTTCTTCCCAGGACTCTGCCACCCTGAAGACGAGAAGTAGAGCTGGTCGGTTTTTAAATTTTCGCTCGGTTAGGTTTTGAACCAAAAAATGGGTTTTCGGTTTTCGTAGCACAATACATATTTTCCATATCTTGTACATTGAACTGGGACAGGACAGTATTAAAACATGTTAAATAACAAACAAGTGAACTAGAAATGAAATGATTGGTTTCCTCAAGGCATGCGTGTGTGTCCAAGGGGGGTGGGGGTGGGGGAGGAGGTTCGCAAACATTTAGTCGCAAACACGCCATTTGAGACGGATAATTTATTATAAAATCAGACAAATGTTAATTTTGTAATCCATAATCCCATGATATCACCTCAGAGTTCGACCATAACGGTTGTGAATTTCATAGTAGGCAACACATTTTTAAATATGGTTTTTATTGGAGATTTTATTTCAAAAATTTCTGAAGGATATGCATAAATGAGGTTGACATTACAGTGTTTAAAAAACCCTTGAAATTCAGCTCCTTTCCAGCAAAGGTCAAAATTGCAGAATGTGAAAACAGAAGACCACAACTTAACACATCTGGAAACTGATGTGAGAAGTTTCAAAGCTGTATCTTTCACAATATGGGTATTTTAATGATAAATGCTCGAAATGATCTGTACTTTCAAGTGATGTAAAAATATTTGGTGGTAATCCCAAAAAAGCAAAAAACGGCCGTCTGCCAATTCGTTGAACTCTACAACATAATAAAATTTAATGAAAATCGGAAAAACTTACCGTATTTACTCTATGTATTGGGACAGCTAAAAATAATTATTTTCACAGGTGTCCCAATTCTTAGAAAATGGGGAAAGAACACAGCCTGGTCTTGATTTGATGCTGAATAAAGTTGTGTGTGATTTGTTTTCCGTCACTATATACGAAAATCGCCGTCCAATTTTTTTTTATATTTTCATTTTTTGCTTCCAAAACATAGCTTATGATCCCTCATTGGAACTTGCGCATTGCGCTCATTCCAATGAGGGATCATAAGCTATGTTTTGGAAGCAAAAAATGAAAATTTTTAGTTGCTCAAGAATTTTTTTTATGAGTGTCGTCTGCTTCTAGTGACAGGCCAACTGGAAACAAATCTCCTGAATGTCCCAAACTTTGGAGCATAAAAAAAATATAGTTTTTCTGTAAAAAATGTGTGTCCCAAATCATAGAGTGTCCCAATACATAGAGTAAATACGGTACTTCAAATTTTGGTCTGACCGAAAAGAAAGTAAAAAAGCTAACGATCACTACAAGTCGTTTCAACTTTCTTGAATGACTTAATTAGCTGCTATTTAGCAGCACAATATCTGGCAATATCGATACCTCCATTGAGTGGTCTGTGACCAACAAGTTTGTAAACTCGATAACTTTCAAAATACTTGGTGGATTGACATCATATTTGGTATGCAAGTGTGTCTTTGTTGTCCTGCCCATATCAGTCCCGGTGCTATTCAGAGTATTTTTGTCAGAGTTATTGCCCTTTATGGAATTGGAATTTGTATCATTTTTTCTCATCAAACTTGGTAACTTTCAAAATGCTTGGTGGAATGACATATTTGGTATGCAAGTTTATAACATGATTACCTATTCTACTATATATAAAAAAGCCTATGACATTTTAGCTTTACACACCAACTGTGGTGAACATGCCAGCAATGGGATTTCAATGGTTAAAAGTTACACCTACAGCGGAACTACATCCAAGTTAACTTTTAGTGACCTTGTCTTGAATGCAAACTTGTCTAAATTTATCACTCGTCGCCTCGTGAGGAGGGAAATGAAACCAGCAATTATTTATTATGTTTTTAAATAGGTTTACCACAACTCAAAATAGTATATTATTAAAATGAAAAATAGCCCTGTAATTTTCTTGTTTCGTTTTCTATTTCGTTTCGGCGATAAAACTGTCAGCGGAAGAACCGTCCACCTGTGCACATGTAAATATTGATTTATTCAACATTTAATCTCTTATTAATCTGATGATCATAGTATAAATAAAATATACCCAAAGTAGCTTGGTATACCAAATGTTCACCACTCGGGGTGAAGTGGTGTTAACCACGTGCCAAAGGCTCGCAGTTAACTGGTAGAGTGCTGGAAGCCCATATTTGGGCTTTTCTCTGAGGCGAAGGTACTGTAACTTGAAGGCTTCATACTCAGTGGATGTGCTTTGTATTATCTTTGAAGTGATATTATTTAGTCTGTAGGGACTTGTCTTGTTACAATTTATGGGAGAGTGCCTTTAGGCACTCTCCCATAAATTGTAACAAGGCAAAGACCTGTGAACAAATTTTGATAGCCAAAAATAATTCAGCACTCTACCAGTTAACAGCACTTCACCACTCGTGGTGAACACTTTAACACCAAGCTACTATGACTATATTCTTTTTATATATTATTGATTTCTTGCCCCATGTTCAATGCAGGTCTCAGAGTTATCTCCCTTTATGGACTTGGAATTTGTTTCATTTTTATCATTGTAGGTTTAGTGTGATTTCATAATTTTGTAAGATAGAAGAAAGCAATAGGAATGAGAACTCTTATTAACTTATATAGAATTATTGAGTAATATTTACTTCCAGATTCTGGCAGCCATTCTATACTTGGGTAACATTGAATTTATACCTGTAGAGGAGGAGTCAAACTTTCTGGATAATGACAGTGAGTAATTTATTAGATTTATCTGCTATTGGAACCATCTTCAGTAAATCGTATACAGTACGTGGAGAGTGGATTGTAACTAAATCACCTGTGGAGTGGAGTTTTCACCTGTAACTGTAACTTTCAATTTTTGTATATATCGACTAAAAACACAAGCAATCTTTCAGCCAAAGGACCTCCGGGTTTACCCCGGAGGTCCATTGGCTGAAACTTTGCTTGTTCTTGTTATGCTTTGCAACAAATTTGCAATTATTGCTTGAATGGAATCTCCACTTTGTGGGTGATTTAGTGATAATGCACTCTCCACGTACTGTAAGTCTAATCTTGCTGCATGTTTTTCAGGGTTTACACTCAAATTAAAAGTCTCTTCCATGAAAAGTGCTTGAAATTGTTTCTATCCTTGCAAGTACTTGATTTTCCACCACCCATCTTGGAAAGTACTTGAATTATTCAGTTTACTTGTAAACTCTGAGGCAAGAAGTTTCAAGATAACCTGTTCCACATACATGCTATGTCACAAAATTGGTAAAGAACCACAACTCTGATCTCCATATTGCCCCTTCATTACAACAAGGTGTCATCTGCAATCCTCAAGCATCTGGTTGCCTAATACACAAATTGATCCCTCATGAGTTAATCGAACTCGTTCCATTGAAGGGCTGACAAGCTATGGCTTTGTCGCAATTTTGTGAAAATTTTTTAAAATATAATAGAAATCAGGGCTGTCATGATTAATAGATTAATTGATTGTCGATCGGTCACGCCAAAATCGATTAGTATTCTTTGTTGTCGAAGAATTGGTAAATTTTACCATGTTTTGGACGTTTAACAATTGAAAAAAAAAAGATAAAACTATTGTTTCTAAAAGTAAAAGGTCACGAATGTCGATGTTAAACCTCAAGAAGCCGTTAGAAGCATTTGTCTTTTAGGTACATTCAAAGCTTTGATGTTCTGAACTTTTGAACTGTCAGTGTAATAATCAAGACCAGTCGTCAGTTGCAAACTTCGCAAGTTCGCAACTGACGACCGGTCTTGATTATTACACTGATGGTTCAAAAGTTCAGAACATCAAAGCTTTGAATTTACCTAAAAGAGGATCGTCTTCGTTGTTTACCTGAGGAAGGTCAACTGACTTGAATTTCATTTTAACGGGTTCAAAGAGAGGAAGAGAGGGTCATCTAGGTATGATTAATCGATTATTATCGATTACTTGCGACAATTAATCGATTCCTAAATTCAAATATCGTGACAGCCCCAATAGAAATAAGTTGTGACATTGTGTGCATTGGGGAAAGGTTAAAAATTACTAATATAAATTTAGCATTGCTTGAACTCTTTGGTTTCAGTTTGATATATTTCTTGCTGTGTTAATTGACATTATGAGATCAAATGTTCTGTCTGTTACAGGGATGTAAGTTTTCCATTTTTGCCAGAATTTTTATTGTTGTTTTATAACCTCCCCCCCCCCCCCCCCCCCCCACGGGGGTACATAGGATTCGTCTTGTCTGTATGTCCATCCATCATTAAGTCTGTCCATCCATCCCAAAATTCAGTCTTGAATAACTTGTAAAATACTTGCTTAATTTGCACCCAAAAACTCAGAAAAAAACCTTTGTATCAGCCCTCCCTGTTCCAACTCTGTATCAGACAGATTCAACTTCCAGTAGGCTAAACACCGTTCTATCATATGCATTGTTATTACGCATTAAAATATGAAATTCAAAATTTTGACCAATTCCAACTCAATTTAAACTGAAAAACGGAGGAAACGGGCTTTATGTAACGGGATTGTTAGATAAATGTATTATCATGACAAATGCATGTCCTGTAATTTGTATCAGATGCTCGGTCGTGTTTACATTGGCTTAAACTTTGCTGGTGCTGGTTATGCTTTGCAACATATTCTGAGATTTCAACTGTCTTACTACACAGATGAAATTCTCTTCAAAATGATGGTTTGACAGTAAATAAGATAAACTGGTCAGGATATCTCCCCCCCCCCCCCATCCCTTTTTTTCTCTTTAAACAACTTAACAACTTAAAGTTTTGTGATTCATATATTGAAATAGAAAAAAGTTTGGTGGGGGGGGGGGGGGGGGTGGGGAGCCAAGATATCCTTTAAGTGACAGAAAAAATATTGTTCAGGCCACACCACCATTTTGTAGAGAACTTCATCTGAATATTAAGATTCATATTTCCCACTTTTAAAAAGTGGGGAATATGCATCTTGCTCTACGGATGAAATTCTCTTCAAATTGAAGGTTTGACAGAAAATGGGGGGGGGGGGGGGGGGGGGGGGGAGGAGATAAACTGGTCAGGATATCTTTATTTTGCCCAGACACTCAAAGTTACAAATTATATTTTTTTGCTCAAACAACCATTCAGTGCAAAATTGATTTTCAAAGAAGATATGACTCACTGCTTATTAGTACATGACAAACATGAATGGCATCGCAAGTTATTCAACAGTTTGTTCTTGAAACATTTACATCTGTTTGAACAACTCCTCTTTTTCCCCATACAGTTACAATGCATAAAGCCTTGTCCACCGCACATGGACTGGTGTCTAACAGCTTGACGTAATGTCGTTGTTGTTTCAGTTATGATATCGTTCTGTGTTAACAGTCTTTGTGCACATAAGTCAAATTGATTTCTCGAATATTTCCCTTTAAGAACTCCAGGTCGCAACGCCAGGACATATAAGTCACTTTCATCACGACTTCTGACAATACCAAGCAGGTTTCTTGGATCCCCATGACCACGGTCCACAAGGGGTATTGGTATTGTCACCAGGTTCAACTGCAACATTAACAACACGGCTACATTTGACCATGATTTCGGCTTGTGCGACCTGTGCCTCTCCAGCTAGTCTGCGGTTCTCAGCAATTTTCTGAGAGTTGGCTGTGATTACATCAGCATCGGATGTAGACGATTCAGGCATTTCCATGTTGCCTTCAACGCCTTCAGTTATAGTAGTGAGTTCTTGGTGTGAGGAACTATCTGTGGTTTCATTATGGCCTGTGGGTGCGTCAGTCGATACCTCGTCAGTATTATCAGTTTCAAGGATCCTCGTATATTGTTGCAAGTCATCTTCTGATTCAGGACGTTTAATAACCTCATCTGGAAGATTCGATGATGTGAGTCCTACTTTAGCATCACTGCCAAACAAGGCAGTAAATGGAGATCGTTTTATACCACTGTGGTGGCTAGAGTTTTTCTGAAATTGCACAAATTTAAGTCCCACTGTCCAATTATCCGTGGAATTGTCACCAAGCCATGATATAAAAAATTCATCAAGAGTTGCAAAAATATCGTTTCAGGGAATTTCTAGATTCTTTTTTAACGAATTTTCAGGGAATCTATAGATTTTTATACTGTACCAATGACCCAGACTTAGCTGGTGCTAACTCTAACAAAACCAGGGCCAAACACAAATTTTGCCCCCCAATCCCCAAAATTTGCATCCAAAACAAAAAGAAATCATGTCCTAAAGGACCTCCATACTACGCCTCTACTGCGCATGCGCAGTGACGCAGACGTCCCAAAATTGGCGCCAATTATCATTCTCTGTTTGCATCGGCGGCGGACGACCGGGAACATCATGAGGTCCGACCGGATGGTGAAAGGGATACGGATGACTTGGAGCTATCCCTTTCGGAACAACATAAAGCTGCCGTGGACTTCATCCGGCACTTTCTCCCTCAAGTTGTTCCATCGGGCCAGTCCGGACAAGAGAATTATAGCGTCATTGGACTCTGAATTTTTTGAGCTGTTCAGGGACATCGCTCCTGAGTTTCCGTCACAGTCCAATAATGTTGCAAGAACATTTGAATTATTGAACGACGCTATATTTAAACTTGCTTCCAGGACGGGGAAAGCAGGTTTCTTGTCCGCTAATACTCTCAGCCTGCCTTTCATTAATGCAAGGAATAAATTCGATACGGCAGGACAGGGTATACCGAGAGTTCCTCTGCGTATGGACGACGAGGCGGAAGACTTAGAGCTATCATTACCGTCATCAGCTTCTATTCCAACCGCGGTGTTGGAAACAGCTATTGCGTCTAACAGAGCCAATTTAGATGCCTTATCTTACGCAGATCACCTTACTAAGGCGTTATCACTGCGCCTTCAGGGGAAAGAGTTTCAGGATATACAATCTTCTTTAAGACTTCTTTCAAGGGCAGTAGCTTATTCCACGTGTAACTCCGCCCTTTCAGTGGCAAATCTGGAGTTGGTTAGACGTGACGCAGCCCTAGCTACATCCACACTAGTGGATTCTAAGGTGAAGAACTCTCTTAGAGTCGCTTCGGTCTCAGGAGAACTTCTCTTTGACGGCAAGCTTTCCGCTATTTATGATAAAATTACAAAGAAAGCTAAGGATTCTCTGTTGTTCAAATCTGCTCCTAAGAAGTCGGATACAGCAGACACGAATAAGACAGGCACTTCTGGGTCTAATGCGCCCAAGAGAGGTTCCTATAGAGGTTCCGGTGCATCCTCTTGGTCTTATTCGAGAGACCGTCAGGATAGCGACTCTCGTTTGGGACGTCCTTCAGGCCGGGACAATCGGTCGGATGCCCTCGAGGTCGACGGGGCGAGGTGCGGGTCGTGGAAGACGTGGTTTCTCCTACCGCAGGCCTCGCAGGTCCAGGAGGTGATGGCTTAAACCTCTATCGCATTCCGGTTGGCGGAAGGTTGTCGAGCTTTTCACAAGAATGGGCGTCGATTACGGACGACCCTTGGGTGAGAGGAGTGACTTCGGAAGGTCTAAAGATATCCTTCAAACGAAAGCCTCCATTAACTCGAAGTCCAAAGTGGACTCATCTTCCGTCAAATCCGCAGAAAAGAGACGCTCTGTTATCAGAGGTGCAGTCTCTTTTAATGAAGAACGCGGTAGAGGTCGTAGAAAACCAGGAATCTCCGGGATTCTACAGCCATCTGTTTCTGGTTCCGAAACCAGACGGCTCGTTCCGTCCAGTCATAGATTTGAGCTGGATAAACAAGCTGATCGTCGCTCCGAAGTTTTATATGGAGACGATTCGATCGGTCAGAGCGAGTATTCGGGTGAACGCTTATGCAACGAGCATAGATCTCAAAGATGCGTATTTTCACATCATGGTACATCCGACATTCCGAAAGTATCTACGCTTCGCAGTCCTAGGAGTGGTGTATCAATTCCGGGCGATGTGCTTCGGATTGAATCTAGCACCCTGGGCTTTCACTCGGGTAATGAACTCGGTAATGATCTACTTCCGAGCTCATTCGTCTGCGGTAACGTCGGCCTACCTGGACGACATTCTTCAGAGGTACGGCAACGAGTTAACGCTTCAGAACGATGTTCAGAATCTTCTTCTATTGCTCCGACGTCTCGGTTTTATAGTAAACGAGGAGAAGTCGGATCTGGTGCCTTCCAAGTCATTCACTCATCTGGGAATGAGCTTCGAGACGCATAACAACCTCGTTCGTCTGCCGTTAACCAGAGCGAAATTAGTCAGTTGTTACGCTCGCTATTGTCTGCACGCAGACAAAGTCACAGCGAGAGAATTTATGAGACTGATAGGTCTGTGCGGAGCCGCCGCGGATCTCATTCCGATGTGGCGGTTACGCACACGTCCTCTTCAAATTTTCTTGACTCAGAATTGGAGTGTGAAAATTCATTTGCTCGATGTAGACGTTCTCTTGTCAGATCAAGTGAAACAAGAGACTCAGACTTGGGCAGACAGTCAGTGGTTAACTCAAGGAGTTCCGCTGCAGTTGCCGGATCCGAGTTTTACCGTTATGACGGATGCCAGTCAAACAGGTTGGGGTGCATCATTAATCCCAACGGATTCGAGATGCCAGGGTCTTTGGGATCCGCAAATCTTGTGCAAGCACATAAACATCAAGGAAATGATGTCAATTTGGCTTGCGTTACGTCACTGGATGGACATTATTCACGATGCTCATGTCCAAATCCTATCCGACAATACGACAGTAGTGGCGTATATACGGAATCAGGGAGGCACTCATTCAGTTCCGTTGTTCAATCTAACGGAAAGAATCCTTCTGTTTGCGCTAGAACATCACGTTCTTCTTTCGGTCCGTCACATACCGGGTCGTCTGAATGTGCTAGCAGACTCCCTTTCACAAAAGGGTCGCTTGTTGCCGTCAGAGTGGACTCTCAACAAACAAGTATTCAATCAGATTTGCTACCAATGGGAACGGCCAATGATAGACTTATTTGCGACACATCTCAACAATCAGTTGCAGACGTATGTGTCTCCGTGTCCGGATCCAAGAGCATTTGCAGTAGACGCTCTGTCGATCCCTTGGGACGAAATGATAGGATATGCGTATCCTCCAGCGCCGTTAATTCAACAAGTATTGCTAAAGATAAAACAATCTCAATGCAAGATTCTGTTGGTAGGATCTCTGTCGCCACAGAGACCGTGGATAAATCTACTCAGGTGTCTGTTGTGGGACCTACCGCGGAAGCTTCCTCCACGGGAGGATCTTCTTTCGCAGGGGAAATCGCGCCAACTCCATCACAACCCGCAAGGTCTCAACCTTCACGTTTTTCCGTTGTGCGGTCCTTCTTGCATGGCAAGCACTTTACAGGACGAGCAGTGGACGCGATTTCTAACTGTAGGAGGACCTCCTTTTCGCTAAACTATGCGGCTAAGTGGAAGGTTTTTCGTCGTTGGTGTAGGGATCATTCTGTAGATATATTCGATCCCTCTATACCAGACATTGCAAACTTTCTAGTATACTTGTTTGATGAAATCAAACTGCAGCCTGTTACTATAAAGGGTTATAGATCTATGTTATCTGATACCTATGCACATCATGATAGTTTACAAATTGGATCTAATGTCTCTTTATCGAAGTTGGTTAGAAACTTTTCGATAACTAGACCCAGAACTCTTAGATTAATTCCTAAGTGGAATTTAGCTTGGGTTCTTCTTAAATTGAAGGAAAAGCCATTTGAACCTCTTGGGACAGTAGATTTCAAATTCTTATCTTATAAGACAGCTTTTCTCTTAGCTTTCTCTTCTGCTAGAAGAGTCAGTGAGCTTCATGCACTATCGGTGGATGATTCTCATTATCGTAGTGTTGGGAACACTATCACCTTCACTACTAATGTGGGTTTTTTAGCTAAGAATCAGGCTCCTAATAAATATCCGGAACCTATTGTTATTAAGGCTCTTCCGTCTTCAGACGGGCGTAGGCCTTTACTCTGTCCTGTTAGAGCATTACGTATCTATAAACAGAGATCTCAGTTTATCAGAAAGGGACGGAAACGTTTCTTTCTGTCTTTGATGCCTAATAGAAAGGACATTTCAGTCCATTCTATTGCTAGATGGATTCAGTTAACTATCCGTACTGCTTATGAAGATTTATCTTCTTCTCAGCAGTCTGTGCTTAAGATTTCTGCTCATGAAGTAAGAGCTCTTTCTACTTCCTGGGCTTATGCTAATAGTGTTGCTATTACAGATTTAATGAAGGCTGCTTATTGGTCTCAGCCATCCACATTTACGAATTTTTATCTCAGAAATATTGAGTCCATTTCTGGAGACCTGCATTGTTTAGGTCCGTTATCTGTTGCTCAGAATGTCGTCCACTAAACAGTTGCAACTATAGTTATGCAGGCTTTCTGTTCCGGCAGTGACTCCGTCCGGCTGCCCTCTTCGCTCTGGGCTATTTGACCCAGGGCAAGGGGAAGGGGGGGGGGGGGGGTGCGGGTGTTCCCTTAGGTCACCTGCTTTATAGTGAAAAGCAAGGGAATGCCTCCTCCAAGTCAGTATTTCTGAGTCGCTTCCAGGATGGTTTTAAAGTGTAATATTAATGTTAAAATTCATTCATGTCTTATTTTTAAAGTGTAGCTCGGTGTGAAGCATTTGTATATGTCAAGTGTCAAACGGGCTTTAATATACAATACTCGGACACTTTTAAATGACTATAAAGAGTCTCAATTCTCTGGACTACTTTATTTATTGGCTTGCTTTAAAAATAATTAGTATAAGGGTTATACTGGATGTTAATAGAGAACATGAATGTTATTGTGCTCAATTATTAAGGGTAGTGTATCTTTCTAATTTAATATTAAATAAGAAAGATACATGTAAAGCCTAATACTCCTTTTCTCCTTAAGGGGTTACCTCTTTACTATATAGTTGAGCTTATTGGATTTTCCTCTATGTCCTAGGCCCTCCAGCTTGTTTACTATTCAGCTAAGTCTGGGTCATTGGTACAGTATAAAAATGTTAAAAAATTTATAGTAATTTATATATTTTTTATACTTACCAATGACCCAGACGGGGATGGTCCTCCCTGGAGTTGGGAACTCTTGCCTCCCCGCTGAGTACATAGCGCTGACCAGGCACTGCCAGTAAGAATGATAATTGGCGCCAATTTCGGGACGTCTGCGTCACTGCGCATGCGCAGTAGAGGCGTAGTATGGAGGTCCTTTAGGACATGATTTCTTTTTGTTTTGGATGCAAATTTTGGGGATTGGGGGGCAAAATTTGTGTTTGGCCCTGGTTTTGTTAGAGTTAGCACCAGCTAAGTCTGGGTCATTGGTAAGTATAAAAAATATATAAATTACTATAAATTTTTTAACATTCCTAGAATTTTTTAGAGACTCTGATAGATTCCTTGATGGAATCAGGGAATCTGGCAGATTCCCTAAATATTTCAGGGAATCTATACATTCTCTGATTTTGGAGATTCCCTGTAACATATACTGAACAGTATCTTTAAAATATCAATTTTTCAATTTTAAACATTCCGATTTCTACATTAGTGAAGAATTTTGATTTCGTCAGTTTGAATAGTAATTGTATTTCTGCATTAATTAGGTGATCTTGATATGAGTGCTGTGGAATTTACAGGTATCATTATAGTTGAATGTTTGTTGATTCGTTGTATTTAGATGTTGTTGTTCTGTATGTATTTTTATGTTTTCTTTTATTTTGATCTGTACCTTAACCCATGACATGGATTAGATTTTTATAATCTTTTCTTTTCTTAATTGTTTATTAACCCTTTACCTAACGAATCGCCCGCATCCGCACGCATCCACCCGCGTAATATGCAAATTGATCAATTGAGAAAATTAAATTTTTCAAAATATTTCAACAATACCATATCATGTGACCCCTCATTGGAACGAGCTCATTGAGCTCGTTCCATTGAGAGGTCACATGATATGGTTTTGTTGAAATTTTTTGAAAAATTTAAAAAACTTATATTGGAAATAATAAATTTTGATATCCTCTGCATTGGGTAAAGGGTTAAACACAATTAGCAGATGACACTTGCCCAAATATTTCTTTAATGACTAGATTTCCTTTTTTGTCTTTAAACCAGATGTTTAATTTTTTCAGTTTTTAACGAGATTTCACTTTTTTTTCTTACCAAACTACAAATTTTTTATTTCTTTAAATTTACATGAAAATGGTCTTTTAGACCATTTTCATGTAAATTCAAAGAACTAAAATGCCAGGAAAAGCATTATTTTTACACAATATTTATATGGAGACAAAAAGCTTGATTTTGAAACCATTCCGTCCTTGTAAACACAATTTCAGTTTATTCTATGAGAGTGTAATCAAAGCTTCGTAAAAAACATAGCGAAAGACCTCTCATTTGAACGTGCTCACTCAGTACATTCCAATGGTGGCTCATAAGCTGTTTTGGAGGCAAAAAATAATAAAATTTGAATGGTGATTTTTATGAATAGTGCTGACCATATGTGGCTGTTTTGTTGTTTTAAGGATCAGATAATTTTAAGACACTTTTTTTTTCCTGAAACTTGCCCTAACAGAGTTGTTGTTTCATCATTCCCCTGTGGGAACCTCGGTATGTGAAGCAGTACTTGTTTACTGTGGTAAACAAGCTCTGTTTTACTCGTAAAATAGTCCCAGTGACCAGTGCTTGGGTGGAAGACCTCTAAACTGGGCAACATGGATATAAACGAATGACTTGACTTGACTTTATCTCCATGTTGTGGTAGGGATTAGAAACCACAACAAGTGAAGCAGTGCTTGTTTAACCCTTTACCCAACGTAGACGATTTCAAAATTTATTATTTTAAATATCATTTTTTAACCCTTTACCCAACGAATCGCCGCATCCGCCCGTGTAATATGCAAATTCAGCAGCTAAAAAAATATTATTTTTCGAAAAATTTCAACAAAACCATATCATGTGACCCCTCTTTGGAACAAGCTCAGCGAGCTTGTTCCAAAGAGAGGTCACATGATATGGTTTTGTTGAAATTTTTTGAAAAAATTTTAAAAATGATAATTAAAATAATAAATTTTGAAATCATCTGCGTTGGGTAAGGGGTTAAACAAGCTCTGTTTTATTGATAAAATATGACCCAGTCACCAATGCTTGGGGAGGAAGTCCTCTAAAATGAGGAACATGGGTATAAAGGAGTGACTAAACTTGACTTTAGCTTCATGTTACGGTCACGATTAGCCATTGTGCAGAAATTTGTGACTTTTTTAAACACCAATAAATAAATGAATAAATAGGACCCGGTAACCAATGCCTGATGCAGATTAGTACTGAAATGGTTAACTGGATAATCGATTTGAAACCAGTTAGCTACCTAACCGATTAGAAAAACTGTCAACCGGTTATCCGAAATATTGATAGAGATTGTCATTCCACGTTTAAAATGTAGTAAACCTGCCGCTTCTCCTTTGTGAAAGATTACACATCGAAGCCCCGTTATGTATATTGAAAAATAATCGACTTTGGCGATCAAGACTTTGTTAACTTCGTTAATGATCGGCTGTTTCTGTGGGTAATGAGTAATCACAGAAACAATTGCATAGTGTGTATACAAACGAATGTTGTCGAGTACTCACTCACTACACATTCGTTTGTATACACACTACGCAATAGTCTGAGAATACTGCTTTCCAATTCCTGTAGTTTGGATCCCATATTCGGTGAAATAAAAGCCACGGATAACTGGATATTTTCCGGTTATAGATCTCGGTTAGTCGGTTACGAAAATGAGCCAACCGTTTCAGCCCTAATGCTGATGTCTTCTAAAAGGGAGAGCATAGATATAAAGGCTTGTCTGAAATATAGAGATGGGCGTTTGTTTGATTTTTAGCTGTGACGAGCAGCTCTGAATGTGGCAATGTCGGTCGATCTGTCACCAAGAAGTTTAAAAAACACCATAACTCCTAAAATACTTGATGGAATGACACAACACTTGGTATGCAAGTGTATCTTCATGATGTCTCAATAGTGCAGGTAATTCGTATAATTTCTGTCACTTTTATGGACTTGTCACCAACAAATTTTTTTGTAACCAACGAGTTTTAAAACATCATTGGCGTTGCACGAATCGTCGCAGCTTCGGCACTGTGACAGTGCGTCTTGTTTTTTTTGGTTGGGTTCCAGTTTTTGCAGCAAATTAGAAATCTGAACCACAAGACCCAGCAAAAGGTGGCTGAACGATTTTACAGTGTTTGTACATAAACTGATCAAACTATCTTACTGGGAAGGAACTGGACTAGTGGCTCGTTACTTAGTGTATCTGGCAAAGAGGTGGATGCATCAGCTTCCCATGAGCTCTGTCAAACATGATATAATAAACTGAATTTTCAGATTATCCCTAGAATACAGTAAAGTGAGTATTTCTCAGTTAATTTAATATTCCGGTTAATTGAATAATTTTCCATGGCAAAGTAGCTATTCAATTAACAGGTATCTTCATCTCCTCAGAAGTTTATTTCTTCCCTTGTGTTTTGTGTTAAAGGGTTTAACCCTTTATCTAATGAATTGACCACATCCATCTGCGTAATTTACAAACTGTTCCAGGCCTTTAACTGGTCAAGTGCTAGAAGCCACCATCAGGACTTTCAAAAAAAAAGTGAAGGTACCAGAACACAAGCCAACATTTTCCTTGCTCATGTTTCATATTCAGTCAAATGCACAAAATATTTTGTTCATATACATTTGTTTTATTACAAATTGTTGGTGAGTTCCTATGGGCACTCTCCAATACTTTACAATAAAATAAATTTTGATGAAGATTTTTTTGATTTTCAGACCACCAAAAATAATCTAGCCTTCAACCAGTTAACCTTTCACCCATCGTAATGGCCAAAACCGGCCAGTGCTATTCTCAAAAACCGCCAATTAACATTCATTATTTTTCCATTTTCTGTCTCAAAAACATAGGTTATGACCCCTCGTTGGAACGAGCTTGTTCCAACGAGGGGTCATAACCTATGTTTTTGAGACAAAAAATGAAAAAAATTAGTTATGCAAGAATTTCTTTTGCAAGGGTCATCTGCTTTTCATGTTAGGTAAAGGGGTAATTTCCACCAAACTCATCAGTAACCAGTATCCCTAAATTACAGGAAAATTCCCAGTTTAGAGGAGATAACCCAGAGTTTTCTTTTTCATGTTTTTGGTCCTGTTTCATGAAATTAATTTTACCTTATACCTAACATGAAGGGGGCGCGGTGGCTCAGTAGGTAGAGATGCAGGCTGCAAGCCGAGAGGTCCTCGGTTCGAGTCCCACCTGCGGCAACCGCGTTGTGTCCTTGGGCAAGACACTTCACCCCCCCATTGCCTACGTGGGGGCCCGATGAAGTTGTGTACTAAGGCGTACTGCATGTCGATGATGCACCTGTCTTCAACCAATGCTAACCCTGCTTGTGTGGCGTTCGTATGTTGGGGAGCTGCCAGTTGCTCGCCGTTGCTCGGTGGTTCTCTCCGGGTACTCCAGCTTCCTCCACACGTAAAACTTTCGCGGTCGTGATTAGTCATTGTGCAAACATATGTGACCTTAAACACCATTAAATAAATAAATAAATACCTAACATGAAAAGCAGGCAACACTTGCAAACAAAGTTATTGAATAACTATTTTTTTAATTTTTTGCATCAGAAACATAGGTTAAGACCCCTCATTGGAATGAGCTCAACAATTTTGTTCCAGTGAGGGGTCATAATCTATGTTTTTGAGGAAAAATTGAAAAAAAATAATGAAAAATGAATGGTAAATTTTGTGAATAGCATTGGCCAGTTTTGGCCACTATGTTGGGTGAAGAGTGAATACTGAAAGGTCTGGAGATTTTTTTTTTTATACATTCCTGCTGCTTAATGACAGTCTGGAGCTTTGCAGTCTTTTCTAGGCAAGTGTTGGCTGCCTATATAGAGCCAAGGTACTTGAAGTCTAACTTTGAGTTTACTCAGAGACTGCATGTTAGGGTACATGTTCTATTGCAGTAAAAAGTGATCAAAGTTGGAGTTAGGGCCTATAAGGTTATAAATCAAAAACATCCTCGAAAAGTAAAATAAATGTCATTGCTGGAAGTCAATATGACAAAAAAGTTTCAGTGGGGTTGAACAGTAACTGACATGGCAAGCCTGTGATGTCCCCAATTCAGAGCAATCTAAAGGTTTGAGCGAACAGTTGATAAAATTTCTTATTAAAAAAATTTCCAACAGAACCATATCATGCGACACCTCATGTCACTGACATCAGGCTCATTCCAATGAGGGGTCACATGATTTGTAAGGAACAATCTCATGAGGCTCATTCCAATGATGGGTCACATGGTTTGTCAGGAGCATGATGGCTTGGTGGTTATGGCATTGAACTTTATAATTAAGGGTCCATGATTCGATCCCCACCAGGGGTAACTGCATTTTGTCCTTGGGCAAAGCACTTCATCCCAATTGCTTGCGAGGAGGCACTGTGGTGCTGTGTACTAAGTCGTACTGCACATCGATGGTCCACATGTCTTCAACCAGTGCTAACCCTGCTTGTGTGGAGTTAGTTTTGTTGGGAAGTCTGGCAGTTGCTCGTCATTGCTCGGTGGTTCTCCACTCGTAAAACTGTCCAACACGAGGTGATCCTGCCTGTCAAAAGTGTCATTAAATCCCAATAAATGAATAAATACAGTAGAATCATGTTAATTGAATATCCACTTTGCCATTGAGAACTATTCAATTAACAGGAGTATTCGATTAACAGGGATTTGATCACTTTCTTAGTATTCTAGACATAAGCAGAGCATTTATTATATTATATCTTGTTTGACAGAGCTCAAGGACCTCTGTCAAAGAAGATATAATAGATTAATTGCCTGCATTGGATATACTGAGGCCAAATTGGGCAATATATACAGTATGTGGAGAGTGTATTATCACTAAATCATCCACAGAGTGGAGATTTCACCTGAGCAGTAATTACAAATTTGTTGCAAAGCATAACCAGCGCCAGCAAAGTTTCAGCCAATGGACCTCTGGATTAAACCCGGAGGTCCATTGGCTGAAACATTGCTTGTGTTTTTTGTCGAAATGTACAAAATTTGAAAGTTATAGCTTGGGTGATAACTCCACTCTTCAGGTGATTTAGTTACAATCCACTCTCCACATACTGTAAGGGTAATTCAGTGATTGTGAGGGTAATTTTTCAACATCTTGCAAGATTTTTTTATACAATTAACAGGCGTTTACTCTATAAACCATATGCAATTAAGATTGCAAATTTGTACTGAAGGCATAGTAAGTGGTTTTGTGTTTGGAAATTATATTCAGTTAATGGAGATATTGAATTAAAAGATACGCAATTAAGTGGGCTACACTGTACATGATTTGGTTCTGTTGAAATTTTGTGAAAAAAATGAACGAAAATAATTCAAATAAAATATTTTGATATCGTTTGTGTTGGGTAAAAGGCTATTCTTTTTTTATCATTTGCATGATTTTCAGGTGTTTTCGACCTTTACTTGTGTTACTAAAATTAGATTTAGCCTTTTAACTGGTTGAGTGCTGGAAGCCAATATTTGGGCTTCAATCTGAATTGCAGATACTGCAACTTAAAGGCTCCATATTCTGTGGGGTTGCTTCATATTATCTTTGAAGTAAAATTACTCTGTTCATATAGCGATTTGCCTTGTTACAGTTTATCGGAGAGTGCCTCTGGGCACTCTCCCATAAATTGTAACAAGACAAAAAACGTGAACAAAGTTTGATGACCAAAAATAATTTAGCTCTCCGCCAGTTAAGACCTGCTAATAAGATTTAATAAGGTTTATTGTCTGTGAACATGTGCGCCAACAAGTAATCATTACAAAATCTTTCACAATAGTTGAAGCACCTTTACAGTGGTTCCTTTTTAGGTCTCAGCTTCCCCTACAGGCAGTCAAGACCTGACAATCAATAAATCTGTTCGCATTTCTTGTAAATAATGTATAAGATAAATGATAAATGTAATGAATTAAATGTGACCTTGATTATTTGACAAGTAATGTGCCCTTGAATTTGGTGTTATCACCACAAAGTCTTCAAAATGAATTTATTTCGACCTATTCTTCTTCATCTTGTAACTTAGAGTTGGACTCTGTTGAGTGTGTAATAACTGTGTTTCATAAAAACAGGAGGATCCTCATATTAAAAATTTATATCTATTTACCGGGAGGGTTGATCATCTGAGAGTCAGCATCAAGGCTACTTGCCGTGTAATTACTCTGGCCTGGAATGTCTGATAGAGTGTTCTATTTCCTGGTGGATCTCTGCATCTATCTTTGTGGGTTCTCTGTTAGTGTAGATGCTGCCCTCTTCTTGTCCATGAGTTTCCAGGATTGTGGTATTCAGTTGGATCTATGTTTGCTAACCTATATTGATTTTGTAGGCCATCCCCAGTTGGTACATGGTTCTCCTGTGCTGGAGTGGCTCCCAGTCCAGTTGGTCCATGAGGGATTTCACATTCCTAGGGAGAATCTCTGTAGCAGTTGAAAACAAATTGAGCTGCCCAGCATTGCACTTGTTCGGTGTGACAGATGAGAGTCATGTGGTGTGGGTCCCATATTGTGGAGGGGTATTCCAAAGTTGGTCAGACCATTGTACAGTATGTGTTTGCTATGATTTTTGGTTTACATGTTATACTGCTTATCCAGTTGTTCCTGTTGATATAGCAACCAATACTTATCTATACAAGGGTGAAGGTTACATAAAAAATGTTGAAAATCAGGTAGTTCCAAGAGTTTCTTTTACGAATCTTTACAAGCCTAAAAAGTTAAAAATCTGTTTCTCAAGCCTCCCCGCATGGGGATTATGGCTGCTGCATGCTCTCTTTTTATAAGCAATGCAAACTTTAGAAACTAAAAATTAAATGGTTTATGGGTAATATTTTACCGAAGTTAATAAAATTGATAAATTTGTCCCTTGAGTGCAACAAGGCTCTGCAAGGCTTTGGCATTGCAAAGTCTTCTTGCACTGAAGGGACGAAATATGCCACCACCCATGCTGTTCTGTAGATTGTGAGGTCTAAAACATAAAACAAACCAAGAATATGAACTTTTGATGGCTAAGAAATAAGTACAAAAATAAAAAACAAAATAAAAAGCTCCTCGCCCGCATGCAATTTTACAAAAAATGGCCTGAGAAATACAAGATCTACTTTGTTTGCTGAAAAAAATATAATTTTCTTTTTATCTCCAGGAAAAATTTTTGAAAATAGAATAACCTCTTTTAAGTCCGGAGATGTCAGTCTCAAAAACATTTTAAAAGTAGGTGAAAGTAAGAAAAAAAAACATAACTCAGTGTAACAAATGAATAAGGTTCATCTAAACTATGTTGTATTCTCATTGTCATATTTTATCCCTTATTGACTCCTCCGGTGAATAAGCAGATCATTTTTGATTGGAAAGGGGGCATGGTGGCATTGCTGTAACCGGTTCTCGTCAGATCACCGAAGTTAAGCAACATCAAGCCCGGTTAGTCCTTGGATTGGTAACCAACTGAGCGATCGATTCGGACTCCTGCGCTGTATCCTTGGGCAAGGCACTTAACCCCCATTGTCCACATGGGGGGGGTGGGGGGGGGGACGATGATGCTGTGTACTAAGGTGTACTGCACATCGATGGTACGCATGTCTTCAACCAATATAACCCTGCTTGTGCTGCAGTGTGGAGTTACGATGTTGGGGAGCTGGCAGCTGCTCATCGTTGCTCGGTGGTTCTCTCCAGGTACTCCGGCTTCCTCCACCCGTAAAACTGTCACGGTCATGATTAGTCATTGTGTCCACCCGTAAAACTGTCACGGTCATGATTAGTCATTGTGTATAAGTATGTGACCTTAAACACCAATAAATAAATAAATAAATAAGTCTGGAAAACTTGGATAATATAAATCTTCAGCCATTTCAGACAATTATGGTCAGTACTTCTGTCAGTACATTAACAGGGACCGACCTGGGCATGCGCCAGTGCGTATTTGGTTCTGAAACATCAGGACCTGGATCTTAAATCTCAGAAATAGGCTTCTCAGTTGGCGCGTAACTTCTCAGATCATATTTTGATATTCTTTCGATGGATAATCGAGAGAGACACTCTTACATGTATTATATATATGATTATCATTTATCATTGTTGTAGAGTGCTTAAGTTAATACTTCAAGTCTTAATTACCAAGCATTAATCTTCACTGTGGTTTCTGATCAAGTCTTGGCTGCTTGAATTGGCAGCCAAGACTTGATCAGAAACCACAGTGCAGATTAATGTTTGCTATAGTGTACTAAATGAAAATGATGAGAGCTATTACATACTTGCAGTGTGTGTTACAAACATCAGTGTGACTCCGTAAATTGAAATCTGGCGCATGAATTGAAAAAATAGGCTCCGAGGCTAGAGCGTATTTTAAATAGTCCTGATCGGTCCCTGCATTAAGACTGATAATAGTCATCCTCAGTCTCATTGATGTGGTAAAGTGGAGCCCGCTTAATTGGATATCTCTTAACTGAATAACCCTGTTAATTGAATATAATTTCCCAACACAAAACCATTTACCATACCTTCAGTACAAATTTGACCTGTTAATTGAATGCAGGTTATAGAGTAAACTCCTGTTAATTGAATAAAAAATCTTGTAACCTGTTGAGAAATTACCCTGACTCACCCCAGTTTTCCTTTGTTTATAGACTAGTTTGGCCCCAGTACATCCAGTACACGCATTTAATCTATTATATCTTGTTTGACAGAGCTCATGGAGCTCTGTCAAACAAGATATAATAGATTAAATGCTAAGTTTATCTCTAGAATACAGGAAAGTGCCCCCTTACCTGTTAATTGAATACTCTTGTTAACTGAATAATTTTCTTTGGCAAAGTGGCTATTCAATTAATTAACAGGGTTCCACTGTATTTGTTTCAAAAGTGAACAGAAAATTAAATACACTTTTTTTTGAGTCTGTTTCAATGAGCCGAAAATTAAAATGTAAATACACTTTTTTGAGTCTGTTTCAATAAGCCAAGTTCATGACCATTTGTTTTTTATCTATTTTTGGAGGAAGAGTTTTAAATATTATCATGGACACTTGAATTTAATTTGCATGTCACTACCAGACCTGTTAACCTCTGAAGGTGACTGTCAGTGAGATTTTGATGAGCTCTCAGTGAGATTTGGATGCTTGCCAGTGATATTTTTGCGCACGGCCAATACATTAATATTTTCCTTGTTATGCCTCCCACGGTCCCACCCTGGCACCCCCCCCCCCCAACCCAAATGCATTATATTTTATTTTAATAATTTATTTTAACGCTTTTAATGGTATTTGTCAGTAAAAGCATACAAATATGGATATCACTGGTGAAAGGCCCCCCTCGACACACACACAAATGTGAGTGGTGCCTATTTAGCCTTTACCTGTACCAACACCCCCACCCTCCCCCCTCAGTCCGGCCATTTTTCCTTGCTCATGCAAGCCCATCCTGGTGCTTCAATACATGGAAGCTGAAACATCTTGGGCCAAAACGTCCCAGGACCAAAACGTTCAAGAACCAACACAAGCATTCCTTCTTTGTTCATGCCGCTATTTATTCCTGTAAATTCTTTGTTCAATCTGTCCATTTTTAGTAAGAAAATATTCATTCTTATTATCTTTTGACAGGTTTTATTGTACAAAAAAATTACTCAATGCTAACAATACATATCGTTTTGTTTAAAAAAAAAACCACCTGTTGTTGCTGGTACAATGCAGTTGTGTGTGATTGTGGTAATTTCGTTTTTTTTAATTTTGAATTGTGTTTATTTAAAAAAATATTTGAACTGTGTTTTGTATTACTCACATTAGAGAAGGTGCCCTCAGTATTCATAACTCCCATTGTGAAAAAAAATACAAACAAAATAACCCTGTTGGTTCAAAATGAAGACGAAATACTCTGCTGGAGCCTGGACATGATTGTTCTGAATCTGTTTGTATATAAGTAAGGGGAGGTAACTTAATTGTTGTGATATCTCACAACAGATTTTTTTCAGTTTTCAACAAACTTTCAATTATAATTTTTTTTTACACAAAACGGATAAATTTGGTATGAACCATAACAATAGTATATATAAAAGGTCAGCTGAAGTTAATTATACTTGAGAGATTATGTTTTTATTTAATTTTTATTTCGAGTTTATATAATTCTGATTTCACGTAACCACGACAGTATGAGAAAATATTTGGCATGTAAAGCATGCATGTAAAATGTGGAAGGGCTTGTTCTCCGTGCCGTCCCTGCGCGCCTTCGGCACTCGAAACCATTCCTTTCGAAATTTGTGATGGTTTTCAGGACAACAATTTTGAAAAGTGTCAAATCGGGAGAAAATAGGATGTGACCGTGAGAGCGTGAGTTGGTGTCTCAAACCGGGAGACTCACGGTGAAACCGGGAGAGTTAACAGGTCTGGTCACTACTGTCCATATTTGCATGTTAGAGTTTTTAGTTTAGATTATTTGTAATTGATACTGTTGTATTGATACATTGCATTTTGATAAGGAATAGGAATAAATAGATGAAAATTAATCATGCACTGAACAGTCAAGTAAATTCTAAGTACATGAGTTTGTACAGGATTTTTAGCCAGACATTTGAGGCTTTTTGATTTACAAGTTTTAAGCTTCGCTATTATGGGCATGATAACTCACGTATTTATGTGTACATGTTATATATATATATTATTTGTTAGCTCACCTTGACGAAGTCAAGCTGAGCTTATCTAATCGCTGTCTGTCCGTCGTACGTCAAAACTATGTTTTGGACTTCTTCTCCAAAACCTCTGGGCCAATTCAAGTGAAAGTTGATGTGAGTGATGGTCCCGAGGGGACATTGCATTTTTGTTCAACTCAACATGCCCAGCCCCATACGGAAGGGGTGGGGGAAACTGCTCCAAAATATTTTTTAAATCTTTTCATGAACCAGTGGGTAAAATGTCTTGATATTTTGTATGGAGCTTCCTTTTAGGTGTAGAATCAAGTTCGTGGGGCAATATTTGCCTTTGTAATGGGAAGGGCGAGATTTTAACCAATGGTCTGATTTGAACCAAATTTGGTATGTGGTATTATTGGGACATAAGTACTTGATTCATGCACACAAAAATGTCCTGTGTTCCAGTGGGAACCCAAGGAGATAAAAATATCAATATTTTTAAATGCCTATATTTCCTAAACCGCTCAGAACAGAGAACTGTTATTTGGTATGAAGCATCCTTAGGACCAGAAGATTTGAATGGTAAAAAAAATTGCCATTGGTTATGTCAGGGTGTTCTGTAGGGGACATAAAAAAAATGCTGATTCAGCATATTTGCAAAAAAAATTTTAAAAATCTTTTCTCCAGAACCAATGGTCAGAATCTTTTCCTATTTGGTATACAGTCCATAGGGGGTCAGATACAAGTTTGTTAAAATGAAGCCCTTTGGATCATATTTGGCTCAATACAGGAGCCTAGATTTTTAACTTAGGGCAATATTCAGAATAATCTTCAGAAATCTTCTTCTTGAGAACCACCAGTCAGAATCTTTTATTGTTTGGCATACATCATTGATATAAGGGTCAGATTCAAGATTGTTCAAACCAAGTCCCTAGGTTAATATTTGGACTTCCTATGGAAGACCAAATTTTGACTTATCATCTTCTTCAGATTCACCAGTCAGAATTCCTTCATATTTGGTATACAACATCTCTAAGGAGGGGGGGGCAGATTCAAGTTTGTTCAAATTGGGTCCTTGGTTGGTTAATATTTGGGCTCCCTGTGGTAGTCCGAATTTTAACTTTGTGCAATATGAGGAAATTTCTTTAAAAATCTTCTTATTCAGATCTCCTAGTCAGAATGCATTCATATTTGGTATACAACAGCTCTAGTGGCGTGAGATTCAACTTTGTTCAAATCGAGTGCCTGGGTTAATATTTGGGTTCCCTATAGGAGCCGGAATTGGCCATGTCAAAAAATTACAAATTTTTAATTAAGTACCCTCTAGAGGTGTGTAACTAAGATTAATCCACATAGGTTTTATCAAAGTGCTCCATAGTAGAGCTTCACGTTTTACATTATGATCAACTGAAGAAAAGGCATGATGTTTGGACTATCTTTGTCACTCCTGAGGGGCTCAAGGATTGACAAAGGATCCTTTGGAGATTGTTTGCATAATGTAGATTCATTCTTTGACTCTGTTTATATCAGGTTCTGTTCAGGGTGAGCACTTCAGTCCCTGTGGGGCATCTTGTTCATTTACATATTATTTAGTTAAAAATAATTCATATTCAGCACACCAATAGATGATTGGTTATATAATGAAAACTCTATCACCAACATCGGTTACCTTTTTCAATGATATATATACAAAAATAATTTGTCCCTAAATCCCGATAAATTCTTTCTTTTAATTGGTCAGAATGCCTTGGACAAATAGCCATGACAAAGTATGCACCCAACATCCAAGGTATATGAGAACATGCAACATCCAAGGTATATGGCCATGCAAAACATCGGGGGTATATGGTTTAAATGAAAGCTTTTCATTCTCCGTCACCTCGATATAAAAATCATACCCCAAAACCTAAAAATAGTTTCAAATTCTGATTTCTGACAGTTCGATGATATTTTGCTGTTTTAAATTAAATAGTCAATTAAATGAAGCAAATTGAGAAAAATAAAATAAGAGCAAATATCGTCCCCTGAGTTCCAATCTGTTCTATGTGCCAGTAGGCACATAGAACACATTGGAACTAAGGGGACGATTAGTCAGCACAATTCTGTTTACTCATTTCCTTAACGACCCAAGTGATGTAACTCTATCAGCTGATCTTTGTTATTTTTTAAATTTCTGCATTTCTTGTCGAATTGGGCTGAATATTGTGCAATAAAATATCTCCTAGCATATAATAAAAAAGAAAATCTACTCTATTTTAGTCAGTGTCAGGAATTATCTCATGAGTGTGGACCTGAAATACTTTCAGGTCCACACGATGAATTTTTTCAGTAGCTTCCTAAATGATGTCACCTTGAACGTTGCCTTGAAGGAACTATCAGCAGCTTTTTGTTATTGTCTTCAAACTGCTATTGCAAGTGCTCATGAAAAATAAAACTTTCAGGTCCACACTCATGAGATAATTCCCGATATTCACTAAAACAGCGTAGATATCCTCTATTTAGTGGAAAATTTTTAATTTCTTGTATAAGTGTTATGTGTAGGTAAATTTTCAATATTTTACATTCTTAGTTTTTCCAATTTTCACGACATGGATGTGGCTGATTCTTTAGGAAAAGGGTTAAAGAAATTGGTACATTTTACAACTTGAATATCATTTCCCTTTATTTGGCTCATCTACCATGAAGTAGAATGTGATTATGTTGTAACTCTGGGTGTGTCAGCATCAGATCAATCGGACTGATCAATTTGCATGAGTTTTGCTTTATCTCCGTTACTTTGAATCCCATGGCTGCAAAGCTTTTATATTGATCTGTGTTGTTTAGCACTTTCCCAACACTGTTTAACACTCATACTGCCCGCATTTTGAGTAAATAATGGGGAAAACATTTTAAAATATCTTAATCTCACAAACCACTGGTCTAGATGCTTTCGTGTTTTCCATATAGCATCTTTGAAAGGTTCCATGTACAAATTTCAAACTTTTTTTTAAATCAAACCTGTGAGCTAATATATGAAGGTATCCTGTGATCCTCATATTTTTAGCTTTTATGTAACAAATCCGTCACATTCGCTTGTATAATTTACAAATTGAGCAGTCCAAAAAAAAAAACTTTTTCAAAAAATTTCACCAATACATGTGACTCCTCATTGAAACGACAGGGTTCGCACAGCCTTGAAAAGTCCTTGAATTTTAGCCAAACTCCTTGAATTTGGAATATTCTGAAAATTCCCTTGAAAAGTACTTGAAAAGCAGTCAGGCTCCTTGAATGTCCTTGGATTAATTGAATCCAACCTTTTGCCAAATTTTCAATTTTATTTGGTTTTAATTTTTATAAAAAGGGTGAGGAAAGAAAACATGGATATCAGAAATAACGGATAGAGTGCTGGAAGCCACCATCAATTTAAATGAAAAGTGAGAGTACAGTAGAACCTGTCTTGAGAGACCACCCCTTTTGCCAAGCAAAAGTGGTCTCTCAAGACAGGTGGTCTCTCATTACAGGTTTGATGTTTTTGCTAGTCAGTGAATGACCAACCAGAGAATATTTTTTGCAGAAATGGAGAAGAACTGATTTTTAAAATTTTTTTTATTGTTTTATTTTAATTCAGTTTTAATACAAGTACAAAGGCATTGTTTAATAAATTATAGATAAAAGTACATAAAGTGAAAAAATTCACTTTGGGCCGATGTCCTGGTTACATTTCTGAACTACTGTGTTGATTTCTGCCCACTGCATTGATCTTAACTGGCTGAGTTACAACAATGAGGGTACCAGAACAAAAGCCATCTTTTTCCTTGCTCATGTTTCCTCTTCAAACACAAATATTTTGTTTGTATAAATTTGTTTTATTACAAATTATTGGAGAGTGCCAACAGGCACTCTCCAATAATTTTTAATAAAACAAATTTTGAATAACAAATTCGGACCACCAAAAAAATCTAACCCTCAACCTGTTTATTGATTTTAATACTCTGAAATTGCCAAAAATTGATTTTCCGGTCTCTCAAAACAGGTGAAAAACTGAGTTTTTGCCACAGTTTTGTGGTCTCTCAAGACAGGTGGTCTCTCAAGACAGATGGTATCTCAAGACAGGTGGTCTCTCATGACAGGTCCATTATAGAGTGAAACCAATTGGTACATGACCACAGTGGTCTCTCACGACAGGTTTTAGTGTACTCCAGTCTATCTATTATTCGTTACGCTGACTTGGTACACACTCAGTAGCTAATGACACTTTCTTCACATAAATTTACTTCATTATAAATCATTGGAGAGTGCCTGCAGGCACTCTCCAATGATTTGTAATAAAATAAATATTAATAAAGTGTAACCACCATAATAATCTTGCATCCATCCAACTCAGAAAGAAAAATTTTAAAAACAGGTAAGATTTTTTGAGAAATTACAATCCTGTCTAAAAACTGCAGCTTGATAATGCTTTTTTGTCTTTATTTGTCTTTGAAATGTCCTTGAAAAGTCCTTGAATTTGTCCTTGATTGTATGAACCCTGAACTAGTTCATTCCAATGAAAGGCCACATAATATGATTTTTTTTAAATTTGTTTTTTTACTGCGTGAATTTTGTGACAAAGCGCTCACTGAAGACAAATCCATCAATGATTACAGAATGGAGTTGTGGTTACAGATAATGCGTTAGAGTTACAGCCAAGCCAGAAAATAAGCAGAACTGTCATCGGCAAAATGAGGTCCCCAGAGGGTGAATTTAGTGATGCTACTCTGCACAGCAGGGTAGCATCACTAAATTTACACTCTGTGACCCTCAATCTGAATCAGGGTCTCAAAACTAAACAGAAAGAGGTACCCAGAGGATAAATTGGCCTACTGTATGGGATAGCATTATCAAATTAACCCTTTGGGGAGCTCATTCTGCAAATGTCAGACTGCTTATTTTCAGGCCTGGTTACAGCATACTGCTTGATAGTATAAGAGTGCTATTTGGAAAGGATTTAAATTTGCCAGCGTTGGTCACTGTTTTATGTAAGCTTAGAGAGGGTTAACTTCAAACTCTTTGCATTCCTTTGTGTAGAATTGCCAACTGCACAATTTTGTTGTTGCATTTAACCCATTATTTTCTCTGGCTGCTTTACACTTATTTATTTATTTATTTATTTATTTATTTATTTATTTATTTATTTATTTATTTATTTATTTATTGGGGTTTAAGGTCATATATTTCTGCACTGTGGCTAATCATGACCTTGACAGTTTTACGGGTGGAGGAAGCCAGAGTACCCGGAGAGAATCACCGAGCAACGGCGAGCAGCTCCCCAACATACTAACTCCACACAAGCAGGGTTAGCATTGGTTGAAGACAGGTGCACTATCGACGTGCAGTGTGCCTTAGTCCACGACATCACCGTGCCCCCAGATGGGCAATGGGGGTGAAGTGTCTTGCCCAAGCACACAACGCGGTTGCCGCAGGTGGGATTCGAACCGAAGACCTCTCGGCTTTGCTTTACACTTAACCCACTGAGTATTTTAAATTAAAAATATTTTTCATTAAATTTAGCCATGGATTTCCCCTGCAGCTGTGACTAGATTTGATGATAAATTCATCTAATCCGTCCATCAATTTTGATGCACTCTATCTCGCTTGCACACCTTAGCACACACAGATTTGAAAACTAGCGAGTGCTAAAGTCAGTATGTTAATTTCATTCCAAAATGCATGAAACATCTAAAGATTAATGTTAACGTTATTAACAAATCCGCTGAGAGACAATTCCACAGATAGATAATTGATTCATATTGAAAATATTACAAATGGATGATTGTTTAGTTTAACTATTTGAGTATTTCTGAAGCATGTATGTCTGATGAATTTGCCGCAACGTCATCTTAAAGTCCTGGCATGGGCAGTCGACATCAGGGTGGATTCCGAGTTTGGATTTCCAAATGAAAGTGTTATTGTCTTATTCACCTCAAATGTTAACATGTGCGATTTTAAGGATGATTCGCCCATGTATAAAACATTAAAAACTTTTCGACACTTACTGCATTTAGCTGAATACCGTTCAACTGGAACAGGCAGTAACCAGTTATAGTATGCAGTTGATTTAATCCAAGCTTGTTGGAAGGTACACTTCCCCACAACGGAATTACATTTTGCTTTTCGAATGACATTTCCGGAGACATTGTGGGTTACGAGATGTGTCATTTACATGTAACATGTAGTTTACTCATTGAGAGAAAGGATGACATCAATTCATTTGCATTCAGTAAGTATTCAGTTAGAATAGCGGTACATGTACAAGAGACATAGCTATTGTGTCACCTGGTAATTACACTGTAGTTGTAGGATAAACACAAGAAAATGTCTTTCTCAGGCTCACTAATTCTAATCAGTGATATCATTGCTTGGATAGCTTTCAGAAAGAGTTTTCCAAGAAATGATGTCAAGTGTTAGAATTACCAACAAAGGGAAATATAAGAGAAAGTTTCTAGTCGTTATCTGATAATTTAGGGTACTTTGCCAGCCTCGGCCTTGAAAATTAAGCCTTGAATTTCATAAATGGGGGCCTTGAAAATCCATGAAAATTGCCGAGAAATGGCCTGGAATGGCCTTGAAATTTCAAAGATTTTAACCTGGGCGGAACCCTGATTGTATTAGTTCAAACCGTCATCAGTCTTAACCCTTTACCCAACGAATCAGCCACATACGCCCCGTAATATGCAAATTCAGCAGCCGAAAAAATAGTGTTTTTCAAAACATTTCAACAAAACTATATCATATGACCCCTCTTTGGAACGAGCTCATCGATCTCATTCCAATGAATGGTCACATGATATGGTTTTGTTGAAATTTTTTGAAAAATTTAAAAAATTGATATTTAAAATAATAAAGTTTTATATTTCGTCTGCGTTGGGTAAAGGGCTTCAGAGGCATGGTCAACAGACCCTTGTCAGTTTGAGTTGAGTTGAGTTGCAAAATCTGTTATACATGACTGAAACAAAGCTTCATAGGCATGTCCATATGTCAGTCAGAGTAGCATCATCACTGTCAGGGAATTTTGATTTGGAATTTTCTCACATAGAGATCAGTTGTGTGTAAACAGGTTAAAATATATTGTTATGATTTCATCATTCACCGGGAAAATACCTCTTCAAAATCTATTTGAAACTGAAAATAATGTTCAAGTACAATGTCAAGGTAACTTTTCTTTATGGGATAAAATCATTGCAGGAAATCGGCATGTTGACTTAAAGGTTACAAGTCCATTTCCTGACGTAGCGGACCCCCCCCCCCCCCTCCCCCCCCCCCCAAAAAAATGCATGCTAAATCCTAAAGGTATAGAGCAACTGAATGCATGGGGTGCAGTGGCATTGCGGTAACCGGTTCTCGTCAGATCACCAAAGTTAAGCAACGTCGAGCCCAGTTTGTCCTTGGTTGAGTGACTGTCTGAGCAATCAATTTGGACTCCCACGTTGTGTCCTTGGGCAAGACACTTGACTGCGGTTATCTACATGGGGGCACAATGACGCTATGTACTAAGGCGTACTGCACGTGGATGGTGCACATGTCTTCAACCAACCTAATCCTGTCTGTGCTGCACTGCAGAGTTACAATGTTGGGGAGCTGGCAGCTGCTCGGTGGTTCTCTCTGGGTACTCTGGCTTCCTCCACCCACAAAACTGTCACTGACATGATATGGCCTTGACAGTTAAAGTGTCGTTAAACCATAATAAATAACTGAATGCACACCTGGGTTTTTCAGAATCAAAGGACTGTCTAAATATTATGTCATAAATTAATGGTCAAAAAGTCCCTTCAATTTACAGGGGGAAAATTTGGTTACATGTGCCCAAATATTACTTATTTCAGTTGCAAACAATTTCGTGTCCAGGGCAGGAATATCCACCAGCAGCTTTGATTTTTAGACAACTTTTGTTATTTGTTATTGATGACCACTGCATATATGCAGTATTTTGCAACAAATGAAGGGGTTCTAAGACTTTTTATCAATCAATGTGAATGTGCACCTGTTATTCTACCGAATCACTAGTTTCTATTAGTTTCAAACTTTAGCCCTTTTGTCTATGCACAGTGACAGAATTTGCTCTGCTGAAAGCATCCAGTCTTCTTGGTATACAAAGGGAGAAGCTGGAAGAAGTCCTCCTTCATAGAAATATTCAGTCAGGTAAAAGTGCCAGGAGAAGTGTATTTGTGAAGCCTGTTACCATTATGGAAGCATATAGTCGACTCAATTGTCTCATGATGCTTCTCTATTCCAGGTGAGTGCTCAAATATTTATTTTTCTTTTCTATGAGAGTGATTGATAAGGTAGTCTTTGAATGTAAAAACAGTTTATGGTTATGACAGCACTGAAATTATGAAAGACCTTTTTTTTAAATTCTTGTATCTCAGGCAGCTCCCTTGTCATTGAAAATCCTCCTCATCACTTTATGTTTTACCTGGACATCTCTTTGATGTCATCTATTTTGACTGAGCTCTGTCAAACAAAATAGAGTTGATTAAATTTGTTACTGCATTATGAAAAATTTTTGCTTTTTCCAAGTAAGCGTGCAAGGAGTTAAATTTCTAATTCCAACTAGATTCAGAACCGTTTTATTGATTATAAAAATAAGCCTCCTTCTCTCAATAGTATAGTACAAGTCAAAATAAGTTGTAGGATACCAGTATAAACTATGTATCTTTCTCTTCATACGCTGATAAGACTAGAAGCTGACATCATTTTCTGGAAAGCTCTCACTGAGAGCTTTCCAGAAAATGATGTCAGATTCTGATCTTATCAGTGCAGGAGCAGCAGTATACTTCCGTGAGGCGGAAGCCCTATAGTGATCGCTCTGTCCGTGCGTCCGGGCTGTAATCTTTCTCTCTTAATAGATAAGGTTTTGATATTTGACATGTGGGTATATTATCTCAAGACGATGTGTCGCATACCAAGGTTGCCATGCTTTGATCTTGAAATTTGACCTCAAGGTCAAATTATTCTGTTTTCGGGGTTCTTTTCTGACAAGTTCGTGTCCGGGCTGTAACTTTTTTCCCTTAATAGATAGGGTTTTGATATTTGGTATGTGGGTAGATTATCTCAAGACGATGTGTCGCGTACCAAGGTTGCCATGCTTTGACCTTGAACTTTGACCTCAAGGTCAAATTATTCAGAATTTGGGGTTCTTTTCTGACAAGTTCGTGTCTGGGCTGTAACTTTTTTCCCTTAATAGATAGGGTTTTGATATTTGGTATGTGGGTAGATTATCTCAAGGCGATGTGTCGCGTACCACGGTTGCCATGCTATGACCTTGAACTTTGACCTCAAGGTCAAATTATTCCGAATTCGGGGTTCTTTTCTGACAAGTTCGTGTCCAGGCTGTAACTTTTTTTCCTTAATAGATAGGGTTTTGATATTTGGTATGTGAATAGATTATCTAAAGACGACATGTCGCATACCAAGGTTGCCATGCTTTGACCTTGAAGTTTGACCTCAAGGTCAAATTATTCAGATTTTTTTTTTCTGACAAGTTCGTGTCCGGGCTGTAACTTTTTTCCCTTAATAGATAGGGTTTTGATATTTGGTACGTGGGTAGATTATCTCAAGACGACGTTTCGCATGCCAAGGTTGCCATGCTTTGACCTTGAAGTTTTACCTCAAGGTCAAATTATTCAGAATTTGGGGGTTTTTTCTGACAAGTTCGTGTCCGGGAAGGGATTTTAATCAGATTTTACCTATTGCTTGAAATATTTTAGTATTACGGTTCACATCAGTGTATACCTAACATCGGTTAGTTGCTGCGGGGCCCGCAGAGATGGATTCCATCTCCGTGATATCTAGTTGCAGTTATACTACAACTTATTTTGACTTGTACTGTACCTGAGAAACAAGACATTTTTCTTTTGTAAACCTAGTTATTATTTATTAATTTTCATCAAATTTTGGGCTTCTTTAGTATTGCCAACTCCTGAAGGAATAATCATTCATTGACTTCCAAACATTTAGTGATTGCTCACTATATAACATCTGCTTAACTTTGATGCAAGTCTGATCATCATTTAATGTATGAGTTTTGCTTTGTTGAATCTCTGGGGATGGGTTTTAGGAAATGAAGCTTAGACTTTTTTACAATTCAATATGTTTTTAATCATTGGACATTGTTTCAGGGTGTTTGATTGGCTTCTATCATTTATAAACTCACAGATACAATCAAAAGAGAATGGTCATAGTATAGGTATGTTTTTATGTTATCACACAATGACACTCATCTTAACTCAGCATCTAACATAAATAGCAGGCGACATCTTGAATAACCCCAAAAAATATTTTTTTATTGAACCCTCTGCATTCTGATGTCAAAATTTTAAAATTTCAACCTGAAAACTTTTCCCATAATGCTATTAGGAATTTGACCAATTCATTGTTGTTTGACAGACCTCAATGAGCTCTGTCAAACAAAGTTGAATTGTTAAATACCTATTTGCATTGTGGGAAAAATTTGCTGCTTGAACTTTAAGAATTTTGACATCAGTATTCAGAGGGTTAAAAATATAGCTTATTACTCCTCACCAAGCCTGTAAATAAGCAGACTGGCATCTGTAAAATGAGGTACTCTGGGGATGAGTTTGGTGATGCTACCCTGCACTTTAGTGCAGCGTCATCAAATATACCCTCTGTAAACCTCAGACTGAAGCAAAGTCTCAAGCCTGAACAGATAGAGGCACCCAGAGAATAAATTGGCCAATCGTATGGGACAGCATCGGCAAATTTACCTTCTGGGAACCTTATTCTGCAAATGACATTACTTATTTCTAGGCTTGCTCCTCATCAGAACAAGCTCTATGACCTCATTCCAATGACAGGTAATAAGCTATGTGTTAGAGGCAAATATTTTTTTTAAAAATTTTAATTGCAATTTTTTTGTTTTGACTGATACGAAATTGGGGGATATAGCAATCAGTCTTGCATCCATCAGTGTGTCCATAGATGAAAAACAAAAAACAACGAAACTCGGAACAAGTCCATTTGTAAAGAAACTTAACCTTTTCGCTGTTAAAGGTCTGTACTGAATACGGTCCCCATCTTTGATGCTGTGTGCTATATGTCCATACTGAATATGGAGATATTATATACATAGACTGGCAACACCATACATTGTTATTCTCAATACAATGCGCATTGTAACAAATGTAAAAGACAGACAATCTTACGTTAAAGATTTTTTTCTGGTATTTTCCATCATTTTTACAGAAATATCCGAGTCACAACCGCATGTCAACTTTCCAATTTCAGTTACGTTTCCTGGTGTTCTTGAAATGTAAACATGCCTAAAAAATGTTTACGTCCAATGAAGTTGTTGCAGAATTATTTGCTGACAAGGATAGTGATGCGGATGATTTAGATAATTCAAGTGACTTTAGTAAATCGAGATATTACTACTCAGCCAGTCCAAGTGGCCCTGGACTATGTTATTACCCATGTTTTGGGTTATACAGTGGAGACCACTTAATTGGATATCTCTTAATTGTATATCCCTGTTAATTGAATATAATTTCCCAACACAAAACCATTTACCATACCTCCAGTAGAAATTTGACCTGTTAATTGAATATAGGTTATAGAGTAAACTCCTGTTAACTGAATAAAAAATCTTGTAACCTGTCAAGAAATTAGCAGTACTCTCCCCAGTTTTCTTTTGTTTATAGATCTATTTGGCCTCAGTACATCCAATACAGGCTTTTAATCTATTATATTTTGTTTGACAGAGCTCATGGAGCTCTGTCAAACAAGATATAATAGAGTAAATGCTAAGTTTATCTTTAAAATATAGGAAAGTAACACAATCCCTGTTAATTGAATACTCCTGTTAATTGAATAATTTTCATTGGCAAAGTAGCTATTCAATTAACCCTTTACCCAATGAATCGCCCGCATCCGCCCACGTAATATGCAAATTCAGCAGCTGAAAAAATATTATTTTTCGAAAAACTTCAACAAAACCATATCATGTGACCCCTCTTTGGAACGAGCTCGTTCCAAAGAGGGGTCACATGATATGGTTTTGTTGAAATTTTTTGAAAAAATTTAAAATATTATATTTAAAATAATAAATTTTGATATCGTCTGCATTGGGTAAAGGGTTAACAGGGTTCCACTGTACCTCACCAAAATTAGGTATTGCAACTAAACATTAGACTCCAAAAGTGATCTTTTATGTTCTGGCAGGTTTAAAATTACAAATTCTTTTACGTTTGTCTTTTTTCAATTTTTGCCGTTTTCTGCCATTTTTCCCAATATATATATGGTTTAGCATAGGGTATTACAAAATTGTGCAGCAGTTCAGGCGTTAACACAGTGGTGTATATTGACAGCAGGAGGAGGATATTACATTTTATGTGCAAACAGGTGAAAGTGGCATTTGGGCAACAAATTAAAATGGTTAAGCTGAAGAATAGGGGTCTCAGCAATTTATTTTAAATATAGAATGTACCCATAGTAGCATGGTGTACCAAATGTTCACCACGAGTGGTGAAGTGGTGTTAACTGCGAGCCTTCGGCACACGGTTATCACCACTTCACCACGAGTGGTGAACATTTGGTACACGAAGCTACTTTGGGTATATTTTATTTATACCATGATCGTCAAATTATTTATTAAGAGTTGCTATTATTTTTTCTTGATTTTACTGAGCACCAGACGTACATATGAGTGAATCTGTTTTTGTTTACACGAGCATCGATGGGTGGTACTTCTGCTGTCAATTTTATCGCCGAAACGAAATGAAAAAAAAGAAACTGAGCCTTTTTCGTTTTAATAACATAATAACATACTATTTCGAGTTATTCATGCTTTATTAACATGGGACAATGCATGTTTGTTAATTTTTGGCATCTTATGAGGTAAACCCATTTAAAAACGTAATAAAAATTGCCACTTCCATTTCACTCTTCGCGAGGTGACATGCGATACATTTAGACAAGTTTGCAGGCAGGTCGACGTCACCAAAGGTCAACGGGGATGTAGTTCTACTGTAGGTGTAAATTTTTACTATTGAAATCCCATTGCTGGCGTGTTCACCACGGTTGATGTGTAAAGCTGAAATTTATGTCATAGGCTTTTCATATATAATAGAATAGGAGGTAATCATGGTACAAAAAATACCTTGTCTCCTGAACTTTTTTGCATTTTTTGCTACTCTACATCCTATATTTTAATAAATTTAGTGAAAAAAAATAGATTAACCCTCTTGTGTCATTTTTATAAGCTCATTTTGTGGACTTTATGATAATGGTACACACTTTCCTTTTGTGTTTTGCTTGTATTGTAAAGTGCCACTTGCTGCTAGAAAAGAAAATTTAAAACTTTACAGAAATCATTAACTCTTTACCCAACGCAGACGATGTCAAAATTTATAATTTTAAATATCATTTTTTCAAACTTTTCAAAATATTTCAACAAAATTATTTCTTGTGATGTGACCCCCTCATTGGAACAAGCTCGTTCCATTGAGGGGTCACATGATATAATTTTGTTGTGTTTTTCTGAAAATTAATATTTTTTCAACTTCTGAATTTACATTTTATGCGGGCGGATGTGGCCAATTCGTTAGATAAAGGGTTATGGTCAGTATTTTAAGGGTAAGGGTTAGCAGTTCGCTGCTAACCCTTGCCCTTACTATACTGACCCTAAACCATTATGGATGTCTCCCCTTCAGCCCACTTCGAGATGGAGATTTGGTTTCTCAGTATGTTGAATTTACAACATGAATAGAGTTAAAATAACTAATAAATGGAGGTGACTGGGTATTTTTAAAATAAATTGCTCTCGTGTTCTTCATTAAACTGAATAGAGCCCAAGACATAAATGCGTTTAACTCTTTGCCAAGATTTCTCTTGCCACTGAAATGAGTATCATTTTGGAACTTTTGACCAGATTTTCCCCTTGTAAATGGAATGGACCTCTTGGCTTGCAGCCTGCACCTCTACGTACTGAGCCACCATGCCCTCCAGCTTTATCATTAACCCTTTACCTAACCTGAAAAGCAGACGACACTTGCAAAACTAATTCTTGAATAACTAATTTTTTTCATTTTTTGTCTCAAAAACGTAGGTTATGACCCCTTGTTGGAACGAGCTCGACGAGCTCGTTCCAACTAGGGGTCATAACCTATGTTTTTGAGACAAAAAATGAAAAAAATAATGAAAATTAATTGGCGATTTTTGAGAATAGCGCTGGCCGGTTTTGGCCATTGCGTTAGGTAAAGGGTTAAACTAAACAGAGCCCAAGACATAAATGCGTTTAACTCTTTGCCAGGATTTCTCTTGCCACTGAAATGAGTATCATTTTGGAACTTTTGACCAGATTTTCCCCTCGTAAATGGAATGGACCTCTCGGCTTGCAGCCTGCACCTCTATGTACTGAGCTACCGTGCCCTCCAGCTTTATCATTAAACTGAATAGAGCCCAAGACATAAATGCATTTAACTCTTTGCCAGGATTTCTCTTGCCACTGAAATGAGTATCATTTTGGCACTTTTAACCAGATTTTCCCCTTGTAAACGGAATGAATATTTTTGCCAGAATTTCTAAAGTTTAATTTCAATGAATTTTTCATCAAATCTAGTCATGGCTGCTTCAAAGCAGCTGTGACTAGATTTAATGAAAAATATCTGGAAAATACTTACTGTGTTAAGAGTTAACCCTTTACCCAATGCAGACGATATCAAAATTTATTATTTTAAATATCATTTTCTAATTTTAAAAAAAAAATTTCAACAAAACCATATCATGTGACCCCTCATTGGAAATAGCACGACAAGCTCGTTCCAACGAGGGGTCACATGATATGGTTTTGTTGAATTTTTTTTTTAAAATACTATTTTTTCAACTGCTGAATTTGCATATTATGTGGGCGGATGTGGTCAATTCGTTGGGTAAAGGGTTAAGGACTATACTGTTGTGCAGATTTTATTTTTCTAATAATGTATATTGAGCGAACAGTGTAGCCAACAATACTATCACAATCAACCTTGATTTCAATTTTCTTATCGGGAGTTTCTCAAAGCGACAAGTACATGAATATGACAAGGTGAGGACAAAACACGCCCCCCCCACACTTCACTTACTTGAACCCAGTGAATTTGAAAACAAGTGCAGATAATCAGAAGTGCAATTGGAGATGGAGGGTGGAATTTTCTTCATTCCACACTGCAAGTTAAACTTATCTGTCAGCTCAGTTTGAAGAATTATTACTACTCAGCCTGTCCATCATTTTTACAATGGAGATGTGGCAGTATATTACAGTAAGGATGCAGAAATCAAGTTAACGAACAAGTGTCCCAATAATTTCATGTCGCATGGACAAAATCAATCAAGTGTGTTACTCTCTTTACAAAAAATTTAAAGCAAACCTCAACCCGTCGATGCAGCTGTGACTCAGATAATCTGTATTTCCACATAAAATCAGCCATCTTGCTTGTGGTTTTGCATTTGGAGTTTGACAGTTATCGGTTTGATGCCCTGGGTGGACATCCCCTAAAGTGGGTAGCATTTAACAGTTATCAGTTTGATGCCCCGGGTGGACATCCAAGAAAGTGGGTAGTATAGGCATAAACTATTTGTTAAACTTGACTTTATACTTGTGGTGCACTCATGGTATAGCCATAGATGCTGAAAATGACTTTTTAACTGGTAGAATGCAGAATTATTTTTCAATAGTGATTTGTAACATGAGTATTTTTACCTGCGTCGCCAGCAGCAGAGCAGGTCTAGTAACCGCTCGACACCATCCGTCATTCCATCAGTCCATCAGTCTGTCAGTCCATCTGTCCGTCTGTCCGTCCGAAACACTTTTTCCATCAAAGTTTTCTTGGCTTCTATGAAAGTGAATGATTTTATATTTGGTCATAATGATGAGTTGTATCGTGTAAGCAATTTTCAGATCTGCTGTGCAGCCACTTCCTGTTTGCCGATAGTTTGAAATTTTACTGTACCCACTGAACATTGAAATTTTTTGTCAAACTTTTCTCGGCTCCTATTCAAGGGATTGATTTTATATTTCATCTGGAGCCTGATAATGATCAGTTGTATCGTGTACGCAATTTTCAGATCTGCCATGCAGCCACTTCCTGTTCGCCGATTCAATTGCATGCAGCGACGCAGGTCCAGACCCGGTATTGGTCTTGGCTTGTTTTAAAATCTATTGCTACCAGCAAGGAGAGCCTTGATATATCAAAATTTTGTTAATAAGTAAATGATTTGTTACAATTTCTTGGGGAGTGCCTGTTGGCACTCTCCAATAAATTGTAATGGAAAAATTTGATGTAAATTTTTTTGGTTATACTGCTCAGCAAACATCAAGCTAATGCATACAGTGTAAAGCCATTTTTGTGGCCTTCAGCACTTTTCAATAGAGACCTGATAGTGGCTTATAGCACTCAGCCAGTTAAACATGAATAAATGGACACAATATAATGTCTTTAGTTCTAATTTTCAAGTTTTGCTTTAGCATTGCAAAGCCTTCTTGCTCTCAAAGGATGAAATACACCACCACCCATGCTATTCCGTAGATTATGAGGCCAAGAACATGAACTTTTGATGGCAAAGAAATAATTACAGAAATAAAAAATAAAAAAAAAATGCTTGCCCACATGAAATTTTACAAATAATGGCCTGAGAAACAGAAGATCAACTTTTGTGTGGCCTAACTTTATAACTATCTCTGTAATCTTTAATGTTTTTGTCAAAATATCTTTCTCAGGTTTATTGGATATATATGGTTTTGAAAAGTTTACTGAAAACAGTCTTGAGCAGTTATGTATCAATTATGCAAATGAGAAGTTACAGCAACATTATATAAAACATTTCCTAAGAGATCTGCAGGTAATTTAAATTATGTTTTTCAGTAACATAATTCTTGAATTTTCATCGTCATGTTTTTGTGATACCAAAAACACATTGAGTTATACTCAACTACCATGTATTCAAACTGCAAGGCATCCCTAACAAGGGAGAGGTTGCAGTACATCACACGTTTTCTGTTTGATATTTGACACTGCTTTGTAAATCAGATTGTTGCTTCCTTTTAATTTTGTGAAAAAGTTTATTTTCTTCATCTATTTTTGTTTGTTTTGTAATTAATTAAAAAAAAAAATGTTTTTGTGATACCATAACGTATGAGTATTATTTGCAGAAGTTTGTTTCACTTAATTGGTAAAGTGCTGAATTATTTTTGCTCATCAAAATTTGTTCACATATCTTAGCGCTGTTACAATTTATGGGAGTCTGCCAATAGGCACTCTCCCATAAATTTGACAAGGCAAATCCTAACAGACTAAATAATTTTACCCAGAGGTGATATGTAGAACATCCACTGAATATGTAGCCTTTAAGTTGTGCTATCGACACATCTGAATAAAGCCTATATATGAGCTTCCAGCACTCTACCAGTTAAGCCTTTATCCAATGCACATGATATTAACATTTGTCGTTTCAATTTTTTTATTTTCAAGTTTTTCAAAAAATTTTAATAAACCCATATCATGTGACCCCCACATGATATGGTTTTGTTGGGTTTTTCTTAACTTCTCAATTTGTAAACTACGTAGATGGACGCAGATGATTCACAAGGTAGTGATAATTCTACATACTACAATTCTCTGGAAATCACTGAGAATGTTTCTTTCAAATTTTCTAAGTTCTAAAGGCGGTATTCATGCTGTCTCGTGCTAATGATGCCAATTGCAGTAAAAGAAATGTTTGGCACCAAAAATACAGCATTTGGCACCAAAAGCATAATTTTGGTAATTCTCAAAGGCTTTGTAGTTTATTATACCCCCCCCCCCCCCCACTCCCCCCCCCCCCCCACAAACAACGTTTGGGGGGTGTATAGGAATCACCCTATCCATCCGTCTGTCCGTCTGTCCATCTTTATAAGCGCAACTCCTCCTAAACCACTTGAAGAATTTTCATGAAACTTTACACAATGGAAGAACTCCATATGAAGATGTGCATGAAGCAATATAATTCCGTTCTGAATTTTTCCAAGGGGAGATAATCTAACTTATACATTTCAGGTGCGGGAGGGGAATCACTTTGTGAGCTTGCTCACAGAACCTCTAGTTACTTCAGTATGTCTTTTTCGATAAAATCTCGTGAGGATACGAGCAAGACAGAATCCAAGCCTGTGAAGTAATCTTTAGGCAACAGGTATTTTTATACCACAACCAATGGCCCAGACTAGCTGGTGCTAACTCAAATTAATCCATTTCCAAACACAAATTTTGCCCCCCACTCCCCAAAATTTGCATACAAAACCAAAAAATTAAGTCCTATATGGTACTTTTGAGATCAGCGCATGCCCAGTATCCAGGAATCTACCGAAATTGGCACAAACCATCATTTCTTTGTTTGGCCCTAAAGTCAGCAACAATGAATTGACATCTGTGCTTTTAAATCTCCTTTTTTGAGGATGCCAGACACAAATCAGTTGTAAAATTGGTGGATCCAAGGCTGGAAATGGATGATGGAAGTGAACAACGGTGGTTAGAAACGTTCAGGGCTGTAACTTTAAAATAATTATAAAAATTATTTCATGTTTCCCAATTTCAGGACATGTGCCTGACGTCATCATTCTTGCTAATGATTTATCCACTGTTTGTTAAGTGTTCCTTCCCTATCCCTCCTTGAAGCCCTCCTGTTAAACTCCCAAGCTTTTTGGCTTATTTTTATCGAAATTTTTTATTAAATTTCTTGGGAGTTTAACGCATATTACAGAATGTTTATTCTGTTTATCCCCATGGTTTTGTCCTGAGTCACCCTAGTGGTGTTGGGTCGTTTTGGTCTTGCATCTTCTATCTGATGTATCGTTTTTTCTTCGTTTGAAGATCTTGCTTTACATCTGGTAGCTTTAAAATCTGTTACTGACTTTGGGCCTTTTTTCTGTGCCTGATGTCTTGTTTCCATATTTTTCCTTTGACGTTGTTTACATTGGCAAGGTCTTCATATATGTAGTATTTAAGATATTATATTACTGTAGGATTGTTGTAAGATACATTGATTATGATTCCGGTAGTGTTGCTAAAAAAAATTTGGATTTTGTCCACACTTAGGCTCTATCAGGATGTCCTTGGGCTCTTCATGTTCCCTTTGGGAACTTAGGCTTTTTCCAAAAAAAAATTCGGAAATTTTTTTAAATTTAATTTTTCGATTTTGATTTTGATTGCAATTATTTATGTATCTTTATCATATATTTATTGTGGAGTTTGTAGGAGTACTATCAACTTATTTTGATTGAATCATGGAAGCTTACTGCTCTAAATCCAAGACGAGGAAGTCTTCCTCAGATTTACATGCTTGTTGCCTTGCCTGCAGTCGATGTACTCCTACAAATTCTTGTCCAACATGTGTGAATTGGAATGGCAGATGTTGGAAACGGTTGTCACGGTATGTTGTTGGCGGTGAGTTGCTTATGCCAGTGCTCTCACCGCAAGATAATTCGAGTTTTTCAGTTTCTTTTTTAGAGGAAGGTATCATGACACCCGCCAAAAGTGTGCTACCATCATCACGCTCTGATGAGCAAACAGAGCTAGCTGCTAAGGTGCTCATGAATATTAAGCAAGGGATAAGGCCTCAAGGTAGTGTTCATAATTCCTTGCAAGCAACTTGCTCGACCGGTGAAGCCGTTACTCTGTCCGTGGGAGCCGTAACACCGGGTATGTCCATTGTGGTTGAAGGAAGTGTAGATTTGGGTGGAGCACCTTAAAAACAAAAGCTCACCCAGCGACGACGGAAGTAGGGAGGAAGTCAGCAAGTTTCTTGTCGGGAGACTCTGCGAGGTCTGAAAAGGCCACAAGCGGGAGAGGTCCCTCTCTAACCCAACAGCATCTGGGGCCAGATGTTGTTATGAGAAACTTGCACAGGCTGGAGCATACATCCACACCTGCCGCTCGGGATGCTCCGTCTAGACTGCAGCCGGCCTCGTCGACAGTCATGGCTTCCTCTGCTACGATTCATAGGCACACACAACCGCATCCTAGCTATCTGACTTCGGATATCCAGCCAGCTGTGCAAAGAAGGAGCCACTCTTCGCCCGTGAAGTCAGACTATCCGGTAGCTAGGGAACCGAGGCTTAGATCATCGGGCATTTCGGAGAAGAGACCTATCTCCGGAATGCCGTCCCAGGAGCAGCAAGTGGCTAAAAAGCAGAAAACCGCTGCTCCTCAAGCCTCGGTGACAGATTTGCTGTCGCATGAGCAACCTCCCGCAGACTCCGAAAGTGAGCTGTCGGATGGTGCTGGGTCGGTCCAGTCGTCTGTTCACGCAGATGCAATTGACCGAGATTCACAACCGATTCTGTTGGATGGTGAAAGGGTTAAGGAAGAGAATTACCCTTCCCATTCGAAACAACATATAGTTGCGATGGAATTTATCCATCAGTACTATCCTGAATTTGTTCCACCGAATCAGCAAGCAGCGACAACAAGGGAGAAACCACTGGCGTCTTTAGACACAGACTTTATATGGAGAAAGGAAGAAGTTCTTTCTTTTCCAGTACAGTCTTAATAGGTGTCGCAGGCCTTCGGCTATGTTGATGATGCCATATTTAACCTCTCCATTGTGAGGAAGAAAGGCGGTTTCTTATCAACATCTTCCATAAATATACCGTTTCTTGGACCACATTCATTTAAAACGGTTGGAGAAGATGTTCAGAGAGCTCCTCTGCATTTAGATGAGCAGGCCGGGGATTTAGATATATCCTTAACTGCTTCATTCAATATTCGCTTGGATGTGATAGAATGTGCTATTTCATCGAACAGAGCGAATTTGGATGCGATGCCCTATGCAGATCACCTTTCCAGAGCTATGGGACAATGTCTCAATGGGAAGGATTTTGAGGATGTGTGTACCTCTCTTAGATTTTTTTCCAGGACAGTAATGTATGCCACGTATAACTCTGCCCTGACAGTGGCAAATCTGGAGTTAATCAGACGTGATGCTGCCCTTGCGTCGTCATCACTTATAGATGACAAGGTGAAAAGCTCTCTCAGGGTCACTCCGGTCTTCGAACATATCTGTTTGACAACAAGCTTTCGTTTGTCTATGAACAGGCTACTAAGAAAGCTTCCAGTGCTCTGCTTTTGAAGTCGGTGTCTCAACAACAAGCTTCAGCAGACCGGGGTAAGTGAGGACGTTCTAAATCAAAATCATCAAAAGGGAACTCCTCGCGAGGGTTCAAGAAACCCTCATATAATGACTCTGGAGGTCATCAATTCAGTGACGCGGGAAAGGGGTTTAAGTCTGATCAGGATTATCGGTCAGACACCCATAAGACAACGGGGCGAGGATATGCGCAGGGAGGATGTAGTTTCTCCTCCCGTTTTAACAGACCTGGTAAAACAAAAGGTTCAGATTGGGGCACATCTTTAGTGGTTAACTGGTAGAGTGCTGAATTATTTTGGCCATCAAAATTTGTTCACATATCTTTGCCTTGTTACAATTTATGGGAGAGTGCCAATTGGCACTCTCCCATAAATTGTAACAAGACAAATCCTCACAGACTAAATAATTTCTCTTCAAAGGTGATATGGAGAACATCCACTGAATATGAAGCCTTTAAGTTGTGGTACCGACACTTCAGAATAAAGCCCAAATATGGGCTTCCAGCACTCTTCCAGTTAACTCAAGGAGTTCTGCATCAACTGCCGGATCCGGCTTTCATGATTATGATGGATGCGAGTCAGACGGGCTGGGGCACAACCCTAAGTCCTGCAGACTTGAAGTGTCAGGGTCTTTGTGACTCTTGGTTCCTAGAGAAGCACATAAACATAAAAGAGATGATGTCAATATGGCCAGCACTACAACACTGGATTCACCAAATAGTGAACGTCCACGTTCAGATTCTCTCTGACAATTTGACAGTAGTTGCTTACCTCAGGAACCAAGGTGGCACTCACTCGATTCCATTATGCAAATATACGGAGAGGATTCTCCTATTCGTTCTGAATCATCATTTTCATCTCTCAGTCCGTCGTATAGCGGGTCGTCTGAACATATTAGCAAACTCGCTCTCTCAGGAAAAGTCGCCTGTTGCCATCAGAGTGAACTCTCAACAAGCGAATATTCAGGCAGATTTGCTACCTGTGGGATTGTCCCATGATAGATCTTTTTGCAACTCACTTAAACAATCAGTTACCGACGTTTGTGTCACCATGTCCAGATTATCGAGCGTATGCAGTAGACGCTCTGTCGATCTCATGGGACAGGATGATTGAGTATGCATATCCTCCAACTCCGTTGATTCAGCAGATTCTGTTAAAAATCAAACAGTCTCGTTGCTAATTTCTGTTAGTAGCAACTCTGTCGTTACAGAAACCGTGAATCAATCTTCTCAGGTGTCTGTTATGGGACGTTCCCTGGAAGCTTCCTCCGCAGGAGGACCTTCTTTATCAGGGAAATTCCTGCGCACTGCATCACAACCCGGAAGGTCTCAACCTTCATGTATTTCCGTTGTGCGGTCCTTCTTGCACGGCAAGCAATTTACAGGACGAGCAGTGGACGCAATTTCTAACTGCAGGAGGTCCTCCTCGTCGCTGAATAATGCAGCAAAGTGGAAGGTTTTCTTCCATTGGTGTACGAATCAGTTGGTTGACATATATGATCTGTCCATTCCACATATTGCCAACTTCTTGGTCTACCTGATTGACGAACTCAAACTGCAGCCCGTCACTATTAAGGGCTATAGGTCTATGTTATCAGATACATACGCTCATCATGATAACTCGGCTGTTGGGTCAAATACTTCTTTATCCAAGCTTGTTAGAAATTTCTCTATTAATAGGCCTAGAACCCTCAGATTAATTCCCAAGTCGAATTTGGCTTGGGTTCTGTTGAAGCTTTGAGAAGCTCCTTTTGAGCGTTAGACATTGTAGAGTTCAAATTATTGACCTATAAAACGGCATTTCTCTTAGCTTTTGCATCTTCTAGAAGAGTCAGTGAACTTCATGCATTATCTGTTGTTGAATCTCATTGCCATAGTGTGGGTAATTCCATTACTCTCACTACAGAAGTTGGGTTTTTGGCTAAGAATCAGATTCCGGATAAGCAGCCGGAGCCTATTGTCATTTAAGAGACACTTAAAAACACACCTGTATAAACTGGCTTATTGCTGACCTGCTTGTATTATATAAAATGCATCTTTAGTTTTGTGTGAAGCCTGTGAGCACTTATGTGGATACTCGGCCTAAACCATATTGTTATTATTATTAGTCCCCTATGGGAACCGTAAGGGGACTATAGGATTGCACTCCGTCCGGCCGTCCATCCGTCCGTCCGTCCATCCGTCCCTCTGTCCGTCCGTCCGTCCGTCCATCCATCTGTCTGTCTGTCTGTCTGTCTGTCTGTCTGTCTGTCTGTCTGTCTGTCTGTCTGTCTGTCTGTCTGTCTGTCTGTCTGTCTGTCTGTCTGTTTTTTATGTTACCACCTCTCCCTCCAACATGCTTTAAGCTACACCTTTCATATTTGGTACATGGATAAATGGTTCTGAGGGGATGATGCACAGTCAATATTTATTTTTCAAAATCCAAGATGGCAGAATGGTGGCCATTTTTGTTGTGTTTTTAAAGCTTTTTTCTCTATTTTATGTTACCACCCCTCCCTTCAACATGGTTCAAGCTACGCCTTTCATATATGGTACATGGATAAAGGGTTGTGAGGGGATTATGCACGCTCAATATTTTTTTCTTCAAAATCCAAGATGCTTATATACTCTAGTGTCTTCTGTGACAAAAACACCTTATGTCACAAAAGCGCCGTAGGGGACTAATACCACCTCGGTGGTCAAACACTTGTTATTATTAAGGCTTTACCATCCTCGGATAACCGAAGACCTTTGCTGTGTCCAGTCAGAGCTATGCGCATTTATAAACATCGTTCAGATTTTATTAGAAAGGGAAGACAATGTTTCTTCCTTTCTTTGGTTCCTAACAGAAAAGATATTTCTGTTCAGTCCGTATCTAGATGGATTCAGTTGACAATATGTATTGCCTATGAAAATCTATCTCCAGATCAACGTTCTGTCAACAAGATTTCAGCGCACGAGGTTAGAGCACTGTCCACTTCTTGGTTTTATTCTAACAGTATAGCCATTACTGCTTACTGGACACAACACTCTACATTTACCAAGCTTTACGTGAGAAATTTAGAGTCCATCTCCAGTGACCTTAGATCTTTGAGTCCTCTTTCTGTTGCTCAGAATGTTGTCCATTAATGTTACATCTATTAGGTCTTTAGGCAGTGCGTTCCATCTCTGACGCTGTCCTGCTGCCCTTTTCAATCTGTGGAATTTTACCTCAGAACAAGGGGAAGGGTGGGGGTGGGGCGGTTTTTCTCTTATGGTCATCTGGCTTTATAGTGAAAAGTAAGGGAATACCTCCTCCGGTATAAGTAGTCCTGCGTCGACATTGGAGTGGTTTTAATGTGTAGCTCGATGTGTGTGAAGCAATAACTATGTCTCATTTATGTACTGTTTTTAAAGTGTAGATCACTGTGAAGCATTTGTATATGTTACGTGTCAAACGAGCGTTAATATACAATCCTCGAACACTTTTAAATGAGTATAAAGAGTCTCATTTTCTGGACTATCTTTATATATTGGCTTTCCTTCACCAAATTAGCATAACGGGTTATGCTGGAATTAAATGGAGAATTATATATTATGTAATACTCAGTTACATTCTTGGTGTTATGTCTTTCCCTCTTCTCATAAAAAAGAAAGACATATATAATTCCTATGTCTTCTCCTATTCTCCTGTGGGAGCTATCCGTTATCGAAGTAATTGAGAGATTGGATTTTTCTTAAAGTCCTAGGCCCTCCAGCCTTTTTATGATTCAGCTAGTCTGAGCCATTGATTGTGATATAAAAATATGAAAATTTTTAAGTAATTTGTATATTTTTATGCCCCCCGACTTAAGTCGGGTGGCATATAGTGCTTGAAGTGTGTGTGTGTGTGTCTGTCCGTCTGTGTGTGTGTGTCCGAGCCAATAACTCGAAAACTGTCAGGACAACAGTCATCAAACTTCACACAATTATAAAGGACCATGGGAGGATGTGTCACACACCTTAGCCGGGTTTGTACCTTCAAGGTCAAGGTCACATTTCAAGGTCACACTAAGAATTGGTCAATATTCGTGTCTCAGCCATAACTCAGAAACAAATCATAGTACAATTGTTAAACTTTTTAGGAATGTTAAGAACAGTCAGAAGGTGTGTCGCGTATAATAGTTTCCGCCGCAACTGCAAGCTGGAGATCACAATTGACCTTCATATGTTCAGGGTCACAAATCGTGTCTCAAGCATAACTTCAAAACTATTAGGGCTACAATCATCTAACATCACTCAATTATAAAGAACAACGGGTGGATGTGTCATGCACCACAGCCAGGTCCATAAGGTCAAGGTCACATTTCAAGGTCACACTGAACACAGGGCCACAGTCATCAAACTTCACACAATTATAAAGGACCATGGGAGGATGTGTCACACACCATAGCCGGGTTCGTACCTTCAAGGTCAAGGTCACATTTTAAGGTCACACTAAAAATTGGTCAATATTCGTTTCTCATCCATAGCTCCAAAACGAATCATAATACAATTGTTAAACTTTTTACAAATGTTAAGGCCAGTCAGAAGGTGTGTCACGTATAATAGTTTCCGCCACATCTGCAAGGGGAAGGTCACAAAGGGGGGGGGGAGGGGCATGTGTTACCTTAGTAACATTTTTCTTGTTTATACTTAACAATGGCCCAGACAGGGATGGCCCTCCCATGAGTGGGCACTCATACCTCCTCGCTGTTTATAACATTTAGCAGGCATCTGTAAAAAAAATGATGGTTGGCGCGAATTTCGGTACCTTCCTGGATACTGCACATGTGCAGATCTCAAAAGTATGGAGGACCTTATAGGACTTAATTTTTTCGGTTTTGTATGCAAATTTTGGGGATTGGGGGGCAAAATTTGTGTTTGGCCCTGGATTAATTTGAGTTAGCACCAGCTAGTCTGGGCCATTGGTAAGTATAAAAAATATACAAATTACTTAAAAATAATAAGGTATAGGCTGTTTGTTACGAGTCATCTGAATTAACAGCTTATCCATTTAATCTGATTCTTATTAAAACATTTCTTTGTTACTTAATCTTTTTATACCCCCGACCCTCTCGGGGGCATTATGTTTTCACCATGTCCGTGGTCAGTCCATTAACTTTTTGGGTTTCTGTCCAATAACTAAAGAACCGCTTAGTTGATGAAATCATAATTTTAGTGGTTACTTGTGGATGACTAGACAATGCTTCCTTTCGATTTTGGTCTAGACAATGCTTCCTTTCGATTTTGGTCCAGCTAGTCAATTCAATATGGCCTGCATGGTATTATGACACAGTCAGGGGCATATACCACACTTCGCATTGCTCTTGTTTTATCTTGCTTAATCATTTTTTTATCTTGCCTAATCCTTTTAGCCTGACGGTTTACAGTCAGAGCCATAGTCATGACTATAAGAATCTTTATAGGGCTTGGATTCAATTTGTTCAACTCAAGTCCATCGGTTGAGCCCAAATTTTAATTTGCTACAATATGAGGAACAATCTGAAAATCTTCTTCTTCAGATCCACCAATTAGAATCTTTTGATATTTGGTATACAACATCCTTAGGGAAGTCAGGCCTATGTTTGTTCAAATCATGTCTCTTTGTTAATATTTGGACTCCCTATTGGAGCCTGTCTTCAACCAATGCTAGTCCCATATGAGGAATATTCTTTAAGACTCTTCTGCAGAAACACCTGTCAGAATATATGGCATACAGAATCCTTCCAGGGATTGGATTTAGTTTGTTCAATTCAAGTCCATCAGTTAATATTTGGGCTCCCTATTGGAACCCCAATTTCAAATTAGTCCAATATAGGGAATAATCTTTAAAAATCTTCTTCTTGAGATACAATCTTTTGTTATTTGGTATACAGCATCCTTAGAGCGTTCAGATTCAAGTTGTTCAAATAAAGTCACTGGGTTGATATTTGTATTCCCTATTGGAGGGGCGGGGGCAAATTTTTGCGTAGGAGCAGAATTTGGGTTGGGGGGGGGGGGGGGCATGGTGGCTCAGTTGGTAGAGGTGCAGGCTGCAAGCCGAGAGGTTCTCGGTTTGAATCCCACATGCGGCAACTGTGTTGTGTCCTTGGACAAGACACTTCACCCCCATTGCTCACATGGGGGCACGATGGCGTTGTGTACTAAGACGTACTGCACGTCGATGGTGTGCCTGTCTTCAACCAATGCTAACCCTGCTTGTGTGGAGTTAGTATGTTGGGGAGCTGACAGTTACTTGCCATTGCTTCATGGTTCTCTCCAGGTACTCCAGCTTCCTCCACTTGTAAAACTGTTGTGGTCCTGATTAGCCATTGTGCATAAATATATGACCTTAAACACCAATAAAGAAATAAATAAATAGTGCAAAATTGGTAATATTCTCAAAATCTTCTCCAAAACCACCAGTCAGAATCTTTTAATATTAGGTGTACAAAATCCTTTAAGTTTGTCCAAGTTAAGTCCCTAGGTTGATATTTGGACTCCCTAGATTTGCATTATTGAAAATCTTGGCATTATGTCTGTGGTAGCATCCCAATACTAGAAAAAAAAATCATCTGGCATGGACAACAGAGTTATAAATAATTAAATAACTTCATTTCTCTGTAGTGTTGACTAGTCATAGATGCTAATTAAATCCTTCTTTATACAACTATGGTCAGCACTTCAGTCCCCATGGAGCCTCTTGTTTAAGTTTGCATTGGTTATAAAAAGAGCATGTGGCAGCCAAAATGACCTGACAGGAGGGCCTGAGAAACAGATTTTTAACTTTTTAGATCTTATGAAAGATATAATTCTTGAATTTTCTATGAAACCATAACATGTGTATTAAATCACAGAAGATTGCATCACTTAATTCTACATCCAGAACTTCTCTGGAAATCACCAAGAATGCCTCTTCTTCAAATTTCCCGAGCACTGCAGAAATAAAAAATGATGCCGTTATATTGCAAATGGCATAGCAGTGAATCGAGATAGTTTTCTTTGGCACCAAGTATCTAACATGACTATACAAAACCACACACACCTCTCGGCTACAGATTGGCCTAGTGGTATGCAGGCTTTAGTATAGTTTCGCTATATGCAGTTGGTCGCAAACTGAAGGAAACTGTGTCAGCATGGGTTCAAATCCATGCCATTAAGCCATTTGCATAACATGTGTTTGGAGATTTAAAATTCGTTACTTTTCGCAATTAACAAAGAATTTTGAAGGAAAAAGAAAATAAAAGTTGATGAAGTAATACTTTATTTTATTTCAAGATATTAGGTGAATGATCCATGTATTAGCTTACAAATAAGTTTTCCAGTTTGCTGCATGATAGACACATTTATTATTAGACCACCTGATATCAGTCAGGATCAGCTAAAGTGATCACTCCCCACCCATTATCCGGTGTCCTGCGTGAAGGGTGTGTTTGTAACTTTTATTAAAAACCATTGAATCAATTTCAAAGACATTTTAAGGAATAGTTGGTCATGGAGTTGCATTGTGATTGTATTCAAATCAGGCCTGAAAATAAGCAGCCTGACATTTGCAAAATGAGGTCCCCAGAGGGTGAATTTGATGACGATATCACATACAGTAGGCCAATTTATCCTCTAGGTACCTCTTTCTGTTTAGTTTTGAGACCCTTATTCAGATTGAGGTTCACAGAGGGTAAATTTAGTGATGCTACCCTGCTATGCAGGGTAGCATCACTAAATTCACCTTCTGTCAACCTCATTTTGCAGATGACAGGCTGCTTATTTTCTGGCTTGATTCAGATCAAGTCGCCACGCCCCATAGGGAGTGGGTGGGCAAAAATTGCTCCAATTTTTACAGACGTCTTCTCATGATCCGATGGATGAAATGAATTCATATTTGGTGTTCAACTTTTCTTTTGAGGTATATACTTAAGTTTGTTAAGGGAACTTTGGAGGACAATATTTACAGTTCTGGGAGGCAGACCAGAAAATAAGCAGTCTGACATTTGCAGAATGAGGTCCACAGAGGGTGAATTTGATGATGCTATCCCATACAGTGGGCCAGTTTATCCTCTGGATACCTCCTTTTGTTTAGTTTTGAGATTCTGATTCAGATTGAGGTTCACAGGAGGTAAATTTAGTGATGCTACTCTCACTCTCTGAGGACCTCATTTTGCAGATGTCAGCCTGCTTATTTTCTGGCCTGTTGGGGGGGGGGGGGGGGGGCAAGTTTTTTTTTCCCGCCCAAATTTCATATTTTCTGCACATATGGGTTGATTCAAACCAAATTTGCTGTTGAGTACTACTGGCTCATAAGTATTTGATTCTCCCCTCCCCAAATTTTAAACACCCATATTTCTTATGTGGTATGTAGCATCGTTAAGACCAGTAGAACTGAATGGGAAAGAAAGATTTTAGTCAAATGAGTCATAGGGTATGGTATAGATAATTAAAAAAATGTGCTGTCCTCATTTTTTTTTAAAATAAAAAAATCTCCAGAACAACCCATCAGAATTTTAATATTTGGTATACCCCAGGGTGATCAGATTCAAGTTTGTTTAAACCAAGTTCCTGGGTTTATATTTGGGCTGCATACAGGTAACTCCCATTTTAACACTGCTGGTAATAGGAAAACACTGAGTCAGCATGTTTTTAAAAAAATTTTTAAAATTTTTCTTCAGGACAACTGGTCAGAATATTGTATAGACATTTTGTATACAACATCCTTAAATGATTAGCTGGATTTGACTTGCAAACACTGCAACAGTCAGGATTAGCTGTTGTGCAGAAATATGAGACCTTGAACAACAATAAATAAATAAATTGAGTATGAGGTACAGGAACGGGCTTAAAAATTCTCAATGAAAAATCCTAGATTTTTTTCTCTAAGCATCGTACAAATCATGTATTCAACAGACCTTTAGATCAGTCTAATTTGGGCACAATGGTAAATATTGATGTGGCCTGCATGGTTGGAGAAAAAGCTCCAGTATTTTCTTCTTCTAGGCGTGTGTTTTAGGTTTTAGGTCCCCATCTAAAAATGATAGTTTACAACCTCTTGTTATAGGTCTTCACCATTATCACTGGTTCCTACCACTCTTTGACGTAAGTTTACTTGACTAACTCTAGAAGGCTTCTTAGTTTCCTAGTGTCTACCCAAAGGCCTATTTGAATGTAAGCTAAATTACGCATGGCGTTTACTGTAAAATGCCACACCTGTTAATATAATAGATCTCAAGCTTTAAGAGCATGGTCATAGGGAATTTGCCACAGAAAAGCAATCGCCGTCGATAGTGTCCCTTCGGTTTTTAGCTCACCGAAAGGAGCTAAACTTATCGTTTGCCGTCCGTCGGCGTCATCCGTCTGGCGTTGTGAACATTTTTCAAACGACTTCTCCTCTGAAACCGCTAGGTCGATTTTCTCGAAACTTGGTATGGATGTTCATTACCATATGTCAATTCAAGTTTGTTCAAATGAAATTGACATGCCCACTTGGGGCTCCATAGGGGGCATAACTCTGATAGCACCCTATGTATATTAGAGAAGTTACTAAAAAATCTTCTTCTCCCACACAAGTGGGCAGAATCATTTGATATTTGGTATACAGCATTATGGGGTGGATCTGATTCAAGTTTGTTCAAATCGGCCCCCTGGATTCATATTTGGGCTCACTATAGAAGCCCAAATTCGAACTTTTGCATTTCAGACAAATTTCTTAAAAAATCTTCTTCTCCAGATCCAGCATGCAGAATCTTTTGATATTTAGTATGCAACATTGTGGGATGGATCTGATTCAAGTTTGTTCAAATCGGTTCCCTGGATTCACATTTGGGCTCGGTATAGAAGCCTGAATTCTAACTTAGTGCATTTCAGGCAAATTTCTTAAAAAATCTTCTTCTCCACATCCAGCAGGCAGAATCTTTTGATATTTGGTATGCAACATTGTGGGGTGGATCTGATTCAAGTTTGTTAAAATCGGCCCCCTGGATTCATATTTGGGCTCACTATAGAAGCTTGAATTTGAACTTAGTGCATTTCAGGCAAATGTCTTAAAAAATTTTCTTCTCCAGATCCATCATGCAGAATCTTTTGATATTTGATATGCAATATTGTGGGGTGGATCCGATTCAAATTTGTTCAAATCTGCCCCCTGGGTTCATATTTGGGCTCAGTATAGAAGCCCAAATTTGAACTTAGTGCATTTCAGGCAAATTTCTTTAAAAATTTTCTTCTCAAGATCCAGCAGGCAGAATCTTTTGATATTGGGTATGCAGCATGCTTAGGGGGATGGGGGGTGAGATTCAAGTTTGTTCAAGCCAAGTCCCTGGGTTCAAATTTGGGCTCACTGTGGTAGCCTGGATTATAACTTAGTTCAAAATGAGGAATTTTCTTTAAAGATCTTCTTCAGATCCAGCAGTCAGAATGTTTTGATATTTGGTATGCAGCATCCTTAGGGGGGTGAGATTCAAGTTTGTTCAAGCCATGTCCGTAGGTCCATAGTTGGGCTCACTGTGGGAGCTTGAATTGTAACTTAGTTCGAAATGAGGAATTTTCTTTAAAAATCTTCTTCAGATCCAGCAGTCGGAATGTTTTGATTTGTGGTGTGTAGCATCCTTAGGGGGGTGAGATTCAGGTTTGTTAAAGCCAAGTCCCTGGATCCATTTTTGGGCTCCCTGTGGGAGCCCGAATTATAACTTAGTCAATAGATTCATGTTTGTTCAAGCCATGTCCCTAGTTCCATAAAATTTGTCTCTCATAACTTCATTCCTTTGTAGTGTTGATGAACCATGTCTAACTGAATGTGACCCCAAATACTTCTTTTAACCACTTTGGCCTGTGAGCGATTAAGGCTCCTTGGGGCCTCTTGTTTAAAAATATATTTATCTGGTGCATTGTTTGATTCGAAGGTAAGCTCTAAGCTATATTACAAGCATCAGGGAAACCTGGCCAAACTTTTTATTGCTGAAACACTGCAAAACTGTAGAAAAAGTTTCAAACTCAACATAATTTGGGCACAATTATCTAATTTGGGCACAGCGTTTACCGTAGTTAGTTGGGAAGAATTTAAAGGCCTGGTATTCAACAAGAGATTCCACTGTTCATTAAACTGATTGTCTCTATTATGTGAATGTTTCAAGCAAGCAAAATTATAGCCACACTGAAATAGCTATACTGGTCACTGCATATGCATATTTTTTTTTCAGTTGGAATATGAAGAAGAATGCATAGAATGGAACCATATAGTATATACAGAGAACCAACCTTGCCTGAATATGCTGGAAGGAAAGCCAAGTATATTTGGTGTGCTCAATGAGGTGGGCATATATCAACATCTTTTATGACTATCATTTTAAAACAGTTTTCTGTGTAATTACTTTTTTTGGCTCACCAACGATAGTTGTGTGAACCTATGGCATAGCCCTCATGTCGGCGTCCAGATTCATTTATTTTGAACTTTTGTGTGCAGGTTTTGATTTTTTTTTTTTTTTGGCTTCTTTTTTTTATGTCTGCATGCTTTTCAGGGATAGTAATATAAGTTTTGAAATTTTGTCTTCAAGTGGAGTTTTACCTTACTGGCATATTGCCATGGTGGTTTCCTTAACATTTCAGGGTATTTTTCTTAGTTTTAACCCATTAAAACAAATGTGATGCTTTTTTTTACTTTTGTGTGCAGGTTTTGAGGTTTGCCTTTCTTTTCTTCCAAGTGGCGACTTACCTTGTAGCATATTGCCATGGTTCCTATTTTATGTTAGGATGCTTCTTGGGGCTGTTATTATATTATTTAACCCTTTAGCTGCTTATTTATTTTAATTTTGGACTTTTGTGTGCAGGTTTTGTACTTTTGTGTGCAGGTTTTGATATTTTTTTTAAGTGGAGTTTTACCTCACTGGCATATTGCCATGGTGGTTACTGTGACATTATCAGGGTATTTTTCTCAATTTTAACCCATTGAAACAAATGGGATACTTTTTTTTTTTTTACTTTTATGTGCAGGTTTTGAGGTTTGTCTTTCTTTTCTTCCAAGTGGATATTTTTCAAGTAGAGTTTCACCTTACTGGCGTATTGCCATTGTGGTTACTGTGACAGGGTATTTTTCTCAATTTTAACCCCTTAACCCTTTACCCAACGAATCGCCAACATCCGCCCGCGTAATATGCAAATTCAGCAGTTGAAAAAATATTATTTTTTAAAAAATTTCAACAAAACCATATCATGTGACCCCTCATTGGAACGAGCTCATCGAGCTCGTTCCAACAAGGGGTCACATGATATGGTTTTGTTGAAATTTTTTGAAAAATTTGAAAAAATGATTTTTAAAATAATAAATTTTGATATCGTCTGCGTTGGGTAAAGGGTTAAAACAAATGTGATACTTTTTTTTTACTTTTGTGTGCAGGTTTTGAGGTTTGTCTTTCTTTTCTTCCAAGTGGTGATTTACCTTGTAGCATATTGCCATGGTTCCTATTTTATGTTAGGATGCTTCTTGGGGCTATTTTTAGCTGCGACCAGCAGCTCTATAAGTGGCAATGTCGGTCTGTCTGTCGGTCTGTCTGTCGGTCGGTCGATAGGTCTGTCTGTGACCAACGAGTTTCAAAACTCAATAACTTTTGAAATACATGATGGAATGACTTTATATTTGGCATGTAAGTGTATCTTATTGATGTCTAGCCACTGTTCAATGCATGTGTTGTTCCAAATATTTTTCTTGGAGTTATGGCCCTTGATGAACTTAAAATTTTGTGAAATTGCACCACCCGTCGCAGCTACGGCGTCGATGTCGTGATTTTTATGTTATTTCACCCTTTAGTTGCTTATTTACTTTAATTTTGGACTTTTGTGTGCAGGTTTTGTACTTTTGTGTGCAGGTTTTGATATTTTTTTTAAGTGGAGTTTTACCTCACTGGCATATTGCCATGGTGGTTATTGTAACATTTTTAGGGTATTTTTCTAAATTTTAACCCTTTGAAACAAATGTGATACTTTTTTGACTTTTATGTGCAGGTTTTGAGGTTTTTCTTTCTTTTCTTCCAAGTGGATATTTTTCAGGTAGGGTTTCACCTTACTGGGATATTGCCATGGTGGTTACTGTAACATTATCAGGGTATTTTTCTCAATTTTAACCCATTGAAACAAATGTGATACTTTTTTTGTGTCGCCTGCCCCACGAAGTGGGGAGCGACATATAGGGATTACTTTTGTCGTCTTGCGTCGTCCGCGTCGTCGTGCATGTCACACTTTCTCTTATCCGCCACTCCTCTTTAACCTATGAATGGATTTTGATGAAACTTTCAGTGATTCTTTATCACATAATGGTCGCCTGCCCCACGAAGTGGGGAGCGACATATAGGGATTACTTTTGTCGTCTTGCGTCGTCCGCGTTGTTGTCCGTGTCGTCCTCGTCACACTTTCTCTTATCCGCCACTCCTCTTTAACCTATGAATGGATTTTGATGAAACTTTCAGTGATTCTTTATCACATAATGGCATTGTGCACTTCCTATTTTATTTTTTGATCCGCTGTATTTTTTCCAGAGTTATGCCCCTTTTCCACTTAGAATTCTGTCTGAAATATTAAAATATAGTGCAGGCGACACACGTCTTCCGTGGAAGACTCACATCTAAGTTTTTACTTTTATGTGCAGGTTTTGAGGTTTGTCTTTCTTTTCTTCAAAGTGGATACTTACCTTGTAGCATATTGCCATGGTTCCTATTTTATTTTAGCATGCTTCTTAGGGATTATTATTATATTATTTAACCCTTTAGCAGCTTATTTTCTTTAATTTTGGACTTTTGTGTGCAGGTTTTGAACTTTTTTTTTACTCCAGCCACCCCTTTACATTGGCCACCTGTTGGTGAGCCATGGGGTACTGATACCCCCTCTAGTTAATTTGTACAACAGGAGACACAAATTTTATGAGTATTATCACTTGACTTTTCTTATATTCCTTTTTCAACGTTGCCAAAAAAGCCTGAAAACATTGAATATTCAGAAATTTTTCAGAATTCAAAAAACAGTCTCTGGCACATCCCTCATTAATGAAAATCTGCCTGATCACTTCATTTTTTTACCTGGAAATCTTTTCAACGATACTATTTTGTGTTTGTAGTATGAAAAATTTAAATTTAGCCAAATATTTCTTGTTTGACAGAGCTTAGTGAACTCCGTTAAACAAGATATAGTTGGTTGATTTTGTAACTGCATTATGGAAAATTACAGAAAACATTAATAATAGTGTACGACATAAAATTTATAATTTGAACTAGTTACAAAACTGTTGTGCATTAACAAATAAAAAAGAACCCCCTCCCCCCACCTCCATTATAAAATTGAAGCAAAATTGCCAGAGAAACAAGAAATTGTTTCTCCTAGGCCTAATACAGGAATTTTGAACAGATGACTAACACATTCATGCAGGTAATGATCTGCATGGCCCTGTTGATAAAATTTATAATGAGCAATTTTGAGTTGTTTACCTTTGACCAGGAAATATCCAGTTTCACATATTTGCATGTCACTTCTTGTGAACAGCCATAGGATAGCTTCAGAACTGTGCCTTGTGATAGTGTGGACATGATATTTGACCACACACATTTCTCTCATTCAGAGATATGTTGAGGAGAGAATATACAATTTGATGTCATCTAATTTATATTTTGTAAGGAAATTTCAGATGTTTGATTCAATTGTGAGTTTACTTGATAGTCTGAATAAGAAGTGCACCCAACAATCAAAACCTGCAGTCACTGAAGAAGATGCAAGGTGGAAGTACTTAAAAAACCTTTCCACAATCCATTCTAATCAGGTGTCATAAGATGAGTCCAAGCGCTTTTTGAGAATAGTACTGGCTGGTTTTGGCCATTCATTGGGCAAAGAGTTGATAAAGATGAGATTTACACTAACACTGTACAGTGCACAGGGTTAGTTAGTCGGCATTTTTTTATAACCAGAAAGTGTGACTAACCCTGTGCTTTGCAAAGGGTTAGTCACACTTTCTGGTTATAAAAACATTGTGACTGCCATATCACACACTACATGCAAATATACACTGACTAAGGCTGTAAAAATGCACAGGGTTGGTTGGTTACAAATTAAACATAGGGCGCAGGATTCAAGGAAGCAAATGGAAATACTTATACATGATTGTGGAAGTTTGTTGAAATTGAATTCCAAAAATGAAAACATATTCTATTTTCAATTAATAGCATGTTTTAACTGAATAACTATGTTAATTGAATATAATTTCCCAACACAAAACCATTTACCATACCTCCAGTACAAATCTGTCCTGTTAATTGAATGTAGGTTATAGAGTAAACTCCTGTTAATTTAATAAAAAATCTTGTAACCTGTCAAGAAATTATCCTGACTCTCCCCAATTATTCTTTGTTTATAGACCTGGCCTCAGTACATCCAATACAGCAGGAATTTAATCTCATGGAGCTATGTCAAACAAGATATAATAGAATAAATGCTAAGTTTATCTCTAGAATACAGGAAAGTGACACATTCCCTGTTAATTGAATACTCCTATTAATTGAATAACCCCCCCCCCCCCCCAAAAAAAAAACCCTCCCACCATATCAGAGAAAATGGTTCATATAAAGAAACACCATATCTAAAAATGGGGAAGTTGGCTTAAATTGTGTGTGTTATGAAAAATGGAATTGCACTTTATTGCCCATCTCAAAAGGGAATTAGATGCCTGTGCACTTTGGTCAAATTGTAACCACAGGGGGTGGGGGAGTGGGAGGGGGGGTAGGTTAGCAGCAGGCTGGTGTTTAAGAAAAGACGGAGGTGAGGATATTCGAACAAATGATTTTTTAACATGGCATAAATGGCATCAGCAAATTTTTAACCTATGAACAACTAGGCGCAGCCTGGTGCCAATGGTGGTCCAAAAGCTGAAATTTGTTAGTTCTTCTTATGTATATTGTTTACCTAATGTAGTGGTAATGGTAATATCTGGTCAACACTATTAAAAACGTCGCCACTCTTATTATTTAATTTTAAAAATGTTTGCTTCAAAAACATAACTTGAGATCCCTCATTAGAACAAGCTCATTTCAGTGAAGGGTTATAAGACAAAACATGAATGTATTTAGTTATGACCTAAAAAAATAAAAAATTTGTTTCTCAGGCCCTCCCACTTGACCCTTTTGGCCGCCGCATGCTCTCTTTTTATAACTAATGCAAACTTAAAAAAAATTTAAATTAAATGGTTTATGTCTGATATTTTACCCAACTTAATAAAATTGATAAATTTGTCCCTTGAGTGCAACCAGGCCTTCTTGCACACCCGGGACGAAATGCACCACCGCCCATGCTATTCTGTAGATTCAGAGGCCGAAAACATAAAAGAAGCCAAGAACATGAACTTTTGATGGCAAAGAAATAATTACAAAAATGAAAAATAAAATACCCCCCCCCCCCCCCCCACCTGCATGCAATGTTACAAAAAGTGGCCTGGGAAACAGAAGATCTACTTTAGGGGGCCCTATTCAATTTTTATACCCCCACAAAACGAAGTTTTAGGGAGGTATATAGGAGTCAGCTTGTTGGTCGGTCTGTCGTCGGTCCGTTGCACATGTAAACTAAGATGGCCAACTGGTGGCCATATTGGATTCTTTTTTATGTAAATTTGTGGAGCGAACTACTTCCACAGTTTTAGCCGCATTTTCATGAAACTTCACAAAAATAATCAACATGATGAGCGGATGTGCGTGACATAATATTTTTATACTACACCCAATGGCCTAGACTTATTTGGTGCAAACTCAATAATATCAAGGGGCAAATACAAATTTTGAACCCCCCCCCCCCCCCCCCCCACTCGAGGGGGCACGGTGGCTCAGTTGGTAGAGGTGCAGGCTGCAAGCCGAGAGGTCCTCGGTTCGAATCCCACCTGCGGCAACCGCGTTGTGTCCTTGGGCAAGACACTTCACCCCGATTGCCTACATGGGAGCACGATGACGCTGTGTACTGAGGCGTACTGCACGTCGATGGTGCGCATGTCTTCAACCAATCTAACCCTGCCTGTGCTGCGGTGCAGAGTTCAGAGTTACGATGTTGGAGAGCTGACAGCTGCTCGTCATTGCTCGGTGGTTCTCTCCGGGTACTCCGGCTTCCTCCACCCGTAAAACTGTCACTGTCACGATTAGCCATTGTGCATAAGTATGTGACCTTAAACACCAATAAATAAATAAACCCCCCCCCCACTCCCCAAAATTTGCGTATAATACCGAAAATTAAAAGTCCTATCTGGCCATCCATACTTTTAGTATTTGTGCATGCGCAGTACTCATGAAGAGACCGGAATTGGCGCAAACATCATTCTTTGTTTGGCCCTAAGTCAGTAAACAATGATCTGACATCTGTGCTTTAAATCTAGTTTTTCGAGGATGGCAGACACAAATCAATGAAAGAATTGGTGGATTCAAGGCTATAAATGGATGATGGAAGTGAACAATGGTGGTTTGAGATGTTCAGGGCTGTAACTTTACAATAATTATAAAAATTATTTCATATTTCCTATTTTCGGGACATGCGTCTGACGTCATTATTCTTACTAATGATTTATCTACTGTTTGTTAAGTGTTCCTTCCCTATCCTGCCATGAACCCTCCTGTTAAACTCCCAAGCTTTTTTGGCTGTTTTTATGGAAATTTTTTATTAAATTTCTTGATATTTTAACGTGTGTTACAAAATGTTTATTCTGTTTATCCCCATGGTTTCGTCCTCACCCTAGGGGTGTTGGGTCATTTTGATCGTGCATCTTCTATCCGATGTATCGTTTTTTCTTCGTATGAAGATCTAGCTTTGCATCTGGGAGCATTTAAATCGGTTACTGACTTTGGGCCTTTTGGTGTGCCTGTTGTCTTGTTTCCGTTTTTTAGTCCCCTACGGGAACCGTAAGGGGACTATAGGATTGCACTCCGTCCGTCTGTCCATCTGGCTGGCTGTCCATCCATCTGTCTGTTTCTTATGTTACCACCTCTCCCTCCAACATGCTTTAAGCTACACCTTTGATATTTGGTACATGGATAAATGGTTCTGAGGGGATGATGCACGCTCAAAATTTTTTTTTCAAAATCCAAGATGGCGGAATGACGGCCATTTTTGTTGTGTTTTTTAAGCTTTTTTTTCTCTATTTTCATGTTACCACCCCTCCCTTCAACATGGTTCAAGCTACACTTTGCATGTTCAATATTTTTTTTTCAAAATCCAAGATGGCGGCATGGTGGCCATTTTTGTTGTGTTTTTTAAGCTTTTTTCTCTATTTTATGTTGCCACCCCTTACTCCAACATGGTTCAAGCTACATTTTTAGCTCACCTACATCTGTAAGATGTGGTGAGCTATTGTGATAACCTCGGGCGTCAGCATCGGCGTCTGGCGTGTCCAATATTGTAAGATTTAATGTTAAGGTGAATTTCTCAAGCATCAGTGGGCTCAGGCCTTTGATGTTGCATATGTAGGTTGTAGGGGACTATCAGAACAGTATTTAACCCTGATACTATGACTTTTTTCCAAATTTTACCTAAAATTTTTTGCCAAAATTTGTTGTAAGAATTTGCGTTTAGGTGTTGTAAGAATTTGCGTTAAAGTCAGCTTTTGTGCAGATTGTGCTGCTTTAACTTCTCATTACTGTTGATTTTCAAATTTCAATAACAACTGTAGGTATTAACCCTACTGTATGCAGAAATTTAACAGAAATTTTCTTTTTTTTTCACTCAAAATTTTCATGTTTTTCTCGGACTTAGTAAATTTTAAGTTGTAAAACTTTGTAAACTTTGTGTTTAGGTGAGTTGTGTTTCTATGTGTCTTTCCAGGCGATTAATATTCTACGCTTGGGTTACTGAACTCCATTGCAGTAATATTTAACCCTCATTACATGCATATTTGAGGAATTTGAGGCTGATTTTCTGCCAAAACTTGTAAGAATTAGCGTTTAGGTGTTGTAAGAATATGCGTTAAAGTCAGCTTTTGTGCAGATTGTGGTGCCTTCACCTCTCATTACTGTTTATTTTCTCATTTCAATAACAACTGTAGGTGTTAACCCTACTGTATGCAGAAATTTAACTGATTTCTTTTCTTTTTTTCAGTCACAATGTTCACGTTTTTGTCTGACTTACTCAATTTTAAGTTCTAAAAGTTTGTGTTAAGGTGAGGTGTTAAGGTGAGTTCTGTTTCTATGTGTCTTTCCAGGCAATTGATATTGTACGCATGGGTTACTGAACTACATTGCGGTAACGTTGCGCCCTTATTACATGCTTATTTGAGGAATTTAATGGGGATTTTTGGGACTTATATTCACTTTCTTTAAAAAAAATTTTTTTTAACTTTTTTTTTTTATTTAATACTTTCTCATACTTGTTACTAGTAACATTAAGGCTTATTTTAGTTGTTGATGTGATGTATTTTTGTTGGGACTTATAGTCACTTTCTTGAATGAATGTTTTTCCGCAACTCTTCTTTAACCAATGAATGTACTTCAATTACAATTTCAGTGATTTATGAAAGCCTTTCCTAATTCTTATTTATGATTTAATACCTGGCCTCACGATTCATATTCTTAATCATAAACATTTCTAAAAGAAAAATATGCTTTTATATCCAATGATTCTATGTTGAATTGATATATAATAAATGCAGATATATAGACTTTCCAAAGCCATCACATAAACCACATTAATCATTTGATGCCTAGTTAATGATTTATATTAACTAAATATTAGGCATGTTACATTGGAACGACATTATCAAGCGCGAATGTAGGTGAGCGTTGGGATGTAACATCCCTCTTGTTCATATTTGGCACATGGATAGAGGGTTGTGATGGGATGATGCACATTCAATATTTTTTTTTTTCAAAATTCAAGATGGCGCCATGGCAGCCATTTCTGTTGTGTTTTTTTAAGCTTTTTTCTCTATTTTATGTTACCACCTCTCCCTCCAACATGCTTTAAGCTACACCTTTCATATTTGGTACATGGATAAATGGTTCTGAGGGGATGATGCTTCCGTCTGTCTGTTTTTATGTTACCACCTCTCCCTCCAACATGCTTTAAGCTACACCTTTCATATTTGGTACATGGATAAATAGTTCTGAGGGGATGACGCATGCTCAATATTTTTTTTTTCAGAATCTAAGATGGCAGAATGGCGGCCATTTTTGCTGTGTTTTTTTAAGCTTTTTTTTCTCTATTTTTATGTTATCACCCATCCCTCCAAGTATTATATAACATGCCCCGAGTTACCAAGCTTCCCCAGCAGACGTCAGTAACTTGATGCTTTCTGTAACAAAATTGCATATACCAATTCAATCATTATAAAATATGTTAAATGAAGGAAAATGTTTTAATATCTTCCTTTTTTGGTATTACCAAAAGTAAGATTTCATCACCTTTCCCTTCATTTAAGGTTATTATAATGATTGGACCAGTCCAGGCAAAAATACTGCACCACCGAGAGCTGTACTCAACCTTCTTTTCACTGGATCGGACCATTACTGGCGGTCTTTGTACTTCTTAAACTACTAACCTGTAATGCAGAGATGCTTATATACTCTAGTGTCTTATGTGACAAAATACCTCCTTATGTCACAAAAGGGGACTAATACCACCTTGGTGGTCAAACACTTGTTTCTATTGACGTTGTTTACATTTGACAACGCCCTTAACATGTAGTAATTAGTTTTATAATACTTTAGAATTACTCTAGGCTACATTGATTATGATTCCAGTAGTGTAGCTCAAAATAAATTGACGTTTGCCCACATGTACACTTAGACTCTATCAGAATGCCCTTGGACGCATGATGTTCCCTTTGAACTTAGACATTTTCAACAAAAAAAATTCAAAATTTTTTTTATAATTGTTTCGAAATTAATTTGATTGCTATTTTCATGTATACTTATCATGTATTTTTGATGTTGAATTTGTAGGAGTGCTATCAACTCTATTTTTGGATTGTAATTAATTATGAAAGCTTCTGCTCTAAATGCAAGGCGAGGAAGTCTTCCTCGGATTTACATGCTTGTTGTCTTGCCTGTAGTCGATGCACTCCTACAGATTCTTGTCCTACTTGTGTACATTGGGATGACGTCGTCGGCGGTGAGGTTCTGATGCCAGAGCTGTCACCGCAGGATAATTCGAGTTTTTCAGTTTCTTTTTCAGAGGAACAAGAACATGGTGATGGTATTGTGACACCCATCCATAATGTGCTACCGTCGTCGCGCTCTGATCAACAAACAGAGCTAGCTGCAAAGGTGCTCATGAATATTAAGCAAGGGATAATGCCTCTAGTTAGTGGTCTTAATCCTTTGCAAGTAGTTAGCTCGACCTGTGAAGCGGTTACCCCATTAGTGGGGGCCGGGTAAGTCTGTTGCGGTCGAGGGAAGTGTAGAATTGGGTAGAGCGAGCACCTCAAAAACTAAAGCTCACCCAGCGACGACGGCAAAAGGGAAGAAGCCTGTAAGTTTCTCTTCGGGAAGCTCGGCGAGGTCTGATAGACCACAAACGGGAGAGCCTTCTCTAACCCACCAGTTTGGGGCCAAATGTTGTTTTGAGAAACTTGCCTGAGTCGGAGCTAATGTCCACACTCGCCACTCGGGCCACTCCGTCTAAACTGTAGCCAGGGTCGGCTACAGTTATGGCTTCTTCCTCAGGTTCATATATAGCACACACAACTGCACACTAGCTACCCGACTTTGGATATTCAGGCAACCGCCCGAAGACATACCCAGTCTTCTCCCGTTAAGTCGGCCCATCCGGTAGCTAGTGATCCGAGGCTTCATTCATTGGGACGTTCGGAGAAGAGATCTTCGTTCGGATCTCCATCCCAGGAGCAGCAAGCGGCGTTAAAACAGAAGACCGCTGCTCCTCGAGCCTCTGTAACGGACTTGCTGTCGCAGATTGTGCAGCTCATCGCAGCTTCCCAGCAAGTGCAAATGCAGCCTTCCGCAAACTTCGGTGGTGAGCTGTTGGACGGTGCTGGGTCAGTCATCTGTACATTCAGATGCTGTTGACCGAAATTCTCAGCTGAATCAAGTCGGATGGTGAAAAGGAGAAGGAGGAGGATTACCCTTCCCTTTCGGAACAACATATGGTAGCGATGAATTTCATTCATCAAAACTATCCTGACCTTGTTCCACCTGATCAGCAAGCTGCGTCTGCTAGGCAGAAACCGCTGTCTTCTCTAGATGGAGATGTCGTGCAAAGGAAAGATGATGTTCTTTTCTTCCCGGGACTATCTTGGCAAGTGTCGGATGCCTTCGGCCACATTAATGACGCCATTTTCAACCTAGCAAGTTCGAATAAGAAAGGCGGTTTCTCATCTGCCTCTTCAATCAGCATGTTATTTTACAATTTCAGCTAATAAAGCGATTCTGGAAGCTATGTCCTACACAGATCATATCAAGGAATTTGAGGATGTTCAGTTCCTTGCTAAGAGTTCTTTCCAGGGCAGTGATGTATGCCACGTACCACTCCGCTCTTTCAGTGCCAAATTTGGAAGTGGTTAGATGTGATGCAGCTCTTGTGTCGTCATCAGTTATCGATGACAGGGTGAAAAGCTCTCTCTGCATCGCTCCGGTCTCCAGACACACACTGTTTGACAACAGGCTTTCCTTAGTCTATGAACAGGCTACCAAAAAGCTTCGAGTGCACTGCTACTGAGATCAGCTTCTCAACAACATGCATCAGCTGGCCGTAGTAGGCGAGGCCATTCCAGTTCCCAATCATAGAAGGGAGCTCCTCGTGAGGGTCTTAGAAGCCCTCTTACAGTTACTCCGTAGGTTGTCAGTATAGTGACTCGGGAAAGGGGCGCAAGTCTTATAAAGACTGTAAGTCAGATGCCCCTAGGCCGACAGGACGAGGGTCTTTGCGGGAAGGACATAGTTTCTCCTCCCGCAAGCCCCGCAAATCATACAGGTGATGGTCTAGACCTCTGTTGCTTTCCAGTTAGCGGAAGGTTATCAACTTTGCAAAAAAATGGATGAAAATTACGGAAGATCAGTGGGTGCGGCTATCATTCCGAGCAAAGCTCCACTAACAAGAAGTCCACTTTAGACAAATCTTCTGGCGAATTCTTCAAAAGAGAGTTTCTCCTTGCGGAGGTACAGGCTCTCCTATCGAAGAAAGCAATAGAGGTCGTCAAGAATCAAAATTCTCCAAATTTTTACAAGTCACCTGTTTCTTGTACCAAAGCCAGACAGATAGTGCATAGATAGGCTGAGACAGCTGTCTTGTTTGGAAAAGAGCCGTTAGAGGGAATAAGTACGTGTTTTCCCTCTCGGTGTTGTATTCCTTGGTGTCAAGACATTTAATGCTATTGTGGACGCCATAGTAGCCTTATGTACTGTTAAAGCGGTCTTTTCTTATACATTAGCGGCTAGTGTTGTAAGTCTCCATTTAGTGTGCTTTCGCAGGCCGCAGGTGACACAGATATGTCTTCACGCAGACGAAGACTACTCATAACTGCGTAACTACCTTGAGACTACTGTCTTTTGGGGAATTACGGCTGTTAGAATAGCGGCTCGTCATTCCCTACCTTGTGCGACGATAGTTGTAAGTTTCTGTTCAGTGAGCTTACAAGGTTGCAAGTTACACTGAGATATCTGTCTTCACGGAGATGAAGACTTCTAAGCTACATTAGCTAGGCTCAGACTGCTGTCTTTTGGGAATAAAAGGAAAGAGTGCTTTTTGGTTTGTTTTCCTAGGTGTTACAGACTTGAGTCTTATTGTTTGCACCATAGTAGCCTAGCTAGAATCATGAGGGGTGTTTCTCAGTAATTATGCAATAACGTAACTGAAATAACTTATCTCTTGAGACTACTGTCTCTTTGGGAATTACAGCTGTTAAAAATAGTGGCTCTTCATTCCCTACCTTGCGCGACGATAGTTGTAAGTCTCCATTCAGTAAGCTTTCAAGGTCGCAACTTACACTGAAATATCTGTCTTCACGGAGATGAAGACTTCTAAGCTACAGCTGGCATTGTAAGTCTCCTAAGTGAGCTTCTAAGGCTGCAGTTATCAGCCTTTTAATTGTCTTCTCATATAGGAAGACCTTTAGCTGCTTCAGCTAGGCTGAGTTCATTGTTCTATCGGACCGTTATGTTAGAGGAGGTTATTCTCTTCCTATCGCTATTGTTTTGTGTTAGTTATCTGAGGCGATAAGCCCTATTGATGACACCATATTCACCTAGTGTGATTAATGAGCATTTCTTCAAACTCCTATACTAAACTCCTTCTCAGGAATATATTTCCTGATATCAGATCGAATGTAAGGAGTTCATCTAGGTTTTTATGATCGGGTGTCAGAACATTGTTTTCGTCTCCCTCTTCATTTCTATCCAATCTATTGTTGCAGATTATATTTCCACTGGAGGGATTGGATATTATGTCTATATGATGTATTATTTGGTCATCACGTTCCTCTTCGTCCTTACTGGCATTATGGAGTCGGTCAGATGTGAGGGAGCCCTGATAACTAACACAAAACTGTTATGAGTCGCACCGGGTTACTGTTATTATGATTGCTTTGACTATAAGATTTTTAGCTGTATTACGCTTATTGAGAATAGCAGCAGCAGTATAGACCTTAATTCTATTGTGCCAGCCTTACTTATCTAGCAATTCAAGTAATGTGGGTGAGGGGGGTTCGATAGGAATTGTCCACCCCCCCCCCCCCCCCCCCCACCAATATGTTAAGAGGCGATTACATGGCGGGACGTAGTTTTCTTCCCGTAATCCTTGTATGCATCCAAGTATATGCATGCCTTTCATGGCTCCTCGATTGGTGGCTGGGTTGTGTTCTAACGGCAACCTCATGGGCACATCCACTATTTAGTTGGTTTGTTTCCTGTGGTTCTTGTCTCCCGTTTTTTTTAAAAAAACGGGAGATATTAAATTCGGGGTGTCCTTCCGTCCTTTCGTGTTTTTCGTTTCCAGACTCTAACTTTCCTTACAGTGACCAGATTTCGATGAAATTTGGGTAGTAGATCACTTTTATCAATTGTGGGTCCAAGTTCGAATATGGGCATTTTCTTCGCGTATTCAAGTAGGTTGCTGAAATTTGATTGGCTGACGGTTTCCAAACTCTAACTTTCCTTAAAATCAACCGATTTCGATGAAATTTCATATATGGATTACTTTTATCAATATCTAGGTTAAGTTCGAATGTGGGAAATTTTGTACCGAAAATCTGTCCATCTGCCCCCTGCGTCAACGCACCTCGGACTAAAAGCTGTTGTATTTATGAATTGATTGATCTTCACGAAACTTCTTGGGTATCTTTGTTATCATTGTGAGACCAGAATATGTGTTTTGGGGTTTGGTCCAAAATTCAAGATGGCCGCCAGTGGCCATTTTGTTCCGAAATTGGGTGCAATCAGTGTTTTGTACAGAACTTCTATATGAAAGTTCGGATTTGAATAAATTTTTGTGTGAATGTTTAGTAACATGCAATGCATCACATATAATACGGGTTCTGTTCTCATGCAAAAATTATGCAAATTAGGAAAACTTTGATTTATTCAGTGCTACTACTAATACTGAGTAAGTGCACACCTTCCGTGTTTTTCGTTTCCAGACTCTAACTTTCCTTACATTCAGTCGATTTCAATGCAGTTTGGTTAGTAGATCACTTTCATCAATTGTGGGTCCAAGTTCGAACATGGGCATTTTCCGCGCTTATTTAATTAGGTTGCTTAAATTTGATTTTGACCTCTGTGAAAATAAATCTGATAACCACTGTCTGAAGCACTGTCTGTTCTGTCTCTTCTAAATAACTTCCACTTGCAACTCAACAATATTCCACTGGATGCATTAATTCCCCTTGAAACTGCTGCCCAGCGGGAGACATGAATTAACTGAATTTGCTTGTTCCTTTGTAAGTCATATACGAGCATATGATTCCTGAACAATAAATTGCTAGCCTTCGTGTACCCGTGTGACTGACATATCGGTTATCTGGGCGACGTTCTCCAATGTGGCAATTAGTCCATTCTGAGAAGTTTCGCTCAGAGCGGTCTGCCCTTTTCTTACGACGTATGAGTTTATAACTCAATCTAACTGCATTAACGTCGTATTATTCTGTTTCCTGGTTACAGTCATATCACTTGGTCACTCCATGGATACAGGCTGTATTCAGATGAGTACATTCGGGATTCTGTTGCCCATGTGAATAATATGTATATTTTATAAGCAGACGCATTATTGAATAGATTCTATAAAATTCTTGCTCTGCTTATAGAGCTCATTAGAATTTTGGGGCTATTTGGATCAGTTATGGAATTTCCTATAAGCTGTTTATGAATAGTGTTCTCAATTTTTGGCTTCATTATTCGGAGTAGGCCTGGATATCTGTTTTCTTTTTGGTATTCAGTGACAGTCAACATCTACATTTGCAGTTGTTTTTAGGCAAGTCTTGGCTGTCTATATAGCTTTGAAACAACTGCTAAGACACTTATAATGTAACTTTGAGTTTGCACAAAGATACCCAGGGTCTGCTTGTCGGGGCACCTGTTCTATTGCAGTAGAAAGTGATAAGAATTTAAGAAGGCCTATAGGGTTCCCTGTATAGATATTCTGAGGCACCACTACAGCCTGGAGAATCCAGGAAATGGAATTTCAGACAGTTTCTTTTGAATGTTTCTTCAGTGGGGAGGAAGCGTGGTGGCTCAGTGGTAGCCTGTTGGACTTCTATGGTAGAGGTCCCGAGTTCGATCCCTGTCTGGGATGACCCGCATTGTGTCCTTGGGCAAGGCACTTTATCCCGGTTGCCTACATGGGGGCATGATGACACCGTGTACTAAGGCATACTGCACGTTGATGTTGCACATGTCCTCAACCGCTGGAACCCTGCTTGAGAGGAGCTTGAACAGAGTTAGAATGTTGAGGAGCTGACAGTTTCCCGTCGATGCTTGGAGGTTCTCTCTGGGTACTCTGGTTTCCTCCACCTATAAAACTCGCATGGTCACGATTAGCCATTGTGTATTAGTGGTGTGCGTTTTTTTTTTTCTTTTTTCGGTTCGGTTTCGAAAACTCAGTTTATAGGTCGGTTTTCGTTTTTTTATAGTAAGACATCTGCAGTTTCAAACAGAAACTATGTAGTGTCAATATAATGCCCATACTGTCATATTTTCAAAGGTGATTTAATTGGCAGTGACTTGCATTGGCCATTGGTACAAAGTGTATAAATGGCAGGCATTATCAAAACAAAACAAAAATAAAAGAAAATAAAATGTAACAGTGTTCGTAGAATATCACCACTCGCCAATTCTAGGCACATGCCCCCCCACCCCCACCTCTGGTCTTTAAGTTCAGGCATAAGAGAGTCTATGATGAATTGATATTACAGGGTTTGCACGTGGGTCTGGAATCCTGGAAAAGTTTTGGAAATTAGGAAAAAAATTTCCATACCCTGGAAAAGTCTGGAAAACGGCACCTTTTTTGAGCTGGTTTGGAAAAAGTCTTGGAGAAAACTGAACACAGAAGAGGTGTGTATGGAAAAGTTATGGAATCGATCATTTGTTTCGAAAATCCGAATATTGTTTCGAAAAAAAATTGAAAATCTCGATGCGTTGTCGGAATTCACGAACATCTGCTATTTGGCCGGTCTTTATTTGCATTTATCGGGACATTTTAGAAACACCGACGGATGTAAAGTATCAAGACACTTTAGAAACACCGGCAGATGACCTCATTTTTGCAAATCTGTAAATATATCGCAAAACATGCCTTGCAATTGTATCTTCAGAGAAAAGTGGCTATCGGAATCAAAGTTTTGTGGCTGGATACAAAAAGATGTTAATAAACTGAAACCCAGATGCATTCCATGTGCGAAATCGATTGACATTGCCAATATGGGAGAAGCTGCACTTGTCAGTCATTCGAACGGAAAAAAAACATTTGGAGGCAACTACATCCAAGAAAAACAGTCAACTCTTTTATGAGCTATCAAACGAAAAAAACTGAATGTGCAAGCAATAATAATAGTGATGCATCCAAGATAATATCTTCTGTTGTCAAGCCTGATGTTTTAAAAGCCGAAATTTTATGGACACTGGGGTATGGAAAAGGTATGGAAAGTTTCTCGCCGGTGGTCTTGGAAATGTGTGGAAAGTCCTGGAAAAGTTTTGGAAAAGTAATGGAATTTTTCTCCCTTAGAAGTGTATGAACCTTGTATTAACACATGGGTGCAAAAAGAGCTAATTCACAATTTCCCAGGGCTCTGTTCAGTGTTCACTCCTGGGTGGGGCCCTGGGCAGCCTAGTGAGCTAAGTGACCCTACCAGGCATTGCAAATAATAATAAGCATTGCCAAGTGGGTCACCTAGACACCCATCCGAAGATATTTGACAATGAACTGGTGTATGGACTCTTTTCAGTACCCCCCCCCCCCCCCCCCCCACTCACACACTCAGAGTTTTGGCTAGTGCCAGCACCCTCCCAAGTAAGATAATCAGCAATCATTTCATGTCAGTCTGGAATGGGAAAGTCATATTGTTTGTAGCTGGGTGGGCTTCAAAACGAAACACTTTACCAAATACCTATTGTCTATCTAACCTCCCCCCATCGCGTGCACGCAATGGTTTTAGCTCAACGGAATTGATTTTACAAATTCACTGGTGTACTGTTTTATATTGTAACTTTTTGCGTTTGCCTCTTGCCATTCCACTTTCTATTTCTACCGCTGATGTGTTCCCTTGGTTGGCCCCTTAAAATTATTTGTGTGGGAATGCAACTGTGGCACGTTGACAGAGCGATATTATGGAACGCAGCTTTTTCCCATGGATATGGACGATTCGGTCTTGGGAAATTTTGGCCTCGGAACGTTTCGGCCTTCATATATTGAACTAAATAGAATAAGAACTTGGGGTTTCGTGTTTTTAGTGGGCCGAAACGTTCAGGACAAAACGTCTCGGGTCGGAACTGTCCCAAGACTGAATCGCAGTAAAACCTCTTCCCGGATAAGCACATCAAGGGAGGCAACAGATTTACATCTGAAACACGTGGTGTGGCAACCCATGACAAATGTTATTTTCGAATACGACAATGAAATACCAAGACCTTTTTCTGATATGATATTATTGTAGATAAGTAATTTTAATTAAACTGATTGACTAAATATTTCAGACAAACCTGTTCAAAAACGAAGCCAGTTGCGCAAGGTATTTCCTGTAATCAGTGAAATGTAGGCGTGTTGGCTGCCTGTTTTGTCATTCTCACTGAAAACACAACCCATTTTTACGTCAAAGATGTTGATGTTGACGACACTGTAATTTCCTGACAAAGCTTGACATTTCAGACGTTGTTAGTGCAAACTGAACAATGAAAACATCTCTTCCCGACGTTTTAGGAAAAAAACCGAAACCGTACTCAATTATCAGTTACACGGTTTCGGTTTTGCTTCAAAACCGAAACCGACTTATAAAACCGGTAAACCATACAACACTATTGTGCATAAGTATGTGACTTAAACACTAATAAATAATTATAATCATCAATGGGGATGAATAACAGCTGATTTGGTAAATTTGTGGTATCCTCAAATTAACCAATCTAAAGACCTGACTAAATCAGAGTTTGTTTTTCAGTTGTTTTTTTCAAATTTAGAAAGACTTACAGTTTGAAAATTACATGGACTGATGCAGTCGAACCATTACCTTAATGGTTAATCGATTTTTTAAAACTTGATTAGTCACAAAATATAATGTATAAACACATATTTAACATTCTGTTGACATGACATAGGTTAGTTAAGCATTACAATAGGACGCAAGTATGTAATAATTGCAGACAAGCCTGGAAATAAGCAGACTGTCATCTGCAGAATGAGGTCCCCAGAGGTGAATTTGGTGATGCTATCTTGCATAGCAGGGCAACATTACTAAATTTACCCTCTGTGAACATCTAGGTCTGAGGTCTGAACCGAAAGATGTAACCAGAGGATAAATTGGAGAATTCTAGCACACTCTATGGGATAGCATCAGCAAATACATCCTCTGGAAATCTCATTCCACAAATGACAGATTGTTTATTTCCAGGCTTGATTACAGATATAGATGTATTAAGTAAGTGCAGTTTAGGAAGACTCAAGTGATTTGACAAGAATTTTTTCTAACTAACAATTGAAGAATTTCAGTGTGTTGAATTATTAGTAACTTGATTTATTGCACTAACTGGGATATTCTAGTTGTCTCCACTCCTTCCTTTCCTTCAGTGAAGTGAGAATTAGGAGTAATGCCTGGGTCCTAATCAGCACAGAGGATTGAAGATGGTTATATGTTTCACCTCTTTTTGTCCATTGGAGAGTTTTGAATTAAAATGTTCATTTTACAGTGCAAAAACAATAAAATAACAAACAAATGTCCCTAAACGCACTATTATCCTTTGACACTGAACATTTTTTAAAAACAATAATTGAAATAATAAATTTTGATATCGTCTGCATTGGATAAAGGTTTAACCCCCTGCACTCTGATGTTAAAATATCTAAATTTCAGGCAGAAAAAATTTCCCATAATGCAACTAGAAATTTAACCAATTCAGTCTTGTTTGACAGAGCTCATTGAGCTCTGTCAAATGAGATTGCATTGGTTAAATTTCTAGATGCATTATGGGAAAAAACAGCTTCCTGAAATTTTAGTATTTTGACATCAGAGTGAAGGGGGTGAAGGGTTAAAATCCAAATTTTCAGGTAAAATATCTCCCCATTTTTGCAGCTCATGGTGCTCTCAGGGTCTTCAAAAACTCCCCCCCCCCCCCCCCCCCCAATTTTTCACTCATCCAAACTTATTACATCCCTATTTTGTATTGAGCTGTAGCATGTTCCTTATCTGGAATTCAATGTCTGCACATGTAATTTAACTTATACATTATGTTTTTTATAATTCTATAGGAAGTGTATTTGAACAGAAAGTGCAATGAAAGAATGTTATCAGATCGTATTGCAGAGTTAAAAAAGAAATACAAACATCTGAAGTCAACAAAGTTGTCCGCATCTCCAGGATTCATTGTACAGCATTATGCGGGAGACGTTAAATATTCTGCTAAAGAACTGGTTGTTAAAAACAAGGTACATTTATCTGTTTTAGTTAAGTACAAGGGGTCCACTTAATCCTATACCCAACATACACAAAATCAAAATTTTTTATTTTATTTATTTCCCTTTAAAAATTTTCACAAAACCATATCATGTGCCCCCGCCCCCGCCCCCCACTCCAATCCCCCCCTCCCATTTCATTGTGTGAGGCTTCACAAGCTCATTTCATTCCAATGAGGGGTCACATGATATGGTTTTGTTGGAATTTCTATGCCCCTGCCATAAAATGGCCAGCGGCAGATAATGTTACCCTTGACCGTCCATCATTCCGACCTCCCATTCCAGGGACCGATCAGGACTATTTAAAATACGCTCAAGCCTCGGAGCCTATTTTTTCAATTCATGCGCCAGATTTCAATTTACGGAGTCACACTGCTGTTTGTAACACACACTGCAAGTGTGTAATAGCTCTCATCATTTTCATTTAGTACACTGTAGCAAACATTAATCTTCACTGTGGTTTCTGATCAAGTCTTGGCTGCCTATTTAGGCAGCCAAGACTTGATCAGAAACCACAGTGAAGATTAATGCTTGGTAATTAAGACTTGAAGTATTAACTTAAGCACTCTACAACAATGATAAATGATAATCATATATATAATACATGTAAGAGTGTCTCTCTCGATTATCCATCGAAAGAATATCGAAATACAATCTGAGAAGTTACGCGCCAACTGAGAAGCCTGTTTCTGAGATTTAAGAGCCAGGTCCTGATGTTTCAGAACCAAATACGCACTGGCGCTTGCCCAGGTCGGTCCCTGCATTCAAGGACTTGAAATTTTGAAAAATGTGCCAGGAGGCCTTGAAAAGCCTTGAATTTTCACGAAATAAAAATGCTGACGAAGGCGTAATCATAATAGTGTAGGTAAGTGGGAGTAAGGACTAGTGAAGGCAGGGGAGCGTGGTGGCTCAGTAGGTAGAGGTGCAGGCTCCTCGGTTCGAATCCCTCCTGTGGCAACCGTGTTGTGTCCTTGGGCAAGATACTTCAGCCCCATTGCCCACGTGGGGGCACGGTGGCATTGTGTACTAAGGCATTCTGCACATCAATGGTACACCTGTCTTCAACCAATGCTTACCCTGCTTGTGTGGAGGTAGTATGTTGGGGAGCTGACAGTTGCTTGGTGGTTCTCTCTGGGGAACTCTGGCTTCCTCCACCCATAAAATTGTCATGGTCATGATTAGCCATTGTGCAGAAATATGTGACCTTAAACAACACAAATAAATAAATAGTGAAGGCAGGGCCTTGGAAATCTTGAATTTGGCCATTGTAGGGCCTTGAAAAATTCAAAACTATGTCAAGGAATAGCCTGGAATTTTATCCGTCCTTGCCTCCAGGAATGCTGTCAATTATTTTATTTTGTGTTGCCTAAAAGGTTAACAAGATATTTTTCATAATAGACTGACTCCATTGCATATAATTTTCAAACACCAAACCAGTTCGGTTCAAATTTGACCTGTTAATTGCATATAGGTTATTGAAAGATTGCATCCGTGTTAATGAATGAAAAATTTATTGATTTTAACTAGATATTTTTCATAATAGACTGACTCTGTTGCATATAATTTTCAAACACCAAACCAGTTCGGTTCAAATTTGACCTGTTAATTGCATATAGGTTATAAAAAGATTGCATCCGTGTTAATGAATGAAAAATTTATTGATTTATTGAAAAAGTTCTGCTGATATGCACTGAATTTTGCAACTTTACAGACCTATTTGGCCTTAGTACTTTCAATATAAGCATTTGATCTATTTAGTTTTGTTTGATAGAACTCCAGAACTGTCAGACAAGACATAATATGAATTATTGCTTCATTTATCACCTGAATGTACACTGTGGGAACCTCAGGAAGTGGTGATATGGTAAATGAGTTCTGCTTTGCTGGTAAAATAGGTCTCGGTAACCAACCGTTAGGGTACAAGTCCTCTAAAGTAAGAAACATATTAGGCTATTAAAAAATTCTTGTTTCTCAGACACCTCCCTTGTCATAGAAAATCTGCCTCATCACTTTTTTTTCACCTAGAAATCTCTTCTAATGACACTATTTTGCACTTGAAGGACAAATATTTAACCAACTATACCTTGTTTGACAGAGCTCTGTCAAACAAGATATAGTTGTTTAAATTTTCAACTACATTAGGCCAAATAAAATTAAATAATCGATTCGCAGGCATTTGTTTTTTAAAACGAATGAGGGAGGGCGGTTTTTATTTTTATTTTTTATTCCTGATGAAATGGTCGCCGATGTCTAAAATCCAATTGTGAGAGCCTAAAATTACATACTAGAGCTTTCATGTTGATTTCGCTAATAGTTTTTTTTTCATGTAACAGTGATCGAACAACACAAAATTAATATAGAACGACTAAAACGGAGATAAAAAAATAATGAGTTTTTTAACTGGTTGGGTGCTATAAAAACCACAATCAGGCCTTTCAAAAAATGAGGGTACCAGTGCAAAAGTAACATATTTTTATACTGTACCAATGACCCAGACATAGCTGGTGCTAACTCTTAAAATATAGGGCCAAACACAAATTTTGCCCCCCAATCCCCAAAATTTGCATCTAAAACTAAAGAAAACATGTCCTGAAAGGCCCTCCACACTTCGCCCCTACTGCGCATGCGCAGTGTCAAGGACGTTCCGAAATTGGCGCCATTTATCATTCTAAGTTTGGCCCTTCATCAGTTAACATCTGACTGATCTTTGTGCTTTTAAATCTCAGTTTAAATGATGCCAGACACATAAATATTAGTGAAATGGTGATTCTAAGGAGGATAGAAAAGGAGGAGAGGAAAAGAATGTGTGACAGAATATTATCAGGGCTGTAACTTAAAATTTTTTAATGAAATTATGTTAAGTTACCTATTTTCAAGGCAGCAGCCATTTTGTTGTCATTCTGATTATTTAGTTACACTGTTTTTTCAAGTGTTTTTCCTCTCTCCCTGTCCTTTAAGTTCCCCCTTGCTATTCTCCCATGCTTTTGGCATAGTTTCTGTAATTATTATTACTAAAATTTCTTGGGAGTTTTAGCTGTATAACAGAATGAATTCTGTTCTTTCCCCATGTTTACGTCTTCACCTACGGGTGGTTAGGCGTTGTGTTCTGCATCTACCATCTGATGTTCTGCAGTTTCTTCCCTGGAAGTCTCTGTTTTGCATCAGATGGTGTATTTTTGGTAACTGATTTCGGGCCTGGGTGCCTGGAGTCTTATTTTAGTGTTTTTACACTCATTGTTTACATTTACAACAGCCCTCTGTGTGAGGGGGGGATTTCTAAATAATATCTTTATGTTATTTTAATCATAACTAGATACATTATTATTGTTCGTAAGTGTTGAATAAATTGTTTAAAATATTTTTAAAATTTTTGTCCACACTTAGGCTTGGGATCCATTGGGGCTCAACGTTACTTTTCAGAAACTTGGGCTGTTCTGAAAAAATATTTTTTCAAAATATTTTGATTTCAATTATTTTTTCTATATTAATGGATCATATTATTATTATGTATTTTGATTGCCAGGGGTTAGTGCGAGTACCAGGACTTGTTTTCTTTTCACTTTGAAAGGATATTGATCAATTGCTTTAAGAGGAAGTCTTCCTCTGACCTTATTATCATTCTATATGTGGTCAGTGTACTCGCATTAACTCCTGTTCTGTATCGTATGATTTCGATGACAATATGGGAAGCGTATGTCACGGTATGTTGTTGGGGATTTGGACACTCCGGTCCTTTCCCCGCAGGGTCACTCTACTTTATCAATTTCTATTTCAGACGATCAAGATTAGGGTGATGTATCTGTGATGTCTTCCAACAGTGTGCCTCCGTCGTCACAATTAATGAAGGGCTAGCGGAAAAGTGCTCATGTAATACGCCAATTGCCTAAGAGGACCCTAGTAGGTTCGACGGCCTTTGACGTCCGCTAGCTCGCCCGGTGTAGCGTCCATTCACCGAATGGCTCGGCAGCCGGGTTCGTCCGTTGCGGTCTAGAAGGAATTTTGGGGTGATGCGAGCACTATAAAATTAACTTAATGCACACCCAGTGACGGCGGATCGGAGGGAGAACGGAGGAAGCCTTTTAGTCCGGTTCATAGCTCGTTCCGGTCCATCCGGACGGCAAGCGAGAGAGGCCCCTCTCTCGTTCAACAACATCTGGCCCCAGATGTTGTGGTACAAATGTGTAGTTAGCGGAGCATACGTCCGTCGCTCGGGACGCTCCGTTGTATAGGCAGTCCGCTGAGACTGCTAAGGCTTCCTCTTCTCGTCAGCGCACACGACCGCACCTTGGCTGCGTGACCGCCGATATATTACCAGCTTCGCCGATCAAGGATTCTTCGGCGACCAGGTCACACCATCCGGCAGCCAGGGATTCGAGACCGATGGACTCCGGACGTTCGCATAGGAAAAGTATGCGGGAGCCATCTGATGCGGAGCTGCCCTCGGCGAAGCAGCGATAGACTGCGCCTCCGCAGGTCTCGACGCCGGACATTCTTGTGCACATAGCACAGCTTATCGCAGCATCCCAGCAGCCGACAGAAACGGTGTCGGATCGAGAATTATCCGACAGCGCTGGGTCGGTAGCCGGGGACTCGAGGCCTGCAGACTCCGGACGTTCGCATAGGAAGTGTGCGGGAGTCAACGTACACGGAGCTTCCAGCGGCAATGCATCGTAAGTCCGCTACTGCACAGGCCTCGGGAACGGACGTGCTTTCCTTAATAGCACAGTTTATCGCAGCATCCCAGCATCAACTGAATCTGTCGCATATATTTTATCCGACGATGCTGGGTTGGGACGCTCCGCGGAAGCGGGTACGGACGTCCGAAAGTTTCATCCGGTCCGATGGGATACCGAAAGGGATTCGGTGGATTTCAAGCTTTCCCTTTCGGAACAACATATGCTGCGATGCCGGATAAGAAACTGATAGCGTCGGTGGACTTAGAAATTTTTGGTTCGGTTCAGGGACATCGTCCCTCAGTTCCGACATAGTCCAATAATGTCACACAAACTTTCGAATTATTGAACGACGCTATATATATTATTATTTTATGCTTGCTATCCAAGCATTTCTGGTTTCTTGTTCGAAGAGTTATGGAGATGTCTTTCAAAAGTGTGCCTCTGTCGTCATAGTTAATGAGGAGTTAGCGGCAATAAGTGCTCATGGAATATGTCTATCGCTTACGGAGTGACATTCGCTAGCTCACCCGGTGTAGCGTACATTCATCGAATGGTTCGGCTGCCGGGTTCGTCCGTTGCGGTCTAGGAAGGAGATTTGGGTGATGCGAGCACTTTAATTACTTTAGTACTCACCCAGTGACGGCAGATTGAGGACAGATCGGAGGAAGCCAACAACATAGGGGACCGCATGTTGTGGTTCAGATATTTTACATTCGGAGCATATGTCCGTTGCTCGGGACGCTCCGTTATATTGACAGTCCGAGAGACTGTCTTTAATGCTTCCTCATCCTCACAGCAGGGCACACGACCGCACATTGGCTACGTGACCTCGAGTATCCGATCAGTTTCGGCATTCAGTGATTCCACAGCGAATAGGTCGCGCCATCCGGTAGCCAAGGGACACGAGGCCTATACACTCCGTTCGCTCGCATATTGGAAGTATGCACGGGGTAACGATCTCGGAGCTTCCTGCGGCAATGCATCGTAAGACCGCTGCTCCTCAGGCCTCAGTGACGGACGTGCTATCCGAGTTAGCACAGTTGTTTCGCAGCATCCCAGCAATTGACGGTTTCTCGGTCGAATCAGGAATTATCCGACGGCGCTGGGTCGGTGCGGTCCGCGGTTGCATCAAGCTACGGACGACCGAACGCTTTATAGGGTCCGACAGGATGGCGAAAGGGATTCGAAAGATTTCGAGTTTTCCCTTTAGTAGTATTGGAAGATGCCTTTCATATCTTCTGGCATTTCTTCCAGTGATTATTTTTCGGACTTCATTGCTGCGATCTTGGATAAGAGACTTATAGCGTCATTGGACTCGGATTTTTCGATCGGTACAGGGACTTTGTCCCTGACTTACCGACGCAGTCCAATATTGTCATTACAACATGTGTTTTATTTTTCGACGCTATATATTTATATATATATACAAGCCTGCTACTAAGCATGATAGTTTAGTTTCTTGTCCGCGTGGCTCATTTCTGCCATTTTATCTTTTTTACATATAGTTTATTTTGGCAGAGCAGGGCATACCGAGAGTTCATATGCGTCTAGACGGTGTGATTAAAGACTGCATATATTCTTTTCGCCGTTTATGTCTTTTCCAATTTCAATGTTGGGAACGACATTATGTATAGTAGACTTAACTTAGACGCTTTATTATACGTAATCCGCCTTACTGAGGCGTTATCATTACGTCTTCAAGAAAAGATTTACGGGATATTATTCTCAATGTAATTTCTTTTGAGGGCAGTAGTTTGTTCACGTATAACTCCGCCCTTCAGTGGCTGATTGGAGTTGGTTAGACGTGATGCAGCCCTAGCTACATCCACGCGTGGATAGTAGGTTAAGAACTCTCTCAGAGTCGCTTCGTTCTCGGAGGAGCTTCTCTTCGACGGCAACTTTCCGGCAATCCATGAATTGCTTGATTTATACATTCTCTTGTCTATCTAGTGTTACAAGAGATTCAGACTGGGGCAAACATTCGGTGGTTGACTCAGAGAGTGCCGCCGCAGTTGCCGGACCCGAGTGTGGCTGTTATGGCGGTTGCCAGTCAAACAGATTGGGATATATACTGATCCCTACGGATTCGAAGTGCCAGGGTCTTTTGGGTTCCGCAGTCTTTTAACTATCAGTTTAACTTCCGCGGAATAATGTTTTTTAGGCTTGCTTTATGTCATTGCATGAACATTATTCAGAAACGCATGCCCAAATTCCTGTCCTTTAATTCGACAGTAGTGGCGTATCTCCGGAACCAGGGAGGCACTCTTTCGTTTCCGTTATTCAATTTAATGGAAAGAATCCGTCTGTTGGTTATACTACACCAAGTTCAGTTTTGGTCCGTCATATTCTGGGTCATCTGATTGTTTTATCGCACTCCCGTTCTCTTACGGGTCGCTTGTTGCTGTCAGAATGGACTCTCAACAAACAAGTATTTAATCAGATTTGCTATCTATGGGAGCGCCCAATGATGTTTTATTTATGACACAGCTTGCTAATCAATTGCAGACGTATGTGTTGGCTTGTCCAGATCTCTGAGCTAATACTGTTAACGCTCTATTGATCTATAGGACGGAATGATAGGATACGCGTATCCTCCGGCGCTGTTGTTTTAGCAGGTATTGCTAAGATAAACAACCACAATACATTTCTGTTGATAGCATCTCTATCTTCACAGAGATAATGAGTAATTTACTCTCTTGTCTACTGTGGATCTTAACGTGAAATCTTCCTCTATGTGAGGATCTTTTTTCACTGGGTAAATCGTGTCATTTTTATCACAACCAGCAAGGTCGCAACCTTCATGTATTCCGTTGTGTGGTCCGTATTGCATTGTAAGCACTGTACTGGACGAGCTTTGGACGCGATTTCTTACTATAGGAGATCCTCTTCTTCGCTATTCTATGCGACTAAAGTGGAGGCTCTTCCGTCGTGGTGTAGGGATCATTATGTTCATATGGTTGATCCCTCCATACTACTCATTGCTATTTTTTAGTATACTTGTTTCACAAGATCTACTGCAGCCTGTTGTTATTTAGGTTATAGGTTTATGTTACCTCATACCTATGCACTCTACGATAGTTTACATTTGAGTCTTTTGTCTCTTTATCTAAGTCAGTTAGTAACTTTTTGATAAATAGACTTAGAATCTTTAGATTAAATTCCTATACGGATTTTAACTTCGGTTCTTATTTAGCTAAGTAATCATTTGAGCCTCTGGAAACAGTAGTTTTCAAATTCTGACCTTTTAGACAGTAATTCTGTTGGTTTCTCTTTTACTGTAGAGTCAGTGAGTTTCATGCACTATCGATGGATGATTTTCACTTTCATAGTTTCGGAATCAATACTTCCGTTACTATTTAGGTTGGATTGTTGCATAAGAGTTAGGCTCCTATTATCCGGAACCTATTATTTTAAGGTCCTTCCGTCTTCGTATGGGCATAGGCCTTTACTCTTTCCGGGTACAGTTTATGTATTTATAAACAGATATCTGTTTATTACAAGGGCGTAAGCTTCTTCTGTCTTTGATGTCTAGTAGAAGGACGTTACGCTCCATTTTATTGTTAATGGATTCTATTAACTAGCGTACTGCTTATGGTATATCATTGGCTTAGCAGTTGTGCTTAAGATTTCGGCTCATGAAGTAAGAGTTCTTCTACTTCTTGGGCTTACATTAATAGTGTTGCTATTATAGATTTTTGAAGGCTGCTCATTGCGCTCAGCCATCCATTCATGAATTTTATCTCAGAAATATCGAGTCCATTTCTGGAGGCCTCTATTGTTAGGTCTATTCTCTACTGCTCAGAATGTCATTCACTTAACAGTTGCTACTATAGCTAGGTAGGCTGTCTGTTTCGGCAGTGTCTCCGTTCGGCTGCCCTCTTCGCTCTGGGCTATTTGACCCAGGGCAAGAAAAAGGGGGGGGGAGGGTGTTCCCTTGGGTCACCTGTTTTTTACTATGAAAACAAGGGGATACCTCCTCCGGAGTTAGTAATTCTGAGCTGTTATTGGGATGGTTGTTTAGTGAGAAGTTTAAGTTTATAAAATTCATTCAAGTCTTAGTTTTTAAAGTATAGCTTTTGAATATTGCATATGTCAACGGACATGATTATGCAATTCTCACACACTTTTAGGAGTATAAGAGTCTCTATTCTCTAGACTTACTTTATTATTGGCTTACTTTAAAAATTATTAGTATAAGGATTATTGGATATTAATAGAGTACATGGATGTATGAAGCTCAATTTTTGGAAGGTGTTGTATCTTTCTAATTTATCATAAATAAGAAAGATACATGTAAGGCCTATTACTTCTTTTCCCTACAGGGGATGACTCTATTTTATTTTATTGAGCGTATTCCATTTTGCTCTATGTCCTTGGCCCTCCAGCCTTTTTACTATTCAGCTATGTCTGGGTCATTGGTACAGTATAAAAATGTTAAAAAATTTATAGTAATTTATATATTTTTTATACTTACCAATGACCCAGACGGGGATGGCCCTCCCAGGAGTTGGGAACTCTTGCCTCCCCGCTGAGTACATAGCGCTTACCAGGCTCTGGTTATTAGAATGATAAATGGCGCCAATTTCGGAACGTCCTTGACACTGCGCATGCGCAGTAGGGGCGAAGTGTGGAGGGCCTTTCAGGACATGTTTTCTTTAGTTTTAGATGCAAATTTTGGGGATTGGGGGGCAAAATTTGTGTTTGGCCCTATATTTTAAGAGTTAGCACCAGCTATGTCTGGGTCATTGGTAAGTATAAAAAATATATAAATTACTATAAATTTTTTAACTTTTTAGTATACTTGTTTCACAAGATCTACTGCAGCCTGTTGTTATTTAGGTTATAGGTTTATGTTACCTCATACCTATGCACTCTACGATAGTTTACATTTGAGTCTTTTGTCTCTTTATCTAAGTCAGTTAGTAACTTTTTGATAAATAGACTTAGAATCTTTAGATTAAATTCCTATACGGATTTTAACTTCGGTTCTTATTTAGCTAAGTAATCATTTGAGCCTCTGGAAACAGTAGTTTTCAAATTCTGACCTTTTAGACAGTAATTCTGTTGGTTTCTCTTTTACTGTAGAGTCAGTGAGTTTCATGCACTATCGATGGATGATTTTCACTTTCATAGTTTCGGAATCAATACTTCCGTTACTATTTAGGTTGGATTGTTGCATAAGAGTTAGGCTCCTATTATCCGGAACCTATTATTTTAAGGTCCTTCCGTCTTCGTATGGGCATAGGCCTTTACTCTTTCCGGGTACAGTTTATGTATTTATAAACAGATATCTGTTTATTACAAGGGCGTAAGCTTCTTCTGTCTTTGATGTCTAGTAGAAGGACGTTACGCTCCATTTTATTGTTAATGGATTCTATTAACTAGCGTACTGCTTATGGTATATCATTGGCTTAGCAGTTGTGCTTAAGATTTCGGCTCATGAAGTAAGAGTTCTTCTACTTCTTGGGCTTACATTAATAGTGTTGCTATTATAGATTTTTGAAGGCTGCTCATTGCGCTCAGCCATCCATTCATGAATTTTATCTCAGAAATATCGAGTCCATTTCTGGAGGCCTCTATTGTTAGGTCTATTCTCTACTGCTCAGAATGTCATTCACTTAACAGTTGCTACTATAGCTAGGTAGGCTGTCTGTTTCGGCAGTGTCTCCGTTCGGCTGCCCTCTTCGCTCTGGGCTATTTGACCCAGGGCAAGAAAAAGGGGGGGGGGGAGGGTGTTCCCTTGGGTCACCTGTTTTTTACTATGAAAACAAGGGGATACCTCCTCCGGAGTTAGTAATTCTGAGCTGTTATTGGGATGGTTGTTTAGTGAGAAGTTTAAGTTTATAAAATTCATTCAAGTCTTAGTTTTTAAAGTATAGCTTTTGAATATTGCATATGTCAACGGACATGATTATGCAATTCTCACACACTTTTAGGAGTATAAGAGTCTCTATTCTCTAGACTTACTTTATTATTGGCTTACTTTAAAAATTATTAGTATAAGGATTATTGGATATTAATAGAGTACATGGATGTATGAAGCTCAATTTTTGGAAGGTGTTGTATCTTTCTAATTTATCATAAATAAGAAAGATACATGTAAGGCCTATTACTTCTTTTCCCTACAGGGGATGACTCTATTTTATTTTATTGAGCGTATTCCATTTTGCTCTATGTCCTTGGCCCTCCAGCCTTTTTACTATTCAGCTATGTCTGGGTCATTGGTACAGTATAAAAATGTTAAAAAATTTATAGTAATTTATATATTTTTTATACTTACCAATGACCCAGACGGGGATGGCCCTCCCAGGAGTTGGGAACTCTTGCCTCCCCGCTGAGTACATAGCGCTTACCAGGCTCTGGTTATTAGAATGATAAATGGCGCCAATTTCGGAACGTCCTTGACACTGCGCATGCGCAGTAGGGGCGAAGTGTGGAGGGCCTTTCAGGACATGTTTTCTTTAGTTTTAGATGCAAATTTTGGGGATTGGGGGGCAAAATTTGTGTTTGGCCCTATATTTTAAGAGTTAGCACCAGCTATGTCTGGGTCATTGGTAAGTATAAAAAATATATAAATTACTATAAATTTTTTAACTTTCCTTACCCATGTTTCGTATTCATTTAAACGTAAATAATAGTTTATTTATACAAATTTGTTATATTACAAATTATTGGAGAGTGCCTGTTGGCACTCTCCAATAATTTGTAATAGAACAATTTTTGATGAACAAATTCAGACCACCAAAAATAATCTAGTCCTCAACCAGTTGAATAAATATTAATTTTGTATACATATAAGAATCGTGTCGCAATTCGCGAAGAAAATAACAATACTGTATCAATGTATACGATATGATGCATCATAAATCGTGATGTGATACCGCTAAAATCACATGGAAGTTTTGCCCTGAAATAAAAATGACGAACACGGGTCGAAAAAAACGAATGCGCCGGTGCCTGAGAATCAAAAGATTAATTTTCTTTAGCCTCATGGAAAATTTTCACAATGCGGAAAACATTGGTTTGCCACATAATAGTGTAAGTAGTTAAATTTCTGATTCCAACTATCTTCAAAACTGTTTTGTGAATAAACAGAAAAAAGCCTCCCTTCCCTCATCATACAATTGAGGAAAAATTCCCGGAGAAACCAGAATTTTTTTTGGCTTACGAATAAATTTTTGGCTAAACTTGACTTCATAACCCATGTTGCGGCCATGATACAGTGGGGTCTATTTACTTGGCTACATCTTAATTGAATAACTCTGTTAATTGAATATAATTTTCAAACACCAAACCATTTACCATACCTTCAGTACAAATTTAACCTGTTAGTTGTATATAGGTTATAGACTAACCTCCTGTTGGTTGAATAAAAGTTATGTCGATAAAGTATCCTATAAATCACCCACTTCCCCTTGTTTACAGACCTATTTTGCCTCAGTAGATCCATTACAGGCATTTAATTTATTATATGTTGTTTGACAGAGCTCAAGGTTGCCATAGATGCTGAAATTGACCTTAAACATAAAAATGTTGCAAAATAATCATATTCTTGTTGATTGAATATTCATGTTAACTGAATATTTTTTAGTTGCAAACTGACTATTCAATTAACATGATTTCGTTGTTTTGCCCTTGATCCCAACACACATCTTGAGTTTTTCCATTGTGACATACAGCTGTAGTTTGGTGTCATATATTTTTATACTAATAACCAATGGCCCAGACTAGCTGGTGCAAACTCGATATTATCAAGGGCCAAACACAAGTTTTGAACCCCCCAATCCCCAAGATTTGCATACAATACCGAAAACTAAAAGTTCTATCTGGCCCTCCATACTTAATCATCTGCACATGCACAGTGATCAGGAAGAGACCGGAACTGGCGCAAACATCATTCTTTGTTTAGCCCAATAGTCAGTAACAATGAACTGACATCTGTGCTTTAAAATCTCCTTTTTTGAAGATGCCAGACACAAATCAATGCAAGAATTGGTGAATCCAAGGCTGTTAATGGATGATGAAAGTGAACAACGGTGCTTTTAAATGTTCAGAGCTGTAACTTTATAATAATTATAAAATTATTTCATGTTTCCCATTTTTGGGACATACGCCTGACAGCAATCATTCTTACTAATTATTATTCCACTGTTTGTTAAGAGTTCCTTCCCTATCCTTCCATGAACCCTTCCTGTTGAACTCCTAAGCTTTTTGGCTTTTTTTATTGAAATTTTTTATTAAATTTCTTGGGAGTTTAACGTGTATTACAGAATGTTTATTCTGTTTATCCCCATGGTTACGTCCTCATCCTAGGGGTGTTAGGTCATTTTGGTCTTGCATCTTCCATCCGATGTATCATTTTTTCTCCATATGAAGATGTAGCTTTACATCTGGTAGCATTTAGATCGGTTACTGACTTTGGGGCCTTTTGTGTGTCTGTTGTCTTGTTTCCGTTTTTTACCTTTGACGTTGTTTACATTGGCAACATCCTTAAATATATGTGGTACTTATGTAACCCTTCCTTGGTGAAAATCATTCCAAGACTGTATAAGTTTATAGAATTTAATCAGGAATGCAATGAATCAGTCGGATGATACCGATCTACAAAGCATTTCCATAATTCTGCAAATATGGATCGCCTTTGAACAGAACATACAGAATATTAAATAAACTGGCATCAAGTGTATGCTTATACACAATGGGTTGCACTTAGTATTATATTACTGTAGGATTACTGTAGGATACATTGATTATGATTCCAGTAGTATAGTGTAGCTCATAAAATTTGGATTTTGTCCACACTTAGGCTTTATCGGGTTGCCCTTGGGCTCATCATGTTCCCTTTGGGAATTTAGGCTTTTTCAAAAAAAATTTTGAAAAATTTTTGGTTTAATTTTTTGCATTTAGATTTTTTTTTGCTATTATTCATGTTTCTTTATCATATGTTTTATTGTGGAGTTTGTGGGAGTGCTATCGACTCTGTTTTTTGATTGAATTATGAAGCTTACTGCTCTGAATGCAAGGCGAAGAAGTCGACCTTGGATTTGCATGCTTGTTGCCATGCCTGTAGTCGATGCACTCATACGGATTCTTGTCCTACTTGTGTACATTGGGATGACAGACATTGGAGACGGGTGTCACGGTATGTTGTTGGTGGTGAGGTTCCTATGCCGGACCTCTCACCGCAAGATAATTTGAGTTTTTCAGTTTCTGTTTACAGAGGAACAAGAATATGGTGATGGTATTGTGACATCCATCCAAAGTGTGCTACCGTCGTCGTGCTCTGATGAGCAAATAGAGCTAACTGCAAGGTGCTCATGAATATAAGCAGGGGATAAGGCCTCTAGTTAGTGTTCTTAATCCCTTGCAAGCAGCTAGCTCGACCGGTGAAGCGGTTATTCCGTTCGTGGGAGCAGTGATACCGGGTATGTCCGATGCAGTCGAAGGAAGTGTAGATATGGGTAGAGTGAGCACCTCAAAATCAAAAGCTCACCCAGCGACGACGGAAATAGGGAGTAAGTCAGCAAGTTTCTTTTAGGGAGGCTCGTCAAGGTCCCTCTCTAACCCAACAACATTTGGGGACAAATGTTGTTTTGAGAAACTTGCACCAGTCCACACCCGCCCCTCGGGGCGCTCTGTCTAGACTGCAGCTAGCCTCGGCTACAGTCACGGCTTCCTCTGCTACTTTACAAAGCACACACAACCACATGCTAGCTACCCAACTTCGGATATTCAGCCAGCTGTGCGAAGACAGAGCCAGTCTTCGCCCGTGAAGTCGGACCATCCGGTAGCTAGCGATCTGAGGCTTCCATCATCGAGACATTCGGAGAAGAGATCTATCTCCAGATCTTTTTCGCAGGAGCAGCAAGTGGTGAAAATACAGTAGACTTCTGCTTCTCAAGCCTCGGTAATGGACTTGCTGCCGCAGATTGCGCACCTGATCGCAGCATCCCAGCAGGTGCAAGAGTAGCCTCCCTCCGACTCCGGTGGTGAGCAGTCGGATGGTGCTGGGTCGGTCCAGTCATATGCAGATGCGATGGACCAAATGTCACAGCTGAATCAAGGGACAAGGAAGAGGATAATCCTTCCCTTTCGGAACAGCATATGGTAGCGATGAATTTTATTTATCAATACTATACTGACTTTGTTCCACCTGATCAGCAAGTTGCAACTACTAGAGAGAAACCGCTGTTGTCTCTAGAAGCAGATTTCGTGTGGCGGAAAGAGGATATTTTTTCCTTTCCGAAACAGTCTTGACAGGTGTTGGAGGCCTTTGGCCATGTTAACGATACCATATTCAACCTCTCTAGTGCTAAGAGGAAGGTGGTTTCTTATTGACATCTTCCATAAATATACCGTTCCTTGGACCATGTTCATTTAAAACAGTTGGAGATGATGTCCAGAGAGCTCCTCTGCGTTTGGATGAGCAGGCCGGGGATGTAGATATGTCCCTACCTTCATCATTCAATAAATGCTCAGAAATGATGGAATGTGCTATTTCATCCAATAGAGCGAATCTGGATGCGATGTCCTATGCAGATCACCTCACCAGAGCTATGGCACAACGTCTTAATGGGAAGGAATTTGAGGACGTTTGTCCTCACTCAGAGTTCTTTCCAGGGCATTCATGTATGCCACGTACAACTCCGCCCTGACAGTGACAAGTTGGGAGTTGATCAGACGTGATGCTGCCCTTGTGTCGTCATCACTTACAGATGACAAGCTTTCGTTAGTCTATGAACAGGCTACAAGAAAGCTTCCAGTACACTGCTACTGAAGTTTGAGTCTCAACAACACGCTTCAGCAGACTGGGGTAAGCAAGGCTGTTTCACTTCAAATCGACTAAGGGAACTCCTCACGAGGGTACAAGAAACCCTCTTATAATTACTCCGGAGGTCGTCAGTATAGCGACTCGGGAAAGGGGTGCAGGTCTGATCCAGACTATAGGTCAGATGCCCCCAAGCCGACGGGCCTAGGTTCTTCACGGGAAGGACGTGTTTCTCCTTCCGTAAGCCTTGTAAGTTGTACAGGTGATGAATAAGACCTCTTTTGCTTACCAGTTGACGGAAGGTTGTCAAACTTTGCGAGAAACTGGATGAAAGTCACGGAAGGTCAGTGGGTAAGAGTGTTGTCTTGGAAGGCCTTCGGCTATGATTCCGAACAAAACCCCCCACTTACAAGATTCCGCGTTGGTCAAATCTTCCAGCGGATCCTTTCAAAAGAGAGTCGCTCCTAGTGGAGGTACAGGCTCTCTTATTGAAGGAAGCAATAGAGGTTGTCGAGAATAGACTTCTGTTGCTTTCCACTTAGCGGAAGGTTATTAACCTCGCAAAAAAGTGGATGAAAATTGCTTAAGATCAGTGGATGAGAATGTAGTCTCGGCAGGCCTGTGGCTATCAGTGCAAGCAAAGCTCTACTTTCAAGAAGTACATGTTGGACAAATCTTCCAGCAAATTCTTCCAAGAGAGTCTCTCCTTGCAGAGATACAGGCTCTCCTATTGAAGAAAAGTAATAGAGGAAATATCGGTGTAAGTTGTGACCTTGAAGGCTCGAAATATTCTCTAGGTTTTTTCAAATCACCTGTTTCTCATCCTGAAGCCAGACGGATAGTGCATAGATAGGCTGAGACAGCTGTCTTGTTTGGAATAGAGCTGTAAGAGGGAATAGGTACGTCTTTTCCCTCTCGGTGTTGTATTCCTTGGCTTCAAGACATTTAATGTCATTGTGGACGCTGTTACAGCAGTCTTTTCTTAGCGGCTAGTGTTGTAAGTCTCCATTTAGTGAGCTTTCAAAGGCCGCAAGAAACACAGATATGCCTTCAAGTAGACGAAGACTCATAACTGCGTAGCTACCTTGAGATTTCTGTCTCTTTGGGAATTACAGCCGTTAGAATAGCACGACGATGGTTTAAGTCTCCGTTAGTGAGCTTTCAAGGTTGTTAGTTACACCGAGATATCTGTCTTCATGGAGGGGAAGACTTCTAGCTACGTTAGCTAGGCTCTGACCTCTGTCTTTTAGGAATAAAACCAATAAAGGTACAGTGCTCTTCGGTTTGTTTTCCTAGGTGTCAAAGACTTGAGTCTTATTTTTTTACACCATAGTAGCCTAGCTAAAATCATGAGCGAGATTTTTTCAGTATTTATAAAGTGACATAACTGAATTTATTATCTCTTGGGACTGCTGTCTCTTTGGGAATTTAGGGCTGTTAAAACAGCGGCTCTTCATTCCCTACCTTGTGCGACGATAGTTGTAAGTCTCCGTTAAGTGAGCCTTCAAGGTCGCAACTTATGCCGATATATCTGCCTTCACAGAGATGAGGACTTATAAGCTACGGCTAGCATTGTAAGTCTCTTTAGCAAGCTTCTAAGGCCGCAGTTATCAGCCTTTTATTGTCTTCACGTATATGAAGACCTTTTGCTGCTTCAGCTGGGCTGCGTTCGTTGTCCTGTAGGACATGATACCGTATGTTAGAGGAGGTGATTATGTCAATACATTGTATTTGTTCAACACGTTCCTCTCCGTCTTTAGTGACATAATGGAGTCGATCAGACATGAGAGAGCCCTGCGGCTCCTATACTATTTGATGACTAACACAAGAGCGAACCAAGTAATGTGGGTGAGGGGGGTTTGATATGAATTTTTCGTCGTCTATGCATATGTTCTCAATTTTGGGCTTCATTATTCAGAGTAGTATATTCTTTCTCCCCGAACAGTCATTGGTTGTAGCAGACCTAGGTAACAATGAATTATCGGTGGGACGGTCCGTTACGGGTCTGTTAATCATAGCCTGTTCCTATTTCTGAATCCAGCTTTCTACCAGAGACATTACACAGGAGAATTCACATTCTCATATATTCGCACAGTTCAGTTGGAGTTTCATTATTGGAATTAATTGTACACCTGAACAGGGACACCTGTGGGTTGCCTCAGAAGCATGTTTGCTCTTCAGATACTTTCTATTAATATTCAATTGCACAAGTGTATGGTTGTACACTTTATATCACCAGTTTTCATCCTGTCTACGTATTCCGACTCTGGTATATGTTAGAAGCGTGCTCTGTTAATTACCGGGATCGCCACAATAGCCTTAGCTTCTGAAGTGGCGTTAAGCACCAATAATTAATAATAATTATTAACAGGGTGTTTATTGGGCAAATATATTTGGATTTTTTAGTATCACTTTTCACTGATTCCAGAGTGCTCCCCTCTTTGTTTTGAACAATATTCCTTCAAAAAATAGGGAGGGGGGGGGATTTTTCTTCATCTCATCCAGCTTGATAGTGTGTAACTATGAGTGAAGCTGTTTTGTCTGTAGATTATTACTGATCCTTGATACAGCTTGTATATTATTTATATATGGCGTATGTTTGTGGGGGTTGATCTCTCACTCTCAAATACACCATCATAATTTACAGGACTCAGTCCGGACTAGCCTTAAATTGGAGGCTTGTTATACACATTTAGCATAATCTTCATGCTAAGATTACGGAATTACTTCGATTGGCTCCTTATTTATATGTCTTCTCTATTATTGTATAGAGAGACATACATGTAATCCCTTTTAAATTTAATTTCCTTTCACCTTGGAATGCAGGCTTAGGAGCTATATTTGGTCTGCTAATTCTTAAGTCCTAGGCCCTCCGCCTTTTTAAGATTCAGCTGGTCTAGGCCATTGGTTATTAGTATAAAAATATGATAAATTTAAAGTAATTTATATATTTTTTATACTTACCAATGGCCCAGACGGGGATGGCCCTCTCTTGAGTGGGCACTCATACCTCCCTGTTGAGTTATTAATAGTACGCTCATCTACAAAGAATGATGTTGGCGCCAATTCCGTTCTCTTCCTGACCACTGCGCATACGCAGATGGTAAAGTATGGAGGGCCAGATAGGACTTTTAATTTTCGGTATTGTATGCAAATTTGGGGGATTGGGGGGGGGGGGGATTCAAAATTTGTGTTTGGCCCTTGATAATATCGAGTTTGCACCAGCTAGTCTGGTCCATTGGTAAGTATAAAAAAAATATGCAAATTACTTTAAATTTATCATATTTCTGCAAAATGTCTAATCATGACCATGACAGTTTTTCTAGTGGAGGGAGCCGAAGTACCCGGAGAGAACCATCAAGCAACGGTGAGCAACTGTCAGCTCCCCAACATACTAACTCCACACAAGCAAGGTTCGCATTGGGTGAAGACAGGTGCACCATCAACGTGCAGTATGCCTGCCCAAGGACAGAATGCAGTTGCCGCAGGTGAGCCAAGGACCTCTCAGCTTGCAGCCTGCACCTCTGGCTACTGAGCCACCATGCCCCCATGTGTTCGTCCTTTGAAAAGATCTCAATGCGAACATATACAGTTCTCCTGCTGCAATAATGCCTAGCTCTTGTTCTCTTTAATTTGACAAATACAGAAATGCCATTTTTGTCGTCAGTAAAATAGCTGAGGATTTTTATTTATAAGTTGATATAAATTTATAAGTTGATAGGCAGTGGGTTTTAATTTTATAGTAGGCTTATGTTTTCTTGTAGTCAATGACTTTGAATATCTTTTGGTTTCTCGTCAAAAGTTAAGAGCACACAAGTGTTCACTCTCTCTCCTGTCTCAGTGGTTTTGGCATTGGGCTTCAAACAAAAAGGTCCACAGTTCAATCCCTGCCAGGAGAAACTGCATTGTGTCCTTGGGCAAGGCACTTAATCCCAATTCCCCACGTGGTGGCACTGTACTAAGATGTACTACATGTCGATGGTGCACTTGTCTTCAACTAATGCTAACCCTGCTTGTGCAGAGTTAGTACGTTGGGAAATGTGAGTTGCTCACGGTCACCATTGTTCAGTGGCTCTCTCCAGATACTCCGGCTTCCTCCACCTGTAAAACTGTCCGACATGAGGTGACCCTGGCTGTCAAAAGTGTCATTAAACTCCAATAAATAAATAAATAACTGATTTTTCAAATTTTTTGACAGGACAACATACCCCCTGAACTTATCAAACTGCTGACTTCAAGTGAAATGCCTTCAGTATCGGAACTGTTCTCAGGTTTTATCATAGATGACTCCCCAGGAAAGAAGAAAAAGACTGTTTTGACAAAATTTAAGGTTGGTTGTTTTTCATCATACATTATAAAACTCCTATTTCTTTGCTTGTTATAAATTTGTTTCTTGTCATCATAACTGAACTTTCCCCTCGTGTAGCAGCCAGCAATAGTTATTTCAAAATGAAATGAAATGTTATATTCCTATAACCCCTTGAACACGAAAGGCTGCTTTTCCAGTGCAGGTACAGAATACATCATGATTTCATGAAGTAGGATGGCTGCTCAGTAAATGTATGGGGTAGACCAATCAATATTTTCAATATGCAGCCCCAAGGCTGCACATTTAAAATAGTAATTGATCTAACTCCAGGACATTTAATTAGGAAAATTTGCCTTGGCAAGGAAAATTGTGTTTCATCGGCAAAAAAACACCATTTGCCTAGGCAATTTTGAATAAAGTAAATTATGGTTTATATATTAGATCAAAAAACATTAAATCAACAAAATTGGGTTTAATGGTCTTTTGATTATTATACACCACAGTGGCCTGTCAGCTGAACAGATCATGAGATGGCAAAAAACACAATTGTTTTCAGTATACTCAGTGGATTTACCTCAAATCTCAATGACATGGCGAATTATGTTTAGAATATACATTGATATATAAACATTGGAATCGACCTCAATACCAATATTTAATGTAATAGTCCTTCGAGTTTGGTGTTCCCTTACTTCTCCACAGGAAAACATTTGAACGTGTGTTTAAAAACCACAACATTCATAAAAATGCCTCTGCAAATTTATTGTCTAGGAAAGTGGATTTTAGGTCGGCAAATACCTCGGCTATGCATATTACCTAGGGTTAATTAAACGCCCTCTAACTCAAATAATTAATATGGACTACAGGGTTTGTATGCAATTGAAAAGTTCTTGAAATTAGACCTTTTCCTTGAAAAGTGCTAGAATTCGTTTACATCCTTGAAATGGGGCACAGTTGCGTTGCGGTAAACGGTTCTCATCAGATCACCGAAGTTAAGCAACGTTGACCCAATTAATCCTTGGTTGGGTGACCATCTGAGTGATCAATTCGGACTCCTGCATTGTGTACTTGGGCAAGGTACTTAACCCCAATTGTCTACACGAGGCTTGATGACGCTGTGTACTAAGGAGTACTGCACGTCGGTGGTGCACATGTCTTCAACTAATCTAACCCTGCCTGTGCGGAGCTACGATGTTGGGGAGCTGGCAGCTGTTCGTCGTCGCTCGGTTGTTCTCTCTCAGTACTCCGGCTTCCTCCACCTGTAAAACTGTCACTGACACGACCTTGGCTGTTAAAGTGTCATGAAACCTTAATAAATAAATAAATATTATCCTTGAAATGTACTTGATTTTCTACCACCTTTCTTGGAAAGTACTTGAATTTGGTTTACCGGCAACTTTTGAGACTGTAACTTGCCAGAAAATGCTAATCCACCCCACATATGAATTTCAGTTACATCATAATTTTGTCGTAAGAACCTCTTTCCTTCTGAAAGATTCCCCAGGAGAGTTGACCAGTTAAAATCATCCTCATTGCAAATTGACCGACGTCACCCAAAACTACTGTTGATGTCTGCTCTTACAAAACTTTTTCTTTTGATTTCATTGCATAATGGCATACTTGAAGTGGATGAATTCAAATGATATATGCTTCTAAAAAATCCAAACATTTGTTTTTGAGACTGATAGTTATTGAAAGTGATCGCACTATAAAATATACAGCTTTTATCATATGACTCGTCCGTTTTGTTCACTTTAAAACATTTGATATTTTGCTTTCATAATTAATCAGTGATAAAAAAAAGCCTTCCAGCAATTTCATTAGTCAATTTCAAAACTAGACAATTTGATTGGCTGAACAAAATACAACTGGGCCATATTTTCATAATTCACATAATTGGGATTGAAAGATTTCATTGGTCAATTTCAAATATGGACAGTTTGATTGGCCGAACAAAATACAACTGGGTCACATTTGCATATTTTGAGTAGGGAGAATTTATGTTATCTGTCCTATTTAGGTTGGGTTATATTGCATTAACCCTTTACCTAACATAACGACCAAAACCGGCCAGTGCTATTTTCGAAAAAGTTTCATTTTTTGCTTCCAAAACATAGGTTATGACCCCTCATTGGAACGTGCACATCACGCTCGTTCCAATGAGGGGTCATAACCTATGGAAGCAAAAAATGAAAATTTTTAGTAATACAGTAGAATCCTCTTAATTGAATATCCATTTTGCCAGTGAAAATTATTCAATTAACAGGAGTATACAATTAACAGGGATTTGGTCCGTTTCCTGTGTTCTGGAGGTAAACTGAGCATTTATTCTATTATGTCTTGTTTGACAGAGCTCACAGAGCTCTGTCAAACAAGATATAATAGAATAAATTCCGGTATTGGATGTAGTGAGGCCAAAAAGGTTGATAAATAAGGGGAATTTGGTGCGTGTCAAAGTAATTTTTTCAACATATGCAATTAACAGATCAAATTTGTACTGAAGGTATGGTAAATGGTTTTTTGTTTGAAAATTATATTCAATTAACAGGGATATACAATTAAGAGATATCCAATTAAGTGGGCTCCACTGTATGATGATGTTTTTTCCAAGTGTTTGCAACACACGTTAGTCAAAGGGTTAAAAAGTCATACTAAGTCGTTAATTTGTGCATATGTGTGTCATATGATAAATAGAATATGAAATAAGTGTATTTTTATACTGTACCAATGACCCAGACTTAGCTGGTGCTAACTCTTAAAAATATAGGGCCAAACACAAATTTTGCCCCCCAATCCCCAAAATTTGCATCTAAAACCAAAGAAAACATGTCCTGAATGGCCCTCCACACTTCACCTCTACTGCGCATGCGCAGTGTCAAGGACGTCCCGAAATTGGCGCCATTAATCATTCTTTGTTTGGCCCTTCATCAGTTAACATCTGACTGATCTTTGTGCTTGTAAATCTCAGTTTAAATGATGCCAGACACATAAATATTAGAGAAATGGTGATTCTAAGGAGGATTTCGAAGGAGGAGAGGAAAAATGAGTGACGGAAAATTATCAGGGCTGTAACTTAAAATTTTTTAATGAAATTATGTTAAGTTACCTATTTTCGAGGCAACAGCCTGTTGTGGTCATTCTTGTTATCAAATTACACTGCTTGTTCAGTGTTTTCCTCTCTCCCTTTCCTTTAAGTCCCCACTTGCTATTCTCCCATGCTTTTGGCATATTTTCTGTAATTTTATTACTAAAATTTCTTGGGAGTTTTAGCTGGATAACAGAATGAATTCTGTTCTTTTCCCCATGTTTACGTCTTCACCTATGGGTGGTTAGGCATAGTGTTCTGCATCTGCCATCTGATGTTCTGCAGTTTCTTCCCTGGAAGTCTCTGTTTTGCATCAGATAGTGTATTATTGGTAACTGATTTCGGGCCAGGGTGCCTGGAGTCTTGTTCTAGTGTTTTTACACTTATTGTTTACATTTACAACAGCCCTCTGTGTGAGGGGGGATTTCTTGAAAATAATATCTGGATGTTAATTTAATCATAACTAGATACATTATTATTGTTCGTAAGTGTTGCATAAATTGTTTAAAATATTTATAGAATTTTAGTCCACACTTAGGTTTGGGATCCAATGGGGCTCAACATTACTTTTCAGAAACTTGGGCTGTTCTGAAAAAATATTTTTTCAAAATTTTTTGATTGCAATTATTTTTTCTATGTTAATGGATCATATTATTATGTATTTTGATTGTCAGGGGTTGGTGCGAGTACTAGGACTTTGTTTTCTTTTCACAATGAAAGGATATTGTTCAATTGTAATAAGAGGAAATCTTCCTCTGACTCATAATCATTGTATATGTAGTCAGTGTACTCGCACTAACTCCTGTTCTGTATGTGTTAATTTCGATGACAACATGGGAAGCGCATGTCACGTTATGTTAGTGGGGAATTGGCCATTCCGGTCCTTTCCCCGCAGGGTCACTCTACTTTTTCAATCTCTATTTCAGACGATCAAGAATAGGGTGATGTATCCGTGATGTCTTCCAAAAGTGTGCCTCCGTCGTCACAATTAATGAAGAGCTAGTGGAAAAGTGCTCATGTAAATACGTCAATTGCCTAAGAGGACCCTAGTAGGTTCGACGGCCTTTGACGTCCGCTAGCTCGCCCGGTGTAGCGTCCATTCATCGATTGGTTCGGCAGCCAGGTTCGTCCGTTGCGGTCTAGAAGGAGTTTTGGGGTGATGCGAGCACTATAAATCAACCAAATGCACACCCAGTGACGGCGGATTAGAGGGAGAACGGAGGAAGCCTTTTAGTCCGGTTCCTAGCTCGTCCTGGTCCATCCGGACTGCGAGCGAGAGAGGCCCCTCTCTCGTACACCAACATCTGGCCCCAGATGTTGTGGTACAAAATGTTTCGCATTCGGAGCATACGTCCACCGCTCGGGACGCTCCGATATATAGTCAGTCCGGAGAGACCGTCAATAAGGCTTCCTCATTCTCATGGTAGCACACACGACCGCTCTTGGCTACGTGACCTCGGATATCCAGTCAGCTTCGCCAATCAGAGAATCATCGGCGACCAGGTCACACCATCCGGTAGCCAGGGACACGAGGCCTGCAGACGCCGGACGTTCGCATAAGAAAGTGTGCGGGAGTCAACGTACACGGAGCTTCCAGCGGCAATGCATTGTAAGACCGCTACTGCACCGGCCTCGGTGACGGGCGTGCTATCCCAAATAGCACAGCTTATCCCAGCAACGACAGAATCTGTCGCATCATGTATTATCCGACGATGCTGGGTCGGGACGCTCCGCGGAAGCAGGTACGGACGTCCGAAAATTTCATCCGGTCCGACGGGATGCCGAAAGGGATTCGGAGGATTTCGAGCTTTCCCTTTCGGAACAACATAAGCTGTTGTTTATGTCATCTGACTTTATCTTCTAGAGGTTCTTTCGTCGGACCAGAATGCTGCGATGCCGGATAAGAAACTGATAGCGTCGGTGGACTCAGAAATTTTTGGTTCGGTTCAGGGACATCGTTCCTCAGTTCCGACATAGTCCAATAATGTCACACAACTTGCGAATTATTGAATGACGCTATATATATTATTATTTGCTTGCTATTAACAAGCATGTCTGGTTTCTTGTTCGCAAAGTTACGGAGATGTCTTTCAAAAGTGTGCCTCTGTCGTCATAGTTAATGAAGAGCTAGCGGCAATAAGTGCTCATGGAATATGTCAATGGCCTAAGAGGTCCCTAGTAGGATCGACGGAGTTGACAATCGCTAGCTCACCTGGTGTAGCGTCCATTCATCGAATGGTTCGGCAGCCGGGTTCATCCGTTGCGGTCTAGGAAGGAGATTTGGGTGATGCGAGCACTATAATAAACTTTAGTACACACCCAGTGACGACGGATTAGAGGACAAATCGGAGGAAGCCTGTTAGTCCGGTTCCTAGCTCGTCCAGGTCCGTCCGGGCTGCGAGCAAGAGAGGTCCCTCTCTCGTACAACAACATATGGGACCGGATGTTGTGGTACAGATATTTCGCATTTGGAGCATATGTCCGCCGCTTGGGACGCTCCGTTATATTGACAGTCCGAGAGACTGTCGATAATACTTCCTCATCCTCACAGCAGCGCACACGACCGCACATTGGCTACGTGACCTCGAGTATCCGGCCAGCTTCGTCATTCAGTGATTCCACGGCGAACAGGTCACGCCATCCGGTAGCCAAGGGACACGAGGCCTATACACTCCGTTCGTTCGCATAATAGAAGTATGCACGGGGTAACGAACACGGAGCTTCCAGCGGCAATGCATCATAAGACCGCTTCTCCACAGGCCTCAGTGACGGACGTGCTATCCAAGTTAGCACAGTTTATCGCAGCATCCCAGCAATCGACAGATTCTCGGTCGGATCAGGAATTATCCGACGGCGCTGTGTCAGTGCGCTCCGCTGTTGCATCAGGTTCGGACGACCGAACACTTTATAGGGTCCGACAGGATAGCGAATGGGATTCGGACGATTTCGAGCTTTCCCTTTCGGAACAACGGAAGCTGCCATACATTTCTTCCGGCATTATCTTCCACAGGTTGTTCCGTCGGACTACATTGCTGCGATGCTGGATAAGAGACTAATAGCGTCATTGGACACGGAGTTTTGGATCGGTTCAGGGACATTGTCCCTGACTTACCGACACAGTCCAATAATGTCATGAGAACATTTGAATTATTTAACGACGCTATATATAAGCTTGCTACCAAGCATGATAGTCTAGTTTCTTGTCCGCAATGCTCTTCTGCCTTTTATCAATTCTAGGAAATAATTTATTTTGGCAGAACAGGGCATACCGAGAGTTCATATGCGTCTAGACGGTGGGGTTGAAGACTGGGAATTGTCTTTTTCGCCGTCTATGTCAATTCCAACCACGATGTTGGAAACGACAATGATGTCTAATAGACTTAACTTAGACGCTTTATCATACCTAGACCACCTTGCTGAGGCGTTATCATTACGTCTTCAAGAGAAAGAATTCCAGGATATGATCCTCAATGTGATTTCTTTCAAGGGCAGTAGTTTTTCCACGTATAACTCCGCCCTTCAGTGGCAACCTGGAGTTGATTAGATGTGACGCAGCCCTAGCTACATCCACGCGCGTGGATAGTAAGGTGAAGAACTCTCTCAGAGTCGCTTCGGTCTTGGAGAAGCTTCTCTTCGACGGCAACTCTTCAGCAATCTATGAATTGCTCGATATACACGTTCTCTTGTGTAGCAAGAGATTCAGACTGGGGCAACATTCGGTGGTTGACTCGGACAGTGCCACTGCAGTTGCCGGATCCGAGTTTTATGATTATGACGGATGCCAGTCAAACAGGTTGGGGTACAATATTGATCCCAACGGATTCAAAGTTCCAGGGTCTTTGGGTTCCGCAGTTTCTAGGCAAGCACTTATCTTCCACGGAATGATGTTCTTTAGGCTTGCACTATGTCATTGGATGAAACGCATGTCCAAATCCTGTCCGATAATACGACAGTAGTTGCGTATCTCCGGAACCAGGGAGGCACTCATTCGATTCCGTTATTCAATTTAACGGAAAGAATCCTTCTGTTTGTTATAGTACACCAAGTTCTGCTTCAGTCCATCATATTCCGGGTCGTCTGATTGTATTAGCAGACTCCCTTTCACATAAGGGTCGCTTGTTGCCGTCAGAATGGACTCTCAACAAACAAGTATTCAATCAGATTTGCTATCAATGGGAACGCCCAATGATAATTTATTTGCGACACAACTCACTATTCATTTGCAGACATATGTGTTTGCATGTCCGGATCCCTGAGCTTATGTTGTTAACGCTCTGTTGATCCAATAGGACGGAATGATAGGATATGCGTATCCTCCAGCACTGTTGATTCAGCAAGTATTGCTAAGATAAACATCCATAATACAATTCTGTTGATAGCATCTCTGTCTTCACAGAGACCATGGGTAAATTTACTCAGGTGTCTACTGTGGGACTTACCGCGAAAACTTCCTCCATGAGAGGATTTCTTTCGCTGGGGAAATCGTGTCACCTTCATCACAACCCGCAAGGTCTCAACCTTCACGTATTCCGTTGTGTGGTCCTTCTTGCATGGCAAGCATTGTACAGGACGAGCTTTGGACGCGATTTCTTCTTCGCTATACTATGCGGCTAAAGTGGAGGCTCTTCCGTCGTTGGTGTAGGGATCATTATGTTGATATTTTTGATCCCTCCATACTAGACATTGCAACTTTCTAGTATACTTGTTTGACAAGATCTACTGCAGCCTGTTACTATTAAGGTTATAGGTCTATGTTATCTCATACCTATGCACTCTATGATAGTTTACAATTGAGTCTTATGTCTCTTTATCTAAGTCAGTTAGAAACTTTTCGATAAATAGACCTAGAATCATTAGATTAAATTCCTATACGGAATTTAGCTTCGGTTCTTATTCAGCTAGGTAATCTTTTGAGCCTCTGGAAACAGTAGTTTTCAAATTCTGACCTTTTTAGACAGTAATTCTGTTAGTCTTCTCTTTTACTGAGGAGTCAGTGAGCTTCATGCACTATCGGTGGACGATTCTCACTTTTGTAGTGACGGAAACACTACTTCCTTTACTACTTAGGTTGGATTTTTGGTTAAGAGTCAGGCTCCTAATAATATCCGGAACCTATTGTTATTAAGGTCCTTCCGTCTTCATACGGGCATAGGCCTTTACTCTGTCCGGTTAGAGTTTACGTATTTATAAACAGATATCAGTTTATTAGTATGGACGTAAGCTTCTTCTGTCTTTGATGCCTAATAGAAGGACATTACGCTCCATTCTATTACTAATGGATTCAAATAACTATCGGTACTGCTTATGGTATATCATTGGCTCAGCAGTTTGTGCTTGAGATTTCGGCCCATGAAGTAAGAGCTCTTTCTACATCTTGGGCTTACACTAATAGTGTCGCTATTATAGATTTTTTGAAGGCTGCTCATTGCGCTCAGCCATCCACATTCATGAATTTTTATCTCAGAAATATTGAGTCCATTTTTGGAGGCCTCCATTGTTAGGTCTATTATCTACTGCTCAGAATGTCATTCACTTAACAGTTGCTACTATAGCTAGGTAGGCTTTCTGTTCCAGCAGTGACTCCGTCCTGCTGCCCTCTTCGCTCTGGGCTATTTGACCCAGGGCAAGAAAAAGGGGGGGGGGGGGAGGGTGTTCCCTTGGGTCACCTGTTTTATAATGAAAACAAGGGGATACCTCCTCCGGAGTTAGTAATTCTGAACTGTTACTGGGATGGCTTTTAAGTGAGAAGTTTATGTTTTAAAAATTCATTCAGGTCATAGTTTTTAAAGTATAGCTTTTGAACATATCACGTGTCAAACGGGCGTTATTATACAATCCTCAGACACTTTCAGGAGTATAAGAGTCTCTATTCTCTAGACTTTATTTATTGGCTTACTTTAAAAATTATTAGTATAAGGATTATACTGGATATTAATAGAGTACATGGATGTTATGATGCTCAATTTTGGAAGGTGTTGTGTCTTTCTAATTTATTATAAATAAGAAAGATACATGTAAGGCCTAATACTCCTTTTCCCCTAGAGGGGATGACTCTATTTTATATTATTGAGCGTATTTCAACTTGCTCTATGTCCTAGGCCCTCCAGCCTTTTTACTATTCAGCTAAGTCTGGGTCATTGGTACAGTATAAAAATTTATAGTAATTTATATATTTTTTATACTTACCAATGACCCAGACGGGGATGGCCCTCCCAGGAGTTGGGAACTCATACCTCCCCGCTGAGTACATAGCGCTTACCAGGCACTGGTTACAAGAATGATTAATGGCGCCAATTTCGGGACGTCCTTGACACTGCGCATGCACAGTAGAGGTGAAGTGTGGAGGGCCATTCAGGACATGTTTTCTTTGGTTTTAGATGCAAATTTTGGGGATTGGGGGGCAAAATTTGTGTTTGGCCCTATATTTTTAAGAGTTAGCACCAGCTAAGTCTGGGTCATTGGTAAGTATAAAAAATATATAAATTACTATAAATTTTTTAACTTTTCTCATATGATATTTATGAAACTCGTCCGAATTTTCCGTTTGGGGCTCGCCAGAGGCTCACCCAAACGGAAAATTCTTTAACCTTGTTTCATAAATATCATATGAGAAAAACTCTCATTTTATATCCTCTATTTATTGATATACAAATAAAGGTGGTATTTGATGACAAACCACAACTGACAAATTACGTGTATTGTAAGTGGGTTTTGGAAAAAACGCAAGTCTCTTAACTTCGCTCAAAAACGAGTTGAGTGTTTTTTTTTTATTATTTATAGACGGATTACTAAATCAAATGAGTTGCGGTAATGTGTTAAAAACAAATTTTTCCATTCAATAAGGTAGGTTGTGATAAGAATTAGGCATTTGGTGAAATAACTTTTTTAAAAGTTCACTTTTGACATTTCCTAATTCCTATTGAATACGATTCAAAATTAACTTGATGTGACAGGTAATCATAGCAGCATGCAATAATAGTCCTTGAAAACCGTGAACACAGTCCTGGAAAAGTGCTTGAATTTAATTCTCAGATATAAATTAGTTCTACTTCCTTCTAGTATGTACATGGCAATTTTTTTTTTCAGAGCTCATTGGATGATTTACTAACTAAAATGGAAACATCTGATGTTCATTATATTCGATGTATAAAACCGAACCCTCTCAACAAGCCAGACATATGTGACAGAGAATTTATCACTTCACAGCTTGAGGCTGGTGGAATTGTGGAGACTGTTGAAATCAGTAAACAGACTTATTCGGCTAGGTAGGTCTTACAAAGTATAACTGTAAAATTATCTTTGTTTCAAGTTTTATATACTGAATCATACTCTACCAGAAACATGGAAGGAACATAATGTCTGAAAAACGTTTCACTATTACATCCATCCATGTAGTGTTTGTAGGTCTTATAATTTATCACACACCTATCATCAATGTAAAACTTGGATCCACTGTTCTGCCTGTTCGAAAAAAATAAAATGGTATCACACATGTGATGATACAAAACACGTTCAAATTTGTTTCCAATATAAGCAGAGAAGGAACACGTCTAAATAAATCATGTCATCATTGGTTGAATGCACCTGAGTGGAGATTGCTTGGAAATTCCAAGTTCCTCATTTGGATTTGTTTACCCGGAATATTGAAACAATCAGATTTGAGTCAAAAATCTACAAAATAAAAATAACTTTCTGATTGCTTGTTCCTTGACAAATACTTTCCACAACTGGTCATATAATGATGGAGTGTGCTAAACTTATTAGCTATTTAAATTTGCGTGTTGTGTTATTTCCTGCAGTTTAGTCCATATTTGAAGTTCGATCATCGTGACCGTGACACTGATTGGCATCAATTGGTATCGACCAATTGGTATCAGGCTGAGCTGTTCTGATCACTTTTCATCCTCGTCCGTCGTGAAGGTGGTGTTTGGGACTGATTGGCATCAATTGGTATCGACCAATTGGTATCAGGCTGAGCTATTCTGATCACTTTTTGTCGTCGTCCGTCGTGAAGGTGGTGTTTGGGTCTTTAGCTCCCAAACCACTGGCCACATTTTAATGAAATTTCACATGAGTAGTGGTTATATAGGGACATTTGGGTTTTTCTTCAAATTGGGTTTCTGCTCTTATAGAGGAGGGGATGGGGCCAAAATGCCCCAATTTTTAAAAAAAATCTCATGAACCAGCTCTGATCAATTAAAGTCGACTTTAATCATACTCTGTGACCACTAGAAACAACGATATAGAAAGCAATATTTTTGGTCATTAGTTCCTCATTCTTCAGCCATGAAGCCATGCTCTCCAAGATAAATTCACACTCCTGGCCACCTGGGTTCAAGTTTGGCCCTGAGGTGGTCAGGAGTCTAATAATAGATTCATTGTGATAAAACCTGTGACACTTTTTACGAGCATGATTGGGAGGAGAGTAATAACTAATAATTCATCAGTAAAGGAGTGGTGAAAATATGTAATTGTCTACTTAAAAGTTGTAGTCGATTATCGGTGTTTCTGTCAATCATTCGACTTTTGATTAATCATGACAGGCCTAGGAATAAGCTGCTGTATTCTGTGATGCTAACTTCAGGCTTTGCACAAGTGCAGGTAAGCAAATCCCTTTTACTTTGGTATTCACATCCTAAAAAATCAAAAAAAGTTAAGTGAAAAGAGTTTGCCTGAAAAAAAATTAAGATACAGTGGAACACTGTTAATTGAATAGCCACTTCGCCAATGAGGATTATTCAATTTACAGGAGTATTCAATTAACAGGGATTGTGCCACTTTCCTGTATTCTAGAGATAAACTTCACATTTATTCTGTTATATTTTTTTTGACCGAGTTCCATGAGCTAACAAGATATAATAGATTAAATGCCTGTGTTGGATGTACAGAGGCCAAATAGGTCTATACTGAGTCAAAAAAGAAAGTATAATAGAAACAAATGTGAAAAAATAGCATAAAGGATGAAATATAATAGTTCTAATGTTGCATGTTTGTGGACAAGAAGTCGTGTAAAGAGTTTAATGACATGTTATTGTCCACCCAACCATATACAATTTTGCTACGGATTTCAAAATAGCACATGCTACCCGAGAATGTCAAATTGAATGGGTGACCGACGATTTTCTTTGTGTTATGTTGTGCTAGAGAGCCTGGGTTATTGAGAAAACATGCTAGTTATTGTCTTCTGACATTATAAAAAATGCCAAGGTTAACCGAAAATCAGAGGTTGCATGCCATTGGTATGCATGAGGCTGGGATACCTCCAGATGAGCTCATTGGTGAGTTCGGAGTCACTGTGGCCACTATTTACCATCTCATTGGAAGGCATAGAACCACTGGATCTTCTACCGACCGACCACATTCAGGTCGACCAAGAGTTACAACCCCTGAACAAGACCACCACATCAGGATGTCTCACTTGCAGGATCGCTTCTTTCCGACGACGAGGACAGCAGCAATTACTCCTGGTAAAACTAACAATGGAATCAGTGCACAAACTATCCGTAACAGACTCGCTGAACACGACATCCGAAGTAGGTGTCCATACCACGGACCAATCCTTACCCAACGTCATCGTACCGTCAGAATGGAATGGGTATGTCAGTGTGTTCGTTGGCCTCAGCAGCGTTGGAGCACAGTTCTTTTTAGTGATGAATCACGATTTTGTCTACGGTGCGCTTATGGTAGGGCAAGAGTGTATAGCCGATGAGGAGAACGGTTTTCTGATGCTTGTGTGTGGGAATGAGACCATTACGGCGGGATAGTGTAATGGTTTGGGCAGGAATTTCCTTGCATCATCGAACGCAGTTGATCTTCATCGATTGTAATCTGAATGGACAGCGATAAAGGGACAAAATTCTTAACGCTGTTGTTGTCCTACACTAACATCCAGCAAGACAATGCCCAATGTCAAGTGGCACATATCTGTCGTGACTTTCTTGAGGAGCAGAGCATCAAACTTCTTCCCTGGCTCCAACTTTCGTCAGATTTGTCGTCAATCAAGCATCTTTGGGATCAACTGGACTGTCTGGTACGACTTCATGATCTTCAGACATTAGGCAATTTACATAATGTTCTAAGGCAGGAGTGGAGCGCAATACCACAGGGTGACATCCAGAGGCTTATCAGGTCCATGCGCCGTCGATGTCTTGCCATCCAAGAGGCAAACGGTGGACAAACTGCATGTGTGAACTTTTCATTTCACCCCATGTCTGAATTGCGACGTCCTGACATGATGCTGGCAACAGTAAGAACATGAAATTATGCAAATTCATACAGCTAGACTCGAAATATAAATTTGCAATAATTTGTTTGAGATTAAAGTCGATAATACTAAAACAATTGCTCCTCCAAGTTTATTATACTTTCTTTTTTGACTCAGTATATAAACAAAGGAAAACTCGGGTGAGTCAAGGTAATTTCTCGGCAGGTTGCATGATTTTTTATTCAATTTACAGGAGTTTACTCTATAACCCATATTCAATTAACAGGTCAAATTTCTACTGGAGGTATGTAAGTGGTTTTGTGTTGGAAATTATATTCAATTAAAAGGCTTATTCAGTTAATATATATCCAGTTAAGTGGGCTCCACTGTAATCCTTTTTCAGGTTACCTTTGTGTCTAATTTGTAAAGGCCTCTTTCAGTTGAAATCATTGTTCTGCATATCCTTAAACTCTTATGATAAATATTTGTGTTTCTTCCAGGTTTCTTTATGATGATTTTGTACAAAGATATGGAATGTTATTGAGGGGAAAATACCCATCTACTTACCGCTCATCATCAGAGGAGGATGCAGTGGAAGAGAATACAGTATTTGATCCCTTGGATCTCTTATTGAAGAAACAACTTGGACTACCAAATACTCCAAAGCGAATGCCAACACCTCGGAAGAAAATGAGGCGAAGAACAGGTAGCATATTGAAATGCCACGCAATATTTTTTCTTATTGCATGCTGAAAGTATATAAAAGAGATTGGGCCAACAAAAAAATAACAAACTATGTTTCTCAAGGTCATCTTAGGACCCTATGAAACTTCAAAATTAAATTTCATGCACCCCTTCCCCTCTCCCTCACTCCCTTCCTGATGGTTGAATTTGAATTGAGTCGTGCTGATGCTGACTCCGAAATTTTGAAATCATCGACATGTTCTCAAAATCCTTCCAAGTGTGTCTTCTTTATCCTTTTACCCAATGCAGACGATATCAAAATTTATTATTTTAATTATCATTTTTTAAATTTTTCAAAAAATTTCAACAAAACCATATCATGTGACCCCTCGTTGGAACGAGCTCGACGAGCTCGTTCCAACAAGGGATCACATGATATGGTTTTGTTGAACCTTTTTGAAAAATAATATATTTTCAACTGCTGAATTTTCATATTACGTGGGCGTATGCGGCCGATTCATTGGGTAAAGGGTTATCTCTTTTTCTATCATCAGGTCTCATGTACAGGACACACCTCTCCACCTCCTGTACAGGAGACCTGATAATAGAAGAAATGTTCAAGGAGTTTCTGCTTCTGCAATTACTTTGATTCCATTCTGCAATATTCCGCTTTTTGATTGGACTTGCTCAAACAGATGAGTCATTCTTACCGTATTTACTCTATGATTTGGGACAGCTGAAAATAATTATTTTCACAGGTGTCCCAATTCTTAGAAATGGGGAAAGAACAGAGCCTGGTCTTGATTTGATGCTGAATAAAGTTGTGTGTGATTCTTTTTCCATCACTATATACGAAAATCGCCGTCCAATTTTTTTTTATATTTTCATTTTTTGCTTCGTAAAAGTTAGCTTATGATCTCTCATTGGAACGAGCGTACTGTGCTCGTTCCAATGAGGGATCATAAGCTATGTTTTGGAAGCAAAAAATGAAAATTTTTAGTTACCCAAGAATTTTTTCTATGAGTGTCGTCTGCTACTAGCGACGGGCCAACTGGAACAAATCTCCTGAATGTCCTAGACTTTGGAGCATAAAGAAAATATAGTCTTCTGGAAAAAAATGTGTGTCCCAAATCATAGTGTGTCCCAATACATAGAGTAAATATGGTAAGTGACTGTTTAAAAAAGGTGCTGTATCTACAACTTGAGCAGTCGGATTTGATTTGAAATAAAATCATCTGCCTTACTCGATTCAGGTCTCGTTTCAACCCAAAATTTGAGATTTGTTCAGCCGTTTGTTCAGTTTATCTTCTTATCCCATCAATTCATCTGCTCAGCAAATTTTTAAAAATGCTTTGTAATCTGGAAGAGTGCTCAAGCCTGTACACTTGCGGTGAACAACCATTTCATTCACCTGTCATTCGCCCAACTTGAATTTCAAATAATGACAGATCATTCGCCTGCAGAATTGGATAGTTGGTAAACTCGTTCAGTTGTATTGGTACAACAAGTGACGTCTAAATGAAACGGAATAAAAACACAAACATATCAGTGACTGACCTGAAACATGGAACCTATCCTCAAATTTCAAATATATATACTGTATAATATGCCATGCTGACAGAAGACACTCAAAATGTCTGTTAGAGTTTCACTTGACGTGTCACACAGTGTTATTGTTGCAATAAAAACTGTATGACTGCAAGACTTGTAGAATGACCACATGTCATCGCATAATATGACGTTTCACTCACGTGTCAGTCATCCAGTCTGTCCAGAAATAAGGCATTTCTCAATACAAATTTTATGAGCTGAACACTTGTTTGTGTGATTTGGCAATTCTAACATTGACAGCATATCGTCATCACCAGCAACCAATATCATAGAAGCAGCATCATTTGAAAACCAGTGATGTTGACAGATCTTTGTGTGAATGCCTGCAAACAAAATGTGAGGAGTGATTAACCCTTTACCCAACGCAGACGATATCAAAATTTATTATTTTAAATATCATTTTTTTAAATTTCTCAAAAAAATTCAACAAAACCATATCATGTGACCCCCTCATTGGAACTAACTTGACAAGCTCGTTCCAAAGAGGGGTCACATGATATGGTTTTGTTGAAATTTTTGGAAACATAACATTTTTTCAGGTGCTGAATATGCATATTATGCAGGCGGATGTGGCCGATTTGTTGGGTAAGGGTTAAGTGCTTACCTCTGCATGTACATGTACATCTATTTGCAAACATACATGTAATTATGTTGTGCAGTTTTGTAGGATTGGAAAATATCTGTTGTTGTTACAGGGTGCAGGTTATTAATTTAGCTGGTAATAATAATTGATTGGCTTGATGACCATCCTACCTTTGAAGTCAAACCGAAACCCACCAGTGTCATGTGACCGATATTCTGATAGTGATATGGCCGCATATGTTCTCATCAAGCTAGAAACTTGTAAGTTAATATGTAGAATAAAAAATGGACTCTTTACCCTGTATGCATGAATAATATGTTAAATGTTTCCAGACACCTGTGCAATCATTATCAAGTAAATTTTCCTATGAAAATGGCATTAACCCTTTACCCAATGAATCGCCCACATCCGTCCACGTAATATGCAAATTCAGCAGTTAAAAAAATATTATTTTTCAAAAAATTTCAACAAAACCATATCATGTGACCCCTCATTGGAACAATCTCGTCGAGCTCGTTCCAACGAGGGGTCACATGATATGGTTTTGTTGAAATTTTTTTTTTAAATTTTAAAAATGGGTAAAGGGTTAACTGACATACATAATTTTGTGTAGATAATGTTAATGATGAGACAGATGATTGTTTACCTATAACAAATACAAGTCATCCAAACAATCGTTCACCTAGGTTGTTTAGGGACAAACGATGAATCATTGACCTACACATTTGAAATGTACAGGCCTGCGTGCTCAATTACTTTTGTTGGTCCAAAGTTGTTAACAGGTAATTGCTTTTACAGCAGTTTTGCCAAGGTCATAGCATGTCTGACAGTTGCTGTAGGTGAATGAAGCCGGAGAGGAACACCAAGCAGCGGCAAGCATCTGTCAGCAGGCCTGAAAATAAGCAGTCTGACATTTGCAGAATGAGGTCCCCAGAGGGTGAATTTGATGATGCAATCTCATACAGTGAACCAGTTTGTCCTCTGGGTAGCGCTTTCTGTTTAATTATGAGACCCTGATTCAGATTGAGGTTCACAGAGGGTAAATTTAGTGATGCTACCTTGCTGTGCAGGGTAGCATCACTAAATTCACCCTCTTGGGGACCTCATTTTGCAGATGTCAGTCGGCTTATTTTTAGGCTTGTCTATCAGACTCTCCAACTAACTCACCTGGAACATGCAGAGTTGGCAGCAGTTGAAAGCAAGTGTACAATCAACATGCAGTACACCTTGGTATGTAGTGCCACTTTGCCTACATGTGGGCAATCAGGATTAAGTGTCCTTCTGAAGGACACAAAGCCGGTGGTGCCAATCTGGATTGAACTATCAACCTTTCGGGGGAGGGGGGGTGGCGGCTCAGTAGGTAGAGGTGCAGGCTGCAAGCCGAGGGGTCCTCGATTCGAATCCCACCTGCGGCAACCGCGTTTTGTCCTTGGGCAAGACGCTTCACCCCCATTGCCTACGTGGGGGCACGGTGACGTTGTGTACTAAGGCGTACTGCACACAGATGGTGCACCTGTCTTCAACCAATGCTAACCCCACTTGTATGGAGTTCGTATGTTGGGGAGCTGACAGTTGCTCGCTGTTGCTCGGTGGTTCTCTCCGGGTACTCTGGCTTCCTCCACCCGTAAAACTGTCGCGGTCATGATTAGCCATTGTGCAGAAATATGTGACCTTAAACACCAATAAATAAATATAATAATAATCAACCTTTTGGTTTAAAGTCTAATGCTCTAACCACTGAGCCACCACACTTCCCAAAATAGTAACAAGACAAAAATCAAAAGATGTTGAGTCGAAATTTGGCACCTTAGGATCGTTTATTATTAGGTGTAAGATGGGCAGGATTGATTGTCTGTGCGAGGTCACATTAACCCATCAACCATTTAAACTTTCAACCAGCGCAATGCTGGGTTAAATTTCTAAATTTTTAGAGTTATCAAACTGAACTGATTACCTTTTTTTTTGTTTTTTTTCAGGAATTGCACAGGCAGGGGGAATTAATTTTATGTGCAACATTGTGTTAACACTTCAACCAGGTCAACACTGGTATGCACCATTTTCAGAAATATGGTGTTGAAATTGGGCACCGAAGGGCAATTTTTGTGTCGGGAGTAACATGGGTGGCACATTTTGCATGCAAAGTTATATTAATCATACAACCATAACCCTTTGATCAATGCCAGGACATTTACAGAGATATTGCAACTTAATAATGCCACCTATGGGTAATCCGACCAAGCAAGAAAGGTATGTGGGATGTGTTCCAGTTGTGTCTGATGTTGCTTGAATACATGTACTTCAACCACAACAACCCAGGGATACACTCCTACATTTTCAGAGATATTGAGCAGAAAACTGACACCTACCGGTATTTTTTTTATCAGGAGTAGCATAGGCAGAGTGCATTGCATGTGCAACGTCGCATTAACTGGTAGAGTGCTAAATTATTTTTGGTCATCAAAGTTTCTTCACATGTCTTGGCCTTGTTACAATTTATGGGAGAATGCCTGTAGGCACTCTCCCATAAATTGTAACAAACCAAATCAATACAGGCTAAATAATTTTATTTCCAAGATAATATAAAATATATCCGCTGAGTATGGTGTCTTTATGTTGTGACACCTGCACTTTAGAGTAAAGCCCAAATATGGGCTTCCAGCACTCTACCAGTTAATCCTTTAACTATTAACATTTTCAGAGATAATGAACGGAAAATTGACACCTTCCGGTATTTTTTTTAACAGAAGTAACATGGGCAGAGTGCATTGTGTGTGCAACATCACGTTGATCCTTCAACTATTAACACTTAAGCCACAACCATGTCATGATGCACTATTACCTTTCCTGAGACATCAATGTCAAAGATGGCAGCTAAGGACTATAAAAAAAAAATTCTTGTTTCTCAGGCAATTTTTCTACAGTTTTATAATGAGAGAGGGAGGCTTTCTTTTTTCTATTTGTTTATTCACAAAACAGTTCTGAAAATAGTTGAAATCAGAAATTTTTAACTACTTTCCCTATTATGTGGTAAACAAATGTTTTCAGCAGTGAAAGTTTCCCATAATGTAGTTGAAAATTTAACCAACTATATCTTGTTTGACAGAGCTCTGTGAGCTTGTCAAACAAGATATAGCTGGTTAAATATTTGTGTGAACACTAAGTGTAAAATAGTGTCATAGAAGAGATTTTCAGGTGAAAAAAAGGTGATGAGACAGGTTTTCTATGATCACGGAGGTGCCTGAGAAACAAGATATATTTTTATACTGTACCAATGACCCAGACTTAGCTGGTGCTAACTCTAACAAAACCAGGGCCAAACACAAATTTTGCCCCCCAATCCCCAAAATTTGCATCCAAAACAAAAAGAAATCATGTCCTAAAGGACCTCCATACTACGCCTCTACTGCGCATGCGCAGTGACGCAGACGTCCCGAAATTGGCGCCAATTATCATTCTCTGTTTGGCCCTTCATCAGTCAACATCTCACTGATCTTTGTGCTTGTAAATCTCAGTTTAAAGGATGCCAGACACGTAATTTTTGGAGAAAATGTGATTCTAAGGAGGATAGAAGGAGGAGAGGAAAAAGAAGTGACAAAAAATAATCAGGGCTGTACTTAAAATTTTTTGATGAAATTATGTTAAGTTGCCTATTTTCGAGGCATGGGCCTCTTGTTGTCATTCTTGCTAAATGTTGCACTGCTTATTCAGTGTTTCCTCTCCCCTAGCCTTCTAAAAGTCCCCCCTTGCAATTCTCCCATGCTTTTGGCATATTTTTGAGAAATTTCATTTCTAAAATTTCCTGGGAGAGTTGCTTTGTTACAGAATGTTTTCTGTTATTTTCCCCATAGTTACGTTTTCACCCATGGGTGTATAACGTTTGTGTTCTGCATCTTCCATCTGATGTTCTGCAGATTCTCCCCTGGGAGTCTCTGTTTTGCATCAGATAGAGTGTAAATTGATGACTGATTCCGGGCCAGTTTTTTCAGTGCCTGGAGTCATGTTTTCTGGTGTTTTTACACTGTTTGTTTACATTGGCAACAGCCTTTTTTGAGGGGGGCTGTTTGCCTTTGCTGTAGTTTATCTCACTATAAGATACATTTATATTATCCGTAAGTGTCTCATTAATTATTTAATATAAATTTAAAATTTTTGACCACACTTTGCCATCGGATCCATCGGGGCTCAACGTTACTTTTCAGCAACTTGGGCTTCGCTGAAAAAATATTTTTTCAAAATTATTTTGATTTGCAATTGTTTTTTCATTTATTAATGGATCATGTTATTATGTATCTTTGTGTCAGGGGTTTTTGCGAGTAACTAGGACTTATTGTTGTTCTTTCACAATGAAGGGACATTGTTCAAATTGTAATAGGAAGAAATCTTCCTCTGACTTTCATGATCATTGTATTAAAAGTAGTCAGTGTTCTCGCATTAATCCCTGTCCTATATGTGAATATTGGGATGAGAAACATTGGAAACGTGTGTCACGATATGTTGTTTCTGGAGAAAGGGCGATGCCGGCTCTTTCTCCGCAAGGTCACTCTACTCTCTCAGTTTCTATTTCAGAGGAACCAGAACAGGGTGATGTTTCCATGTTATCTTCTACAAGTGTGCGTCCGTCGTCACAAATGAATTCAGAGCTAGCGGCAAAAGTGCTCATGGAGATTAGACAAATGTCGTCCGCTAGCTCGCCCGGTGTAGCGTCCATTCACCGAATGGTTCGGCAGCCGGGTTCGTCCGATGCGGTCCAAGAGGAAGTTTTGGGTGATGCGAGCACTATAAACATAATAGATGCACACCCAGTGACGGCGGATAGTAAGCGAGAACGGAGGAAGCCTTTGAGTCCGGTTCCTAGCTCATCCAGGTCCAGCCGGGCCTCGAGCGAGAGAGGCCCCTCTCTCGTACAACAACATCTGGGACCAGATGTTGTGGTACAAAATGTGTCTTTAGCGGAGCATACGTCCGTCGCTCGGGACGCTCCGTTGTATAAGCAGTCCGCAGAGACTGTTAAGGCTTCCTCTTCTCGTCAGCGCACACGACCGCACCTTGGCTGCGTGACCGCCGATATATTACCAGCTTCGCCGATCAAGGATTCTTCGGCGACCAGGTCACACCATCCGGCAGCCAGGGATTCGAGACCGATGGACTCTGGACGTTCGCATAGGAAAAGTATGCGGGAGCCATCTGATGCGGAGCTGCCCTCAGCGAAGCAGCGAAAGACTGTGCCTCCGCAGGTCTCGACGCCGGACATTCTTGTGCAGATAGCACAGCTTATCGCAGCATCCCAGCAGCCGACAGAAACGGTGTCGGATCGAGAATTATCTGACGGCGCTGGGTCGGTACGCTCCGCCGAAGCATCGGGGGCGGACGACCGGGAACATCATGAGGTCCGACTGGATGGTGAAAGGGATACGGATGACTTGGAGCTATCCCTTTCGGAACAACATAAAGCTGCCGTGGACTTCATTCGGCACTTTCTCCCTCAAGTTGTTCCGTCGGGCCAGACTGCTGCGGTTCTGGACAAGAGAATTATAGCGTCATTGGACTCTGAATTTTTTGAGCGGTTCAGGGACATCGCTCCCGAGTTTCCGTCGCAGTCCAATAATGTTGCAAGAACATTTGAATTATTGAACGATGCTATATTTAAACTTGCTTCCAGGACGGGGAAAGCAGGTTTCTTGTCCGCTAATACTCTCAACCTGCCTTTCATTAATGCAAGGAATAAATTTGATACGGCAGGACAGGGTATACCGAGAGTTCCTCTGCGTATGGACGACGAGGCGGAAGACTTAGAGCTATCATTACCGTCGTCAGCTTCTATTCCAACCGCGGTGTTGGAAACAGCTATTGTGTCTAACAGAGCCAATTTAGATGCCTTATCTTACGCAGATCACCTTACTAAGGCGTTATCACTGCGCCTTCAGGGGAAAGAGTTTCAGGATATACAATCCTCTTTAAGACTTCTTTCAAGGGCAGTAGCTTATTCCACGTTAACTCCGCCCTTTCAGTGGCAAATCTGGAGTTGGTTAGACGTGACGCAGCCCTAGCTACATCCACACTAGTGGATTCTAAGGTGAAGAACTCTCTTAGAGTCGGTTCGGTCTCAGGAGAACTTCTCTTTGACGGCAAGCTTTCCGCTATTTATGATAAAATTACAAAGAAAGCTAAGGATTCTCTGTTGTTCAAATCTGCTCCTAAGAAGTCGGATACAGCAGACACGAATAAGACAGGCACTTCTGGGTCTAATGCGCCCAAGAGAGGTTCCTATAGAGGTTCCGGTGCGTCCTCTTGGTCTTATTCGAGAGACCGTCAGGATAGCGACTCTCGTTCGGGACGTCCTTCAGGCCGGGACAATCGGTCGGACGCCCCGAGGTCGACGGGGCGAGGTGCGGGCCGTGGAAGACGTGGTTTCTCCTACCGCAGGCCTCGCAGGTCCAGGAGGTGATGGCTTAAACCTCTATCGCGTTCCGGTTGGCGGAAGGTTGTCGAGCTTTTCACAAGAATGGGCGTCAATTACGGACGACCCTTGGGTGAGAGGAGTGACTTCGGAAGGTCTAAAGATATCCTTCAAACGAAAGCCTCCATTAACTCGAAGTCCAAAGTGGACTCATCTTCCGTCAAATCCGCAGAAAAGAGACGCTCTGTTATCAGAGGTGCAGTCTCTTTTAATGAAGAACGCGGTAGAGGTCGTAGAAAACCAGGAATCTCCGGGATTCTACAGCCATCTGTTTCTGGTTCCGAAACCAGACGGCTCGTTCCGTCCAGTCATAGATTTGAGCTGGATAAACAAGCTGATCGTCGCTCCAAAGTTTTATATAGAGACGATTCGATCGGTCAGAGCGAGTATTCGGGTGAACGATTATGCAACGAGCATAGATCTCAAAGATGCGTACTTTCACGTCATGGTACATCCGACATTCCGAAAGTATCTACGCTTCGCAGTCCTAGGAGTGGTGTATCAATTCCGGGCGATGTGCTTCGGATTGAATCTAGCACCCTGGGCTTTCACTCGGGTAATGAACTCGGTAATGATCTACTTCCGAGCTCATTCGTCTGCGGTAACGTCGGCCTACCTGGACGACATTCTTCAGAGGTACGGCAACGAGTTAACGCTTCAGAACGATGTTCAGAATCTTCTTCTATTGCTCCGACGTCTCGGTTTTATAGTAAACGAGGAGAAGTCGGATCTGGTGCCGTCCAAGTCATTCACTCATCTGGGAATGAGCTTCGAGATGCACAACAATCTCGTTCGTCTGCCGTTAACCAGAGCGAAATTAGTCAGTTGTTACGCTCGCTATTGTCTGCACGCAGACAAAGTCACGGCGAGAGAATTTATGAGACTGATAGATCTGTGCGGAGCCGCCGCGGATCTCATTCCGATGGGGCGGTTACGCACACGTCCTCTTCAAATTTTCTTGACTCAGAATTGGAGTGTGAAAATTCATTCGCTCGATGTAGACGTTCTCTTGTCAGATCAAGTGAAACAAGAGATTCAGACTTGGGCAAACATTCAGTGGTTAACTCAGGGAGTTCCGCTCCAGTTGCCGGATCCAAGTTTTACCGTTATGACGGATGCCAGTCAAACAGGTTGGGATGCATCATTAATCCCAACGGATTCGAGATGCTAGGGTCTTTGGGATCCGCAATTCCTGTGCAAGCACATAAACATCAAGGAAATGATGTCAATTTGGCTTGCGTTACGTCACTGGATGGACATTATTCACGATGCTCATGTCCAAATCCTATCCGACAATACGACAGTAGTGGCGTATATACGGAATCAGGGAGGCACTCATTCAGTTCCGTTGTTCAATCTAACGGAAAGAATCCTTCTGTTTGCGCTAGAACATCACGTTCTTCTTTCGGTCCGTCACATACCGGGTCGTCTGAATGTGCTAGCAGACTCCCTTTCACGAAAGGGTCGCTTGTTGCCGTCGGAGTGGACTCTCAACAAACAAGTATTCAATCAGATTTGCTACCAATGGGAACGGCCAATGATAGACTTATTTGCGACACATCTCAACAATCAGTTGCAGACGTATGTGTCTCCGTGTCCGGATCCAAGAGCATTTGCAGTAGACGCTCTGTCGATCCCTTGGGACGGAATGATAGGATATGCGTATCCTCCAGCGCCGTTAATTCAACAAGTATTGCTAAAGATAAAACAATCTCAATGCAAGATTCTGTTGGTAGCATTTCTGTCGCCACTGAGACCGTGGATAAATCTACTCAGGTGTCTGTTGTGGGACCTACCGCGGAAGCTTCCTCCACGGGAGGATCTTCTTTCGCAGGGGAAATCGCGCCAACTCCATCACAACCCGCAAGGTCTCAACCTTCACGTTTTTCCGTTGTGCGGTCCTTCTTGCATGGCAAGCACTTTACAGGACGAGCAGTGGACGCGATTTCTAACTGTAGGAGGACCTCCTCTTCGCTAAACTATGCGGCTAAGTGGAAGGTTTTTCGTCGTTGGTGTAGGGATCATTCTGTAGATATATTCGATCCCTCTATACCAGACATTGCAAACTTTCTAGTATACTTGTTTGACGAAATCAAACTGCAGCCTGTTACTATAAAGGGTTATAGATCTATGTTATCTGATACCTATGCACATCATGATAGTTTACAAATTGGATCTAATGTCTCTTTATCTAAGTTGGTTAGAAACTTTTCGATAAATAGACCCAGAACTCTTAGATTAATTCCTAAGTGGAATTTAGCTTGGGTTCTTCTTAAATTGAAGGAAAAGCCATTTGAACCTCTTGGGACAGTAGATTTCAAATTCTTATCTTATAAGACAGCTTTTCTCTTAGCTTTCTCTTCTGCTAGAAGAGTCAGTGAGCTTCATGCACTATCGGTGGATGATTCTCATTATCGTAGTGTTGGGAACACTATCACCTTCACTACTAATGTGGGTTTTTTAGCTAAGAATCAGGCTCCTAATAAATATCCGGAACCTATTGTTATTAAGGCTCTTCCGTCTTCAGACGGGCGTAGGCCTTTACTCTGTCCTGTTAGAGCATTACGTATCTATAAACAGAGATCTCAGTTTATCAGAAAGGGACGGAAAGGTTTCTTTCTGTCTTTGATGCCTAATAGAAAGGACATTTCAGTCCATTCTATTGCTAGATGGATTCAATTAACTATCCGTACTGCTTATGAAGATTTATCTTCTTCTCAGCAGTCTGTGCTTAAGATTTCTGCTCATGAAGTAAGAGCTCTTTCTACTTCCTGGGCTTATGCTAATAGTGTTGCTATTACAGATTTAATGAAGGCTGCTTATTGGTCTCAGCCATACACATTTACGAATTTTTATCTCAGAAATATTGAGTCCATTTCTGGAGACCTGCATTGTTTAGGTCCGTTATCTGTTGCTCAGAATGTCGTCCACTAAACAGTTGCAACTATAGTTATGCAGGCTTTCTGTTCCGGCAGTGACTCCGTCCGGCTGCCTTCTTCGCTCTGGGCTATTTGACCCAGGGCAAGGAGAAGGGGGGGGCGGGTGTTCCCTTAGGTCACCTGCTTTATAGTGAAAAGCAAGGGAATGCCTCCTCCAAGTCAGTATTTCTGAGTCGCTTCCGGGATGGTTTTAAAGTGTAATATTAATGTTAAAATTCATTCATGTCTTATTTTTAAAGTGTAGCTCGGTGTGAAGCATTTGTATATGTCAAGTGTCAAACGGGCTTTAATATACAATACTCGGACACTTTTAAATGACTATAAAGAGTCTCAATTCTCTGGACTACTTTATTTATTGGCTTGCTTTAAAAATAATTAGTATAAGGGTTATACTGGATGTTAATAGAGAACATGAATGTTATTGTGCTCAATTATTAAGGGTAGTGTATCTTTCTAATTTAATATTAAATAAGAAAGATACATGTAAAGCCTAATACTCCTTTTCTCCTTAAGGGGTTACCTCTTTACTATATAGTTGAGCTTATTGGATTTTCCTCTATGTCCTAGGCCCTCCAGCCTGTTTACTATTCAGCTAAGTCTGGGTCATTGGTACAGTATAAAAATGTTAAAAAATTTATAGTAATTTATATATTTTTTATACTTACCAATGACCCAGACGGGGATGGCCCTCCCTGGAGTTGAGAACTCTTGCCTCCCCGCTGAGTACATAGCGCTGACCAGGCACTGCCAGTAAGAATGATAATTGGCACCAATTTCGGGACGTCTGCGTCACTGCGCATGCGCAGTAGAGGCGTAGTATGGAGGTCCTTTAGGACATGATTTCTTTTTGTTTTGGATGCAAATTTTGGGGATTGGGGGGCAAAATTTGTGTTTGGGCCTGGTTTTGTTAGAGTTAGCACCAGCTAAGTCTGGGTCATTGGTAAGTATAAAAAATATATAAATTACTATAACTTTTTTTTAATAGCCTAAGGACAATTTTTTTTATCAGAAGCAACCAGAGTAGCGTGAAATTTTACGTGTGGCATTGTGTTAACCCTTCACCTGAGCAATGATGGATACATGTGCCAGTCTATTATATATTGTTTGACAGAGCTCCACAAGTGATAATAGAATAATTGGTTGGTTTATATCTAGAATACAGGGGGGGGGGGCACGGTGGCTCAGTTGGTAGAGGTGCAGTCTGCAAGCCGAGAGGTCTTCAGTTCGAATCCCACCTGCGGCAACTGCATTGTGTCCTTGGGCAAGACACTTCACCCCCATTGCCCACGTGGGGGCATGGTGGCATTGTGTACTAAGGCATACTGCACATCGATGGTGCACCTGTCTTCAACCAATGCAAACCCTGCTAGTGTGGAGTCAGTATGTTGGGGAACTGACAGTTGCTCGGTGGTTCTCTCCGGGTACTCCGGCTTCCTCCACCCATAAAACTGTCGCGATCATGATTAGCCATTGTGCAGAAATATGTGACCTTAAACACCAATAAATAAATAAATATCTAGAATACAGGACAGTGACCAAATCCCTGCTAATTGCATACTCCTTTAATTAAATTATTCTCTGGCAAAGAGGCTATTCAATTAAGTTTTCACAGTATCAACAAAGCAGACAAATAATTGGACAAGTATCAAATGATTTGTGTTTTGAATAATTTGCCGGTAGCTCTGTTGCAAATATAACCTTTTCAGAAGCATGTGAGACAAAAAAGAGAGTCCAGTGTGGATGCAGACCAGACCTGTTAACCTCTGAAGGTGACTGTCAGTGAGTTTTTGATGAGCTCTCAGTGAGATTTGGATGCTTGTCAGTGAGATTTTTGCACGTGGCCAATACATCAATATTTTCCTTGTTATGCCTCCCACGGCCCCACCCGGGCACCCCCCCAACAACCCAAATGCATTATATTTCAGTTGAATAATTTATTTTTACACTTTTAATGGTATTTGTCAGTAAAAGCATACAAATATGGATATCACTGGTCCAAGCCCCCCCCCCCCCCTCCTCCCCGGGACAATGACCCCCCTCCCAACACACAAACACAGATGTGAGTGGATGCCTATCTAGCCTTTGCCTGTACCAACCCCCTCCCCCTCAGTCCAGCCATTTTTCCTTCCTCATTCAAGCCCATCCCAGTGCTTCAATACATGGAGGCTGAAACATCTTGGGCCAAAACGTCCCAGGACCAAAACGTTCAAGAACCAACACAAGCATTCCTTCTTCGTTCATGCCATTTATTCATGTAAATTCTTTGTTCAATCTGTACATTTTTAGTGAGAAAATATTCATTCTTATCTTTTGACAGGTTTTATTGTACAATAAAAATTACTCAATGCTAACAATACATATCGTTTTGTTTAAAAAAAAAAAACACCTGTTGTTGCCGGTACAAGTAAGTTGTGTGTGATTGTGGTAATTTTGTTTTTTTAGGAATACCTTCATCCTTATAATTTATGAATAAAATAAAATAGTCGATAAATCAATTACTCAAAAAAAATCAACAAAAATCGGCAGAGAGAAGGTGCCCTCAGTATTCAAAACTCCCATTGTGAAAAAACAAACAAAATAATCCTGTTGGTTCAAAATGAAGACAAATTACTCTGCTGGACATGTTCGTAAGTAAGGGGAGGTAACTTAATTCTTGTGATATTTCACAACAGAGTTTTTTTCAGTTTTCATCAAACTTTCAATTATATTTTTTTTTACACAAAAAGGATAAATTTGGTATGAACCATATCAATAGTATATATATTAGGTCAGCTGAAGTTAATTATACTTGAGAGATTATGTTTTTATTTAATTTATATTTCGAGTTTATATAATTTTGATTTCACGTAACCGCGACATTATGAGAATATATCTGGCATACAATGCATTTGATAAAAACACGTGAGCATGTTTCATAAATAAACAATCTATATTTAAATTGACTGCCCTGGTGCACATAATGTGTCCCCATTGTTGTAAAAAATATGGCTCTCCCTTGTTTTGTTTTCAAAACAGTCTTTCATGTAGCATGGATCAAACTGGATATTACAACTTGGGGGGTATTAATTCATATTTATTTTTGAGCAGCTATTTTTGCAGGGATCACATCAGGTAATAATAATAATTGGGTCTTCTTCCTTGCTCCAAAAACCTTGTGACAAAACGTCCCAGTCCAGCATGGCTTTTTGAAAGTAACGTCTTTAAAAACAGACTATAATACACTCGTTTTTGAAATGCTACTTTCAATTTCCATGACTTTTCCATCAACAACATGGGAATTCACGTGCACAATTCTCGGAACTCAGAATTGGTAAAACTCAATGTGTATCTTTGATAAATTATCGTTTCCAACAAGTATTCTGCGTCATAAATTTATGTATCGTGACCAACTTGACAACTTGTTTAATTTTCAAAATAGAACACAAGACTCGCCATTGAAAGATGCAGAATTTTGCACAGCCGAATCTGACATCATTGAACACATTCACACAAATGTTTGTAATCTCGCGTGTCCGAGATTTCAGAAATTTGTAAACAGTAAAATGTGATGGATTTCAGGACAACTATTTTGAAAAGTGTCAAATCAGGAGAAAATAGGATGTGACCGTGAGTTGGTGCCTCAAACTGGGAGACTCACGGTGAAACCGGGAGAGTTAACAGGCCTGATGCAGACCTTTTTCTCACTGGCTATTCAGTTAACAGGGTTCCACTGTTTCAGGCAGTCAGAGAAGATTCGTTTCAACAATATTCAGCTTGCCGGGAGGAAAGCTGCTTACAGTATAGTCGCCGTGGATTGGTTGTAATCCATGTGCATCCATCCGTAGACATAATTTTGTCCCCCAGATTTTCTGACGTTTATGGACCATTGTCTCCAAAACTTGGTATGCTTGTTCACCACCATCAGAACCTGTGCACCTGCAATTATAGTTCTGATCGGACTATTTTTGCCTGAGTTATGCCCCTTTTCAACTTGAAATAGCTGCCATAGGCCTGAATTTTGTCAGGAGATTTTCTCGGATGTTTATGGGTCGATTCCTTTGAAAGGTGGTATGGATGTTCACTACCATGGGAACCTGTGCACCTGCGATTATAGTTTCGATTGGACTTTTTTGCCAGAGTTATGCCCCTTTTCATTTTAGAATTATTTCCTGCATAGGTTTGAAATTTGGCCTGAATCTTGTATAACTATTGCTTTGTCAGTATCCCAATTATGGTGGTGGGAGGGGGGTATGGACAGGCCCATATGGGACAATCACACCTCTAGTTGGTGTTTGGAATCTGATACTATTGCGTCCATTTAAATATTGCCCACCTGTGGAAAGTGACCAGTCTACGACGGATGTAATGTATTGCTGGAATGAATCTCTGCCTGATTGGGATGTCTACCTGATGAATATAGGTTATTACCACTATATGGGTTTTTGAAATGGTATATTGATGTCGAGACTTTGTTTCCGGGCATATCTCAAAGAGTGTGTTAGGTCGAGTCAATATATGACCCAGAGGCAAGGTCAGGACTTCAATACACTATCTTAGAAATCTGCATGGCAGTACTAACTAATAACTAATTTATCTCACAATTTTCCTCCCTTTCTTGACTTGTTCACATAATGAAGGTATTCAGTGCAGTCTTTAACAGCATCTGTTTTGACAATCATTCAGCATCTTTGAATTGATTTTTTATGAATGAAGATCATGACATCATATTTTTGTGTTCTTGTGCTTTGCATGACATAATCCCCATTTATTCTTCTACTTATATTAAAACCACTGAAGTTTATAGTAATCTTTCAACTGTGTGCTACTTTGTTTTATTTTTCATGTTTAATGCATAGTAGTCTTGTATAAAAATATCATCACAGCAAAAAATGATCTAAAATTTGTTGAGATGGTAATTTGTTTATTTATCATTTAGTTACTGTTATCAAAGCAGTATAAAAACTTGAAACTAATTGAGTGCAGGTTAAAAACGTTCATTTTCTGAATCGAATGATAGAACATGCACCCTAAATACAGGTTTGTATTTTGTCTAGATGTGTTTAGCTCACCAAAGGGAGCTTAACTTATCACTTGCCGTCCGCCGTCCGTTGTCGTCGTCCGTCGTCGTGAACAGTTTTCAAACAACTTCTCCTCTGAAACCACTGGTCTGATTTTCACGAAACTTCATGTGGATGTTTTTTACTATATGGCAATTCAGATTTGTTCGAATGAAATGGCCATGTCCCTTGGGGGCTCTGTATGTGGCATAACTCTGATAGCACCGTATGAATTAAAGAAAAATTATTAAAAAATCTTCTTCTCCAGAACCAGTGGGCAGAATCTTTTGATACTTGGTATGCAGCATCTTGGTATGGGTCTGATTCAAGTTTGTTCAAATCGAGTCCCTCAACCAATATTGAGTCTCACTGTGGGGGCGTGAATTTTTACTTAGTGCAATTTAAGAAAAATTCTTTAAAAATCTTCTCCAGAACCAATGGGCAGAATCTTTTGATATTTGGTATGCAGCATCTTGGTATGGGTCTGATTCAAGTTTGTTCAAATCGAGTCCCTTGATCAATATTGGGGCTCCCTGTAGAGGCATGAATTTTTCCTTAGTGCAATTTAAGGAAAAATCTTTTTCTCCAGAACCAGTGGGCAGAATCTTTTGATATTTGGTATACAGCATCTTGGTATGGATCTGATTCAGGTTTGTTAAAAAAAATGGAGTCCCTTGATCAATTTTGGGGCTCACTTTGGGGACTTGCATTTTTAGCTCAACTTTGGCAAAGCCAAATTTGAGCTTTTGTCATGGCCCGTCGTCCGTCTGTCCGTCTGTCCGTACGTCAACAATTGGATACGGCTCGGGCTAGAGGCCGTATTTATGAACCGATCTTTACAAAACTTCTTGGGTATCTTTGTTATGACCGTGGGACGAGAACGAGTGTTTTGGGGTGCGGTCCGAAATTCAAGATGGCTGCCAGCCACCATTTTGTACCGACAATGCAGAAATCTGCTTTTTGTACAGAACTTCCATATGAAAGCTCTGATTTGAATAATTTTTTGTATGAATGTTTAGTACCATGGGATACATCACATATAATACGTTTTTTTTCTCGTGCGTAAATTGTGCAAATTAGACTAATTTTGATGTTTTTTGTTGTTACTTTCAGCACTGTAAGTGCAAATGCCAATACGGCTCGGGCTAGAGGCCGTATTTATGAACCGATCTTTACGAAAATTCTTGGGTACCTTTGGTATCACCGTGGGACGAGAACGAGTGTTTTGGGGTCCGGTCCGAAATTCAAGATGGCCGATGGCAGCCATTTTGTACAAAATTAGGTGCAATCAGATTTTTGCACAGAACTTCCATATGAAAGCGCTGATTTGAATAATTTTTTGTGTGAATGTTTATTACCATGGGATACATCACATATAATACGGGTTTTTTTCTCGTGCAGAAATTATGCAAATTAGATGAACTTTGATTTTTTCAGTGCGACTTACACACAGTAAGTACACATGTCAATACGGCTCAGACTAGAGTCTGTATTTATGAACTGATCTTCACGAAATGTCTTGGGTACCTTTGTTATCACCTTGGGATGAGAACGAGTGTTTCTGGGTGCGGTCTAAAATTCAAGATGGCTGCCAGTGGCCATTTTGTACCGAAATTAGGGCTAATCAGTTTTTTGTACACAACTTCTATACGACTCAGGCTAGAGGCCGTATTTATAAACCGATCTTTACGAAACTTCTTGGGTACCTTTGTTATCACCGTGGGATGAGAGCGAGTGTTTTTGGGTGTGGTCCAAAATTCAAGATGGCCACCAGCAGCCATTTTGTACCAAAATTAGTACAATCAGTCTTTTGTACAGAACTTCTGTATGAAAGTTCTGATCTGAATAAATATTTGTATGAATGTTTAATAACATGGAATACATCACATATTGTAAGGGTTTTTTTTTCATGCAGAAATTATGCAAATTAGACGAACTTTGATTTATTCAGTGCTACTTACATAATGTAAGCACACATGTCAATATGGCTCAGGGCAGAGGCTGTATTTATGAACCGATCTTCACAAAACTTCTTGGGTACCTTTGTTATCACCTTGGGACGAGAATGAGTGTTTCTGGGTATGGTCCAAAAATTCAAGATGGCTGCCAGTGGCCATTTTGTTCCAAAATTAGGTCCAATCAATTTTTTGTCACAAGTTCTATACAGCTTGTATTTATGAACTGATCTTCACAAAACTTCTTGGGTACCTTTGTTTTCACCTTGGGACAGGAACGAGTGTGTTTTGGGGTGCCTTTGTTATCACTGTGCTATGAGAACAAATATTTTGGGGTTCAGTCAGACCCACTCTGGGACTAAGATTTCTTTTCTAGTTTAGCATCTGACTGTCACCCACCTTTACAATACTTTACCTATACATTTGTTACAGGCAAAGGTCAGTATTTATGTACAGACCGTTACAATACTTTATATGTACCTTTGTTATCAGGTCATTACCTAGATGTTTGTCATTGCTGTGTCACATACTATACATGTACATGTCTTTGTCTTGACAAGTTGAGCTACAGTGTCATTGACACTTTCATTACTTAGTGCAATTTAAGAAAAAAATTTTTAAAATCTTCTCCAGAACCAACAGGCAGGATCTTTTGATATTTGGTATAAAGCATCTTGGTATGGGTCTGATTCAAGGTTGTTCAGATTGAGTCCCTCGATCAATATTGGGACTCACTAAAGGGGTGTGAATTTTTACTTAGTGCAATTTAAGAAAAAATCTTTAACAATCTTCGTCACCAGAACCAGTGGGCAGAATCTTTAGATATTTGGTATGCAGCATCTTGGTATGAGTTGGATTCACGTTTGTTCAAATTGAGTCTTTTGATCAATATTGGGGCTCACTATGGGGGGTGTGAATGTTTGCTTTGTAAAATTCAAGGAAAATTCTTTAAAAATCTTCTTCAGAACCATCATGCAGAATCTTTTGATATTTGATCAGCAGCATTGTCCCATTCCGTCCTGTTGATGTTTTAGCTCCACAGAGAGTATAGATTTACTCTGTAGAACCTTAGGAATAGCTTTTGATAAAATTTGTGTCTTAACAGTATGGAACATTCGGTGAGCACCTAAGGCCACTAGGGCCTCTTGTTACTTGTATTGTTTGAAATTCATTCTTCTTGTAAGATAAATACACAGAACGACACACGTATGTGAATTGGTTTATCGATATGGCACAAGTGTCAGCGCGGAAGGTTAGGACGAGAAGCCGCAGGCCTCAAGTTTTATCCTTCCATGATGACACAAGAGACACAGATTAACCTATTCACACGCATGTGTCATTGTGTGTTTATTACATGCCTTCACATTTATAAAAAACAATTATTAGAAGGACACTCAGCAATTCATTTGACAACTATCAACAAAAACAACACATTTTATCGCCTATCAAATTTGCGAGGGGAACCTGTGTTACCATTTCGTCCCCTGAGTTCCAGTGTGTTCTATGTGCCTACTGGCACATAGAACACATTGGAACTCAGGGGATGATTTTCAACTATCGCTAGCAATCCAAATTGTAACTGCGTTGCACGATTTGTAGAAAATTCCTGTGAAATTTCGCTTCTATTTAAAAATAGTCCAACGATTTCCATTCTGCGTATATGTTCAGAACAGGTTTTCATTTTCTGCATGGTTTAGTGTTGCTGTAGATGGGGATTACATAGAACAGGCAGGTAGTAAATGGGAATCTTTGATTGTATTGCAGATATGATTCTGATGGCAGTATCAAGTACAAACTCCCTCCCTTTACCTGTAAATGTAACTTTCTATAGCCTATGAAGTGAGCTATCTTGTTTTTTTTTCAGAACATATATGAAAATACTTAAATTTTTATACCTCGCCTGCTTGGCGGGGGGATATAGTATTCCTCATGTCTGTCAGTTCATCCGCCTGTCCCAAAGTTGTATCATACACTACTAGTGCTGAAACAGTTGGCCCATTTTTGTAACCGGCTAACCACCAGGCATAACCAGATGTCAACCGGATATCCGTTAATTTCAACTGCTGGTGTTATTGTATTGTCTACGTCGCAAAATCAGTAAGGAATGGTGAGAAAACACTGCTACCTGACTTCTGCGAAAAGTAAACAAACGAAAACCATCGAATGCCAACAGAAATCTTTGATGTGCAAACGATTGTTAAAACATTGTAACTGTGGTCACCCTGCATTGCCCGATCACAAAACCAGGCCTTGCCATTTGAAAGTCGCGGGCATGCGACATGACACACACCTGAAACAAAGTTTATGTGTGCAATTTGTTCCCACATGCATGCATTTTTGAAGTAAGGGATGATGTGTCATTGATATTACTGAAGAATTTTCCAACCAGTTTGTAAATTGTAGTTAGGCATAGTTAACTGTATTAGTAAAGAGCCTCTTACCTTGAGTGACTTGAATTTGATGTGATCATAGGGTGAATATGTACCCCTAATTTTGTGAGTATCTTTTTCTTTCTCTGCTAAGACAAATGTCACAAACAGTTACATGTTTACATTTACCTATTCCTCGCCATGAAATTCTGACAGGAATATGTTGCGAGTCATGAGGGGGGTGTGTTAAGAAATTATTATTTCATTGTGCAGGAGTGGAGCTGGACATTTCATACATGGACTTTTCATACACAGCAATTTAGGATATTTCATACACAAACCGTCTAGGGCGTTCGTACACAAGCTAGGATGTTTCGTACATGGGGTTTTGACTTTTCTTGGGCCAAGTAAAGATAACAACCTGTAAGTAAAAATAACAAATTTATTGCAATAACATATTTATATAAATACAAAACATACTGGAATGATACGAATATAAAGTTCTTCAAAGATAAGTCTGACTTTGTGCCATATGCAAATAAAACATACTGGAAAATATTTATTATAATTATAAGTAGGCCTATGCTAAGGATGGGGCTTAGGACTTTGAATTCCTAAGTCGCCTCCTTAGCATAGGTTGTGTAATTCCTTACTAGACGTCTCAGTAAGTTTTCTTACTTAAAATAGGGGTAAAGTGGGATGGGGTGAGGGGGAGGGGGGGATCACTACATGATGATATATTGGTTATTTAACATTGCAGTAATAAAAAAGTGTTGTACATGTACTGAAAATTAATAATTTTAATGTGTTCATGTGCTAATTATGACTCCAGTGTAATAACAATGCTGTGATTACACATAAGAACTGATCAAAGCTGATTAATCATCAATGAGCTCACATCATAATGTTTTCATTTTTCATCAAAGAAAGATGTTTTTACAGTCGGCGGTTCATTTTATTTCCAAACAATATTTTCAAATGTACGACATATTGTTGTGATGTTGGACGTATTAAATTCTGTTCCATGATATTTCAAATGTGAACTTTTTTTATATTGAATTATAATACCTTACAAAAGTAAGTAATCTATTATTTCATATAAAAGTACTTAAAAACCCTATAAAATTTCTTCTTCTGTATACGAAACCGTCAGTGTATGAAACGCCTGTGTACAAAACGACACTAATCTGTCCGAGAGCCCCTCATCTGACATTGACCATTGAAAAACAAATTTTAAAATGCAAGATTTTAAAATAGTTTTTTTTTTTATGACATACTTTCATACTTTTAAACAGTTCAATAACATCAAAACATGGTTTTTCTGGAACATGTTGGTAAAGAGCCAAACAGTCAATTTATTTTGGAAGCACCATTACTTGCACTGAGGGATATTTTTATACTGTACCAATGACCCAGACTTAACTGGTGCTAACTCTAACAAAACCAGGGCCAAACACAAATTTTGCCCCCCAATCCCCAAAATTTGCATCCAAAACAAAAAGAAATCATGTCCTAAAGGACCTCCATATTACGCCTCTACTGCGCATGCGCAGTGACGCAGACGTCCCGAAATTGGCGCCAATTATCATTCTCTGTTTGGCCCTTCATCAGTCAACATCTCACTGATCTTTGTGCTTGTAAATCTCAGTTTAAAGGATGCCAGACACGTAATTTTTGGAGAAAATGTGATTCTAAGGAGGATAGAAGGAGGAGAGGAAAAAGAAGTGACAAAAAATAATCAGGGCTGTACTTAAAATTTTTTGATGAAATTATGTTAAGTTGCCTATTTTCGAGGCATGGGCCTCTTGTTGTCATTCTTGCTAAATGTTGCACTGCTTATTCAGTGTTTCCTCTCCCCTAGCTTTCTAAAGTCCCCCCTTGCAATTCTCCCATGCTTTTGGCATATTTTTGAGAAAGTTCATTTCTAAAATTTCCTGGGAGAGTTGCTTGGTTACAGAATGTTTTCTGTTATTTTCCCCATAGTTACGTTTTCACCCATGGGTGTATAACGTTTGTGTTCTGCATCTTCCATCTGATGTTCTGCAGATTCTCCCCTGGGAGTCTCTGTTTTGCATCAGATAGAGTGTAATTTTGATGACTGATTCCGGGCCAGTTTTTGCAGTGCCTGGAGTCATGTTTTCTGGTGTTTTACACTGTTTGTTTACATTGGCAACAGCCTTTTTTGAGGGGGGCTGTTTGCCTTTGCTGTAGTTTATCTCACTATAAGATACATTTATATTATCCGTAAGTGTCTCATTAATTATTTAATATAAATTTAAAATTTTTGACCACACTTTGCCATCGGATCCATCGGGGCTCAATGTTACTTTTCAGCAACTTGGGCTTCGCTGAAAAAATATTTTTTCAAAATTATTTTGATTTGCAATTGTTTTTTCATTTATTAATGGATCATGTTATTATGTATCTTTGTGTCAGGGGTTTTTGCGAGTAACTAGGACTTATTGTTGTTCTTTCACAATGAAGGGACATTGTTCAAATTGTAATAGGAAGAAATCTTCCTCTGACTTTCATGATCATTGTATTAATTGTAGTCAGTGTTCTCGAATTAATCCCTGTCCGATATACAATCCTCTTTAAGACTTCTTTCAAGGGCAGTAGCTTATTCCACGTGTAACTCTGCCCTTTCAGTGGCAAATCTGGAGTTGGTTAGACGTGACGCAGCCCTAGCTACATCCACACTAGTGGATACTAAGGTGAAGAACTCTCTTAGAGTCGCTTCGGTCTCCAGAGAACTTCTCTTTGATGGCAAGCTTTCTGCTATTTATGATAAAATTACAAAGAAAGCTTCGGATTCTCTGTTGTTCAAATCTGCTTCTAAGAAGTCGGATACAGCAGACAAGAATAAGACAGGCACTTCTGGGTCTAATGCGCCCAAGAGAGGTTCCTATAGAGGTTCCGGTGCGTCCTCTTGGTCTTATTCGAGAGACCGTCAGGGTAGCGACTCTCGTTCGGGACGTCCTTCGGGCCGGGACAATCGGTCGGACGCCCCGAGGTCGACGGGGCGAGGTGTGGGTCGTGGAGGACGTGGTTTCTCCTACCGCAGGCCTCGCAGGTCCAGGAGGTGATGGCTTAAACCTCTATCGCGTACCGGTTGGCGGAAGGTTGTCGAGCTTTTCACAAGAATGGGCGTCGATTACGGACGACCCTTGGGTGAGAGGAGTGACTTCGGAAGGTCTAAAGATATCCTTCAAACGAAAGCCTCCATTAACTCGAAGTCCAAAGTGGACTCATCTTCCGTCAAATCCGCAGAAAAGAGACGCTCTGTTATCAGAGGTGCAGTCTCTTTTAATGAAGAACGTGGTAGAGGTCGTAGAAAACCAGGAATCTCCGGGATTCAACAGCCATCTGTTTCTGGTTCCGAAACCAGACGGCTCGTTCCGTCCAGTCATAGATTTGAGCTGGATAAACAAGCTGATCGTCGCTCCAAAGTTTTATATGGAGACGATTCGGTCGGTCAGAGCGAGTATTCGGATGAACGATTATGCATCAAGCATAGATCTCAAGGATGCGTACTTTCACGTCATGGTACATCCGACATTCCGAAAGTACCTACGCTTCGCAGTCCTAGGAGTGGTGTATCAATTCCAGGCGATGTGCTTCGGATTGAATCTAGCACCCTGGGCTTTCACTCGGGTAATGAACTCGGTAATGATCTATTTCCGAGCTCATTCGTCTGCGGTAACGCCGGCCTACCTGGACGACATTCTTCAGAGGTACGGCAACGAGTTAACGCTTCAGAACGATGTTCAGAATCTTCTTCTTTTGCTCCGACGTCTCGGTTTTATAGTAAACGAGGAGAAGTCGGATCTGGTGCCGTCCAAGTCATTCACTCATCTGGGAATGAGTTTCGAGACGCACAACAATCTCATTCGTCTGCCGTTAACCAGAGCGAAATTAGTCAGTTGTTACGCTCGCTATTGTCTGCATGCAGACAAAGTCACAGCGATAGAATTTATGAGACTGATAGATCTGTGCGGAGCCGCTGCGGATCTCATTCCGATGGAGCGGTTACGCACACGTCCTCTTCAAATTTTCTTGACTCAGAATTGGAGTGTGAAAATTCATTCGCTCGACGTAGACGTTCTCTTGTCAGATCAAGTGAAACAAGAGATTCAGACTTGGGCAAACATTCAGTGGTTAACTCAGGGAGTTCTGCTGCAGTTGCCGGATCCGAGTTTTACCATTATGACGGATGCCAGTCAAACAGGTTGGGGTGCATCATTAATCCCAACGGATTCGAGATGCCAGGGTCTTTGGGATCCGCAATTCCTGTGCAAGCACATAAACATCAAGGAAATGATGTCAATTTGGCTTGCGTTACGTCACTGGATGGACATTATTCACAATGCTCATGTCCAAATCCTATCCGACAATACGACAGTAGTGGCGTATATACGGAATCAGGGAGGCACTCATTCAGTTCCGTTGTTCAATCTAACGGAAAGAATCCTTCTGTTTGCGCTAGAACATCACGTTCTTCTTTCGGACCGTCACATACCGGGTCGTCTGAATGTGCTAGCAGACTCCCTTTCACGAAAGGGTCGCTTGTTGCCGTCGGAATGGACTCTCAACAAACAAGTATTCAATCAGATTTGCTACCAATGGGAACGGCCAATGATAGACTTATTTGCGACACATCTCAACAATCAGTTGCAGACGTATGTGTCTCCGTGTCCGGATCCAAGAGCATTTGCAGTAGACGCTCTGTCGATCCCTTGGGACGGAATGATAGGATATGCGTATCCTCCAGCGCCGTTAATTCAACAAGTATTGCTAAAGATAAAACAATCTCCATGCAAGATTCTGTTGGTAGCATCTCTGTCGCCACAGGGACCGTGGATAAATCTACTCAGGTGTCTGTTGTGGGACCTACCGCGAAAGCTTCCTCCACGGGAGGATCTTCTTTCGCAGGGGAAATCGCGCCAACTCCATCACAACCCGCAAGGTCTCAACCTTCACGTTTTTCCGTTGTGCGGTCCTTCTTGCATGGCAAACAATTTACAGGACGAGCAGTGGACGCGATTTCTAACTGTAGGAGAACCTCCTCTTCGCTAAACTATGCGGCTAAGTGGAAGGTTTTTCGTCGTTGGTGTAGGGATCATTCTGTAGACATATTCGATCCCTCTATACCAGACATTGCAAACTTTCTAGTATACTTGTTTGACGAAATCAAACTGCAGCCTGTTACTATAAAGGGTTATAGGTCTATGTTATCTGATACCTATGCACATCATGATAGTTTACAAATTGGATCTAATGTCTCATTATCTAAGTTGGTTAGAAACTTTTCGATAAATAAACCCAGAACTCTAAGATTAATTCCTAAGTGGAATTTAGCTTGGGTTCTTCTTAAATTGAAGGAAAAGCCATTTGAACCTCTTGGGACAGTAGATTTCAAATTCTTATCTTATAAGACAGCTTTTCTCTTAGCTTTCTCTTCTGCTAGAAGAGTCAGTGAGCTTCATGCACTGTCGGTGGATGATTCTCACTATCGTAGTGTCGGGAACACTATCACCTTCACTACTAATGTGGGTTTTTTAGCTAAGAATCAGGCTCCTAATAAATATCCGGAACCTATTGTTATTAAGGCTCTTCCGTCTTCAGACGGGCGTAGGCCTTTACTCTGTCCTGTTAGAGCGTTACGTATCTATAAACAGAGATCTCAGTTTATCAGAAAGGGACGGAAATGTTTCTTTCTGTCTTTGATGCCTAATAGAAGGGACATTTCGGTCCATTCTATTGCTAGATGGATTCAATTAGCTATCCGTACTGCTTATGAGAGTTTATCTTCTTCTCAGCAGTCTGTGCTTAAGATTTCCGCTCATGAAGTAAGAGCTCTTTCTACTTCCTGGGCTTATGCTAATAGTGTTGCTATTACAGATTTAATGAAGGCTGCTTATTGGTCTCAGCCATCCACATTTACGAATTTTTATCTCAGAAATATTGAGTCCATTTCTGGAGACCTGCATTGTTTAGGTCCGTTATCTGTTGCTCAGAATGTCGTCCACTAAACAGTTGCAACTATAGTTATGCAGGCTTTCTGTTCCGGCAGTGACTCAGTCCGGCTGCCCTCTTCGCTCTGGGCTATTTGACCCAGGGCAAGGGGAAGGGGGGGGGGGGGGGGTGTTCCCTTAGGTCACCTGCTTTATAGTGAAAAGCAAGGGAATGCCTCCTCCAAGTCAGTATTTCTGAGTCGCTTCCGGGATGGTTTTAAAGTGTAATATTAATGTTAAAATTCATTCATGTCTTATTTTTAAAGTGTAGCTCGGTGTGAAGCATTTGTATATGTCAAGTGTCAAAAACGGGCTTTAATATACAATACTCGGACACTTTTAAATGACTATAAAGAGTCTCAATTCTCTGGACTACTTTATTTATTGGCTTACTTTAAAAATAATTAGTGTAAGGGATATACTGGATATTAATAGAGAACATGAATGTTATTGTGCTCAATTATTAAGGATAGTGTATCTTTCTAATTTAATATTAAATAAGAAAGATACATGTAAAGCCTAATACTCCTTTTCTCCTTAAGGGGTTACCTCTTTACTATATAGTTGAGCTTATTGGATTTTCCTCTATGTCCTAGGCCCTCCAGCCTGTTTACTATTCAGCTAAGTCTGGGTCATTGGTACAGTATAAAAATGTTAAAAAATTTATAGTAATTTATATATTTTTTATACTTACCAATGACCCAGACGGGGATGGCCCTCCCTGGAGTTGGGAACTCTTGCCTCCCCGCTGAGTACATAGCACTGACCAGGCACTGCCAGTAAGAATGATAATTGGCGCCAATTTCGGGACGTCTGCGTCACTGCGCATGCGCAGTAGAGGCGTAGTATAGAGGTCCTTTAGGACATGATTTCTTTTTGTTTTGGATGCAAATTTTGGGGATTGGGGGGCAAAATTTGTGTTTGGCCCTGGTTTTGTTAGAGTTAGCACCAGCTAAGTCTGGGTCATTGGTAAGTATAAAAAATATATAAATTACTATAAATTTTTTAACTTTTTCAGCGTTATGATCCTCAATTAACAACACCTCATCAAAGAGAAGAATGTCACATTTGTCTGTAGAAGATTATGTTACATTGCCAGGCACGTGCTCACTGCTGCCCACGCAGAAAACAACCTGCAGTGCACTCAACTGTTGGCAATTTGTCACAAACATTTATCCGTGACTTGACAGCCCAAGCAACCTTAATAACTGTTCATTGAACATTCTATAGAGAGTAATAGCTTGACTGGACTGGTTACGTGAAATAATTCATGAGAGGTGAGGGACGTTGTACAAACACGAGTGCGCGAATGCGCACGTGTGTTTTACAATATAGTCCCTCGCCTCAAATGAATTATTTCACATAACCAGTCCAGTCAAGCGATTACTCGGTTTATTACTTTTCATTATTAACGATAATTATATTATTTAACCCTTTACCTGACGTAACAGCCAGCACTATTCTAAAAAATCGCCAATTAATTTTCATTATTTTTTTCATTTTTTGTCTCTAAAACATAGGTTGTGACCCTCATTGGAACGAGCTCGTTCCAATGAGGGGTCATAACCTATGTTTTTGAGACAAAAATGAAAATAATGGTTATTCAAGAATTTTTTTTATGAAGTCCCTATTACACCCACGGCAAAGTGTCTTCGTTTGCGCGCACGGATACATGACACAATTGTTGAATGCATAATTCACTTGTGAAGTAATCGTTTATAATCAAACCCGGAAATCCCAGTAAATCACACTTTGGAAAGTACTAAAACACATAAACCCTTTCATGTTACATTGAGTACACATCATTGTAAATCGACAAATGTTTGGCAGCTTTGACAATGCTTGCATCAGCAAGAGAATTCTAATGTCTCGCAGTCAAATACTATTTATTTTCCCGACGATATCCTGTAAACTATAGGTATTGCAGCTGGCAGCTTTTCCAGCCAGTTATGCCGATAACCGGTTGCAAACCGGTTATCTGGCTAACCTTTTCAGCACTATACACTACACTTGCACCTTTCAAGACAGCCATCTGAAATTTTGCACTATGCAAAACTACATTCAGCGCATTACCATTTTAGAAGGTCAGACAACTCTGTATGTTTTTGTCACAGTTATTGCCCTTTATCAACTTGGAGATTTTCATGTGTTTTTTAATTGAGGGTACCTTCATGGTGTAATCAACTCCTCCCACAGTTGCTAATGTAGAGAGTTGAAACTTTAGGATATGGTTACACATGCCTTGAAGATATGCAACATCTATAAGGTTAGCAGAAAAAATATCAAAATTATTGCCCTTTATCGACTCAGAAAATTTCCAATGTTTTTAATTGAGGGTACCTTGATGTCATCAACTCATCCCACAGTTTCTAATGTAGAGTGTTGAAACTTTAAGATATGGTTACACATGCTTTGGAGATGTGCGATGAACATAAAGTTTGCGGAAAAATATTTTTTCACAAAATTGTCAAATCAAAGCAAATCAAGTACTCTTACATTTGCAGGGCTTATATTTCGACGAGAATCCGTGAATCGATTCGCACAAAGATTCGTGCAATAAAACTGGTGAGAATCCATGTAGATTCTCGCTGCACCTCTGCTAGGATTTGCGTGAAAAAAATTGAGTCAATTTAACCCTTTAACTAACACAGTGGCAACAAATTAACCAATAGAAGGCTAACATGACCTGAAATATCCTGACACTTTGTCAATAAAACCTTACAAATATGGCTGTCATTGGAACCGGCTCATTGAGCCGGTTCCAACGACAGCCATATTTATAAGATTTTATTGGTAAATATTGTTCATTTAATTATTTTATCATTTATTTATTATTTATTGTTGAAAAATTATCAAACTTAGTTTTAAAAATTAAAAAAGTGTGTTTGGTAAAAGGTTAACATGTGTTATCAGTATACAACAGAGGTTCAACCTTGGTAGCGTCATGGGATCCTGGGACACTCATAGTAGGTATGGATTCTCCCAACCATTTTCACGAGAATCCAAATGGATTCTCACAAATTTAGACAAAATATAAGCCCTGCATTTGGTAAAGAGGTGGAGGTACCTTTTTGTATCTCCCTATGGTGACACTTAATTGTTTTTATGATAATGGCCCAATGGTCTGTAATCTGTCAAAGGTCTGGTGTCTGTTATTCGTCACCCAGTAATAAATGTTTCATTTTCTGTGATGCTATCCATGGTATTGCAGGCAGGGGCATATGCCACCCTCAGCATTGCTCTAGTTTATTTCTAGATCTTTTAAAGCCCTCACAAATATGCCCAAAAGTCCTGGAAACTCATTGAATTAACAACTCATGTAGGAAATCTCACAATGGGATAGCACTGAGGACATTTGTATTGATAGTTCACATCTTTTCGACCTCTTCAACGAGTAAAGGCATTAACCCTTTACCCAACACAGACAATATCAAAATTTATTATTTTAAATATCATTTTTTTTAATTTTTAAAAAATTTCAACAAAACCATATCATGTGACTCCTCGTTGGAATGAGCTCTTCGAGCTCGTTCCAACGAGAGGTGACATGATATGGTTTTGTTGAAATTTTTTGAAAAATAATATTTTTTCAGCTGCTAAATTTGCATATTAAGTGGGTGGATGCGGGCGATTTGTTAGGTAAAGGGTTAATACAGTATGGCCACCATGGACTGGTCACTTTCTTCGGGCACGCAAATAACATTAGATTCCAAACACTAATTACAGGAATAATCATCAAAAATTTAATTAATGAAGCACAGGGTACAACTCTGTACTTCAGTAATTAAAATTTTGCTGATGATGATTTTTATTGACTTGTAAACGTATGCATGGATATTACTGTCCATGTGTGGATTGCTACCAATCCATGGCAACTGTTCTGTATGCTGAAAAGTCTGATGGTTACTTGCTGCTGCTAAGTGTTTCCTCACAGTACCCTAGCTCTCTCAGTTTGTAGAATTCTCTGACACAACAGAATTCTGGTTGTTAGAAATGAAATCAAACTCAAAAAAGTGACATCAGTAGTTCAGGGAGTTCATAACTTGTATGGAAGCACTGTATGGGAAACTTTATGACAATATTTAACCCTTAAGGGCCTAATACCGACTATGATCCCTTTTCCTGCAACAGAACAGGTGCCCCAACATGCAGTCTCTGGCTTAAATCACAGGTTACATTCTAAGTACCTTGGCAGTTGTGGGCAGCCATGACTTGCCTAAAAAAAACTACAATGCCACGGGTTGCAGAATGTTAAAATGTGGCAAAAATATATAAAAATCTCCTGGCCCTTAAGAGTTAAATTAAGTCATTTTTTTTTTTTAAAACTGTCATATTATGTAATCAATCTGTCCATCAGTCCGTATGTCTGTCTTTTAATCTGTCTGTCCATCCCTTGAACATTTTGGTTTCCGACTGATAACTCCAGTTTGGTTTATTTGATCTGAACCAAAGTTGGTATGTGTATTACGGTACTATTACCCAGCTAGTAATACTGGTCAAGTTTAAATATGGGTTCTGTCTAATTATTTTTACATGAGTTATGGTCCTTTTTCGGCTTAGAATTCGACCGTCTATTAACATTTTTTGTTTCCGACTGATACCTCCAGTTTGGATCATTTGATCTCATCGAAAGTTGGTACAATTCAAAAAGGCTAATTGGCATATTTATCTACACCTGGCAGTGCACTTGTTTCAAGATGGGGTGGTACTGCTCAGATGGGTTTCTTATCAAAATGTATTGAAGAATTTTTTTGTATGTTTTGCAGGTCTATCAAGTGCTGAGCATATTAGGAAGTGTTGTGCATACATACTGAAGTTAATTTGTCATCAAGGAAATTCTCAGGCAGTAGCTGATACATTTAAACACCAGTTCGGTGTTCACAAAATCTTTTTAACTTGTGAACAGGTGAGTCCAGTACAGTCACATGGGGAGGGAGGGAGGGAGGGGAGATCATAATGTGGTCAAGAAATAATTCCAGTAAATGTGTTATGTAGCAGTGGTTTGTTGGCACGTTGTGGTTGTCTACAGTCAAGATATTACCACAAAACAGTAATAAACTGCTGTTACAGTTGGTGGAAATGTTAAGGCATTCAGTGGTAAACTTTTGCCTTTCAAATTGGTCAAATCTTCCTAATGTTATACTTCTTCATTTTTTCATGTCCAAACTGCAGGTCGTTGCACAATGAAAGAGCTCTTCTCCCACCTTCTTCATATGTCCCAGGTAAGATACCTGTGTGGGATAGATGTATCTCAGCAACCAATATAATGTCATATCATGTCATGAGCACTGTCATGTTGTATCTCAGCATTTTTATTAGAGACAAACACCTTCATGCTGTCTTCATGTAAATGCCATTCATGTTTACAGTTATACCTTGGATAAACTAAATGATCGTAATTGTATTATACCCTCATTCTCAAAGAGATTGGGGATATACTAGTTTACATCTGCAGGAATAATTCTGAGTGTCTACACGGTCTAATTATTGGACCCATTCCCACTGGCCTGCAGGCATTATTTTTCCCAGTTACCTGCTAAAAATTTCTCAACTCAAGTCCTGCTTTAATCAGACAAATTTCAATAAACATCACTCGGCTGCAAACGGCAAGTCAAACACAGAAGTGTTACGGAAGCAGAAACTATATTAAATCGTCTGCGCATGCCCAATGCAATGGACTAATTTGATTAACATGCCACGCAAAGCATGGGAAGTAACCCAATATCCATAGATATCGAGTGATCGCAGACGTCTCAAATGTTTACTACCATGCAAAATGTCTCACAATTTGAAATATTATAGGAAGCGACATAGAAACGATCAAAGCAATGAATCAATAAAAAAAAACCCTGAAAGAATCTGAGACATAAACGATAAGTCAAAGTAACAAAAGCCCTGTCAAAAAGCCTATCAAGGTGTTGACTGGTGGTTAGGGCTGCACGATATTTAAAACTGAATACCGGTATCAGTATTCAAAACAATACCGCGGTATACCGGTATATCAAAAACTGTTCAGATATATGAACACAAATGCCAAAATCGAGACTCGAGGTATCACAGTCGGAACGAATTAGCGTTCCTTGATGATGCAGTTCGAAAAACCTTTACCAAACGCAGACGATATCAAAATTTATCATTTTCAAAATTAGTTTATCAGATTTTCCCCAAAGATTTCAACAAAACTATATCATGTGACCCCTCATTGGAATGAGCTCAATGAGCTCGTTCCAATGAGGAGTCACATGATATAGTTTTGTTGAAATTTATTTTTTCAACGGCTGAATTTGTATATTACGAGGACACAAACAGACAATTCCTTGGATAAAGGGATAATATTATTCAATCAGGGCTACAGTTAAAAAAAACTCAAGACATCTTGAAAATTAAATTGTGGGTAAATAAATAATGACGTTAAACCGATATTTTTGTAATTACACCAGTATTCAATCGATATTGGTTTGAATACCGGTATATATCGGTTTATCGATATACCGTGCAGCCCTACTGGTGGTGTTGATACTCATACTAGGCCTGGAAACATTGAACCTTCGGCAACATCGTGCAATGAATCAGAAATTCCATGCTCATCAAAAGCAAATGAGGCTGGCATGACCCCTGGCACACTCTGCAGGAGTGAGCTGAAGGTTACCAGAAGGGGCTATCCAAGAAAGAGAATCCCCAGCATATCAAGAGTACTGTACCAGCCATCCGCTTGCATTATTGTTTATCATATTAGGATCATCTCCAGTCTTCTGTCAGTAGCTATTGATTCCTCTTGTTATATCCGTGTTGTGTACTGATAATAATCATCACTAACCCTTTACCCAATGAATCGGATGCATTCGCTCTCATAATTTACAAATTAATCAGTTGAAAAACATATATTTTTAAAAAAATGTCAACAAAACCATATCATGTGACCCATCATTGGAAATGAGCTCGTTGAGCTCATTTCAATGAGGGGTCACATGATATGGTTTTGTTGAAATTTGTTGAAAAATCTTAAAAAAGTGTCGACTGGTTATGTTGATACTAGTAGTAGGCCTGGAAACGTTGGACCTTTGGCAACATCGTTCGATAAATCAGAAATTCCATTCTCATCAAAAGCCACTGTG